>JAENPR010000188.1:0-600000 GCA_018135685.1 Themeda triandra
TGCTTCTTTCCGGCAGCCTCATCACGCTTGGCAACAGTGGAGAACCATGGACATGGATGGAAAGGGAGTAAAACGGTCCGTTACTCTTTACTTAACACTGTTACTTGGAGACAACATAAAGAAGAAAACAAATAGACGCATACCCCTATCTTACCTTCTAATATATTAAAATCTGATTTGATTCCCATAATTAAAGGATGAACTCTCAACTTTCTCATATAAAAATAGGCAAGTAAATAAATTACTTTCTATATAAAAAATAAAATTATTTTATTTAAGTAAACATTATCTTCTTGTTCCGCGGATGCAGTATATTTTAGAAAAATTTCAAAAGTTAGAATGCTCGTATTACGGGACGGAGGAGTTTAAAAACTGATGGAAGGCTATATACCTAACAAAACTTTGTTTAGAGGCCATATCCAAATTTAAACCAAAAAAGCACGAAAACTAAGAGCAATTTTTCTAGGACCAAGTACCTAATTCTCCCAAAAAGGAACACTCCAACACCAGAATTTTGTGTACGCACGTTATTATAAGAAAATTGGTGCGAGAGGAGGAAGTTTCACACCCAAATTGAAAAGTTAATGTAGGATTTAAGTGAAATATTCCTTGTACGTCCGAATTTTTAGTTACGCTAATTTTACCTAGAAACTACATCAATATTATCACGGTAATTATAGTACGAGTTGATTACTCGTAACTAAAATTAGAGCATGGGAGAGGAAGCACTAAAACCTAAAGTGTTGTGGAGGAGAAGCATTAAAATCCATTATTTGCATCCATGCATGTTGTTTAGGAAGAAGGAAAATAAAAATAACATTGAAACTCAGTATGGGAGACAAGATTTTCACATTTATAAACTGGATTTTCACCGAGAGTCCATAATCTAAAAAAAAAACAAAAACCAGAAGCACGAGCACACTTGAATGATCTAATCATCCAATCCAGATGACGAAGGCGATACTACGCTCTGTTGGGCAAGACATGTACGTAAAAGTTGTAACAAAAATCCATGCCACGTGTTCCAAAATTCAGGCCACGTGCTTGCTGGCTTGTTGCGTAGGATATGACATCATCACGGCCTCCAAACTTGCTAGTAGTAGCACTGTAGCAGCGTCCATGTTGCTGTTTGGAAAATTTTGCATGCTACGATAATTCGAGGAGCTTCATGTTCTATTCTACATTAGCCGAGGTGCCGCTCTACTCTAATTCCTTACAAGAAGTTTAATTTGATAGGCTGGCTTAGTTTCTTTTCTCGTATCCAAGAGAAAGAAAAGATGCAGCAACTAACTAATGGAGCTTTTTTGAGTAAAATGCACTCTGGTACTTAAACTATTGGGGTAGTATTATAGATGCCAACTGAAAAGTTTACCAATTCACACTGGTCTCTATTTATTGGGATAGACGTGCCGGGTTTCAACTATGCTTTCACTGGTACTTAAACTATTGGGCATTACCATCGGGTACGCCGGGTGAGCGCGGAAAAATGAATTTTGATTTTTTTTCATTTTCTAAAAATTGATGAATTATCATTTGAATTTGTTATTTTTGTAAAAACATAATTAGAGCTCCAAAATTTTTTTTAAAAAAATATGTCGCCTCTCCATGATGTACTCTACCTAAGAAAAAAATATGAAACTTGAAAAATAAATAGTCCATCCGAGGAAAAATTACCTCTTTTAATTAATAAATGAACTTCCATGAATTTTAATAATTAAAATAAAAGTCAGATTAAAATAGATAATTTTTAAACATGCAAAACAACTTATTTTTCAAGTTTCATATTTTTCGTAGGTAGAGTACATCATGGAGAGGCTACATAATTTTTTTAGAATTTTTGGAGCTCTAATTATGTTTTTACAAAAATAACAAATTCCGAGTGTTATTCATCAATTTTTAGAAAATGAAAAATTCATTTTTCCGCTCCCGGCGTACCCGGATGGTACCGCCCAATAGTTTAAGTACCCAGTGTGAGAGCTTTTATAGTTCGAAAATACCTTTGGATGATACTATCCAATAGTTTGAATACCAGGTGGTAGCTTTTTTCAAGTTCGAGTACCCGATGATACTACCCCAATAGTTTAAGTACCCATAGTGTATTTTACTCATTTTTTTTCTTCAACAAAAAAAATCCACCTTTGTATCAATTTAACCAATTTGCAAATCACGTGTGAGCTGGCAGAGCCCAAACCTGGCTTGATACAGATTGGGCTTGGGTACACAGCATTACCAATGAGCCTGATGGATATATGGCCCAATGGGTATTTCTTGTTTCATTTCAGTCCATCTTATCTAGCCTCCCGCATTTTAAAGTGTGCGAATTAGCTTGTAGTCCTAATGGTAAGACGGTCTGAAGTGGGACGCTACCCACTAGGGTTCAAATCCCGGCGGCGTTATGCATTAAGTGGTAAGCGACATTTCCCGTCGACGACGAGGCGCCTGGTGACCTGAGAATCTCCGGATCCGTCGGGTGCTTAGTTCTTCGAAGGTGCTCATAGGGGTAGGGGTATGATTTATGTATGTGTGTTCATAGGGGTGAGTGTGCGTGTGATTATAAGCGTTTGTGTTGTCTTGTGTAATCTCAAAAAAAAAAAAAGGCATTTGAAAAGGTTTAAAAGTCGAAGAAAAAAGGTGAAGGTGAGTATGGAAAAGTGCTTTGCCCAAGATTTGTCGCTCGGTCATTCGAACGTGCTCACGAGGGGTACATGTGTCCATAGGATTAGTGCGTGTGCGTGTTGTGAGTGTCTACCCATATAATCATAAAAAATAAGCAAAACTTTTTGTAAATTGTAATCTACTAGCAAAATGCCCGTCGTTGCAAGCAGGCATGCGATTTATTGCATGGTCACTTTATACGGCTTGTGATGCAAACTTTATATAATGATCCCAGCATGTATTCCAATCAATATTTAAATCAATTGTGTTTTGATTTAATTCATACGAACATAAGATGGTGGCGACGTCCGTCCGCGCCAGCGATGGTGACAGTGCAAGCTTCGTTCCGGCGGCGATGGCTGATCAGGCATTTGAATCTAGTTGTCAACCAATCGGAGGAGCATGTTATATAAGTTGGCAGACTGAAATTTTCTCCTTTTATTACCTCCCGCTTCGGGCCTTCAGTGTTCTCTCCCATACAACCCACCTCACCAGCCCATTAAGCAAAGTCCACTTCTTAGTACCCACCCGGCACCTTCATGATTTTGTCATCTTCATTCACTCGTCTGGTTGCGGTTCGCTCCAACCCCAGCTATGTTCTTCGTCGATAGTGGTGTCGGCGACGCGGTGAGGTGCAAATGTGCAATTGTAGAGCAGGGCATGGTAGACGGCGGCGGGGGCGGTCTGCACGAGCACATAGCAGGGCGCCGTGGCTCGCTCGAGCGCAAGCAGGGCGCAGCTCCAGCACGGCTGCGTCAGCACGCACGAGCGCGAGCAGGGCGCGCGACCAGCCGATTGGGTCGGGGAGGGCATAATATACATGTGCGGTCATCAAATCGAGAAGGCTGATTTGTTCATGCACCAAATCGTGGTACTGATTTCCGTTGTATTGATTTCTGTTAGGCTTCGGATTGAGATTTTCTTGCATGGACAATTGCTTGATTTTCCTCCGGTTTATGTGTTGCACATTATCCTTCATTATTGGGTGTTTGGATAGAGCACAGATTTTTTTTTTTGACGACGACATATATTATATATTAAAGCAGCCAAAGAAAGTACATAAAGGTCTTTAAGAAAAAGACCATATATGTGGTCCAGTTGACCTGAAAAGAAAGACAACAAATATCGACTATGGGACAATGGAAGACGATTCTGCCAGGGAGGGGTATTCGGCAGAGGCGTGCCTAAGACGCGCACCCGATGGACCGACCGCGCATAAGCGTCGGTGAAAAATGGGTCGGTGGAGCCATTGCGGAAAGAAATATGCCGACAACCGAAGGATATTGTTGATGTCGTTGTCGAAGTTTGGAAGAAGCTCGAACGAAGACCCAGGTGAGGGCATAGTCGTCAATCCAATGCCACAGATTAGAATTCTTATTCTATACTAATCGGAGCCAGTCTTTTACGGACTATGAACACATTATCCTTCATTATTGGGTGTTTGGATCGAGCACATATTAGAATTCTTTTTCTATACTAATCGCAGCTAGTCCTTTACGGACTATGAAATATGGGCTGGCGGACACATTTTGGCTAGTAGACTGAAATTTTGACTTTTAAGTAATAGGGTATAGGTATATATACTTGGGAATCCATCCCTTCGGTCTTGCTCCCCCTAATAAGCGCGACTCCACAAATGAACAAATTCAGTATCCAGTGACTTTGTTTTCTTTTTGACCAAAATCAGCAAGAGAAATCCTAGTCTATTTTTTTTTTAATAATACAGACCTGTTTAAATTCATTCCCACGGGGAGTTGAACCGAAGTGTCTTGAGTGCTACTCACGCTTCTAACCCCGACTTCCTTTTTCATAAAGAAGAAAAAAATGTTTGTGTGAGCGCTTAATTTTGAAAATGTCACAAAAAAATCGTACTCGTAGCTTTCATGTATAATATTTTGGGGACATAGTTTATTACTAGAACTTATAATTGCGTGCTTTTTTAATATATATTTAATATTAGTTGATAAACTAAGTTTTCGAATAACATTATTTTGATACTTAATCTTGTTCATATAACAAATAGCAAGCAAACTTATTGGTACCAATTTCTAAACATAACTTTCATGCCATCGTCGTAGATAAATTTGTCAAACCAGGGAAAAAATGTTCACAGAGGAAAAATTGGAAGGTTAATATGATAAATAAGCCAAATGAAAGTAGGAAAAAAATGAAAGAAAAAGCGATAAAATAAAATGCCATTAAAGGATACAGAAAAATAAGAAAAAAAGTTAGAAAGTGCATCAACGGCTGCCGAGATCATGACCACGAATCGCCCGACCGACCACAAAACGCGGAATGGAAAATAGAGTAAGAGCATCTCCAAGAGCTTATGTAAATTTAGATCTCTAAATTGCCTCTCCAAATCTTTGAGACCACTCAAACAGATATATTCCGTAACGAGACTCTAAATTAGGCCGTCTATTTATTTGATATGTCCACGTCAACACTAATTAGCTTTCCCGGTATGGAGCAAGCGGCATGCGGAGCCTCTCGGCCTATCAAATAATCGAGACAAGCGAGAATTACGGCGAGGCACACGGAAACACTAAAAAAACGCAGATAGCGAGCGATCCTCGATATCCAAATATACCCAGCGACAAAGACGGAATAGCATACTCGGTATTTTGGCGAGCGAGTTACCGAGGCTGTTGGAGGCGATTTTATACGGAAAAACGCTAAACCGGCACGGAAGGTTTTAGCGAGACTCTTGGAGTTGCTCTAAGCAAATACCAAGACAATGCATGTTACAATCTACCATGGGTGCGGAAGAGACACGTCCGTGCAAGTTGCAACAAAAAATAAAAGTTCGCTCAATCTGAAATTGGATTTACTTGTAGCTTCCTCGTATGGTTGTAGTCCTATGAAGTTTAGTACACATCTGATTTACTTGTAACGAATGCCTTATAAATCGTGCCCGGAGCGTGACGACCTTTTCCATGGCCGATGCCGCCTCAAATCCGGTCAGAGAGCATCGCTTGCATCACCGCCCAAAAGCGAACGACGAGGCAAAGCCCTTCTAGTAGCGCACCACACCAACCGTGGAGAGCGACACATTGATCATGCGCCGCCCATTCATTCATTTCAGGACTTGAGCCAACAACAAACAAAAAGACGCAAGATCGAACAAAGATTTTTCGGTAACGAAACAAGAACAAAGATATATAGCAATAACACTGAGGCCTTTTATATTTTCGAAAAGAATGACGATAATCAGGCAGAATTGACCCGTCTGCGTCCATACATTTACGCTGACCACGGCACGGCACGGCGTCAAGTCTCTCCATGCATGTTTCTAGATGAAATGGAGTAATTAAGACAATATAAGGCAGGACGGCTCCCCGGAGGGGAGCCTTGGCCACGTCACCCGAATTATTTCAGCCGTTGGATCTTCGATCGGACGGTCCACATTGAGAAGCTGTTTTCAGAGGTGAGAATTCGAAGCAGTTTTTACCTGCTTCTCCTCCCTTTGACCCAGCTTCTACCTCCCAGCTTCGGATTCTCTCAGAATCTACCTACACAAATAAATACAGGGCGGCTTCTCAGCTTCTGATTAGGTTTCCTTCACTTTCCTCTCTCTCTCGTGCCCGTGAAAAAAAAGGTGGCGGCGGCGCGGGCGGTGGGCGCGCGGCGCGCAGGCGGCCAGGCCTGGGGCCTAGCGTGGCGGGGCGGCACGCCCGCGCCCCAGCCGCGGCCGGCCCGGGGCCTAGCGAGGCGGGGCGGCGCCGGCAGGCCGGCGGGCGGCGCGCGCGCGGGTGGCCAGGACCGGCGCGGCGGCGGTTCGGGCGGGCGACGGGTCCCGGCGCGTCGGCGTGCCGATGTGGGCGGCCTGTGCTGCTGCGCAGCGCGGCGGAGGAGGCGGCTAGGAGGCTCGGGCGGCCGGCGCAGCGGTGGCGGCGCAGCAGCCCCCTCCCTTCTCCCTCTCTCGCCCTAGGGTTAGGGTTAGGGTGGCAATGGAGACGGTGACAGCCCAGCGCGGCCAAGCAGGTAAAGGTGGCCTCTCTTCTCCTTCACACTCTGTCTATTGAAGAAAAGGGTAGGATTTGAGGATTTTGATTTCTAAGGTTCTGGTTTGAGGAAGAAGAAGGGCCTTCTATGATTTCCCATCCTCCTCTGCAGATCCGTGCTATATGCTTCTCTTGACGCAAATGGATCAGCCAAGATGAGAGTAAAGGTGAAAAAAAGGAGGAAATTTTCCTCTATTCTATTCTATATATGATACACTTGGTTGAAAGATACTTGGTTAAGTGTTAAAATTTACTATGGTTTAGTGTTACGATTTTTCTATGGTATGGTTTGGTCATATGCAAATATTGTCATGGTTTGGGTATTTGCAAATTTTACTATGGCTTGATTATATGCAAATTTTACTATGATTTATTCATATGGACATATTGCCATGGTTTGAGTATATGCAAATTTCACTATGCCTTGGTTAAATGCAATTTTACTACTAATTAGTTATATGCTCTCATCTCAAAGCCATTGTAGCAAGCAAGAGCAGCACTAGGATCTGAGTACTGTGCACAAATAAATCCATCTTCAGTCAAGGTAGTTTAGCTTTGTTTTGCCTTTAACTTTTGATTCTTTAAATGATTATACAGGTGCCACGTATTCACTGTTTGGTATGGACAAAATTTTCATTCCATGATTTTATTTCAAGGCCTGTTGCTGAGGTAGATGTTACCAGAATTGTTATCATGAAATCTTTAGTGTGTATACTACTTTCATCAGCTTTTACCCACTACCTAATAAAACTCTGTTCATGCAGCCTTCACCTAGCCTCTTAAAAGGCATTGATGATCTTGCAGCCCAGTGCTTTTTGTTGCATCTTCTATGCAAAGTATGTTGTATTTCTAATCAAATGCCCTAAATTTTGCATATGTGTTTCAGTTTGATGCTCTGGCTATTGTTTTCAGAGATCGCATATTTGCATATGAAAGGACCATTGTTTTCCTTCTGTACATTTTGTGCATTATTCACATGTATATGGTCTACAGTGTTCTATGTTTTGTAATTTGGTACCATCTGTTCAGGTTTCACTTCCGAAGTCACAGGATCAGAATGCTATAAAGAGATTTGAAACTACCAGCTACACTCTAGCTGCGTCGATTGCATTCAGAGAGCTGGATTACTCTAAACAGAGAACGCAAGGTAAGAACGCTGGGGCATGCCAATGTGACTTTACATTCATCTATATTGGGATCTGATCAAATAGCGGTGTTAATGTGTTATAGGATTTCTTTAGGGTATCCTTCTTTAAATATGGTATAAAAAAAATGTTGTGTTTGTGCTTACAAACCGCAGAAGTATCAAAAGCACTATTTTTTTGACTTGCAAAATTTATTCTGCGATGCCTCATTTGGTTGACAAGAGTTAATAATGTTGAGGTGTTCCTTGTGTCAGGACGTCTCGTGCAAATGCGCATGGTGGTCCTGTAATATGATGCTATTTGTGGCAATGGTGGCGGTTCTATAGATTACCCTTGCACACGTATTTGTGGTTGTTCAATCAAATTGGGATTGTGGTTCTATGATGGCAGCCTGCTTTAATTCGAGGTAGCTGGATTTCTAACTTCTGTTGCCACATAGAATTTCCCTGGAATGGTATTATTTGAAAAAGAAAGTAGGGGTCACTTATGCACTAAAGCTTATGAATATTGAGTCCACTGAATGTTATATCATTATTCTACTCATCTTCATCCCTAATTTACACTGATGACATGTCGGTTCACCATACCATCTTCCTCTTTGAATCAAATAATAAATTGTCTTACCTAGATTTCCAAAATGATCATGAATCTTATCAGTGTGTGCCACTAATGAGTAGTGACTTACTTTCAATATCCATGGCCATGTACAGCACAGTAGGCCATATATTGGACTACATTTTCCATGTTTATTACAGGCCAAGCGAGGTAGTAGCTTACATACATTAGCCTGTCCAGGTAGCTGTTTTTACAATGTGGTGACCATCAGCTAACTCAGACAGAAAGACCACTGACAAATTTTGAAACTACTCTCCCACTGCAAAATGATTTGGAACAAGTGACCATCATGGAAGGTTTTGAAGTTTTTTTATCACTGTAAGGCAGTAGTTTAGTGGTGTTTAGTCTGATGAGAAAAACAAGATCCCTCAAATTTTATTGCATCCTTTCCAGTTATTTCCAGATATTTTAGCCTTGGCATTATGGTCTAAATAGGCAGGAAGTAAAACCATAGCCTGCTACATAGCTCGGGGTTACGAGGTCAAAAAAATATATAGCTAATCAAATTATGTCATTAGTTTCCTGAAACCTATATCCTACCTGTCTTTTTAGTTGATAGACCATCTGATTCCTTTTTATCTTTGGTGTGCGGAAACTATGACCATAGTTGATAGCTAACACTAACAACTCTAGATACCTAAACATTTACTGTGTGATGTGCAGGAAAGAAACAGTGAAGGAATCCACATAACCAAAGCTGGGCAGAACACGAGAAAAACAAGATGACCTCTTTACCACAATGCGCAGCCAAAAAGTAAGTATTACATGCATACATACACAAGTAGACCTACATTCCAATGCCTCTTTATCTTGCTTCAGATTTTGCTTCTAAATATTGTAGTACCGCATGTGCCATATATTTACATAATACATGAGACTATATTTTTCTACCATTTTCTTCGAAAATAAATTTATATTTCCTCTCAATATGAAATCGATAGGTATCTCTCATTAACAAAATAACTAACTGATGCTTGTGGAGCTCATTTTCATTATCAATTTAGACTGGGCTGATATTTTTCAAGCACCAATTTAAATTGCACTCACTTCTGTGGATTTCCTTTCATGCCATGTTTATTAAACAAGAGGCCAAAATTGCTCCTGTAGGTTTTAGATCTTCAGATTTTTGGAGCTGTTCTTATAATCAGAGTATTTTTCCAGTTCAATAATGATTTACTACCTCCTTTCAGGTTACAATATTGAAAGTGCATATCAATCTACAGACAAAGTAGTTGCTGAAGGAAGTAAGAGCTATGGGCTAGGAACCCATTAAGAAACAAATTTTGATGCTACATTACTGGACAATGCACAGGCTGCAAAGATGCATGAGCAGGAAGGTCTACCTACAACAAAGGTAATTATGTGGAAAGTGAAATGCATAGTCCTTTTACTTCCATCTTATGTGTTCTTGACACACTTCCACAAAACAAATCACATACTGATCCACGTAGAGTTTGTTCACCGTAAACAATTATGGTTTTGCCACATCTGGCAAGAAAAAGGTCATAGCTGACAATAACTTTGTCTATATCATATTTGTTTTTCCCCATGTTTAGAGCTGTTACCAAAAAACTGTGTTGCAACATCCCTACAAAGGGGATAACTAACACTCAGACTGTCTACCATCTGTAAAATCTAGGCAGGATATGGTTATACTTCCTGGAAAATAATGAATCAGAAATTTGATAGTTATATATATTATTAACTAAAAGACACCTTCAAATTAGTGATGTTCCACACTTTTAGTTGTCTATACTGTCTATTTTTTGTTGTTATCTATATATAGTGCCTATTGTTACATTGCATTGGACCTATATTTTCTTAGCAAATGTTTGATGTCCTACAAAATAAAGTAGGGGTCACTGATGCACTAGAGCTTATATGAATATTGAGTTCACTAAATGTTATATCATTATTCTACTCATCTTCATCCCTAATATGCAGTGATAACATGTCCGATCACCATACCATCTTCCTTTTTGAATGAAGTAATAGATTGTCTTACCGAGATTTACAAAATGATCATGAATCTGATCAATGTGTCTGCCACTAATGAGTAATAACTTACTTTCAGTATCCATGGCCATGTACAGTACAGTAGGCCACAAAGTGCCACATAGTTCTTCAGTTAAGATACTAATGCTATCCAGATGGTTATATATTGGCCTACATTTTCCATGTTTAGTTACAGGTCAAGCGAGGTAGTATCTTAGATACATCAGCCTGTCCAGATAGCTGTGTATCTCAAAAAGCCAAAAACGCCTTACAATTTGGAATGGAGATAGTAGCTTACAAAGTGGATAGGCTGATGTGTGTACAACCATGCTGCTGATGTGTCTCTTTACAGTCAAAGTAAATGCATTCTAGATTTTTTTGGTGATCATAGAAGTTTACTGGCATGCCATCTATGACTGAGACGAGCCATTTTAGCATGCGTAGTGCACTAAGTGCAGGGTTCTGTGGCAACCTAGCTTTACAAACTCCATTTCATCGGAAGGTTGCCTACATCATTTTCTTACCTACCAGATTCTAATGCTCAAGTTCAATCTAAGTGAGACTATTGTGCTGACATTGTTTAATTTCCTTGTATCGTTTGTTGATTTGCTGTGCCTTGATAATACGTGTCTGGTGACAGTACGGTCAGATAACCTATGCAGTTTACCATTGCCTACCTATGGCCGTTGTTTGCCTGTTATTGGCTTGGGTCCATTCTTGCTTTGTGATCGATTGCACACCCAATGAATTTTTCACTCTACAACCTTGAGACTGACAAATGCTTTAGTGTTGTAATATTAATCTATTCTTAGAATTTGTTGCCACAAACACAAACTAAAAGAAAGCCATAGCCCTTTTGATTTTAAAAAACAACTATCTAATTTTCAGTCTTCCTATTTTGTAGCTCATTTGGGTCTCATCAAAATCGAAGACGACCGACGAAATATGAAGATGACATGTCTGGCTCATTCACTTCAATCCAAATGACATGACCGACGAAGATGACCTTATCATTCAACACAGGCAAGAGGAACAAGAAGAAGCGATGACTATGTAGTATGTACATACTACAAGAACTTATGTTCTTTGCCAATGTTTTATCAGAAATGAAAGTAACTTACCTACTTATGTTGTGTTATATAACAAGAACTCCTTTTCTGCTTTCATTATAGGAACGCAATATTCCTGTATAACTGTGTTTGGCACCCCCCTTGTTACTTCCACTGATGGTTATATATGCAATCAACTGTACCTGTCACCTCCCTATATATGCTACAATAATGATTGATTCAACCAACAATTCACCCATAATATATCAATGTCACGTTCCCTTAGCTTAGCAAAAGCATGGCCGCACGGGCGCGCGGATGCGCGCGCCTTGATACTATGACCAACATGTTCGGACCTGATGCCATGCCAAATGTTCGTCGCCAGCAACAGACTATATCAGATTAGTAGAGAGAAATTTGGAGAAGCCAGCAGCAGGTCAAGCCTGACGGTCGTCCTTCTGGACAACATACAGTACGTGTGCCTCCCTGTTTCGTTCTTCTCTGCATATTTTTTTTCGTCAGGCACACTATTACCGTGACAACATGTGGAATTAATCGGTCCAGCCGACGACCAACCACAGGTACTAGTACAAATAATTAATCCCGGAAGCAACTGAGTACCCAGCTGCTTCCATTGCTTCCTACTGGCTCAGTACTCAGTTCCTCTCAGGTCTCAGCCTCAGGAGGCCAGCAACAGCAACTCAGCTCGAGGAGCTAGCCATAGAAATGGAGCGTGCCAGCAGATCACTCCTCGCGCTGGCGTCTCTCTGCGTCGCCGCTGTTGCCTTCTTACTGCCCCGTGGAGCCACCGCCGCAGGTGATGCAGGCGAAGCTGACAGTTGTTAGCTAGCCCCTACGTACGATCGCCGTTCAGCTCCGGCGCCCGTAGGTGATTCGAGTCGGTAGCTTCTCCCTCTCTGACGCGTTGGAGGCATGCTCTGTTTTGTGCTTCTGTGGCAGGTGCAGACGGCGGCGGCTTGTGCGGGAACGTGAGCTGCGGCATGGGGACGTGCGCCGAGTCCAGCGACTACGCCTTCGGCTTCGCGTGCCAGTGCAAACCCGGGTGGAGCCGCTACCACCTCGGCGCCATGCAGTTCGCCTTCCTCCCTGCGTCATCCCAAACTGTAAGATCAAGACCAACAACCCTCCACGCTCTCTCCATTCCCCTCTGCAATGATCCTGCGCACCATCGATCTTTCTGCCTCTGCTGCCTCACTCGGCAGCACGGCCGACGATGAGTTGCCACCAAGCTCAGCCCTGGCGTTCGATCAGGATCAGCCCGGCCGCCGCCCGGACACCGGGGAACACTGCAGGAGAATCGCAGTTGCGCGATCAAGTCCGTCATGACATGCTGCAACAAGTCATCCTAGTGTACCACATGCCAGGACCAGGGAGTCAGTCAGTCCGGCATGACCGTTGACTTTTACTTTACCTTCACAAGCAAGAAGCTTCTGCAGTTGACTCACCCAGCCACTCGTCAGGTTCCACGTACCCCGGTCGATCGGTGGCGTGGAATTTCTCCGGTTACCTTTAATTTCCAACACCTGAAATGCAGCCCCACTAAAAGGCAGACTCGGCACGTGTCAAAGGACAGAAAAAACGAAGAACTAGCTGGAGTGATCAGCCTGACAACACTCCTTTCTCTTCGCGTGCAGGCACCATCCACTCCTCGTGCCAGGACGGGTCGTCGCCTCCGGCGCCGGCTCCATCGCCGCCGTCACCGCCACCGGGGCTGCCGCCGCTAATCACCTTCGACCGTAATAGCTCCTTCCTTCCTCAACTAATGGCTCCGATGCCGGCCACCTGAACTAATGGCGTCTGCTCCTGCTTCCTGTTGCCACAGCGTGCCTGATGCAGTACTGCGGCGACGGCGGCACCTGCGAGAAGGCGTCGGAGTTCACCCACCGGTGCAACTGCCGCGACGGCTACGCCAACCTCCTCAACGACACCTCCTACCCGTGCTACCAACACTGTACGCGAAGCAACGCAGTCCTCTGCTTCTGTCTGAAACTTAAGCCTCTGATTTACAGCTGCATAAACAACGAACAAAATGACTGACTACGCCGCGGCTGGTGTTTCGATCGGTGCTGCTGCAGGTTCGCTGGGTCCGGACTGCAAGGGCCTGGGGATCGACGTGATCAACGGCTCCACGCCGAGCTCGTCGCCACCAGCGCCATTCTCCTTCACCGTCAAGAAGTCCGGCGCCCCCAGAGCTGCCACCGCCGCGCCAACTGACACGCTCCTCGGGCTGCTCTTGCTGCTTACCTTCTACGGCCTCCAGGCGGCGGTATGGTGAACGAGCCTGTCAGCACTCAGGACGGGACAGACGAAAACACTACTAGACTCGACTCCAGACGCAGATTTCACACAATTTTGATTCTACCTTTACTCCACTGTTCAGGATATATCTTTACTCCAGCGAGTACCATTTCCCATCAGATTAATAGAGCTTGTATAAAAGTGAACGTCCGTTCTAGCCGAGGAATAAATTAAAGCAGCTATATAGTCAACAGAGCAGATGCAGAGCAAGATGCAACAGAACATAGTGAATAATCTCGGATCTCCATTAAGGTTTCAGACCCAGCAGCATCGATCATAACATAGCAATCACAGCTATCCGGTGCCGAAGCACGATCAATCTCATGGTCTACGGTTATCTATCGCTATTGGCGATGCCATTACGATATGTATATACTATGTCTCGAGCTAGAGGGTGGCGAGCCAATTACATACAGATCAGTTCTCCGGCTCAGTAGGACTGTAACGCTATAGGTACTTACGACTAGAATATATTAGGATAGTGTGAGGCAGCTACGTGATGTGATCCACCATGTACCAGGAGGGTGAGGCGTGAACTGGCGATCGATCAATTGCCGGAGAGGGACATCTGGGCCATGAAGAGGTTGATGACGTCCAGGTAGAGGAGATGGCGCGACCACGTACTCGTTGTAGGTGTGGCGCTTCAGCAGCAGGTAGGTGTCGTAGACGATGAAGCCCGAGAACACCAGGGTGGCCAGGAACCCGTAGATGGTCATGGAGACCTTGCCCATCGGGAAGAAAATCTGCAGCGGATCAACATTAAACCGTGAGCCAACATGTGACACGAGAGAGCACACAGGTCTATTGAGGGAAAGAAAAAAAAATGCAGTCAGTGTTGTTGTCAGGCAGGCGAACCTGGATGATGAGGTAGACCAGCAGCACGTTGAGGCAGGTGAACAGAAACGGGAAAGCGAAGGTGAAATCGTAGCCCCTCTTGACAGCCCAGAAGGTAAACAGGGTGAGCCCCAGAACGGCAGCAGCTGTCAGGACGGTGGCCTGCAGAACCACTATGCCTGTTGACATAACACAAGCATTGTAGTGTTCCATTAGATATCAGAGTTTAAAAACACAAGATTCTGTAAAGCACTAATTGTAGTTCGAAAGTAATCAGAGACGTTTCTTATAATATCGTGAACCTGAAACATGGATTTCATCACAAAAAAAATAACACAGCTTCAGCTGGATCTCAGACAACAAAGACAACCCACGACAGATAAGTGAAGGTTCTGCAAGATAATCTACATCCAGTTGTGGCCGATACCCAAAATGCACAATTAGGAAGTTAGTAATGATGGCTACCACAAGCAATGGGTAGGTTAGAAAATAGCACATTGGCTTGACCGAACTGACATCCATGAAAACACATGCCGAGTGACAAGTACACTACAGACAAGTCTTAAATCTTAAACAGTAGAAAGCAGTTGCCTGATCCACATGCAGCCATAAGAAATAAAACAAGCAGTGCTAATGGGTGAGTACATGTACCACCAAAAACAATTGCTCTTCTGTATATAACAAACAACAGTAAGTGCAGTTGCAAACATTGTAGAAACTGTTATAAAACAAAAAACAATTTACACAGATTCAGTAAGTGCAGTTGCAAACATTGTAGTGTTCCATTAGATGTCAGAATTAAGAAACACAAGATTCTGTAAAGCACTAATTGTAGTTTGAAAGTAACCAGAACCATTTCTTATAATATCATGAATGTGAAACATGGAATTTATCACAAAAGAACACAGCTTCAGTTGGATCTCAGACAACAAAGACAACCCTGTCCTTAAAAACGACAAATAAGTGAAGGTTCTGCAAGACAATCTACACCCAGTTGCGACAGATACCCAAAATGCACAAATTAAGAACTTATTAATTAATGATGGCTACCACAAGCAGTGGGTAGGTTAGAAAATAGCACATTGTCTTGACCCAACTGACATTCATGGAAACACGTGCAAAGTGACAAGTACACTACAGACAAGTCTTAAACAATACAAAGCAGTTAGCTGATCCACATGCAGCCACAAGACATAAAACAAGCAGTGCTGATGGCTGAGGAATTATTCTTTTGTATATAACAAAAAAAGAGCCCCCGAGGAATTATTATAAAAATTGACCCCATGCACCCCTGCCACTGTCAGCAATTAGAAACAAGGGAAATTCTAATCAAAGCTTTCAGAGGCCATGACATGAAAAATGCATCCTGAAACAGCAATTTCAAGAATCTCAAACATATGGTTTCCCCAGAATGGTGGAGGATCACAGATCCATGACAAATTGACAAGGTATAGACAAATCTTAACAGCAGAAAGCATTGTGCTGATCCACATGCTGCAACAAGAAATAAAACAAGAAATCCTAATCGGCTGAATAGTGAATACAGGACATGTACCACCAAAAACAATTACTCTGTATATGTAGTAAAGAACAGTAAGTGGCAGTTCCAAACTTTGTAGAAATTGTTTATAAAACAGAAAACCAAAGCACAGAACCAAAAATAGGCCCCCTTATGCAGGGATTGTGCATTTGTATGGTGTGTCCCCCAGGTAATTTGACCCCCAACACCTATACACTCAGTGCCAGCAAATTAAAACAAGGGGGTATTCTAATCCAAATTTTCAGAGCCCATGGGCCATGACATGTAAAACACATCCTAAATCCTCACAGGGAACAGAGTAGTTTTATAACCCCCCAAAAACCATCTGCATTCCCCAGAACGGTGGAGGATCACAGATCCATAACAATCCACCCATGAGAAGTCTACCCATCCACATTACTCCTATAACGATCAGATCGGAACTAAGCAGGTGATTACCACCAGAATTCCACCACACGCCGCACTCCAATTCCATCCATCCACATCGCAACAGGAAACAACGACACCAGGAGCCAGAGGGAGACGAGGATAAGGAATCGAATCGGCTGCCCGTACCGACAGTGGAGGACGCGGAGACGGCGATGCTGAGGCTGCAGCAGAGCGTGAACAGGCCCAGCAGCACGAGGTTCCTGGGGTGCTTCTCCCTGTACTTGAGCATCGGGAACATCACTGCACAAACCAACCAAACAAACCCGCAATTGGTGATCCAAATTCCAGAACCTAGGAAGCGAAGGAAGGAACGGGAGGAGGCGAAAGCGGGGAAGTCGCCCGTACGCACCGACGAGCGGGGAGACGAGGATGAAGATGAAGACGGGCCAGACGGCGGCGGGCGGCCCCGACGCGAAGAAGCGCGGGATCGGGCGGACCAGGCACGCCGTGGCCGCGACGCCCGCCGTGAGCGCGAACTGCAGGGAGAGGATGCAGTACACCTTGCGCACGAACGCCCAGCGCAGGCGCGGGTCCTCCTCCTCCGCCACCTTCTTCGGCTTGGGGACCCCCTCCTTCTGCTCCGCCTCCGCCGCCTTCGCCGCGGGGGCCTTGGGCTTCTCCGCTGCCGCCAAAGCAGCAGCAGGGGCCGCCGCCACGGGCACGCCCGCCTCCAGGTCGCGGGCCGCCGCCGCCGCCGCCGAGGGAGTCGTCATTGCTCGCGCGCGCTCGCTCGCTCGGTCGCCGGTGAGGTTCGCCGATCGCTAGGGTTTGGCGGCGCGCGGCGGTGGCACTGGGGTTTTCGCGGAGGGAGGGAGAGTGGCGAGGTTGCCGGTGGCGGCGTGGGGAAAGAGGGGGCGGGGGCTATAAGCCGGGGCGCGTGTCACTGACGCGTGGGCCAGGAGGATGCGGGCCCCGCGTGGCAGCGACCTCCCGTGGGGGTTTCCAGTTGCCGCGGCGGAGCGGAGGAGATGGGACGCGTCGGGGGCGACACGTGTCGACGGGGTAGCGGTGGGACTAGTGTCACGGGCGCGTCGCGGCGTTGCGGGTGTTGGTGGGGCCACGCGCTGACCTGGGGCCCACGGTCAGCGTGGGATGCGTGGGTAGGTGCGGTGGTAACTCCGTACTGTGTGCTATTCGATCCGGGGCGGGCAGGTGGGCCACAGGGGGTGCTATTGGGGCCCGCGTGTCAGTGGCGGAGGGAAGGGAAAAGTTGGCGGCTGTGGGGCCCGCGCAGCACATGCTTGGCTGCAACGCGATTTGCGAGTTGCGACGAGACGAGTGGACAAGTGCCTGCACAAGTTCTGCTAAAAAAAAAAATAAGTACCTGCACAAGTGCCTGCAAGCTGCCGATCCACCATGCTATGATGCGTTTGGGTGCTTGGGGATGGGATAGGATACCGGTGACACGTGCGTGTTTGGAACAGCCAAGAATTTCCAAGGCACATTGCCATATCTGCTTCGGTGAGAATCGATAGAGAGAAAGAATTGAAGTTGTGTCTACTAGGTAGTGAGACGAGGTTGTAACCA
Source organism: Themeda triandra (assembly GCA_018135685.1). Classification (NCBI taxonomy): domain Eukaryota; kingdom Viridiplantae; phylum Streptophyta; class Magnoliopsida; order Poales; family Poaceae; genus Themeda; species Themeda triandra. Next base: position 18,113 of record JAENPR010000188.1, read on the forward strand.
CTGTGCATAATGGCATCGCTTTATGAGAAATTAAATTAGTCCGTGTTTGGAACCGCGGCGTCTAGTGTAACTTTAGTAGGGCCTTGGCCTTGTTTGGATTGCTACAAATGTGAACCCAAATTTTTTCAGCACTCCATGGTTGAAAAACAGCACAACCCAAGAGTTGAAAAGCTGCAAATCCTGCTGAACCCGACAACGCCAAAAAGACAGAAATGCCCCTCCATGGTGGCAGTCCACCCTTGCATGCTGTCCATGCATGCAGCCCCAAAGAAAAAATATAACCCTTGCATGCTCGCATGCAACAACCTTGCATGGTTGCATAGAAATGCATGCATGCTCACAGCCACAATCACAGGTCAAAATCCAAATATTATTACAACACAGAAATGTTCCCAAATATTGTACTTTAAAAACATTATTACAGCACTAAAAAATGACAGTATTCAAATTATTACAATCCATGTACCCAAATAAGTTCCTCAAACAAGTAATCTACAAGTACAAGCCGAAATGAAACAATTACAAATCTCAAGTTTCAGTATTTATTGAACAGTGACTGCGCGATGCTGTCACGAAAGGCATTCATCTGTGCAAGGTCTTCGCTATCATCGACAGGTTCATGTTCTGGCTGATCTGCGTAGGCTTGCGGCGGCACATAGTTAATATGATTGTCGAAGTCCTCATCAAATTGCCCACTCAACCTTATGAAGTTATGCAAAGCAACACATGCAACTATAATTTGGGTTTGTGTTTCAGGTGGATATGCAGGGATGCTCAACAGTATGCGCCACTTCATCTTCAATACGCCAAAGGCCCTCTCAATAACATTTACGAGAGATGAGTGGGCATAATTGAATATCTCATGTTTACCTCGAGGTCCTTCGGCGTTTTGAAACTCTTGAATATGGTACTTCGTTCCCTTGTAAGGAGCAAGGTACCCGGGACGGTTTGGGTAGCCGGAGTCCACCAAGTAGAACATCCCTACACCACCAAGTACCTGTAAGTTAAACATGTGTCAATTAGGAATACGAACTGAACTATGACCTCGGTTTGTACCTTCAGGAGGGTGAGGAAAATCATCCTTCCATGTAGACATGGCATCCTGGAACACTCTTGTGTCATGGGCAGACCCCGGCCACCCCGCAAGGATAAATGTGAATATCATATCGAAGTCGCAAGCAGCCATCACATTTTGAGTTGTGATGCCCTTGCGACACAAGTGCTTCGCACAAACTTATCTTCTCGGCACCATAACAGGGAAATGGCTGCCATCTATTGCTCCTATGCACTCATTGAAATCGGGAAAGAACCTAGGGTTTTTAGCCTATCATGCATTGTCTTAAATTCTCGGGTCCACGGGGTTAATTATGTCGTCCGCCATTTTAACCAAACGGGCGAGGACTCTATAGAACATGGTGTGCCGTATACGGTGATCTTACAAATCTGTTCTTAGCTTGCCTAACAGTTTGTGGAGCTCCAAGAATCCACGAGTCATACCTAAAGCCTCTAGTGAGGTGGACTTCATTGTGTCTTTGAGGCCATAATCATCTTGTCAACACTTTGTGCGCTTTATAGAACATGGTCAGGTCATTCTAAACATGTCGTAACAGTCACTTTCATCGCCTAGTGTTTCCCGTACCCATTCTAGCCCACTCATCTTTGGAATTCTATAGGGTTTCTTATTGTAGTGCTTTTGGTAGTGCATGTTGTACGCGGACATACCATATGCAATTGCAGCTTCTTCAGCTTCGTCATGGAAGAAAGAGTTGAAGAAGTCCTCCTCCCACTTGTCATCGTCGTCATCCTCTTCGTGCACTGTAGCAGCAGGTTGTCCAAATCTCTGCACACATGAAACAAAGAAATGGCACACATCAGTACTAATTTACAGCAACCAAATAAACATGCATCAATACCTCAAATTAAAAACCACTGATATTTCCAATGATCACTGCATCCCAGCAACAAACACCACTGATATTAGCAAACATCACAAACGATCAACACATATCACTTGACGGTTAGTTCCACGACACAACATACAAATCACAGACACACGGATTAGTTCAACGTGGATAATACAACATGCAACACACACCCACAGCCTACGACACAATGACAAATGCATGGATAGGAGGGTCTAGCCTCAGACCCCAGCATAGTGCTTAATGAGGGCCATCCTTCCTTTAGCGCCTCTTGATTTGATAAACATGGTTGAAGCTTTTTCATCTTGGAGGATCAATAACACACCAACCCACAGCTTCTCATCATCCTCTGTTGCCCCAGCCTCTCTAGCAAGCTCCAACACTTGGTCAATCATGTTCTCCTTCTTCTTTTCCTTGTCCTTCACAGCTTGCTGCCTCTCACCCCATATCTCCTTCATCGCTTCAGTCCTGTTGTCTAGACTGTAGCTTAAGTTCTGAACGGATTGTGGCATCCCCACTGCTGGACTCCTTGACTTCTTGCTGGGACTAGCTGCAGTGCTGCGGGTGCTGAGGCTGCTATAGCTCCTCTTGGTCCCGAGTGCTCGGGGGTGCTCTGAGGGGTGTGGACATCGTCGTCATCCTCACTGCTAACATACAGTGGCACATTGTTGCGGCTAGGAACATAAGCTGACTCCCCTGTGACTGCTACGCCTTGGAACATGCGATCCAGAAGATCCATGTAGTCAGGCATTGGACCCTTGAGCTTGTTGTCCTGCAAAACATGAAACAGTTGGACAAATAATTAGAAAAGAACGTCATTTGTGCTGTTGGGAGACAAGAATCAATGAAATACAGAGGACAAGTACGTGTACCTTGTCGTTCGTTTCCCACCACTGTTCTGAAGCACTGACAGAGCCGTCAGGATTGCGGCCCAAGCCAGTCTGCTTTATCTGGAGATTGCGGTGATCATTCCAAACCTGCCTCAACACCCGCACTTTGCTGCCAAAGGTCACGTTGTCATGAACAAGTTCTGTGGCTTTGTAGTAACCCTCTGTGATGTTCTTCCAACCCCACTTGGTCATTTGACCCCTAGGGTAGTTCCCTTCTCAATCTCGCCTGAGAATAGCTCACGGAAAGTCCAGTATTTTGAGGGCTCCATTGTGCCTGCTAAGGATATTCGAAATGATCCATAACCTCAGAGTTTTAGAAACCATAAATATAAACACATGACCAAAGCCTCAGACCAAAAATATAATCACAGAAAACAAAAGGCATCATTGCTACTGCCCAAAGCCTCAGAACAAGAGTATATTCACAAAAACAAAAAGTATCATTGCTACTGCCCAAAGCCTCAGATCATGAGTATAATCACAGAAAACAAAAGGCATCATTGCTACTGCCCAAAGCCTCAGAACAAGAGTATATTCACAAAAACAAAAAGCATCATAGCTATTGCCCAAAGCCTCAGAGCAAGAGTATAATCAAAGAAAACAAAAGGCATCATTGGTACTGCCCAAAGCCTCAGAGCATGAGTAGTATCAAAGGAAAATTAAGCATCACTGCATATGCCCGAAATTCCAGAAGTTAGTTTATTTTGCAATTTGGGCTGCATCCAAACAAGGCCAATAGGATGTCTAATTTGAAGGACATTCTTACTACCAGCAATCAAAGAAAAGCTCAGCAACAATGTAGTCATCACAGGATATGGGCAATAAGCTCAGCAACAATGTAATCATCACAGGCAAAGGGCAATAAGCTCAGCAACAATGTAATCATCACAGGCAAAGGGCAATAAGCTCAGCAACAATGTAATCATCACAGGCAGAGGGCAATAAGCTCAGCAACAAAATTAGCATCACGAGGCTTGGGCAATAAGCTCGTAACAAATTCATCGTCACGGGCGGCGGGCAATAAGCTCGGCAACAATGTAATCATCACGTAACGGGCGGTAAGCTCAAGCAACAAGGTGCATCATCACGGGGAAAGGGTGAGGACTTGTAGTACCGGAACTTCAGTGGGAGGGGCGTCGTCATCGACGGCGGACTGGGCTAGGGCGCGACGTGCACCGGTCCTCCGGTTGCCGCCAACGGAGCCGCCTGCACCAGCGCTTCCAGGTGGACGGGGAGGAGGGTGTGCTGCAGTTCCTGCTCCACGGCGGCGAGGAGCTCGGAGGCCGAGGGAGCCCCTGCCGGTGCGACTAGGCACGCGAACGGGGGGAGGGACGGGAGTCCTGTCGCTCGCGCCGCCTTCAACCGGGGACTGCAGGATGTGCTGGTACCCGTCCATGCCCGGCCACGACTGGCCGGCGTTGAGGTCGAGCGCGCCTAACCCCAGGTTGCTAGGTGAGGGCGCGTCGGTGCCGAAGGCAAAGCCAGATGGGCTGCCGGAGTTGTTGCCGAAGCGGAAGCCGGAACTGCTGCCGGATGTGTTGCCGAAGCCCAAGCCGAAGGAGCCGATGCCGGCGTCAGAGCGGTTGCCGAACGCGCCGAACCCCGGAGGGTGGGGCAAGAAGTCCCTGGTATGGGAGCCGCCGCCGTACCCAGGTGGGTTCGCGCCAGAGCCGGCGTGGGAGTTGTCCTCGTTCGCGTCGGCGTCATACCCATCCATCGCCCAGGAGCTCAACAAGGCCCGATCTGGACGATGGGAAGGTGGATCTGATGGAGGACTGAGCGGCGGCGGTGGAGACCGAGATGGGCGGTGGCGGAAATGGAGAGCGGCGGCGGGGAGGAGTAGCTAGGGTTCGGGGCGGGCGGGGGAGAGGGAATGGATAGGGTTCAGGGGTGAGCGGCGAGGGGAGGGGTATAGTTGGGCGGCACGCAGCCCGAGGTGCAGGATGGGCCGAAATTTTTGCAGGCCGAAATTTTTGCAACCGGGCCGTTTGGATTCCAAATTCAACAAGTTAGTTTTTTTCGCAATTTGGGCTCCATCCAAACAAGGCCCTTGTTTAGATTGCAAGTTTTTTGAACCCAAAAAATTTCAGTCATGGGTGCCCAAATTCTAACATCCAAAGAGGTTCAAAAGATTTCATTGCACTTGTTTGAGGTTGCAAAGCATTAAAGGACTAGAAGACACAAGTGGCACTATTAATGTACGCATGCGGCCCGGCTGATGTTTGCATGCCGCGCATGCAAATTCCATGCATGCGCCATGCAGTTGCTTCTCCTTGCATGCTCTTGCATGCAAATCCATGCAAGCACAACAGGCATTTCTTTTCACGGTGCAAAGGGCGAGAAATGAAACTCAAAATTAATAAAACATTCAAATATTTTTACGGTCCGGAAAAAATAATTACGGTCTTGAACTATTACAAAGTACCATTCAAATGTACCTTATTATTACAAGTACAACTCAAACATTATTACAAATCGAAGCCGCAATGAAACAATACAACCCACAACTCACAACTCAATATCTATTAAACGGCACATTCGCAATGCTATCACGGAAGGCATTCATTTGTTCACGGTCGCACTATCGGGGGCCGGTTCGGTTGGTGGTGATCAACATATGCCTCGGGGTGCACAAAGTTCACATTTTGATCTAGGTGCTTTGGAAGTCCACATCAACATGCCCACTCAACCTTATGAAATTATGCAAAGCAACACAGGCAACTATAATGTGTTTTTGTGTTTCGGGAGGATATGAAGGGATGCTCAACAATATGCGCCACTTCATCTTCAAGACACCAAAGGCCCTTTCAATCACGTTTCTAAGAGATGAGTGGGCATAATTGAACATCTCCCTGTTTACCTCGAGGTTCTCGCGGCGTTTCCTCGGAAGTCTTGAATGTGGTACTTGGTTCCCTTGTAAGGAGCAAGGTACTGGACGGTTTGGATAGGCGTCCACCAAGTAAAACTTCCCTACACCACCAAGTACCTGTAATTGTTAAATGGTTCAATTAGAAACATGAAATTGACTAGTAGCCAAGTTTATACCTTGAGGTGGATGAGGGAAGTCATCCTTGAATGTGGTCATGGCATCCTCGAACACTCTTGTGTCATGAGCGGACCGGGCCATCCCGTTAGGATAAAGGTAAATATCATGTCAAAGTCGCAAGGCCATAACATTCTGACTTGTGATGCCATGGCGAGACAAGTGCTGCATAAACTTGTCTTGTGGCACTTGGACAGGGAAGTGGCTGCCATCTATAGCTCCTATGCACCTCCTGAATTCAGGATAGAAGCGGGGGTTTCTAAGCCTATCATGCATTGTACTAAATGAACGGTCCACCGGTTGAATGATGTCATCTGCAAGTGCAACCACGAGAGGGCAAAGCACTCTATAGAACATGTTGTGGACAGTGCCTAGTGACCTTTCAAATCTGTCATCAGCTTGCCTATATGATTGTGGAGCACCAAGCATCCAAAGGAACATACCTAAAGCCTCTATTGAGGTGGACTTTCTGGTGTCTCTTAGTTGATAGTCATCGGTCAACACTTTATGAAGTCTATAGAACATTTCTGGGCTCATTCTAAACATGTTGTAACAGGATCTAGGATTTGCTAGTTTTTGTTCCACCCGTCAAGGCCAGTCATCTTTGGCACCCTATAGTCCGACCTATTGTAGTGTTTTTGGATGTGCATGGCATACTGGGACATACCATATTCGATTGCAGCTTCTTCTTCTATGTCATCGAAGAACAAGTTGAAGAAGTCCTCCTCCCATTGTTCATCTTCATCATCGTCATCATCCTGATCTATGACAGGAGCAGCCCCCTGCACACAAGAAACAATGAAATGAGCACCAATCAGTAATAAATCCCAGGGATAAATACAAGGATGCATGAATAAGATGGTCTGACAGCATACAACATCACAACATACAACATAGAACATCACAACACAATATCACAACACAAATGACTTACAACTTCCAACATCACAACACATCACAAATCCCTTACTTCAACCACCGATTAGTTCGTCATCACAACATGATTAGTTCAACAAAATACAACATACATATGACTTAGGTCAACCGACATGCATGGCGGATGGACTTAGTACACGAGGTTCATCATACAAACAAAAGACTAATGCATGGATAAGATGGTCTAGTTAACGCCCCGGCATAGTGGTTAATGATGGCCATCCTTCCTTTGCTTGAGACCTCATGAACAATCTCATAGCAGCTTCATTTTGGCATATCATGAGGACACCAATCCACTGCTTCTCATTGTCCTCTCGATGCTCCCGCTGTTTGGCCAGCTCTATGACTTCATCAATGGTGGCCGGTTGTCTTTCTTCTTCTTCTCGACAACTTGATTCCTCTCATGCCAAATCTCCTTAAGCGCCGAAGTCCTGTTGTCCGGACGATACTCAAGTTCCTTATGCCTTCATGTGCTTTGGAGTTTTGCCCCTCTTCTTTGGGGACCGGCCGGTCTTTGCCAAGGGTGCTAAGGCTGTCGTAGCTTCTCTTGGTGCCCGTGCTCGAGGGGTATGAACTTCTTCATCATCATCGTTGCGCTCAAAGTGTATGGCCGATTCTGCGGCCGGGAACATAAGCGTTTCCCTGTCCCGCTATGCCCGAGAACATGCGCTCCAACGGTTCGATGTACTCGGGCATTGCACCCTTCAGCCTTGTTGTCCCGCAAGCACAATGTGACAACACTAAATTAGTTAAGCAAGGACATGATCACATTATGACAACACGAGAATTAGTTAAGCAAAACTTGAGTACAACACAATTAAGTTGTACCTTGTCGTTGGTATTCCACCATTCGCAGGCGTAAACAGTACCATCGGCATTGCGGCCCAAGCCTGTTTCCTTCACATGCAATTTGCGGAGGTCATTCCATTCCTTCTTGACCCCGGATCCCGCTCCCAAAGACAACATTGTCATGAACTAACCCGGTTTTCTTGTAGTAAGCCTCTGTGATATTTCTCCAACCCCACTTGGACATCGGCCCCTAGGCTAGTTCCTCGCATCCATCTCATCAACGTACAGCTTGCAAAAGATGGAGGTATTCTCGAGCACTCCACTCGGGCCCCGCTAATGGTACCCGCCTGAACAATGACAATGAGCCTAAACAATGAGCCCTAAAAAGCATGCATAACCAGGATAAACAGGAAGCATAAGCATGAACAAGGATCACAAGCATAAGCATAAGCATAAGCATAACCATAACCATAACCAGGAAGCAGGGAACATACCTAAATGATAAGCATAAGCATAAGCATAACCCGGTTTGAACACAAGCATAAGCATCACATGCATAAGCAGAAGCATAACCCCGTTTGAACACAAGCATAAGCATCACATGCATGAGCATAAGCATATGACTTACGAAGCATCAAAAGCATAAGCATGAACAAGGATTAATAAACAGCATGCACAAGCTGAGCACAACACACCAATGAACTTGCAGTACTCTACAAAAGGAGTAGGGACATTGGGTACCAGGACATTTGGGGGCGGAGGGACGTCATTGGCAGTGGCGGAGGCAGCTGTCTGGAGTAGGCTGCGACGCACATCGGGAAACCTGGAACCCCAACCGGAGCCGCCTGCCTCATCATCATGAGACCCAAGCGGAGGCAGCCTCGTAAGCGAGGTGGAACGCGAGGAGCTCGGGCTCCCTTCCTCCTCTCCGGTCGAGGAGGTCGGAGGCCGAGGGAGCCCCTGCCACGTCCTGTCACGCGCACGGGAGCAGGGACCTGAGTGCCACCGTTGCCGCCGTCTTCACCCGGGGACGACTGGAGGATCTCCTGGTAACCATCCATGCCCGGCCAAGAATGGCCGGCGTTGAGGTCCAGGTTGCTGAAGCCCAGGTTGCTAGGGGAGGGCGCGGTTGTTTCCGAAGACGAATCCGGAGCTGCCGCCGGAGTTGTCGCCGTAGCCGTCGCCGGAGCTGTAGCCGAAACCGTGGGTGCTGGAGCTGCTTCCGAAGAACTGGCCGTTGTGGCCACCAGATCCGGCGTACGGGAGCGGCTGGGACAGGAAGTCCCTGGTGTCGGAGCCGTCCCCGTACGCGGAAGCGGGGTGGAAGGAGCCGTCGTTGAAGCCGCCGTCTTGATTCGCGCCGCCTTGGTACCCGTCCATCGCCGACGACGAGGTCGGGGACACCCGATGTGGACGCGAGGGAAGGTGGATCTCGGACCTTATGGGGCCGGATGCGGTGGAGGACCGAGCGGCGGATAAGGGGAGCGGCGGCGGCGGGAATGGTGACGGAGAGCGGCGGAGATGGGGAGCTCTCGATCTGCGCGGAGAGGGATGGGTCAGGGACGCGGGGACATCAAGCAGGTGCGGATCTCGCGCGGCCATGGATTGCAAGTTAGGCGGGGAGACGGAGAGCGGCGGCGGCGGGAAGTTTGCGCGGCGGCGGGGATGGCTGCGGCGAGGAGGGGATAAGGCAACGAGTGACGGCGGATGGAGGGTTTATGCTGGTGACGGCACGCACCCCGAGGCAATGATTGGGCTGGGCCGAATTTGCACAGCAAAGGCCGAAATTTTTTCAGCACCCCCGTTTAGATTCCAAATTCCAAATGTTAGTTTTTTTTGCAATTTGGGCTCAATCTAAACAAGGCCTAGAAATTAAACTAGTCCGCGTTTGGGATTGCGGCATGTAGCTGGCATGCGTTGCAATACCCAAAACACAAGGGTGATAGTTTGGGATACGAGAATCACGAATGGTAGTGTGCTCTCTCTCGGTCGGTGTCTAGCATGCGGCGGGATTCCTAAAATACAGCAGGTAGCTCCGGACACGAGAATCACGAACGATAGCATTTTTCTTGCGATCGAGCTCTATATCATAGTTGTACAATAAATCAAATTAGCTAGTCCATGCATGTTTTGAACCGCGACGTGGTGAGCATGCATTGCGATACCCAAAAAGCGATCGGTAGCTTTTCTTACAGTTGGCGATCTAGCAATCAGATTATAATTGGCACCGGTGGTAGATTTTGGGACTATATATAAGTGATACCAGTAAATTAGAGGCTAATCATGTAATGGGTGAAACTAGACCATGTCAATGACCGTGGAGATCTAGGATCTATCTTCTTCCTCAAGTTTGCTCCCTCCTTGCCAAGATGTTCATTATCAGTGCCCTCGCCACTACCAAATTTCCACTGAACTAATGAAGATTGAAGTGCCTAGCTAGCTAGCTAGGCACGCCTCCGCCAGCTCCATCTCCCTTCCTCCATAGGGCCACACCCCTCCACATCCACTTTGATGAGTGTGGGAGTTTTTGGTCGCACATCCGGGAAAATAATTGGCACTTGATGTGTCTCTAGATTTTAAGTAGCAATTTTCATGTACGTCTAAGCAAATAGATAGATGGATTTGTACACCGAGGTGTCAATACATTCTAACTAGTAATTTTGTCAGCGCCTAAACAATGGTAGATTTTGAGGAAGAATTTTTGGTGAGGAAAATCTCTACGAAAATACGGTTGTGTCCCATAAAGTATCTGATGATACTGTGATACCTATAGCTCATCTATGGTTAAGATTCGAGATATATGTATTGGTACGCACGTATTTATATTTTAGCAGCTCAATATATCTTGATTCAGAATGGTATCTTGATTCAAAATGGTACTACGAAGGATGCGCACAATTTATGTGTGGGACTTCGGTCAGGTAGTACGTGGTAGGCAGTGAACTGTTCTGATTCGATCCGGGGCGGGCAGGTGGGCCACGGGGGTGCTGCCCGGGGCCGCGTGTCAGTGGCAAAGGAAAGGAAAAGGTTGGCGGCCATGTGGTCCGCGCAGCACATGGGCGACGGGGACTTGGGAACGCAACGCGATTTGCGACGCGACGACGGCCGCCGGGACGCGTGGATCAGGCGGCAGCCGTGAGCTGCCGATCCACCGTACGTCTGCTTCCACGGCATTGCGTTGCGTACCACCACGATAGGAAAGTAGATGGACATGACGGAGAGCTTTTGTGAGCAGCGGATTGATCAAATCCCCGTAGATTGATTGTTTTGTTAAGACCTGGCGCCGTGGCTGAGCGCGGGAAGATTTATCTCAAGTCGAGTATCGCTGGGCTGGCAATATGGTCGGTTGGGCCGGCGTAGTAGTTTGCGTATTGGGCCAATGGGCCGTGTAATAGACAGTATAAATACTCTGGGTGCCTTGGCGGCCAAATCGAAGTATTGTAACTGAATTCATTTCCCTCTAAGACAATTCATCGTTCCCCAATTCCTCTGTTCTTCCTGATTGCTGCTGCTTTCTACCCTGAATTCTACTCCAATTCAATTATCCTATCCAGTTCCAGTTAGAGATCGTTCCAGATCCTAACAATTGGTATCAAGCTCCAGCGATTCACCGGCCCCAAATTTTTTCCGGTGTTGATTCGTCGTCCTGGCGCCCGGGCGGAAGCCGACGAAGATCCAGTCCGCCATGGCCGCCTCGCTTGACGAGCTCTCGAGCAAGTTCGAGGAGATGCGCACCACTATGGAGAAGTTTGCGACGGCAGCGACGCAGTTCGCCTTGCTCGAGGACATGGTGAAGAAGATGCTCGAGTCCGTCAACGACGTCCGCAGCAAGCAGCTGGAATCGGAGTTGATCCTTGCGGAGATGGCGACGAAGGCGGCGGACATCAACACCGCGTTGGCGTCTTCATCAACCCGCGTCGACAACCTGCTGCGTCGTGTCGATGCAATCGACATGGCGGGTGCTGGTCCAGCGCCTGGCCCTGGCGTGCTCGGCGTTTTTCCGCAGCCAGGCGGAGGCGGAGCACCTGCTCCTGCTTCGGGTGACGCGCCTCCCGTCGCGAACACCCCGGTCATACAACCTCCACCACGGGGGTTTGACCTCAACCGCATGCCGGTGTCGTCGTCTTCCTCACCGACGGCTGACGCGGCTGCGCTCAACGGGAATGGCGAACACGGCGGCGGGTTTACCCGGCCGCCGAACTTGAACAGGGGTACGTCTCATGACAACTTTTCTGATCCCACGCTTAGACCGCCCCCTTTTCCCAAACTAGAATTCCCTAAGTTTGATGGGTCGAATCCTCGCTTATGGCATACCGATTGTTTGAAATATTTCGAGGTATATGCTGTTCATCCAAGCTTGAAGCCTAGTTTCGCTGCACTGAATTTTGTGGGGTCTGCTCGAACTTGGCTTCATACAGTGGAACGTCGTGAGCGGGTTACTGATTGGGACAAATTGTGTCAGTTGGTGTTGGAGAGGTTTGACAGGGATCAATACCCCATCATTTTGCAGCAATTTGAGTCAATAGTTCAATCCTCTTCTGTGGATGCTTATCTGCTGGATTTTGAACAAGGAGCTCACAATTTGCTGTTGTATAACTCAAGCTATGATGAGACTTATTTCGTGAAGAGGTTTCTGGGTGGTTTGAAGGAAGAGATTAGGGCTGGAATTTTTCTGCACAGGCCTAAAAATGTGGATACAGCTAGTGCCCTTGCTTTGATGCAGGAAGCGGAATTGGCTAAGGCAAAAGGAAAACAGTATCAGAGACCATTTGTCAAGCATCATTATGACAAAGGGAAAGCAGGAGAGCCAGATAAGACTCAGGTGCCTTCATCATCTGAAACTCAAGAGGATAAGCTAGCTACATTGAAGACCTATCATCATCAGAACAATCTGTGTTATAAGTGTGGGGGCAAATGGAGCAGGGATCATAAGTGCCCTCCATAGGTGCCTTTGCATGTCATTGAGGAAGTGTGGGATGCTCTGGACATTCCATGCTCTGAGGTTCAAGCTGATGATGATGAGGAAATGGAGGGTGCAGTGATGGCTATTGGCAAGCCTGAAAGTTCAGCATGTTCAAGGAGAAAGACTATGAGGCTGGTGGGCAATATTGGCAAGATATCAGTTCCCATGGATTCTGGTAGTGTCAGTTCATTCATTAGTGAAGGGTTGGCTGCTCAACTGTCTGCATGTCTAGTTTCTTGCAAACCAGTCCAGTTTAGCACTGCAAATGGTGGACCAATGATTTGTGATGCCAAAATACCTGCTCTGCAGTGGAGTTGTCAGGGCCACTCATTCAGTACAGAAGTGGATGTATTGCCACTATCTTGCTTTGATATGATTCTTGGACAAGATTGGCTAGAAGAAGCTAGTCCAATGTGGGTTGATTGGTCCCTGAAGAAAATGAAATTTACTCATCAGCAGAAAAGAATTACATTACAGGGTTTAATGTCAGATCCATGCAGATCATCTCCTGTCTCTGATAAAAAGTTGCAAGGATTGTGGAATAGGAGGGCTGTAAGTCATGGAGTGCTCCTCAATCCAGTTGCTGCAAATCTACTCAAGACTACTGAATCAGAAGTTTGTGGGATTCAGCAGGATACAGTACCTCCTGAGGTGCAACTGTTGGTAGATGAGTTTGCAGAATTGTTTCAAACTCCATCCCAGCTGCCTCCTCCTAGGGCCTTTGATCACAATATTGAGCTGGTCTCTGGAGCTAAACCAGTCAACATCAGGCCTTACAGGTATTCCCCAATTCAGAAATCAGAAATTGAAAGGCAAATCAAGGACATGTTGGAAAGTGGCATCATTAAGCACAGCACAAGTCCTTATGCTTCCCCTGTCCTTTTGGTGAAGAAGAAGGATGCATCTTGGAGATTTTGTGTGGATTATAGAAGTTTGAATGCTCAGACAGTGAAAAATAAACATCCTATGCCTGTAGTTGAAAAATTTGGATGAATTGCATGGGGCAAAATGGTTCACCAAATTGGACTTTAGGGCCGGATACCATCAAATCGTATTCAAGAAGAAGATACATACAAAACAGCCTTCAGAACTCATGAAGGACTGTATGAGTTCTTGGTCATGCCCTTTGGTCTGAAAAATGCTCCTGCCACTTTTCAGAATATCATGAATGTTATCTTTGCCAAATTACTGAGGAAGGGTGTGCTGGTATTCATGGATGATGTATTGATCTACTCTGATAGCTTGGACAGCCATTTGAACTTGTTGAAGCAGGTGTTTCAGATTCTGCAAGAGCATAAGTTCTATGTGAAGTTGTCTAAATGTTCATTTGCCCAATCAGAGGTAGAATATCTGGGCCATATCATTTCAGCCAAAGGAGTATCCACTGAATGTTCAAAAGTTCAGGCTGTGAATGAATGGCCAACACCAAGAAACTTGAAGCAACTAAGGGGCTTTCTGGGGCTTACTGGATATTACAGAAGATTTGTTAAAGTCTATGGCATAGTGAGTTGACCTTTGGTGGAGCTGCTAAAAAAGGGGGTGCCTTATGCTTGGTCTGACCTGCAAGAGCAGGCTTTTCAGCAGCTCAAGTTAGCTCTGGTAACTGCACCAGTATTGGCATTACCTGACTTTTCTCAGAAATTTGTGATTGAAACAGATGCTTGTGATGTGGGATTTGGAGCTATGTTAATGCAAAATCAGCATCCTATAGCTTACTTAAGTAAGGCAGTTAGTCCCAAGAATAGAGCTCTTTCCACTTATGAAAAAGAATGTTTGGCTATTCTATTGGCAGTGGAGAAGTGGAGAGCTTACTTGCAGCATCAAACTTTTGTGATTAGGACTGACCACAGGAGCCTATCATTTATTGCTGATCAGAGACTGGGAACAAAACTGTAGCTCAAGGCAGTAATGAAACTTATGGATTTACAGTACAAAGTAGAGTACAAACAGGGTATTCACAATTAGGCAGCTGATGCCCTATCAAGGTATCCCCACTCTGAATAGATCTGTGTTATTTCAACCTTGTATCAATCTTGGTTGGATAGGATTAAGCTTGGCTATGAAGATGATGCAAAAGCTCAGCAATTGTTACATGAGCTAAAAGAACAACCTCCAGGAGGGTCTGGATTCAGCTTATATCAAGGAATTATCAGATTGAATGGCAAGGTCTGGTTGGGGGAGAATAAACGCTTCAATCATATTATGCAAAGCCGTGCACAATGTGGGTGGGAGGTCATTCTGGGTTCTTACCCACATATCACAGGATCAAACAGATTTTCACCTGGCCTAACATGAAACAAGAGATCAAGGATTTTGTCAAGGCTTGTGAAGTGTGTCAGCAAGCTAAGGTGGAGCATATCAAAATTCCTGGATTGCTTCAGCCTTTACCTGTTCCTGATCAGGCCTGGAAGGTAATCTGCATGGATTTTGTTGAAGGATTGCCTAAATCAAATAAGTTTGACACTATTCTGGTCATCATTGATAAATTCACAAAGTATGGTCATTTTGTGCCTCTGTCCCATCCTTTTACTGCATTACAAGTAGCTCAAGCATTCATGGATTCTGTGTATAAGCTGCATGGTATGCCTGAGGGCATTATTTCAGACAGGGACAAGATCTTCACCAGCAAATTCTGGAAAGAACTGATTACACTGTCTAGCTCTCAGTTGTTGATGAGTTCATCATATCATCCACAGACTGATGGCCAAACTGAGAGGTTAAATCAGTGCTTAGAGACATTCCTGAGATGCAGTGTTCATTCATGTCCTAAGCAGTGGCATAAGTGGCTGGCATTGGCTGAGCATTGGTATAACACTTGTTATCACTCAGCATTGGGACTTACTCCTTTTGAGGCATTGTATGGGTACTCTCCTAGAATGTTGGGTATTCCATCTCCTGTGCATTGTCACTCTCCTGACCTTGAGCAATGGCTTCTGGAAAAAAAATCTGCTGCATGATGTTCTTTTTCACAATCTACAGAGGGCTCAGAACAGAATGAAGATGCAAGCAGATAAGGGTCGGTCTGAGAGGGAATTTGCTGTGGGGGACATGGTGTACTTGAAGTTACAGCCATTCATTCAATCTTCAGTGGCTGCAAGGGGCAATAACAAGTTGATCTTCAGGTTTTATGAGCCTTACAAGATACTAGCTCGTGTTGGGGCTGTTGCTTATCGGTTGGACCTACCACCTAATGCTAAGATCCATCCAGTGGTTCATGTTTCTCAACTGAGACCCCATGTGTCAGCTCAAACTGTGGTGGAGACAGATCTCAGCAGCTTTCCAACTGAACCTGACGACAACACTCAGCCTCTCCAGTTCATTGCATCAAGGTGTGTGCAAAAGGGAGCGTCCTGTCTCTTTCAGATTCAAGTGACTTGGACTGGCCTCCCTGATCATCTGACTACGTGGGAGGAAACATCTGATTTGTATCGTCGGTTCCCGGATCACCCAGCTTGGGGTCAAGCTGGTTCTGAAGAGGGGAGCAATGTTAAGACCTGGCGCCGTGGCTGAGCGCGGGAAGATTTATCTCAAGTCGAGTATCGCTGGGCTGGCAATATGGTCGGTTGGGCCGGCGTACTAGTTTGCGTGTTGGGCCAATGGGCCGTGTAATAGACAGTATAAATACTCTGGGCGCCTTGGCGGCCAAATCAGCCAAGTATTGTAACCGAATTCATTTCCCTCTAAGACAATTCATCGTTCCCCAATTCCTCTGTTCTTCCTGATTGCTGCTGCTTTCTACCCTGAATTCTACTCCAATTCAATTATCCTATCCAGTTCCAGTTAGAGATCGTTCCAGATCCTAACATGTTTGTTCATGTTTTCGTTGCTTTGGCGATCGGATAGGATACCCACGTCACGTGATGTGTGTTTTGGAACGGCCAAGAATTCCAAGGCAGATGGGTTATCTAGCTCCCATGATGTGTGTAATCTGCTAAGCATAGACGAGATTGTGACTATACAATACATAATGCCGTAACTTCATTAGAAATCGAACTAGTCCATGTGTGTTGGGACCGTGGTGTGGCGGGAACATGGTGCGATGCCAAAACATGGCTAAAAGCCCAGGGCACAAGAACGATAGTGTGTCTCCCAAACGGTGTATGGCCTAGTTTTATTAGAAAAAATTAAACTAGTCCGTTTTTAGAACCTTGACGTGCGGGGCACGCGGTGTGATATCTAAAAAAATGTGGCCGATAGCCCGGGGCACGAGAATCACGAATGATTGTGTGTTCTCGCCTTCGGTGTCTAGCGTAGGTTTATATTAGGCTGTCTCCAACAGCAGACAACTACCGATTTCTGATCTAGGTCATCAACAGTAAATACATCGCCACCAATAATTGAAGCTTCTCCAACAGCGAACCGATAGGCACAACCCAAATCCCGTCTTCCTCCTCTGGCCTACGCACGGCGGCGAGACGGCCCTCCCTCCCCTCGCTCCCGGATCCGGCGGTCGCAGGCGAGGAGGACCACGGATCCCCGCTCCCCGCCAACGAGGCGCCTTGCCGTGCCATTGGGCGGACCTCGCCGCGGCGGTTCCCCACCTCCACGGTACCCGCCGGTCGTGCCCCGAGGCGCCATCCCTCGAGCCACCCGGCAGCGCCACCCCTCCCCTCCGTGTGAGCCACCGACGGGCC
Organism: Themeda triandra; assembly: GCA_018135685.1. Lineage (NCBI taxonomy): Eukaryota > Viridiplantae > Streptophyta > Magnoliopsida > Poales > Poaceae > Themeda > Themeda triandra. Next base: position 35,290 of record JAENPR010000188.1, read on the forward strand.
GTATCTGCGCGCGCCCCTCTCCTGCGCAAGCGGCAGCTCCCTCATCTCCGCGCCGGCCTCGTCAACTCCGGCGGCAGATGTAGCAGCGCCACCCACCTCCTCCCCGGCGGCCCACGCTCGCCGCGGCGGCTCCGTCGCGGGCCCACCACTACCAGGTTTGCGTCGAGGAGAGAGGAGACCGATATATTGGTTCCCTCTCTCCTCTCCCAAAATCGCTAGTCCAATGGCTACTTTGTTGGAGCGTCGTTTTTCACTGTGCACAACCGATTTTGGCTTTGGGTCGTCTGATGCGTCATTTGTTGGAGTTAGTCTTACAGAAGTGAACTAGTCTGTGTGCTAGAAACACGACGTGGTGGGCACACGATGCCACACCCAAAATGTGGGCGACAGCTCGGGACACGAGAATCACGAATGATAACATGTTCTCGTGGTTGGTATCTATCGCGGATGAGAAAATTATCGGTGACATGGAGCTTTTTGCTGCGATTGCAACTTTTCTCATAATTGTCTGCGTTTGGTAAGGCAACGTTGTGGGCAAGCGGTGCAATACCCATAATGCTGCCGATAGCCCGAGACATGAGAAACCATGAATGATAGTGTGCTCTTGCTATCGGTGTCAACCATACCTTTATTATAAATTAAACTAGTGCTTGTTTGTAATCTTGGCGTGACAATGAGATGAGATACCCAAAACGCGGCTAGTAGCCCCGGATACAAGAATCACGAATCATAGTGTTTTCCCGTGGTCGGTACTATCACAGGCAGGGGCGGATCCACGGGGGGTGCTGCCCGGGCTGTAGCCCCCCTGGAAGCCACAATTTGCATGTAAACTACTATATATTAGCTCATAAATTAGCATTATTTTCTTAATTTAGCCTTAATCTCCATCATTTAGCCCCCCTGAGAAGCTAATCCTGGATCCGCCCCTGATCACAGGTGAGAAACGGTAACATGAAGCTAGCTTTTTGCCGCGATAGTACGTGGCAGGCAGTGGACTGTTGTGAACTTGTGATTCGATCCGGACGGGCATGTAGGCCATAGGGGTGCTCTCCGGGGCCGCGTGTCAGTGGCGGAGGAAAGGAAAAAGTTGGCAGCTATGGGGTCCTCGCAGCACATGCTTTGGCGAAGGTGACTTGTGAACGCAATGCGCGATTTGCAACGCGAGGTTGACCGCCGGGGACGCGTGGATCAAGTGGCTGACGCGAGCTGCCGATCCACCGTCCTGCTTCCACTGCATTGCGTACCACCGCAAGCGGAAAGCAGATGGACATGATGAGCAGGTGTTGATCAAATCACCGTTGATTTGATTGATCAAACATGAAAAAAACACGTCTTTGTTTTTCTTTTTCCTTGTTTGTTCATGTTTTGGGTGCTTGTATATCGGATAGGATACCCATGTCACGTGACGTGTGTTTGGAACGGCCAATAATTCCAAAGTAAATGGGTTTTCTGGCTCCGTGAGAGTCGATCCGGGAGGGAAAAAAAAGAAAGTGTAATCTGCTAAGCATAGACGAGATTGTGACTATATAGTACATAATGTCATAGCTTTATTAGAAAATCAAAGTAGTCGTTTGGGACTGCGGTGTGTGGCTGGAACGTGGTGTGGGATGCCAAAATATGGCCGAAAGCCCAGGCCACAGGAATAATAGCGTGCCGATGTCTGGCCTGGTGTCTGTCCTAGTTTTATTAGAAATTAAACTAGTCCATTTTTGGAACCTTAACGTGCCGGGCACGCGGTGTGATACCTAAAAAATGTGGCTGATAGCCCGGGACACGAGAATCACGGATGGCATTGTGTGTCTCGTCTTCGGTGTCTAGCATAGGTTTATATTATAGATTAAACTAGTCCGTGTGTTGGAAACGCGACGTGACGGGCAAACGACACCATACCCAAAATGTGGTCGATAGCCCGGGACACAGGAATCACAAACGATAGCGTCAAAGTTGTCGGTAATATGGAGCTTGTTGCTGTGATTGCAACTTTTCTCATACTAGGAATCTCTGGTCACTTGTAGACGTACGTGGTACGTGCAGTTCTATGATCTCCTCCTTTCCTCAAGTCTACTTTTTCTCCTCGCGCAAGTCATTACTTATCATTGCCACCGGCCGCCGCCACTACGAAATTTCCACTGAACTGATGATCATTGAAAAGCCTAACTAGGCACCTCCTCCGGCTGCTCCATAGAGGCCCTAAGGGCAATCGCAACGCGGGCAGTACTTGCGTACTGCCTCAAGATAAATGTAGTTGAGGCGAAGATCGAAGCAGTAAATTATGCAACGCAAGCATACGAGTCTGGTTGTTTCACTGTCACATGTTGCAGCTTTTGCACAGTAGGAATCTTGCATGCTGGTAGAGAGAAGCGGAGAGAGACTACGCCTGGCAGCACGAATCACAAGCCACAATGCAGTTTTGAGCTGTTGCTTCGCACTTTTCGCAGACGGAGCTATCGCAGCTTCTGCAGGCAGCACTGACACCCTGCAGAGCCACCATTCCATATGACACGTAGATTTGAAGCCAACGTGGACACTAGGGCAGTACGCCAACCTGGAGCGATGTAGAAGCCCTAATACTCCTCCAAGTTCACTTTGATGCTCGTGCATGTGTGCGATTTGTGATGGCAGGCCACCACGATGTCTGATGCATTGAACGGGCGTCCGTGTGATCTACACGCCACACATACACACATATTAGCCGCCGCCACACTTCTGTTGGATCCAGGGCGGGCATGTGGGCCACAGGGGGAGAGATATCCGGGGCCGTCTGTCAGTGAACGAGGAAAGGGAAAAGCTGGCGGCGTGGAGCCGGCGAAGCACATGCTCGGCTTTCGGAACGAAAGGCGATTTGCGACGTGACGGTGGCCGGGACGGGTGGCTGCCGGTTGCTAGCTTCTCGCGTACTACTGGCGAAAAGCTTGTGTGAACAGTGCCGATTGGTCAAATCTCTGTTGAACACAGAAAACACAGAGGCGTTCGTTTTCTTCTCCCCTTTTCCCTTTCTTTTTGTTCACGTGTTTGGGTGTGCTTGGGGATGGGATAAGATACCCATGTCACGTGGCACTTCGATCGGGAGGAAAATCGAAGTGTTGTGTGCTAAGTACGTAGAGGCTTAGGTTGTGACCATAGTAGAAAATAACATAGTTTCATTAGAAATTATTAAACTAGTCCGCATTTGAGACCCACGGTGCGATGCTCAACATGCGCCCGATAGTCCGGGACATGACAATACTCACGAATATTGATAGCTTCTTCTCCCGATCGGTTGTATATCGTATTTTCACTAGAAATGAAACTAGTCCGTTTTTGGAACTGTGGTGTGCGTCGATCACATGGTACGATATATATACATGACCGGTAATACAAGACACGAGAAGCACGAATGATAGTGTGTTCGTGGGTCAATATCTAGCCTAGTTTTAGTTTATTAGAAATTAAACTAGTCTGTCTTTAGAATCACTACGGTGTGTACCCAAAACGTGACCGAGAGAGCCTGGTACACAAGAATTGCCAATGATAGTGTGTTTTCGTGGCTGATGTTGGTTTAACATATATTGCTTTATTAAAAATTAAACTAGAAAACTAAAGTACCCCAAGTTTGAAACCGCTGTGTAGTGGGCACGCGGTGCATTGCAATACCCAAAATACAAGCCCCTAGCCCAGGACAGGAGAATCACGCAGCGGACTGTTCTGAATCGATCCAGGGCGGGCATTTGGGCCACAGGGGTGCTATCCAGAGGACCGTTTGTCAGTGATAGAGGAAAGGGAAAGTTGGCAGCTGTGGGGTCTGTGAAGCACATGCTGGGGAATAATGCAATGCGATTTGCGACACGACGACCGGCCGCGTGTCAAGTGGATGCCGCTGCCGATCCACCCGGTTGCTTCCGTTGCAGCCTCCGTTGCATTGCGAAGCACCGCACTCCGAAAGTACTCCGTACAGTAGTTGAGGATGCCGAAAAAGCTTTTATTTGTAAGCAAGGATTGATCAAATCACCGTTGATTGATTGGACTGAAAACACTGGAAATACAAACACGCGTTCGGTTTTCTGTTTCATTTCCCTTCTTGGTCCATGTTTCTTTTTAGGAAAACGGAGGGGTGGAGCACACCCCACCTTTGGTTGCATAGGACGAGGTGGTGAAAGCACTACTGCTTAGTCACGGAGTACATGAGAAGTTACAAAGGAGTTGAGTGCATGTTTTGGTGTTTTGGGATGGGCTGGATATCCAGTCACCTAATGTGTGTTTGGAACGACGAACGACTAAGAATTCCGAGGAAGATGGGTTAATTAATTATCTGCTCCATGATAGTCGGGAGAAAAAATTGAAGTGTTCTGTGCTAAGTACTCATAGAGATGAGGGTGTGACTGTAGTCCATATCATCGTTTTATTAAAAAGTAAACTAATCTGTGTTTGGAACCCCAACGTGGCGGGCACGCAATGGGATACCTAAATACGCGGCCGATAGCATGGGACACGAGAATCATGAATGATAGTGTGTTCTTACATGTCGGACATGGTGTCTAGTATAGGTTTATTAGAAATTAAGCTAAGTAAATATTTGGAACCGTGTTATGGAGGGCAAGCGGTGTGATGCCCAAAACGCAGCCAGCCTGCGACATACTATGGAGTACTGTACGTGACACACCGCGGCCGTTGGGTGGGTTGGGCATGTGGGCAGCCGGGCCGCGTGTCAGTGGAAGAGGAACTGAAAAAGTTGGCAGTTGTGGAGCCCGCGCAGAGCACATGCAGACATGCTTGGGCGATGGGGACTTTGGGAACGCAATTCGATTTGCGACGCGGCGTTGACCGAGATGGGTGACGGTGTGTTCACAGAGGGTTTCGGGTTCCTTTGTGCTCAAGCTCACAACGAGCTTAGTGATAGGACCAGATCGTTCAAGTTGTTTGGGGACCTATGCTAAATTTACATCCGACGAACTATAACAGTGTACGACAGAGCTGTGACGGCCTTTGCTTCGCTCGCTCTAGGATGCTGTTGACTGTGTCATTTGAGCAGGCATGGGGTCGTCGCACCCACCAACGCTGCATTTTCTAGGTTTATAGGATTGCCTTCTCTGCACAGGGAGCTGTCACTTGCATTGTTGTGTCATATTGTTGTGTATGTAGTTCCATGGAAACATGTACGCGTATAGTTATGTGTCGCGCCCACTCGGTTAAGTCGGAGGAAAAAGAGAAACCTTTCTTCTCCCCTAATGTTTTGTTGACTGCACAAGGTAGATGTTCTTGTGCCCCGTTCTTCTCCCTTTCTTGGTGTGTTCGCAGCGTGTTTCTGGTTTAGGTTCCTTTGTAATCATGCTCACAACGATCTTAGTGATAGGACCAATCGTCTGAATTGTTGTGGGACCTATGTTAGATCTACGTTGGAAGAGATGTAACTGTGTACCACAGAGCTGTGGCGGCTTCCAATTCCTCGCTCTAGGACATTGTTGACTGCGTTGTTTGAGCAGGTATGGTTGTCGCACCCACCAACGCGGCATTTTCTAGGTTTATAGGATTGCCTTCTCTGCAAACGGAGTTGTCATTTGCGCTACTGTGCCGTGTTGTTGTGTATGTGCTTCCATGGAAACATGTACGCGTGTATTTATGCATCATGCCCACTCAGTTAAAACGGAGGAAAAAGAGAAACCTTCCCTCTCCCCTCATGTTTTGTTGATCGCACGAGGTACATAATTGATTTTCCAAGACGAGGCCTTTTTCTTCCGAGGCGGGCGCCCAAAATGCCCACTGCGGTAAATCACGCGATTTACCGCAGCGGGCATTTTTTATTTACCGCAACACACATTTTAGCCCGCTGCGGGCAACGTTAAAAGCCCGCCACGGAAATGATCCCGGCCCAAAGACAGCCCAGAAGGCCTGATAGCACTCGTCATATAAATACAAGACTCTAGGGTTTTCACTCCTTCAGTCCTCTCCCTCCCTATGCTCTCTCCCTCTTGAGCAGCAGTGATCCCTAGCCGCCCCGCTCTGCCGCGCTCTCCAGCGCCGCAACTCCTCTCTCTCCCGAGCGTGCTCCTCCACCCGAGCCAACGGCGGCGCCCTCCTCCGAGCCAAGGCGGCGCCCTCCCCCCGGCCGGGCCCGTGCAGATCCGGCGGTGGCGCATGGCGCGGCGGCGGCGCTCGTTGGAGGAAGCGGCTCAAGCACGACGGCGAGCTCATCCCCTCCTATAGCGGCGCCCCCCCCCCTGGCCGGGACCGTGCAGATCCGGTGGCGGCGCATGGCTCGGCGGCGGCTCAAGCATGACGGCAAGCGCGGCCCAACCACGGCGGCGCGTGTGGGGGCACGGATCTAGCCACCTCCTCGTCAAGGTCGTCTACGTCCATCGATCCGGCCATCACGTCATCCATGGCGGCGAATCCGGCGTCCACGTAGTCCAAAGCCGTGGATCCCGGTCACCACATCCTCCACGACCGCGGATCCGGTGAGGACGACCTCGGTGGCGGATCTGGCGAGGTGGCTCCAGCAAGGTGCGGCGTGGATCTGGCGGCGCTAGGGTTTCGTGGCTGAAAACGGGCTCGTCCATGGGCTCGGAAACGAGCTCGAGGACGGGCTCGTGGATTTTTTTTTGTTTTTTAACAATTTACCGCAACGGGCATACTAATGCGCCCGCTGCGGTAAATCGATTTCTCACATCGGGCAAAAGCGCCTGCTGCGCTGAGGCCGTGATTTACCGTGGCCTTCTCGCCGCAGCGGACCCCTTTGCCCGCCGCGGGAAACCAAAATAGCCCGTCACCGTTATTCCTGATGTAGTAGTTTCTTCTCCCTTTCTTGGTGTGTTCACACCATGTTTATGATTCGGGTTTCTTTGTGCTCACGCTCACAACGAGCTTACCGATAGGACCAGAGATCGTCCAAATTGTTGGGGGATACCTATGCTAGGTCTACATCAGAGGAGCTGCAATAGTATACGAAAGGCTGTGGCGGCCTCCGCTTCCTCGCTCTAGGACATTGTTGACTGCGTCGTTTCAGTAGGTATATATGGTCGTCACTTGAGTAGGTTGTTACGGCTCCTGTTGTAATCTTTGGTTAGTTGATATCTTCTGTTGTAATCTAGTAGAGATAGATACTATGTAGATCAACTTGTTGTACAAGATATATGCCACACCAGCTGTTCTTGGCACTATTTAACACGGAGCTGTGACCCTGAGAAGGATCACGTTACAGCGAATTTTTTTTTTAATTTTGACCCTTTTTTAAAAGTATTTAAGAAAATGCATCCGTTTTTTTCTTTTTTTTATAACTAACCCTTTAGGCAGCGCCTCCACGCGAGGCGCCACAATTCTACTCTGTGGCGCCTTGCATGGAGGCGCCACAGGGTGGGCCCGCGAGGGCGCCAGCCAGGCAGCCAGGCTGACGTGGCGCCCGCTGTGGCGCCCCCATGCAAGGCGCCACAGTGTGGCGCCTTGCATATGTGCGCCGCACTGTGGCGCCTCCTTTGGGGGCGCCACAGCGCCTAAGTCATCGCCCGGGCCGAGCCCGAGCACCCACCTCCTCTCATTTGCTCAAATCATCTCCCGAGTTCTTCCTCTCCCTCACTCACCCCATCCATTGAATCGACGATTTGGACCGTGAAAATTGAAATTTAATCCGTTCATCTCCTCAAGCAAGGTAATGTGACTCCCTCATCAATTTTTGTGCCTTAATTTGGTTTGAATTAGGTTTATTTTGTAACCCTAGAGACAATATTGATTGGAGCAATGGTTTTAAATAATTTTAGGATGCCAAGGCGTGGTGGAAGGATGCCAAGGCGTGGAAAAGGTCGTGTGCCTAGGTAATATCCACTTGTAATTCATTTGCACCTACAATTGGAGAACCACACACTTAGCAACTAGATATCTTGAATTGTAGCTATGGGCGATGACTTAGGCGCTGTGGCGCCCCCAAAGGAGGCGCCACAGTGCGGCGCACAGATGCAAGGCGCCACACTGTGGCGCCTTGCATGGGGGGCGCACATGGGCGCCACGTCACGGGGCTGCGCGGGCCGGGCGCCCTCGCGGGCCACCCGTGGCGCTCCATGCAAGGCGCCACGTAGTAGAATTGTGGCGCCTCGCGTGGAGGCGCTGCCAAAAGGGTTAGTTATAAAAAAAGGAAAAAAACGGGTGCATTTTCTTAAATACTTTTAAAAAAGGGCTAAAATTAAAAAAAAATTCGTTACAGCCAATCTTTAATTACATGATGCATTGATTAATTGGGCGTATCCTTGTGACCTACACGCCACACATACACACATAGTCAGCTGCCTCCAAGATAGCGTGTGTATGCGACACCACGCATGGAAACATGTACGCTACACGCTCATGCTGCATTCTACAGACACAGCTGCATATATATATGCTTCCATGGAAACATGCACGCTACACGTGCTGTTCACCGAAGGATGCGCTTTCCTTCTCGCGCTTCATTGCTGGAGGCGCATCATCGTCGTCGTAGTCGCTGCCGCTGCCGCTGCCGCTGCCGTCGCCATCGTCGCCGTGGACGTCCTTCAAAACGCCATAGACGACAAAGGCACCCCAGAACAGCAGGGTGGCCAGGAACCCACAGATGGCTAGACCCACCATTTTCAGCGGGAAGGGTATCTGCAGTGGGGATCAGCGTTGTTAGACAGTGAGCCAAACATGACACAATATATAAGTGACTTGCACGGGAGAGCACACAGATATATCGATAGATCTATTGAGAGAAAGAGGAAGACAGGCGAACCAGGACGATGGTGTAAGAAAGCGGCTGACGAGCCAGGTCAACAGGGCGGGGAATGTGTCGCTGAAGTCGTAGCCCCTCTTGGCGGCCCAGATGGCGAAGAGGGTGGGCCCCAGAACAATGAGGATGGCAGCTTGCAGAAACGCCATGTTTGCTACAGGGATCAAGAAACTCAAGATTCTGCAGAACACTAATTGGAGGGCAGAAGTATAGTAGCTTGAAGGTAACCAGAACCGTTTCTAGAATTCCCCAAGGTTTGGACATATATTATTCTTTGTATATATCTAGTCAAGAGCATGAAAAAAATTAAGTAAGTTAGGTTCATTTCAGCTCTATAAACATTAAACACAACCAAGATATGCACCAATGAAATAAGGACCGTGCATGAAAGGTGAGTTAGCAAAGGTTTAGTATATTTGTAGAATTAATCATAAGGCCCAATTCTTGTAAAAAAACTACAGAGTACAGAGATACCACAACAAAATGCACAAATTAACATCTTATTAATGATGGCTACCACAAAGAATTAGTATTGGTAGGTTAGAAAAAGAACACAGGTCCCAACTGAAATGCATGCATGGAAAGACATGCAGAGTGACAAGTTGCCTCATCAAATTGTGCCACAACAACTAAACCAAGAAATGCTAATCGGCTGACACCAGGACATGTACAACTAAACATATTGACTGTATGTAAACAACAGTAAGTGGCACTTGCATACATTGTAGAAAGTGTTCATCAAAGAGAAAACCATTTGCAGGGAATTTGTGCACTTATATGGCGTGGTGACACACAGGATCCACTACAAAAAGTTGACCCCAAGCACCTCTACCATTGCCACCAACTTAAAACAGGGGAAATTCTAATCGAAGCTAGCTTCCAGACACCATGACATGAAAAACCTATCCTGAATTCTCACAGGGACCAGTAATTTTAAGAATCTCAAACATATGATTTACCAAGAACGGTAGAGGATCACAGATCCATGCCAATTGCCCAATTCACCGACGAGAACTGTATTCATACTAATAAAGATCAGATTGGAATCAAGCAGACTCATATAGTCCACAAAACCACCAGAATTTCACCACACGGCTCATTCCATTTTCATCCTTCCACACAGAACGACACCAGGAGAGGGAGATGAGTGAGGAGGAACCGTCTGTCTCTGTACTCACCGGCGGTGGTGCACGCGGACATGGCGATACTGAAGCTGCAGCAGAGCGTGAACAGCGCGAGCAGGACACGGTTCCTGGAGCGGCGCTTCTCCCTCTCCTCGAGCATGGGGAACATGGCTGCACAGACTAACCAACCCAACAAACAGAAGCCGCGCGCGCGGGGTTAGGACCGATCCATCCAAACCCTAGCTAGGAAAGGAAGGAGGAGGGGAAGCGCCGCGCCGTGACGCGACGCGCACCGATGATCGGGGACGCGAGGATGACGGTGAACGCGGGCCAGACGGCGGCGGCGGGGCCGTGGGCGAAGAAGCGCTGGACGGGGCGGACGAGGCAGGCGGTGGCCGCCACGGCCGCGGTGAGCGCGAACTGCAGGGAGAGGATCGCGTGGAGCTGGAGCTCCCGCACGAACGCCGAGCGCAGCGCGGATGATCCTCCTCGTCCGGCTCCGCCACCTTCTTGGCCACGGGCTGCTGCGGCTGCGCCACCACCGCCACTGCCGCCGCGGAACCAGCGGGCACGGCCGCCGCCTCCAGGTCGCAGGCCGCCGCCGGGGGAGTCTTCATTGCTCTCGGTCGCCGGTGGCCGGATCGCCTCGCTCGCTCGCTCGCTCGCTGGGGTTTTCAGGAAGTGGGAGTTGCGGTGAGCGAGACTGCGAGCGAGAGGCAGAGCAAGCTGGTGGGTAGTTGAGGCGGGCATGTCTAGCCGACGCGTGGGCCCCAGCAGGTGGCGATTGGGGTTTCCAGTTGCCGAGCGGCGGAGGTGGGGCCCGCGTAGTGGACGCGTCGAGGTGACGCGTGTCGACCGCCTACGGGTGGGGAACTGACGTCACGAGCGCGTCGAGTAGGGACATAAGGTTCTATCCGGGGCCGTGTGTCAGTGGCGGCGGAAAGGGCGAGTATGATTGTAGTTTGCGACTCGATGGGTCCGGGACGGCTGGCTCAAGTCGCTACGGCTGCTGCCGTCCATTATCGCATTTCGTACCACGGTTGATTGAATGAAATGAACACAGAGAAAATACAAACATGATCGAGTATGATTTTCTTTTTTATTTGTATATGCATTATTCCTTCTTTTGTTTATGTTTTGGTGCTGGGGGATGGGATAGGATAGCCATGTCACGCGATGCAAGTTTGGAACGACCAAGAATTCTTTTTTTTCGCAAGCAGGCAAATAGCCTGTTTTGTATTAAGAGGGAACGAGAACGACCAAGAATTCCAAGGCAAATGGGTGTCAGGAGAAGAAATCGTAGAGATGTGGTTGTGACCATCATAGTCCAATTGTCGCCGCACCGTTGGCAGGCATTTGGTTCGCTAGAGCTTCGGCACATTTAGGCATTGAACAAACATAGTGAAAATATAAACACGTGTACTACGGTACCACGCCCCAATACGAAAGTAGATCAAAACATGATGAAAAGCTCATGAGCGGTGATTGATCAAATCACCGTTGATCGAATGAACAGTGACAAATACAAACACACGATCATTTTTCTTTTTTTTTTCTTTATATTTTTCCTTCTTTACTCATGTTTTGGTGCTTGGGGATGGGATAGGCTAGCCATGACACATGATGTGTCTTTGGAACGGCCAAGAATTTTCAAGGCAGAGCCTTAGTTTTGACATGGTAAATTTTGGATTCCATCCGAGTAGGGCCTAAATACTTCTAGAGCCGGAGTTGCGACCATAGTTCATAGCACAACTTTTATTAGAAATTAAACTAGTCCATGCTTGGGACCGAGTGCGATACCTAAAACGTGTCCTATAGCCCGTGACACAAGAATCATGACTGATAGTGTGTTCATACGACCGGTGTCTATCGCAGTTGACCTAATTTTGTTGGCAATGTGGAGCTTCTGTTGTGATTGTTACTCTTTTCATGGTACATAATCCAGGAATCCATATATGGTTGAAAATAGTGGTAGAATTGGAATATATGTCTATATATATGTGGTGCCGGGTTAAGATGCCAATCCTTATTAGGTGAAACTAAGTCGTGTCACTCACTGGACCTGTAGCACCACTCCCGAGGAGATATATGATCTCCTCTTCCCAACATGCACTCTCTATCCCACACCGAGGCCGACGATGCCGACCTTCCTCTCCTTAGTGCTCTCCCTCACTCTCTCACTCTCTCCCTTAGTGGATCTAGGCCTGGCCATGGTGTAGCGGATCCTGCACCACCCATGGCAGGTCCACTTAGGTAGGCACGCTTCACACACCCGCCTCGCACGGTCGCCCCGTGCCCCCACCCGTGAGGAGCTTGCCAGCCATGGTGGATCCAACCCCAACCATGGTGGATCCAACCCCAGCCATGGCAAATCCGGTGGATCCAACATCAGCCATGGGCCCATGGTAGATCTGATGGCCCACTGCGAGGTAAGCCCCCTCCTCTCTTTCTCTCATCTCTCCTATCTCCTCTTGGGTTCTGGTGAGATACCCCTTCTTCTTGTCCTCCTGTAGGGTTCCCATGAGCTTTCCCAACGCACAAGTGGAGGGAGAAGATGCTTGGGTCAGCCAGATGGCTCGAGGATAGGCAAGCACGAATCCGATGGAGGAGATGGTGCGCGTGCCGAGACGCAAGATCCTACACGTGCTGAGATTTAGCATGCCCCAAACTTTTGTTCCTCTCAAAATATAGAAATGTAGACTGTGGGTGGTTCACACACATACACACAACATGCATCTGATAGTGTGCATCTAATCTACGTACGGAGGCTTGATCTATCAGTGGGACGCGCGACCAGGGGCGAAACTAGAACAAATTAGTGGGGGGTGCCTTGCTCTTATATGTGTAAAATTTTGATAAAAAATCATGGTAAAAATATGTTTCTAATAGTGATTTTTTTGAATTTTCGTGGGTGTCTGGGCACCCACACACTTGAACATAGCTCCGCCCCTGCGCGCGATGACTTCGCATTGCTCGGCACATGTGTAATTTCCATTTCCATTCTTATTCTCAGCTTCTCGGCTGCATGGAATGGAAGCACAACAGGTATAGTCTCGCGCCCACGGCCCCATCTCGCAGGACCTCCAATAATAGGCCTCCTTTTGCTGCCAAGATAATTTTAAAAAGTGACTTCACGTACTATAGTAGTTCAGTTAATATGGAAATATAAACAATAAAGTATAGATAAATTTTACTTATTGACTTACTTTTTTTGTGACATACTTATTGACTTACTGTAGTCGTAGAAAATAACCAAATCAATAATAAGAGATTTATATAGAAAGTTACATAAATCACACCATACATATAGAAATAGAATCGACATTCTAAATTAAAAATATCTCGACCCTACCGTACCAAATGTCCTCCAACAATCCTTTTCTATTAATTTGGATCATTCAAAAGAATGCCACGTCACTTTGTTGTGGGGAAAGGATTTGATTTTCGATCATTCAGCACGACCTAGCGGGAAAACTCAATATTTTTAAGCCGCCTCATTCTAGCCCGGCGGCGACGAACGAAGCACCCAGTAGTAAACCCTAGGATAGTAGGATGGATATCGTTCCCTACTGCAGCTGGAGCCGCCGCCTCGGAGGCTATGATTCCGATGAGAGCGACGACAGCGAGATGTGGCAAAACCCAACTAGGTACGAGCCGAAGGTTTGGCTGCGAGAACTGGATCATTGCGTTTTCGACGTGGCTGAAATCCCGCCAACATGCCTAGTCTGTCACCCAGGTACGCATTCAAAACTCTGGATCTAGTTTTTTTTTTCCAATTTAATTTGCAGATGATCTGCTAAGATTATTCACCGGCCGGCTGTTTGATTACCGTTGCTGGATCTGAATCTGATTAATTACCGTCTGTTCATGGATCTGAAATTCTGAATATCTGATTATTAGTACTTCTCCCTTTCTGTTGCTCCACATGTTTACTTTAGATCTCCTCGAGGAAGGATGGGGATGGCAAAGGCTGGTGCCTTACATTAGTGGTCTTGTTGATTGGCCCGTCTTCAGTGAATACCTCAAGGAGTATTTCCACCGAAATGACGGCGAGATCGCCACTCTCTGCGCCAACGAGAAGCCTGAGAAAGACAGGGCCTATTTCTGCCCCAATGCCGCTAAGCTTGCCGATCTCCATGCCAGAAGGAGGCGTGACCGGGATGAGGGCAAGCCTAGGCGCTGTGTCATCACCAACGAACCTGACAGAAATGGAGACTTCATTGCTTCTGATTACGTCCTGGATACTGTAGCCAGATTGGTAATATCCTCCTTTCATGCCTATATATGCAATGAAACTACTCTGGCCTATATATCATGTTTTGACTTACTGGTTCAGTTGCTAATCAGTAACTTTTTCATTGCCTCCATTGCAATGCATGCAAAATATCAATCCCCTCTAGTGTATTGAAACGGAGGTGCGCCATATTGCTACCAGTCCTGATGAATTCACTGATGAAGATATCGAACTGAGCTGTCAGATCGAGGAGGGTGCGAATCTTGTGATACAATCAGCGGATGAGTATCCTACTGCAGCTGCAGCCTTGTTGGTATGTAACATATGCCTGTTACAAACTGCACGTAACTGTGTGGCTTTTCTTACCAATTCTTTTTTGATGTTTGCCACTAACATTTTCCCGCCAATTTTGAAGTGTATTGCAAAGGAGAACACCTTATTATTTGAGTTGTTGGAATCTGGTTTTGATGACACCACTCCATTGACCACCCTGAGCAAACAACTCAAGCAGATTGCTTGTGCTCTCATACTATATAAAGGTCCTGTATCTGCTACCGCTGCTGGCGCCATGTTGGTATGCCCTTGCCAGAACAACTGCTAGCTCATGCGTGCTCAGTTTTTTGTATGTACTTTTTTTCTGGCATTTATTCAGTTCATTATTATTACAAAATAATGCTTCAATCGAAGGGTTTAGCAAAGGAGGCTAAGTTCTTGTGTTATGTGATGACACGGGACGATTACATTCTGGATGATTACGATTTGTGTCATTATATTCGGACATCAACAACAGATGCTCTGAAGACGTTTCTGCAAGAATCAAATATTTGTGAAACTTCTGGTAACGGTGATGTGGCTTCAGCTGCCAAAACAGATACTCCGCATCAAAGTATTGGAGTAAGCATCGAGGGTATGGTTCAATAATAAATAAGCTTTCCTTGTTCAGAAATATTGTTGCATCAAATTAGTGGCATTAAAATGTTTTCTGTATTGTTGGGTTCTGCACTGTTTGGGGATCTGAAGCACAAGGACTGCTCCCTTGCTTGTGTAGGCTGGATTCAGATCCCATCCCCTCTGTCCAAAAAAGAATGCAATTCTCGATATTCATAGTCTTTATTTGATATTATAAATATTTACATCTTTATTTATGTTAGTCAAACTCAAGATACTTTAACATGGTGTTGTGCTAGGATTATATTATTTTATAGGCAGATGGAGTATATAATAATTACATAATGGATCACCATCTCATCCTGGCCCCTGTGGCTCGCACTGACCCATATCACTATGTACATTAGGTGGTATTTATAAGGGAGGCAATAAGATTCCCTAGCGACACATTCATCAAGTTGATTACAAGGTCCTTAATGGACACATTGGCCATTCTTATAAGCTATCCTATCGGCTGTAAAGCTATCATAACCAGGGACTTGACTAAGCCCTTTTAGTCTCTATTCAAACAATTTTCGTATCTTGGATCTTTGCGGGTCGACATCATACATGACTCGATCAAGCGCACCGACCGAAAATCCTACCAAAGGTGGCTATCAATTTTTGGTTCTTCATGGCCAATCCTTCAATTCTTTGGAGTCTTTATCTTCGCGATTAGCTTCATGAAGATAAAAATACCTTCCTTATTGTGGATTTCCCAAAGGCTAATCACAATGAGGCTTAGCATCTGAAGGTGCGCCACAATACGAAGCAAAACTGCAATATATGCCAAAGGTGTGATTAAATACTAGGGTTTCACGTCATCCATGGCCAAATCCTCAACATCATCCTCTCGTGAGTGAAGGCCTTCTTTGTAGAGTTGATCTAGTGAAATCATTGATTTTGGAAGCATATAGTTAATTTGTTGAGAAGTAGCTCGAATTTAATACCATTTTATTTTTGGAAAGATAAATTGATTTATAATTTGTTTTAATAACCCCATTTGTTCACAATAAGTTATGCATTATTTTAATCCAAGAACTTCCTAGTTGAAATTTTGAAGTAGGGAAAGAGTGGAAAAATGTCAACATGTTCACTTAATTGCTACATGCAACACAAGTTGGTTTTTTTATATTTATTGCATAAAAATATGGTTTCTTACAGTTGGCTCTGGAGCTCCTAGCGAAGGGACTATTGTCGCTCCGGTGTGTTTTGATGATGATGATGTTTTTTATGAAGAGGCATGTGTTTCCCATCTTGTCAATTCGACGGGTGACGTTGTTACTAGAAGTCATGTCTCTGTGCAGGGGTTTGTTTCTTCAGTGCTACTTTGCTGTCTTATTTATAGCTTTTTTATTGTTTCTGATTTGATCATATTTGGTTTTAGGTGAGGTGTTTGACCAGTCTCCTTTGCTGAAAGAGATCATTGTTGATGTTAAGTGCTCTGGTGATGTTGTTCCAGATGCTCCTAGGAATGTTGATGTGCCTGCCGGCATTGATGAAGCTGCATTTCTGCATTGCATGGAGTTATGCAAAAACGAAGGTATGCCATGTTTAAATTTGTTGCAATCGGGCTAGATAGGCTTAATGTTCTCCCGAAGTATTCTGAAATACAGTTTCCCTAAATGCATTAATGATAACTTCGATGTTCCAGATGGTGAGGCTGAGCTCGCAGGAAAATCTTTGCTTGAACTTGAAGATTCTACTGTTGCTTTGTCATACAAGGTGATTGAGATTTCGATTTGTTTCATTTGTTGATAGTTGATTTGTTGTTGTTTAGATGCTTTTGATTTGCAGAATGTTTTGCTGGCTCGTGGACTTCGTCGGTCGCTAGAATCCGAAGCTCAGTCTTCAATTATTGAGAAGAAAATGTTGTTTGATGAGATTGCTGATTTAAGAGCCCAACTGACTAAGAAAGAGGCGGAAAGAATGGAATGTCTTAGAAATAATGTTCAGATCCAGGAAAATGTTTGGGAGGCTACTAGCAAGTTGGAGAAAGTGGAGAAGTCTTTGGTGAGTGCGCGCGAAGACATTGTGAAAGTGGAGTACGAAAAAGGCTTGCTTGCGAAAAGACTAGAAGAGAAAGATTCAAACTTCCTTCATTTTGCCAACCGTACTTGGGCATTAAGCCATGGTTGCTTTGATAAGTTTGGCACTAAGCCTGAAGATCCATGCTGGGAGTATGGTGATTTCACATCTTTTTTTAGTTGGTTAAGCCGGCAATACAAAGATCTTCCCACTGTCATTCAGACAGTAGCTGATTACAGTTGCATGTATTCTAGTTGTGCATTGCTGCACATTATGAAGGAAGAGAAAGATCCTCTTCTCACAAGAATTGAAGATCCCTCTTATAAATTTCCTCCTGTTGAAGATCTCATTAAGGTTTCAGCAAGGACTAGTGAGATTGGGAGAAAGTTTTATGAGCAATATTGGGATTCTGGTGGACGAGAGTTTGCATTTGCGAAGGCAAGCAGGGCTCGAGTTCAGAGGGTGAGATTAAGCACTTTCTCTCCTTTTTAATTTGTTTTTGTACTGATATGATATTTTCAATTCTTCTTTTTAGATGGAAGGAGAACCTGCTGCTCGTCTTGCTGCGGAGCGTGCTGGTGAGGCTTCGACCATGCGGGCTTTGGACAATGATGATGCAAAGGGTTTACATAGACCTTAGGTTGATTGACTTTGTGGGTCATCTTGGATTTAGGGTCGTTTGTTTTTGTTTTTGAAGAAAGCTTATAAAACTAACATTATGACCCTGCGTGTTTGGTCCTGGGCAGGATGCTGGGGAGGTTGTGCCTCTTTTGAAGTGTCATAACTTCTGTGTTGATGCGGCTTATTGGCGGCTTGATTTTTGCACAAAGTACCCTGCCATTTCGTTTGCTGAGTAACTTTACTGTAAGCTTCCTGGCAATGAATTTTCGTGTAGCGAGGCATTGTGTTTGTTTTCTTATTTTGTTCGTTTTGTTCTAGAATCATTATGTTGGTACACGTTGTTGAATGGAGAATTTGCTCCTCATGTTGTTGACTTGGGGATTGATCCTGAGGTTACTTCTGGGTGGTCTCAGGTTTATTCTCGACTGTTCAGGTTGTACGATCTAAGTTTTCTCTATCCGTATCACGCAATGCTTTTCCTTGGCTATGGATGAGTTGTGTGGCTCAGATAATAATACTTCACAAGAATGGCTTCGCCAATGATAGTTTAAAGATAGTGGATGCATAAAGTAGCTCACAAGTATACCTCACACTCTCAAGAAGCAGAGTTGCATGATACATGACACTGACAAAGGTAGGTAGTATTGGACTTGGAGGCCGCAACACGTATAGTGTGAACCAATAGATGCAGGACTGAAACTCTAGAACAACTGAACCTAATCGTAGATAGATAATCCAACAGCAATCGTAGTATGCTTGCGCCATGGATCTCCTCAGCCTAGGTTTTGATTGCCGCTGCCAGCATCTGCAGTCCAGCAAGAACCCATTAGTTATTACTAGTATTAGCTGCTGTTCAATAAAAAACTTTGGGAGCGGTCTATATTACAGCGTGCATCATGTTGTAAAATGAATTAAAAAAATTCCAATTTACTGGTGAGGTGCCCAATGAGAAATTTGACCATTTGGATTCTGGGTTAGTAAATAAGCTTCTCGATCTTAAGACTGTGGATACAGCAACATCAGGAAGATGCAATGTGCATTTGAGACATCTGAACAACCTATGATATAATGCATCAGTTTTAGGGATGGAAGTCTTGTGCTGCTCAATTAACATACCTGCATTTGCCATCAATCCGATACCAGAGTTTCCACAACCGCTTGTTAAGTTACTGTTGTTCTAAGGCAGAATCTTAGAACCCCCTCCGGTGGTAAACCCGAATATACTCACAAAGTGACACTGAATCTACCTACGAAGTTGTGTGCGGAACACGAAATGGAAAGAACACAAGCTCAATGTATTCCATTATATTCCGATCACTTGTACAGTCCCATCAGGGCAATATTTATAGGCGCCCGTAGGCTTTTACGTGACCATAATGCCCTTGAGCCGCTTCTCCTGAGTTCCCCTGCCGGTTGGTGGCGAGGGCGTAACAGTCTTCTGGGTGCTTTTCCAAGTTGAAGACCGAATGGCCGACAACACCAGGCCCACCAGGCAGCGAGTACTCCTTACAGGAACAGCAGCATGACGTCCCTGCACAAGCAAAACAATCGCCAGCCACCCGGCGGTGATTCGGTTACGGCGCCGAAACCCCCTTTGCATGAGTGCTTCGGTGACCTCACGGCTGCGGCAAGGAGAAGAGGCCGCCGCTCAAGAGGGGCCAGCTCAAGCTGCAGATCGCTAAGACCCTGCTCGGCAGCCTCGCGTCGCCGGTTGCCAAGAACCGGGATCGCGGCTTCGGGAGGAGATAAGCAGTGCTAGCAGGAGTAGAGTAGCTTGCTGATCGAGGACATGTGTCCAGGCCTTGCAATGGGGACTGTGTAAAATCTGATGAGTGTTTGTTCTCCTCTTTATTAGAACAGGGTGTGTTGGTGTCAAGTTTTGCCCCGTTCGTTCGTTCTCCTTCTGTTCTTGGCCCAGGTGGCTGAACCGTCAATCTGCCGATAGCCTGCGTGGATGGCCGAATCGTCTCCGTTGCTGATTCGTTTGCCTGACCGAATCGACCATCCGTCTGCAGTCATCCGGCACTAACGACCGAATCGACTCAGTAGCCGATTCGGCTGCCTAACCGAATCGACACCTCGTCACTTCGGCGGGACGGGGTGCCTAAGTCCCGGTTGTCACCAACAGTAGCCCCTCAGTGGTAACCGAAATAACTATTCTCCACTTCGGTTGCCGCTGACTTACAGATGATAATCGAAACACCAAGCGCCGTCCCGCGGAGAGGACGATTTTTTTTTTTGCATCGGGATGCGCAACCGACGTGACGGTTGGCCTAACCGCTGGCTCGGCCGCCGCGGGTGCCTATAAAAGGCCCCCGGACCGCCGGCGGTCATTTTCGCCGCGCCCGCTCTCGATCTCCTGTTGTTGATTCGGTTGCTGTGCCTCCGATTCGTCTGCGATTCGGTGCCTTAGCATCCAATTCGGTGAGTCGTTTCGGTGCCTTGTTCGAGCGACGTTTGGTCGCCGCTTCCCGAGCTGCCGATTCGGTGCCTCGACCGAAACGGCGTTTCGGCTTCCTAGCCCCTTGGAGCTACGTGGAGTTCGTTCTCTCCGCCAAATCACCCTTTTCAGTTTTCTTCAAGGTGAAGACTTACTGCCTTTTTAATTTTTCTTTGTTGAATAATTTTGCTGAAGTGTGCTCAATTTCCTATTCGGTGTGCTTGATGTCCTTTTCTTGTTTTAATTCCCCGTTTTTTCCTTTTATAGTCACGGTGGGTTTTTTCGTTGTGTATTGCTAACATGTCGCGGGTCCCGACTAGCGCTGAAATTTCGGCCTCTGATGCCGAATCTGGTGATCAATCGTCTCGGCTTGTGAGTCAACGGGTCCAGCTCTAGTGAAACCAGCGAACAGCATATTCCGCCGGGGAAAAGGCCGATGCCCCTCGAGCTATTGTACCCGACCCGCTCACGAATCGATGAAACAGGCGAAGAAGAAGATGAAGGGAACGAGTATATTGAGTGCTTTGACTCGTCGATGGTGAAAAAGAAGCTCGCGTCGCTTTGGGCAAAGATGAAGGTAGTTCGGCTCCTCGTGCCGAAGAGGTAGCCGAATCTGCTCCCGTTCGACCACCAAGGCCGTCAAGAGGACCGAGACATACCGGGCTGGTCGTGTCGCCTTGATCGGTCCAAATCCACTTGTTCGTATGCTAAACCAATACCAGCGAGATGGTATTTTGACTGCCGCTGAACGAAGCCGAAGCCGGTCTCCTGGGACCGAAGAGTACCCGAACCCCGAACCTACCGAAGCTCTTGTGTTCAGGGACTACTTTAAGGCTGGACTACACTTCCCCCTTGAGGGTTTTGTCGCTGAAGTTTTGGACGCATTTAACTTGCAGATTCACCATTTAACACCGAATGCAATAGTGCGCCTCAGTTGCTATGCCATGGCACAGAAGATGATGGGCAGCGAGCTGATCGTGCCGGTGTTTACTCGGCATTATGAAACTCAGTTATACTCCACTTACGGGACTGATGATGCTGGGACAAAAGAACTTCGGTTGGAGGTGGGATCTTATAACTTTGTCCCTGCCCGAGGTAACACAGCCGCCTGCATAGTTCCCACCTTTAAGAACAAGTGGCAGGACTGGAAAAAACACTGGTTTTACTACCGTGTGTGCGATGACGCCGATGTGGCACTTGCTAAAGAACGAGGCCAACCGAAAGCTCATCCTCTGGTCTCTATTATGACTCAAATGGAAGGGCTTGTTTCGGCTCCAGAAATGGCTATGGGGCCACTTGATGATGCCGCTGCTGAGTCCTATCGGTAAACAGCCAAAAGGCAAACTAGCCGAGATCTGGTTGAGGAAATGCTTTCTCTTGGTCAGTGGACACTTTGCACTGGCATGAAATTTGATGGCTTTTCATATCACCAGGGTACCGAAGGCCCTCGGTCAATCCGCCCGACCACTTGGCTATGATTCGAGTTCGATTTTGTGAAAGAGATGGAGAAAAGAGCCAATCGGCTATGTGATCCCTACAACGACAAAGAGTATGATTTGAGCATGGCGAGAACTTGGGTCCCTTCGGCGCCTCAACCGAATTTGGGAATGCACGAATGTAGAGTACCCGACCGGCTTCCCCAATCAAGAGGGCGAGGGGGTGATGCCACCGTTGGTCCAGCTGATTCGGCCCCGCTACCGAATGCGGTGCATGGTCGTGGAGGCGGCCGGACTCAAGGCCGCGGCGCCCAAAATGTTCGTGGTACGCGCCAAGCCGAAGCTTCGCGGCGCCGTCAAATCCCGGTCGGCCGACTCGGCCCCGGGAGACCGAAGACGTTCGGGTATGTCGCATGCTTGCCAAACGGGAATGGGTGAAGCCCATAAAACAAAGCCGCAATCAAGTTATTGTCGCACCCGAAGCTGATTCGGTTGTATCCGGGCATACGGTAGAAAGACTTAGCTTAGAATTCTAACTTGCACCTTTCTTGCACAACTAACTCGTTCTAGCCGCACTGTCATTTTATCGGTTAATTCGGCTTATGTTGATTCGGTTCGTCTGTCTTACGGGAATTTGCCGAGTCCGGTGAAGAGGTTTCGTCGATGGCCGGCGGCAAGATGAGGAGCGCCGTGATCGCGATCGATGATCGGCCGACAATGAGCAGCTTCAAGGTGCCATCCAAGAAAAGGAAGGTCCGGGATGGAGCTACTTCGGCTCACCCCTCGCAGCTTCGGCCTATGAGGACAACCAGTGGCCTAAGCCTTGGTGCCCCCACCGAAGTTGCTGCCCGGGCTACCGAAGCGGCGGCTGAAGCTACTTCGGGTAGTGTGCTGGAGGCTGCTGGCGGGCCTCGCAGTATCACCCCGACTGCTCGTCGTCCTGGTAAGTCTTGGTTTCATGCCGAATCAATGCGCATGACACCGGAGATGTCCTCGAATGTCTTATTCGGCAAGGGTTTTATTCCCCTTGAACCGTCTAGCATTCGGTTCGATTCTATGAAGGTGTATTCGGGCTCATGTTCCCCTGATGAACATAGCCCCGACCGTGAAGAGACTTATGAACTTGCTCGTGCTTTAGGGGTTGACTCTGACGCCCGATTGGTGGCGCATGTGGACCCCCGTGAAGCGGGAATTCTGCCCTCCCAAGCTGCTTTAGCCTTCGGTCACGAGTGCGGCTCATCCTTTTCGGCTAGCCAGACCGAACAAGCCTTGCTGGCGACAGACCGAAACGAACTGCTTTCAGCGGTTAACTTCCATGCCATTTCGGTAAGCACACCGAATCGCCCAAATGTTTGGTTTCATGCTTCAAAAATTTTCATAAGTATGGATGTTTGTCTTTTTATCTGCTCGTAGGCTTCGATTCTATCTGGCGCGCTGCTGAAGCAAGGCCACGCTACTCTAGCCCATGCCGAGAAACAACTTCTCCTTCAGGAAAAAGAAGTTAAGAGGCTGGGGACCAAACTGGCGGACACCGAAAGCCTTCTTCTTCAAGAAGTCGGAAAACCGAAGCGGCCCTGGACACCCAAAGGCAGGCCGAAGCCGCTCCGGAGACCCGAGCGGCTTGAACGCGACGCACGCCGTCGCCGAAAGGGCTCAAGGCGCCGAGCGCGCTGCTTGGTGAGAAACCGGACGAGCCGACTCTCCTTCTCCGAGTGTTGAACGGCGTCGGAGGGGATTGTGAGCCCCCTCGCTCGCCGAATCGGCCTTGGCTAAGATTCGGTTTTTGAACCAAGAGCTATCCAGCTTGATTATGCCATTCAACTAGGCCGCGAATATGCTGGTTTCGAAACTGCCCGTGCTCTGATGAAAGCGATGAAGGAGGAAGGTTGCGACCATTTTGCCAGGGCCACCTGCTTTGAGAATGCTATGAGCTACTGGAAGCCTGACGAAGATGTTCAAGCCGCCGCCAAAAAATGGTTCTTTGACGGCTTCTGGACCGAAGCCGGGGGGCGAGACTTGGCTTTGCTTCAGGCTGCTTATGCTTGCGCCAGGGTAATTGATTCTATTGCCATATTCGGTTTGACACTCAGTTTACTATTTTTATTCGGTTATGAATGCCGAAATTGACGGTGTTCGTCTTGTTGGATGCAGGACCCCAGTGAGAGACCTGCTATCAAGGCTAGGGTCGAAGCTTATATGGAGGAGCGCAACGCCGAGAAGGTTCCCCGGCCATGCAAACACCGGTGGGCACTCCGAAGCCCCTCATGTAGCTGCCGAAGAACCCGCCGCTGAAGAACGGATGCTTGTTAGTCAAGAGGAAGGAGCAACGACCGCATCAGTTTCGGCTGCCGATCAGGCTCCCGCCTTGAACCCTTCTACCTCAACGCCTGGAGCTTGAACCACTAGCACGTGGTTGTCAAAATACATTAAGTACTTTGTTAAGTTGGTTAACTTTTGCGGCCAGCATGTTGGCTGGATATGATTGTGCTGTAATGATACACTCTTAAGTTGGGATGTGGCTTCGGCTCTTAAAGCCGAATCGCCTAGGACGATCTTTTCGGTGTTTAAAGTATGCTTTAGCCGAATGCGTGTTGCTTTTCATGTTATCGGACTTGCCGTCTGTTTCGATCTTTGATGCTCTTCGGTCTTCGTGCCGAATGCGTGCTTGAAAAGCGCCGTCCCGCCCGTCTTTTTAGGCGAAGAGCGAATGTCGGTTAAGTTTAATCGCGGATTCGGTTGCGTAGCCGAATCAATACCGTAAGACGGTTATCGGTTTTCGTGGCCAAATACATGCCAACTTTAGCTGCTTGAGTTTGTAAGGCAGATAGCTATCATGCTGCCCTTCGGTTTTCATACCGAATTAAGGTGTGCTTGGAAAGCGCCGTCCCGCCCCGTCTTTTTAGACCGAAGGGCTGCTTGCTGCTTAGATTATCCCGAATTGTTCGGCTATTGCACCGAATTGGCGTTTGTAAAATTCGGTAATTGAATCCTTATTGCTGTGCGATATTGTTACTAATTTACACGAGCATTCTGATGGGCTTGCAAACTGTTCCGCCCCGTCTTTTTGGACTGGAGGAATAATCTTGAACAAAGAAAATAATAATATTTCCTTTTATTTTCTTATTACAAGTGTGCCAGTGTTGGCTGTTACATTTGAGGGTTGCTTATTTGCAACACTATGTTGGCGCATCACCACCCAAAATATCTTCGGTTTGGTCGAGGTCTGTATGCGGCCCTGCAGTTTGTGGCTAGGATGCAGAAACCCGTGGTGGATGGCGTTGTGTAGCATGCACGTTATTGATTGATACGTCATGTCCTAACGCCGCCCGCTGCTCTGGATAAGGAGTCTGTGGTGCCGGAGGTAGCCGAGCTCACAGATGGAGAAGCTCTCGTGGCGGGTGGTGCTGGCCAGAAGACGCAGGGTGTTGGCTTCGGTTGGCTAACCGAAGCTTCGCCAACAGGTCCCGATGCTGACATCGCGCTGCGTTGTACCATGATTCGTGGAAACCTTGTTAGGGTTCCACATCACCATTAGTTCGCACATGGTCGTGCAGAACAGAACGCGGTGAAAGGCTCGTGCTTTTCGGCTATTTGCCTGAATAAAGCCGGGTCGACCTTGGGGCTTGTGACCGCGAGGTATACTCTGTGAGGACCGAATTGTCCTTGCCGGGAACACTGAAACCAGATGCAGTGTTTCTCTCTGCCACCCGAATTCACTCTTTCCTGAAGCCTCTCATGCCTATTTGGCAATAATTTGCACGACTTCCTAATAACACTTTCCTCATGCTTGAGATAAAACGGGCTTGATAGAATGGCCTGTAGGGAAGTTTTGGGTGCTCTCATATAGGCTGTTGTGACCCTAGGGTTCACAAATACGTTGAACCACCTTGGTTATTAAATTTTGTGGTACTTTTTGTCATTAATTAAGCCTCCGCGATGCACATGGCTTTGCGGCGAGTGTGTTTCTGCCTTTTGGCGGGTTACGGTTGCTTGCAACCTTTTGGATCGATGCCGAATATATGGGCAGGCGTTTGTTGCCTGACCGTTTTCGGTGAATGTGTAGTTGATGTTACTGCCTTTCTGAGTAACATAGTCATACAAACAATTATACAGACGTATCTGTATGTTTGGGATATCTCCTGTTGTTTTCGCAGGAGTTCCCAGCCTTCTCTGGCTTTAGAGGTTGCTTACAACCTTTTCCAATCGATGCCGAATACGAATACAGGCGTTTCTTCCTGAGCATATTCGGTAAGTATGTCGCAGACATGAATATAATTCGCGGAACATAACCATAGATGAAGTTAAACTTATTACACGGGATGCCTCATTAAAAAACCTCATTGAGGAAAAAGAGTGCGAGCCCCAAATGTTTGTAGCCAAGAGTACCGAAGTTGCATGAAATTAAATTATTACATCTCCCTTTCTGGAGCACATCATCATCATGGGTAGAATCGGCGCAGATTATCTGCATTCCACGTGTGGGCTGATTCGTTTCCATCTTCGGTTACCAGGGTGAATACGCCAGTGCTAACCCTTCTTGCCACGATGTACGGTCCGTACCATGGTGACTGCAGTTTGCCTTGTTTGTCTGGTTGGTGGATAAGTACCATATCCCCCGGATTGATGTCTTTCCTCAGAATTTTCTTGTCTCTCCAACTCTTGGTTTCGGCATGATATCTGTCTAGATTATCTGCGGCCTGGAGCTTCCTTTGGTCTGATGTTTCCACATATACCATTCTCGAATTGGGTTGGTAGCCGATATCTACTGCCGAACGAACCCATTCTTACTTCCTCCGGTGTTATGGCTTCTTCACCAAACAACAACCGAAATGGGGTGAAACCCGTAGCTCGGATCTCGGGAGGCGTTGTGACCCCAAACAGCGGTGACCGGCTCTTGAGCCCATTTCCCCTTCTTTGATTCCTCGGCGTCTTTGAGATGGTGGTGAAAATATCACCATTTACTCTTTCTCTTGCCCCATTCGACTCCGGGTGATTCACCAAAGCGAATGACAGTTTAATCCCCAATTCTTCACGAAAGTTCGAAGCGTGCCGAATCAAATTGTTTGCCATTGTCAAGCGTGTGATGTATGAAGGTACCCCGAAACGGAGATGATTCGCCGCCATACGAAATTCACCAAAGTTCCCGAAGTTATCTTAGCCGGCGGCTTGGCTTCCACCCATTTGGTGAAGTACTCCAAAGCCACTTCTTGCATATTTGAGATTTCCGGGAGTCAGGGGTAATGCTCCGACTATGTCTACACCCCAACGCCGAAGCGGCCGGAGTCGGGGAATACGGGTGAAGTAGGGTTAGCTGGAGAATTCTGCTTCTTTGCGAACATCTGACAACCCCTGCATGTTTTCACTATCTCCTTAGCATCAACTACGGCGGTCGGCCAGTAGAATCCCTGCCTCATTGCTCTATGGGCAATTTCGTGATGACCTCTGTGAGCTCCACATGAGCCCGAATGTATCTCGGTAAGCAGCTGTTTTCCTTCTTCTCTACTTATGCACTTGAGCATTGGAGCGACTACGCCCTCCTTGTACATGTTTTCTCCTACAATGGAGAATTGCTTCGTCCTGGAGTTCATTCGGTGCATGTCTTTCTTTGAGGCTGGTTCATATGTGCCATTAAGGTATGCCCAGATGGGCGCCCTCCAGTCGTCACTTGCGATTGCATGAATGACCGAAGGTGACTCTTCTTCTTCCTTGACAGCCTTGACTGTTAGGACTTGGTAAAAGACATCGGTGGCAATGGGGCCGGCATTGGTCTTGCTTTTGCTAACTCATCGGCTTCGGTGTTCTCGGACCTTGGTATATACTTCGGGGTGAAACTGTGAAATATTTCTCCATTCTCCTTACGGTGGCCGGGTATGTAGCTAGCTCGGGATCCTTTTCTTGTGTATTCTTTCGAACGTGACCGACCACTATCGTGAATCGGACCGAATCACACGGCGTCGGACTACGAGTGCTCTAAGCTTTCGTAGCCCCAATAATCGCCGTATTCGTTTGTGTTGTTTGTGGTAAGGAGCGCAATCTAGGCTGCGTATCGTATTCTTGGTCCATTCGGTGGTGTCAGGATAGCTGATATTCCTGCGCCTGTTGAGCACCACGACCCGTCGCAGTGTACAACCCATTCAGGTTCATCAAACTCCTTTGTGGAGTCATCTGCATTCGGTGTCCAGTCTGCTATGAAGTACGCTGCTTTGTGACTTGATGGTTGATCTGTGCTCAAATGATATTATGTATTCGTTCAGCTCAGCTGCCCACTTGCCGATTCGGCCCACCGCTTCAGTGTTGCGGAATAGAGCTTCCAGCGGCTGAGCTGACAGGACCCGAATCAGGTGTGCTTGGAAATAGTGCTTGAGCTTCCTGGAAGCCATTACCCTCGTATACGCGATCTTCTCTAGCTCGGTGTAATTCACCTTGGCACCGAAAGAGCTTCGAGACGAAGTAGATGGGGAATTGCTGCATTTTGCCTTCATGTTCTTTCTCCTCAATCAAGTCTTTGCGCTTCTACTGCTTGGTCTTTGTGACAAGTACAATACCAGGGTTGCTCCAGCTGTTGGTTTCGATAGGGTGGTAAGTCTGGTGAGGTACTTCTTGAGTTCTTCAAAAGCTTGCTGCTGTTCAGGTCCCCAACCGAAAGTCGATGCATTTCGGAGTGCCCTGAAAAATGGTAATCCCCTTTCGGCTGATCTTGATATGAACCTGCTTAATGTTGCTATTCTCCCTGTGAGTTTCTGCACTTGCTTTCTGTTTTGAGGCAGCGCCATGTTTGCAATGGCTGCAATCTTTTTGGGTTGGCTTCTATGCCCCTTGCGGAGACCAGACAACTGAGTAGCTTCCCTTTGCTGATGCCGAATACACATTTGTCGGGGTTAAGTTTGAGGCCACTTGAGCGCAGATTCGCAAATGTTTCTCTGAGATCATCGACGTGTGCGTCCCTCTGGTCACTTTTTACCACAATGTCATCCACGTAGGAGACGAGGTTGTTTTTCTTCTTCTGCTCCCGGAATATTTCATCAGTTAACCTGGAGAAAGTCGGTCCGGCGTTCCTTAGCCCTTCGGGCATTCTTTTGTAACAAAAGGTGCCATCCGGTGTGATGAAACTTGTCTTTTCCTGGTCTTCCGGGTCAAGCCATATCTGGTGATAGCCCGAAAAACAATCGAGCAAGCTCATTATCTCACAACCAGCCGCGATGTCCACCAATTTGTCTATTCTGGGCAATGGGTATGGGTCCTTGGGGCAATGTTTGTTGAGGTCGGTGAAATCAACACACATTCGCCATTTGCCATTCTTCTTCTTTACCATGACCACATTTGCTAGCCATTCGGGATACTGCACTTTTCTGATTACATCGGCATCTAAAAGCCTCTGTACTTCGGCTGCGCCGCTTTGCTCTTTCATCGATATTTTGCGGAGCTTACGCTCTAGGCCTGGGTGATCCGTTTACATTCGGGCTATCTTTGTGCAAGGCTTCGGTCTACCCCCGTAGATCGCGTGTTGACCATGCAAACACGTCTCGATTTTCCGATAAGAATTCCGTCAATCTTGAGGCTTCACCACGACCCAAACTTGCACCGATATTGACACATTCGTCGGGCCGATTCGGGCTCGAGGATACCCGAATTGTTTCTTTGCGGGGAGCGCCTTTGTCTCTTTCTTTGTTGCTTTGGTCTTCCTCCTCCTTCGCTTGAGCTTGGACTTCACCTCATGCACCACGTTGTAGCTTTGGTATAGGTTTTCCATCGATTCTTCTTCTTTGAGATCGATCTCCGAATACCGAAATGATGCCGGTAGGTGAAGGTATTTTCATACACAGGTGAGTTTGCCGAATCACCATGTCGAATTTACTGATGATGCCTCTGCCGAAGATGGCTGTGTATGGGTAATCAATGTCGACTATGTAGAACATGATTTCTTCTGCTCTGACTTTTGTGTCCTCGCTGAACGCAACTGTGATTGTTTTCTTGCCGATTGCATCTATTCTCCTTCCTCCAAAACTGAATAGGGGGTTGCCTGCCTGGTTGAGTGTTTTTCGGTCTAATTTCATGCTATCGAATGCCTTGGTGAATAGTATGTCTGCTGAACTGCCATTGTCAATCAGAATGTTGTGGAGCGTGTATCTTCCAACATACGCTGTTACTACCAAGGCATCACAATGTGGGAAGTCCTTTACTCTGAAGTCTGATTCTGAAAATGTGATAGGGGTTGTCTTCCAGGCGGGATGTGCTATCGGTGTTTTTGGTGAGATTGTCAACACTCACTTGACGAAATCACGTACGGCCCTCTTGTTATCGTGCTCCAAGTTGGATCCGCCCGTGATGGCGTAGATATGCCCACTAGAGTTCATCATGTTGGTGGTGCAACCTGTATTGACTATTTGCAATTTCTGGAAGTTTCGGATTTCCGATTGCTATCCGCATGCTGATCAGCCGTGGCCGAAGACGATGCGGCTGCCTGAAGTGTCTGATTGTGCATTGGCATGGATTGGTGATACTGCGCCATGTGGGGCATTGGCCATGCCATCGATTGTTGGTATAACTATTTGGCGGTAGGTTACACGGTGCCTGGGTGAAAACCGGATGGTGAAACGCTTGCTGAGGAGGTGCCATGGTGTGGTAGACATGCTTTGCCGCTTCATTCGGTTTAGCTGCTTCATCTTTCTCCCGCTGCTCCTTTGCTAGCTGAGTGTACCTGCACTCCTTTGTAGTATGCCCCTTGTCCTCGCCGCACACAACACAATACTGCGTTCTAGGCTGGCCTCGGCCTCTGCCTCTTCCACGTCCACCGCCGGAACCTCTACCGCCTCTGCCTTGGTTACCAAAATTTTTGGTTTGATTCGGCTGGCTCTGAGATGAATTCTCCTGTACGTTGTTCACTGCGGTAGACTTCTGGTCATTCTTCTGCTGATTTTGCTGATTCAGTTGATTGGACTTGGGTGATGCCTGCTTGATGTTATATCGCGTTGCCTTTCGTTGCACTAAATCTTCCTCTGACCTAGCGAACTGACGCATCTGATCGAATAGCTGTTTGATGGTGGTGGGTGCTACGCCAGACATTGCTTGGGCGCAAGGCCCTATCTTCAATCCTTTGACTGCCGCGGCTATGACAATATCATCTGACACATTCGGTAGCTGAGCCTTCAACTGAATTATCCTCTCAAGATACTTTGAAAGTGATTCGTCGTCTGGTTGGAACAGATTCATGAGATCAGCTGTTGTTTTCTTGTCTGTTTGGAACCCCTGAAAGGTGGTGAGCAGGTCCGCCTTCACCTGATGCCATGAAATGACTGACAACGATTTTGCGAGGATCATGTCATTGCCCCCAGCCGAATGGACACAAGCTTCATAACTTGTAATGAATCTTCTTGGGTTGGACTGCTCGTTGAAACTCGGCAGCTTCGGTCTGTAGCCCAGGGGCCGGGGACATCTTTGGATTTCCGGTGATAATGGGGATGCCATATCTATTGCTTCGGCTACGTCCCTTCGTGACTTTTCTCCCGGGATGATAACGTCTTTTTCTTGATTCTTCCCGGAGGATGATCGGAGAGCCCGAATCTCCCTTTCTAACTTTGCCGCCTCTTCTCTTGCTTGATTGATTGCGTCCGGGGTTACCAACAATCGGTTTTGCGTCGCCATCCGAACACTGCACCGGTCACGATCTTTGCTTCAAGGCATTCACCTTGCGGACTGCTCTTCTAAGCGCCAAAAGCCGGGCGTTTTGGATGTCCGATCCTTCAGGCTCTTCGGTTTCTTCTTCTTCGGGCTCTTCGGTGATGCGGCCTTCCGAAAACAAACCTCCTAGTGCGCCGAGTTCGCCTGT
Source organism: Themeda triandra (assembly GCA_018135685.1). Taxonomy (NCBI): domain Eukaryota; kingdom Viridiplantae; phylum Streptophyta; class Magnoliopsida; order Poales; family Poaceae; genus Themeda; species Themeda triandra. The sequence goes on from JAENPR010000188.1 coordinate 66,633, forward strand.
ACCGCCCTCTTGAGTGTTCTGTACCGCTGCGTCGTTGGTCAGTGTTGGTGCCACCGCGTCTTCGGCCTCCTGAATGGATGCTCCCGACTGCAGAGTACCGGACTGCTGTAGAACTTCGGTATGCGTAACCGAATCTGTGGCTACAGGTTCCTTGGATGACCCTGCACCTGTCTTCGCCTTGCCCTTCGGAGCCATGGTATGTTCGGCGACAACCACGGTGGGCGCCAATGTTGTTCTAAGGCAGAATCTTAGAACCCCCTCCGGTGGTAAACCCGAATATACTCACAAAGTGACACTGAATCTACCTACGAAGTTGTGTGCGGAACACGAAATGGAAAGAACACAAGCTCAATGTATTCCATTATATTCCGATCACTTGTACAGTCCCATCAGGGCAATATTTATAGACGCCCGTAGGCTTTTACGTGACCATAATGCCCTTGAGCCGCTTCTCCCGAGTTCCCCGCCGGTTGGTGGCGAGGGCGTAACGGTCTTCCGGGTGCTTTTCCAAGTTGCGAGGCCGAATGGCCGACAACACCAGCCCACCAGCGGCGAAGTACTCCTTACAGAACAGCAGCATGACGTCCCGCACAAGCAAAACAATCGCCGCCCACCCGGCGGTGATTCGGTTCTGGCGCCGAAACCCCCTTTGCATGAGTGCTTCGGTGACCTCATGCCCAGGTGGCTGAACCGTCAATCTGCCGATAGCCTGCGCGGATGGCCGAATCGTCTCCGTTGCTGATTCGTTTGCCTGACCGAATCGACCATCCGTCTGCAGTCATCCGGCACTAACGACCGAATCGACTCAGTAGCCGATTCGGCTGCCTGACCGAATCGACACCTCGTCACTTCGGCGGGACGGGGTGCCTAAGTCCCGGTTGTCACCCAACAGTTACTAAGCACGGGCTGCAAGAGTGGAGCACCAGTAGGTGGCACATGGCTTGCCAGTTTACCTGCATTTGTCAATAAGATATAACTGAGTTTCAAGGAGGGGTTGTCTAAGTACAAAAATATATAGTACGGAAAACTGGAGCAGCATGTGTTCTTAGCATGCCATTTGCCAATTTACCTGCATTTGCAACTGATGGGATCTCAGTGTATATAGCAGGGCATGTCAAGCTACTAGAGACAGTCTGTAAGACTGGGGCAGCAGTAGTACCAGTAAATAATTGAACAGTTAAAAGGGTAGCTATGAGATATCAAGGTACTTATTAGTTGCAGAGAAACACATCAAAGTCTGACATGGCGGTTACACTGAAGTGTCAGCCAAATAAGAGATGGCAAAAAAAAGTTAACAGTGTATATATCTTATTAAGGATCGTAAATTTCATAGATGAACAGAGCAAGTGAAGATATGCTGCAGTTGGTCTCTAATAATGAGAAGTTTTAGGGACTCGTCAGTCTTATGGAGGCTGGTAGTGTCTTAGAACTGATATTGACAGAAGTAATAAAATTATTAGCGTGCTAGATGCAAAAGGATCGGGACAAAATTAGGTGCAATAGGTGCAGACAAATGGGCATAACAAATATGAGGTTAGTCACAGGAGCAACACAGCTAAGGCGAGACAGTTCCATCTAATTTAGCATAGTATGAAATATGTCAAGTTTGCTTTTCTTTTGCAAAAAGTACGAGGGACCACAATAGAAACAGAACACATGTAGAACCAAGAACACAAACTGAAGTTGAAATGGAAAGCTTGACCCGAAGCTGATCGGCATAATTTTCTTGTTTAGATACTTCTAAAAGGCATTGGCGCATTGCACATCCCATGCAAATCTAGATATTAAGTTAATACAGTGAAAATTTTTAAAGTAGCTTTATTTGGTGGATGTAAATTTTACCAGCCGAAATGCTTAATGACAAAGTATTTATAGAAATAATGGTATTTTACGGTCGCATGTTTCCTGAGAGGGATCTGAAGAAGCTGGCAGTCTGCAAAAGGGGGAATGAAAGTAGTGATGATCATTATACATCAGTTCTCAAGCTCCAGATAAGTAACAGCATTTGTGGATTTTGGCTCTTGGCAACTCTAGCAGGGGATTTTGGCTGCCGGGTCTGTTTCTTTGGGCGGCACCTCCGCCGGAAACTGGCAAGATAGATACTATGTAATCAGTTCAAACGGATGGAGTACCAATGAATTTGAAACCAGAGGTCAGATCATCAAGCTAGCTAGATTTTTTTAAAAAAAAAAAAATCACAAGCTAGCTTGTGTGGAAGCTGATAGGACACAAATTAAAACAGGGACCAGTGAGGATATATATATACCCGAAGCCAATGGGAAGAACATTGTGTGGCTTCATTCGCCCTCGCGGCATAAAGGTCAGGTCTTTGAGCTCCGGCGTCGGCAAATGCCAAATCGTCCAAAACCTCGGCCGCCCTTTCCTAGTGGGTAAACACAACATTGATAGGAGGAAGAAGCAAGTCAACAGCAGGGCATTAGCCCGAACCAACTTGCCTCCAGCATATGCACCCTGTAGCGGAACTTCGCGCTGCCCTGGGAGAGAGACGTGGATGTAGATGAGGTGAAAGTTCATGTGGATGTAGGTAGGCAACATCCTGACCCTGTCATCGTCCTCCAACTCGCCAAGGCGCGCACACTGGGTGGACACCCACCCACGGGAGCGGATGAGGAGTCGATATCGTCTCCCCTCAGCACCTCGCTGCACAGCCATCTAGAGGTCCATGCCAACACCAACTTCTTCATCTTCGAGAAGATGCTTCTCGCAGGCGTGGCCATGAACGGATAAGCCAGAAGAAAGTAGCCTATGGCAAACATGCAGAAATGCAAACCTGCATAAAGAAAATAATACAACATTTGAAATTAGCATACAACAAATCCCAAATTAAGAATCAAAAGCTACTGATTTTTGGCAAAGTTGTACCTACGTACCTTGCATCGAGAAGTCAGACCACGGTAGCTGGCCTATAGAAATTATATCTTGATCGAGAGTACTGCAGATGCACGTTGATCAAGAAGCGAGGCATGGCTAGTGCGGATTCATCTGCTCATGGTCCTCCAACTCGACGGTCAATCGCCCAGGGGCAGACAACTCGACGGCGGCGCATGCGAGGAAACTTGATAGCGGCACCCGTGGTTAGGTTATAATAATAAATAATAGATTTTTTGTTTATCTATAATAATAATAGCAGAGGTGGATAATTTTTAGAAAATAAAATAGATCTAATGGCTATAGATCACGAGAGCCAATAGATTTGACGGCTAGATGTTTCTAATTAATGTGAGAATTTCTAGTATTTATCTTTTTTTCTAGCTTATCTGAGGAGAATTAACGTGGTGTCTCCGTTGAAGCCTCCAATTAATAATAGTAAGATAAGATGCAGAGCCACAACGAATACTTGTGACATCGATCTAGCACGTTGGTATAATGCGTGGATCGATCGACGATCCACTTTTTACGTGACACGCGACAGTGCAGTGTCGAGCATGTGGTTGGACCGGACCGTGTCGGACGCATGACAACAATTGACAATGCTTGTGTAAAGCAGTGAAGAGAAAGAGAAAGGCAAAGGGTATGGCGGGCCTGATTGGTCGAGAGATTCGTTCAGTTTGTTCTCTCAAAAAAGAGATTCGTTCAGTTTGGACCCGGGATCACATCGCCCGCAACGGCAAGACGAGCCCGCTAGCGTTCAGTTGCATCGTTGGGCTAGGCTCCATCTCCATCTGCAGCGGCAAGATGAGCACGCAACAGTGAACAGTGGACACTACTGCACCGAGGCGATCGAGCACATCGGATTCGGACGGACAAACTGCTCTGGTGTCCCACCGGCACCGGGCACCGGGCCCAGCCATGCTGGCCATCCACCGCCTACCGCCCCACGTGCGGGTGGACTGGACCGTGGACGACACGGACGACACTGCAGACACTGCAGCGGCAGCGAGTTCAGAGTTCAGACGCGCACGCACGCAAAGGCTGCAGCCCACGCGTGCAGCCTGCAGCGCGCAAGGACAGAGCCACAAGGCAGAGCATGGCCTGCATCTGCATGCGCCAGTGTCGGTCGTCCATCGGTTACACGCATGACGCATGTGCGTACTCGTACACGGTGCAGCCGTGCAGGTGTGCTCCATGTCCATGCCACGCTGTTTTCTAGTACTCATACACATGTTTGACTCATCCTTGGCGCTCCCAAGGAAAGGTAGTACGTATACGTACCAGTACTTCTACCTTTGGGGACATTGATCGATGCATTCTTCAGAGTTCAGACAGACATCAGCTGCGGCATGAATCGCATCGCTTGCTCTTCACCCCGCTGACTAACAATCTTGCATATTTGCATTGTCTGCTTATGTTGTGGTAATAATGGGATACACTGCAGTTCAAAAAAAAAAATAATGGGATACACTGAGTTTCGAAAAAAAGAGGATACACTGAAAAGTGAAAAGTAAGGATCTTTACTGTATGTATACGCGCGCCTTTTCCATGCATGCTTGCAGGTGCAGCACAATACTATAGCTTATACCTCATACTATGTCTCACACGTGACGGGAGGACCAATAGAGAGAATATAGGCTTGAACCTAGCAGACGACCGGCCCGAGCACCATACCAAATTGGTTTTTTGTTGCAGCCATGTTAAAGATCGACGTAGCACTTTTATGTAGTTTCTACTGAACCTGCTGACGGGTGGAACTGCAGGGTCTCGCTTCCTGCAGAGAGCCGCAACATCGGGTATGTATTTATATAAACAATTTTTTGATGAAAACTTATACTAACACAGGTACTCGTACAGTACTCAACAGGTACTCATACAGTTACTGTAGGACATAATCTGATGGATGAGGTGACATTACACGCATGCATGTCTTACGTGTCGTCATCAGGTGAGACAGAGATGTGAGACGCTAAAATATTACGTTACGTCATTACGTGTACGTGTATCAGCTGCTGCTAGTACTATTGCCGATACGGCCGTTTACCATGCTACAGGGCGTGTGATGCCTACACCCTCTACATACTGTAGGAGTATGTCGTCGTACTGCATGCATGTGTGGTCTGCCCCTGCCCTTCCTTCCAGATGCATTCCAGCCACGACGACGAAGTACGCTACGAATTAAAATTGTGCGTGCATATGTACAGAGACATGGATGATGGATGGATGTATGGATCGGATCCATATCGACAAAATAGTCAAAGGCATTATGGCAGCCGCGACTACTCAGGTTGCCTGCCTTGACGCTTTCATCATGCATGTTCTTCGCCTGGGAATATGTGCAACGTGGACGCGACAAATTTGAATTTTGTACTCATACGATGGAGTCCACGACTACTCCTTCGTCTTCATGTAGTCCCATGCTTCTGTTTTAACTACGTCGCTGTCATGTGTTTACGCTCTGCTCCCTATGACAACTCGGTTGACTATACCCGTATTACTTCCTCCCTTTCAAATTTTTAGTTACTTTAATTTTTTTATTCGAATCTATTTAAACAATTAGGCTATTTGGTTTGAAATTTGGAATTTCGCAACATTCCAAAGTTTACACATATCCCATAGGAGAGATAGGAAATAGATTCTATAGATGCTTCTTCTCCAACATAAGCAAAGTTGTAGATTTCTCCAACCGAGGTCGTTTGCAAAATTTAAATTTCAAATTTGGGAAATTCAAACATACTTTTTTTTCTTGACAAGATGATTTCAAATAAAAAAGGTTTTCAACTATAAAGTTCTATAACTTTTCAAGATCTACAACTCTTATTTTGGTTGGTTTTCTCTCCGATGTCTTTCGAAAATTTTTAATTTTGAATTTTGAAAATTCAAATACACTTTTACATGATAGGATGATTTCAAATCAAAAAGCTGGTAGCTCATTGGTAGGACTTCCGGTTGGGGAGCCACCCATCCAGGGTTCAAAGCCTGGGTGTTGCAAAATAAAAATTCCCTCGTTGGCGAAGCCAGGGTTCGGGGGGTTTTTCCGTGGCCGGGAAGCTGTGACTTTCCTCTTAATGAAAAATGGTTGGGGTTGTTCCCCTCCGGTCGCGTTTTTTTCAAATAAAAAAGCTGCTCACTACAAAGTTTTGTATCTTTTAAATATCTAAATCTATTATTTTAGTCATTTTTTAATCCGACGAAGCGTTAGTATCGTTGTTCACAAATTTTATAAATCTCTCATATGGTTCCATAGGGTTACATAAACTCTAAGGGAGATATGTAAAATTTATAAATGGTGTTATTTTTACTTTATCGTATCAAAAAATGGTCAAAACAATAATTCTACTTCATGAGGACTTCTACAACTTTTATTTTCATGACTTCTTCAGCGGAAATCAGTTGACGTTTCAAATTGTTTACAATAAAATATGACCTCGTACTAGCAAAAAAACATAACAACTTGATAGTTCATGATTTTAGAAAACTTCAGAAAAAAATTCATCACATTTGGAGTTAGTATGAGGGAGAAAGACTAATTACAAATTTTAGTCACGGATTAAAAAGAGGAATTAGAGTTCTTCACCAATTTTAGCCATGGTTTAAAAACCAACAAGACTAGTTGTATTTATGGAGTTACCGCTTTACCCATGATTAAAAAAAGAAATACAAAAACACAATTAGCCATCCTTTATTTGGCATCGCCTCCCCCGCTTAGTTTTGGAGACGATGGGAAGCGATTTAGCGCATATGGCCCACCGGTCATAGACACAGCAATCGCCTCCTATCGCCTCCCTCCCATCGCCTCCCATCGCCTTTGGCCTTTCTGGCCGTCGGATCGGTCGCTGTGAGCCGTCGAAATTCTCCACAAGTATTGTAAAAAATCTCTTTTACTTAACAGATTCTATGGATTTCTCTTCGATAACTATATTATTACAATAATTAAAATGGAAGGATCCAAATGGGGCCTCTCATAGATTTTTTTATATATTATGGAAACCATTTTTATTGTTTTTAGAACCAGATTGTTTCTACAAACTACACTTTCAACAATTCATTTTTAAAATACACAAACTTGGATCACAAATAAGTATCTCCCTCCTTTCATCCCAAAAAAAGAGTGCACATCAAGCTTTTCATCGATCATCACTTATAAGTTTATAAAAGGAGTGTCCATATTTATATTATTCCAGATAAGTTTCATACGAAAGTATATTAGGTGCATGGCTAACCTAATGGTATTTCCTTAGTATCATATAATTGTTAGTGCTCTTTTGTACAAATTTGGTTCCATTTGAAATCTGTTGGCTTCTTTAGAAGCGAGATGTGTGCTCATTTTGGGACAATAATGCGAATATAACATCATGAATTTAGCATAAAAAATTATATGCTAATAGTGTAGTAGTTGTTGGTGAAAGGTTTATCTCTAATGAAAAAAAAATATCGCCTTTCTAGTATGCCATTCCAAATTAAGTCGTTTGTGTGTTGTTTAGGAAACAAAATAGTTTTCACTACTCCCTCAGTCCCTGACTAGTTGTCTAAACTCTAAAGTAAAGAAACGACGTAAGTAAGTTAAATAGCATGCGCAAGAAACGCTAGCGAGAATCGATCGATCTTTAGCTTGCTAGCTTAGCATGCAGCTCCATCGCTAATACGGATGGGCGATGATCCACCTTTTACGTACGTGACGCACCGGGGAGTGGTGTCCGATCGATCCTCAGCATGTGGGTGGACGTACTGTAGTGTTGGACGACAATGCAATGCTTTCAGTCCACACGGCGTGTTGGAAAATAAATAAAGCAGAGAGAACGAAGAGATGGAAAGCCAACAAGGGTGATGATGTATCTAGCGGATCCTACGCTTTGTGTGTCCGATCCTGTCGTTGTTGACGACGCTATTGCTTGACCGGGCACAGTTGCAATGGAGAAAGCTAGGGACGGCGAGGGTGGCCGGGGGACAAGGGATAAAGCACGGCGTGGACTCACTCGATCGAATGCTCGATTGGCCGCAGCCGGATGAACCGGTGTCGTCCAAGGAGGAGGAGAGGATGGAAAAGGTACGCAGGCGTCCAGCAGCTGGTTTGGACTTGGACCTCACGGCTCTCGCGGCCTGCGCGCCGCACACGTCGAGTCCCGGCCCGGAGAAGATGGCGCGCTCGGAGCCAAATTTTTCCATCATGCCCCTACAGGGATCGCTACAGCAGGCACAGGTCGGTTTTCTTCGGCCTTGTTTAGATCCCCAAATTTGCCACCAAATTCACTCTGAGAATTCCTATTCCCCGTCACATCAAAAAATGTCGGCCTACGACGGAGATACTAAATGTAGATGAAATCAAAAACTAATTGCACAGTTTGATTGTACTTTGCGAGACGAACATTTTGAGCCTAATTAGTCAAAATTTGGACAATTTTTACCAAATACAAACGAAATGCTACAGTACGCTGATTTGACAGGGTACTATGCAAACTCCCAATTTGACCATGATCTAAACAAGGCCTTCGTCCTTCATGGACTGGGTGCTGTCAGTGTACTGCATGCGGACCCTTCCTCTTCCTCTCTCACACACAGTGCATATCGTCAATGGACGTACGACAAACCATATGTTATATGTACATTGTATTGTATATAGTATATATCCGTATATGGTACCTATTGCAATGTCAATGGTCAAATGAGACACGTGGAAAGTTGAGACCACAACACTACGTAGGAGCTTTATAGTAGCTTGGTCGTAGAGAGGGAAGAGCTATTGGGAAAGCAGAAGGGGGTCGCGTGGCTTGTGTGGGTCTATAGTATCCTGGCAATGTGATGGTCGACGATCTCGTGCTCGTGAGTGTGCTGCATGTACAAAGGTTGCACACGGTGCAATCATTATTACCGGCACAAAAGGTCGACACTTGGTCGCCAAGGTTCTTTCAGGGCTTTCAGGGCACTATTGCTGTGTCTCGGCTTTGCGATGCAACGCAATATGGTGGCTAGCTTTATCTCTTGCATCCCTACATTATTAATTATTATATTGATTGATTACTCGACCAATGGAGAAATAGAAAAAAAGAAGGAGGCAATACATGTGCAAGTCATGCATGCAAGCTCGCTCTAAGCTCCCTTTATTTTCCGGACGAGATTTTTTTTAAAAAAAAACATCTCCTATAACTCCTGGTCTCAACTCTCAATCTTTATTTCCGCACTTGAAAAATCATTCAATATCCAATAGACCAGTATGGAGGTGGAAGAATATGCGAAAGAACAAGAAGAAAGGAGGACACTCGTAATGGAAATGCGCAAGAGATAAAAACAAAATGTAAATATAACTATGATAATTTGCAAATTGTTCAATATTCCTGTGTAAAATATTGTCTTGTACTAACTTTTAGGAGGGAGTAGGAAATAGCTAGAGAAAGCCCAAAAAATTAGCGATTTGAAAACTCATCGATTTTTTTTAGAAACTATTCTAAGACCACACACCACTTCCGGAACAGAATTATAGTTGGCTTGGCATCGAGAGAAAGGGATTTTATTTGGAAAAAAAAGAAAACCATACACACATATATATATATCATGGGCACTCCAAAATAGATCGCCTCTGTTATATCATTTCCCTTTGTTTGTAGGTAACATGTGTTATAAATTACATTTAAATTAATTTTAGCTAGATCCAAGCCAAAATTCTTCATTTTTAACATGGATTTCAGAAAATGGATTAGCCTAGCATATACAAGATCAAACATATTACAAATACGCCACAAAGATATTTTCATGGAGAAATAATGCAACTAATTGAACATTAATTGTACAATGTTATATATTCAACAAATTTAGCTTAGAAGAAGAAAATAACTAAAATGTGCTAGCTACGGAGTGTCTTCGATAATTTAGGGATTGGAGCAGTATTCTACAAACTATAGCGCATTGCAATAATGGCATGCACCATCCATGTGATGGCCGATCTCGCGGCTACGTGGTACCATACGGTGTGTCCACTGCACTGAAAAGACTTTTGTGGCCAATAAAAGATGACAACCAACGCCAGATCTATCCAAAATCGTGGCCCGATAAAATCTCCAAAAATGGTCAATGCAGCATTCGTGCATATTAATCCGATCAGTCCCATGCATCATGCATGGATGTACTGCAAATTTTACTCCTAAATAAAGGAACATAATTTTTGCATTGGGAGGGTGTTGCCAGTACTACTTTCCAGGCAGACATTTGGTAGATATCTCAACATGCAAATATAAAATAAAAACCCATGTAAAAACATATTTATAAATAAGATGAAATGTAAAACAGTTTCACCAAGAAACAAAAGAACATGTAGATCGAAGTAGTTAATGCAAGATCTTGATTTGCATATACACAAACAGACAGCTTCACTTACGCACGCCTAATCGCCTAACCAATCGCCCTCTCACCATCGAAATCCGTCCTCCTTCGTCCTCCCCTTTCGTACGTTTTGTACCCACGTTTCCCTTAATTTTCGCAAAATTAACGTACGGCACACCGGCACTTTTTCCAGTCGTCGTGTCTCTGTCTCAAGAACACGTGAGAGAGAGAGAGAGAGACCAGGGCGCCTGCTGGTCGGGCGGCCGTCCGGTTCTATGGCATGAAGAGCTTGTTGCCGCACTTGCAGCGCCACACCTCCGGGTAGTACTCCCACTGGGGGCCGACGCCGGGCTGGATGGCCACGCGGGTGGCGCGGCACGGCGTGCACCGCCCGCACCGCGCGCGGCATGTCGGCGGCGACGACCCCGGACCCACCAGCCACCGCCGCCGGGCTGGGAGGACGTCCATGGCGTCCGACCACCGCGCGGTGGTCGCTGTCCTGCTGGCGGTAGTCATCGCCGTCGCCGAGTCTATTCGCCTCCTCGCCAGCGCCGCCGCTGGCAAACGGATCGGCCGCCCTGCCGCCACAACTGCAAGTTGTATCGTATAGTACACCGTTAGAACTGAAATAATACAGTGCGTACCAGTACACAACTTATTAGAACTTGCATGTATATATGTATATATATATGTAGAATTTTGTTAGTGGCTAATAATACCATTTTGCATTTGCTGATTTAGAAAGTGTAAACCAAATGGATTAAGAGACCAAATGAACCACTTCAGTGTGCTGTGCTACAAACAGAGATGCCTGCAGTACATTATCATTCACATGATATGATCGAGTTCATGTATACATCTTGTGGTGGGAGATGATTACACGTGCGTGCAGGTGGTGTTGATGGATTTTTGTGTGGTTAGGCTAGCTAGCTATTAGTATAGGGGAGCATATAGTTGGTGTCCTAAACGTTAAGCGAGTGAGACCAAAGCCAGGCGTATATTATCGGTTGGTGCACGACTGGATGGCACGTACGCACGCCCACGGCACGTAGCCATCCATAGCAAAGCAAGCTACGAGCAGATTCTCTCTGGCTGGTCGAGCAGATTCTCTCTGGCTGGTCTCCCTGCCTGCACTGAAGCGTGTCCCCTCCTATCCCTATGCATGAATGTGTACGAGTGAGAGCTACTACTCCTACTACGATTACTATTGCAGTGAGAGCTCGCGATCGTGTGTGCTTTTCTGGACCAGGCTCTCCCGTCAGACTGCCAGTGCCAGTGCCAGTGCTAGTGCCATGGTGGGGGTGTCCGGCTGGCTGATCCTGCAGTGCAGCTGTGCTGGGAAGGAAGGCGTCGCTGTTTGGTTGGTGAAGCGACTCCAGAAAGAGAGGGTTTCATTTAATTTGATTTTCCTAAGGGCACATCCATCTACAGTCTACAGAGGCTAGTCTATACAATATCTTTTTTGAGATAAACAACTTTGAATATTTAATTAGCTAGTAGCAGCAGAGATAGATGAAAAAACAAAGCATTTGTTGACTGTTGTCATTTGTCCTGGATGTGAGCAAGTTCTTTACTCTATCCCATCAGAGGATGGAGGAGAAGGAAAGGAATGGATTTCAGCAAGCGATCGAGATGCACACTGGTTTTGCATTCATGCATGCATCAAGGGACAAGAGAATGAAGGAATGCTTTACCAAATTTGAATGTAATTTCACAAAGAAATCTCACTTGCATACATGACTCTATTTCCAGTTCTCCTAATCTAGGATGGCAACAGAAGGCCTACTAGTAATAAGTTTAGATTAGTCGTTTAGAGGATCCCTAGCTAGCTACTTAAGATTTGTACCTTCTTCTTGTTAATTGCTTTACTTTAGAGTAAGGTGTCACCAAGAAGATGGATGGATGAAGGGAGATTTTAGTTACTTTTTAAGGGAGGGACAGAACAGACCTACATCTATTATATCTTGCTAGCTAGAGAGTGCATGCATGATGATGAGTGGGAGACAGATTAATGCAGGAGCAAGATGAGTATCTAGCTGCTAATCCTAGCACAAACAAATTGAAGTGAACTTAAAGAGTTCAAGGCCTAGTTGACGTAACTCAAGGCCTAGTTAGCTCCTTGAGGAACCTAATTAAAAGACCCCCCTAAGGATTAATAACTAATTAACTAGTCAAGATTCAAGACATGGAGTTGAAAGTAGAATCACATAAAAAGACCAGAAATCAAAAGAGAGAGAATCGAAGACACAGCGTAGGTTCCTCAAAAGGCCGCACATGCACGCACTCTTCCGCATCAAAATAAGATCTTGACAAGATCAAGCTTATTTTTTTTAGATAATAGAGAAACAATATCCGGCAAAGATCAAGCTTATTTGCCTCAAACAAAAATAAAAAGGGAGAAAAGAAGAACAAGCACGGCCGCAGCAGCCCAGGAAAAGATAGAGCCTTTCACACTTACCCATGGCTGCGGCGAAGAAGATGGCGGCGATGAAGGCGGCGGCGTGGCAGCAGCGCCGGCTCGCCCGCCACCGGAAGCTCACGGCGCCCATCGCGGTGGAAGGTGGAGCTTGCACGGACGCAGGGATGCGGAGCTCGCCCTTGCGCTAGGTCGTCGTCACGCCGCCGCCCGATTCAACTAGCGAGCCTCAAGATCGCCAACCACAGGACGCCGCGCCGGCCGGCCGCAGTGGGTACCTCTCCGTCGTCCCGGCAGCTCGAACGGACGTTTGGCTTGGCGCTCGCCAGCAATGGCGACAACAGGAGCAGGCAGGCAGCAAGCAGCCGGCCGTGCCCGGTGGCCTGCCGATCTGAAAGTGAGCTGTGATCCGATCCTCGCAACGCTCCAAGCGCGAGGGTGTGCGTGCGTGCGTGCGTGCGCGCCAGGTAGCCTGGCAGAGTTAGTCAGCCGGTCGGAGACACAGGCCTCAGCCGGTCGCAGACTCACAGGCCTCACAGTCTGGCCAGCATCACGCTTTTGAGAGAGAGAGAGAGAGAGAGAGAGAGCGGGAAGAAGAAAGGAAGAGGCCGGGCTGGGAGTGAGAGCTAGCTGAGCGAGAGCCGGTGGTGGTGACAGTGGCTGTTGAGAGGAACAGAACACAGAACAGAACGGGCAATGTATAGCAGCAGCATGTTTACACAGCGCAACGTGACTTGTGATTGTATTGGGTACCTGCCACTGCCAGCACGCCGGCCCGGCCGCCCGCCCGCCTTGACCAAGCGTGGAGGGCAGGAAGAGAGGCGCGCGAGCGCACGCCACTCTGCCTGTGTCCAGTCGCCACCGAAAGGGGCTGGGCCTGCAGGTTGTTACACAGAGGAGGTAGCCCTTCAATAAATTTGAAATGACAGCACGAGCACGAATAATCTATCTCAGGTCTACGGTATATGACACAGTTGTAGCATATGGGGAGGCTATCGTCGTATGGCTATACGATCGAGAAGAACATGCATCATGTGATGTCTATGGGTATGTTTGGTTGCTTTCTCATGTTTGGGTTGCAATCATGTATAGGTGAAAACTATGCTGAGTGAATATACTTCATCCATTCAAAATTAACGCCTTGTTTAGATGGCTAAAAATTTGACTCCTATGAATAGTAACTCTTTTGTCTTATTTGACAAATATTGTCCAATCGTGTAGCAACTAGGTTCAAAAGATTCGTCTCGTGATGTACAACTAAACTGTGCAATTAGTTATTTTTTTACCTACATTTAATGCTCCATGCAAGCGGCTAAAAATTGATGTGATAGAGAGAGAGTCAAATTTCTAGCCTTTTGCAGGGCAACTAAACAAGGCCTAAGTCGTTTTTGTTCTCTGTAGATACATTCCTTTAACATCTAGAAAACTCAAAACGTCTTATAAATGGAGAATTAAGGGAGTAATATAATTATATAAAGCTGTTTGGTTGTTAGGATGGATGGACACAACAATAGATACTAGTGAGAGCTGAGGGCCATATAACATAATAGATGCAATGCATCCACTAGACATCTAGACCTCTATTAGTGTAGAAGCTCAGAGTTTGTTTAGCTAGCCACATCTGTCGTTGGCTGAGTGCATATTCGTGTAATTTGACAAACAAGACCCTATATTTGTTTCTTCAGCACTGATGAATCATGTATATTGGTGTATATATGAAAAAAAAAATATCAAAACACTCATCCTAGCTTGGCGTTACCCTCAAAATATGTTTCACTAGCCATTCTGTGAGAACGAAGACGCAATCACAATCCATGTAGTGTTGATCCATGTGTCATCCTCACAAGAAAATTATATATGCTGATATATATACAAACAAACAAGAATCTGCATAAGTTATTGGATTTCTAGAAGTAGGGTTATTGCATCGATCCGTAGGTCCATCATACAGCCTAACAAACAATCTTATTACGATATTAACTAAATCTATTTTACATGCTTCCATTGATCAAGTATATACAATGCAATCGTAAGAAAGTGATCAAGCACAAGTTGTCTCAAGTTGGCAGCAATCTTGGAAGATCTTGGTTAAGCTAATATATTTTCGAAAATACATAGGAGAACTGTGTATCTTTGTATTATAGAGAAGATAGCTAAAATGCAACAGCCAACTAATTGTAATTGTAAAAGTCTAGTCGAAAAGTATGGCAATTCACTTAGGGCTCGTTCAATTAGTCGATCCAGAACTGGTGTTCGGCGCTAAGAACCATTCTGGTACGATGTTACACAAATTAGCTAAGAAACTGTCCGGGTTGGGAATCGTTCCCATAAACCGAACAATGCCTTATATGCTTCAATGCTCAGATACATGTTCCGGGTTGAAGAATTGATTGGATCGATGTGGCATCCTCACAACAAGATTTTATATGCCAATACAAATAAACAAGAATCTTCATAGGTTATTGGATTTGTAGAAGTAGGATTATTGCATCGATCCGTCCATCATACAGCCTAACGAACAGTCTTATTACGATATTAACTGCATCTATTTTACATGCTTCCATTGATCAAGTATATACAATGCAATTGTACGAAAGTGATCGAACACAACCTTAATTTTGGTGGAACGCTTGTTGGTTCATTCATCCCTTGTTTCAAATTGGCAGCAACCTTGGAAAATCTAGGTTGAACTAATATAATCCATTTTTGAATACACAGGCGAGTTGTGTATCTTTGTATTATAGAGAAGATAGCTAAAATGCAACAGCCAACTAATTGTAATTGTAGAAGTCTAGAGTCTAGTAATAAAAAAAGTATATGAGCCAACTAATTCTGCTTAATGAAAAACGGTTGGGGGTGTCTTCCCCTCCGGTCGCGTTTTTTTAAGTATGGCAATTCACTTAGGGCTCATTCGGTTTAGTCCAGAATGTCCGTTTGGCGCTAGGAACCATTATGGTGTTATACAAATCAGCTAAGAAACCGTCTGGCTAGAAATCATCTGAACCTTTATGGTGTTACAAATCAGCTATAAAACCGTCTGTCGGTAGAAATCATTCAGAGAAACCGAACAAGGCCTTATATGCTTCAATGCTCAGACACATATATGTTCCGGGTTGAAGAATTGCTTGGATGTACAAATACTCACACGCGAGAAACTTTGAACTCTATCATATATGTGCCGGCATCCATTGTTTCACTAACGGTGGATCAGTTCTCTGTGCCGGTTCTGCCATGTCTCTCAACGTTTCAACAACCAGGCAGAGAGGTGATGGGTAATGTTGACAAGGATAATATAATTTTTTTTTTCCAAACCTCTAGCTGCACCAATCACTACCATTATATTGCTGGCTAACATGTGGCTCTACTCGCCCCTGACGGCTGACATATTGACGAGATTGATCACCTTTCGTTGAACCGAGCTAGGGGGTTAATAGCCTATACCACCGTCAATAGCTAGCTTAGCTATAGGTTACTATAGGGCGGGTAGCACCGCCCCTCTCATTCTCTCAAGCACGTTCAAGCACGACAGCGACATGCATGGCATGCTAAAGTAGGTGACGCGTCACTTCTGACTTTCTGAGCAATGTCCGTATTTTCTTTTTGGACACTACATACAGTACTTGCTTGTATACTGTCTATCGACTATTCCTACATATACTAGCCTATACTACATATATACTTGTGTATACATACGTGATACGTACTAAAGTACTATATTGGACGTACGTATGCGGTGCTCTTAAAGTTGGTCGCATTGGTTGGTCCATCGTGGCAGTAAATTGAATGATCATGGTACGGTGCACGCATGAAAAAGGGTATGGGACAGGGCGGCAATGGCATGAACAAAAATAGTGCATCCATACCTACCTGCCTGCCTACCACAACAGTTAACCTCTCAGTGCCCTTGTCCCTTTTGAAGTAGTAATTATTAACTGTTTGATGCATGCTTTATTTCCATAATCAGGCTCCAAGTACTATCAACGTTTACCCCTTGTAGTAATTATCATTACCGTACACATGCATGCATGTACGTAGTCCCTGTTGGTACTAATCTTTGTCGCAAGTATGTCTAAATAAAAATACTTTTAACCAATACAAACTAGATTACATAAGTTTGTTGAGTGGACTTTGAGAAATAACACAATATAAGAATTTAGTATAAGCTAATCAACGATTGGCAGCCACGCGAAAATTTTAATATTTCGTGTGTTATGATAAGAAAAATCTACTGTCACAGTATCACTGAAACCAATGCAATACTGAATCTGAGAAACGAGACCAAATTATGCCGCAGCTTCCCCTGCTCTACGACTGCTCTACGACTAGTCAGTCCTACACGCACACCGCTTCTAGCTGTTGCTCTTGGCCCAAACACATGTTTGCCACCGTGGTGCGCCTATGCATGCATGGTCTACTACTCCGGCGAGAACCGAGAGGAGAGGAAAGCGTCAAAGCCAGGAGAGGAATCTAGCTAGTCTATCCTTCCTTTCGCTGGTCGTCATGGACTGGACACCTCCATGCCCTGCTAGCTAGGGCCCCATGCACTACAGTCTACAGACCCTTACTAGCTTGGAACATTGTAGTACACTACTCCTACGTACACTACACACCGTGGTCACCGTGGTTGGGTTGGCCAACACATTGTATTGCGACCGTGGTCAAAATGTACAATTATTTGTGATACTGAGGGAGTAACTCTTTTGTCTTATTTTGCAAATATTGTTCAATCGTGGACCAACCAGGCTCAAAAGATTCGTCTCGTGATATACAACTGAATTGTGTAATTAGTTATTTTTTTATCTATATTTAATAATCCATATAAGCGACTAAAAATTGATTTAATGGAGAAAGAGTCATATTTCTCCCTTAGTGACTAGTGAGCTAGATAGTGAGCCATTGCCTTAGATAGTGAGCTAAGATGATAGCTGACTGTAGTCTGTAGCATCCAACAACCGTGTTGTGTGGGCAGTGAGCACTACTGTGATTGGTACTACTGCCAGCTTGGTGCTTCATCAGCTGCGCGCGTGTGAGATGACCAGACCAGACGAGGCACAGGCACTAGTACTAGTAGCCTTTGGGTAGCCTGATAGATGAGGTTCACACATGAACAGCATCTTCGTTCAGCAGTCCATTTGTTGTGTCATTTCTGCTCATCGGATTCAACTTTAACTTTTGCTAAGGCCTTGTTTAGTTGGGTTGCAAAAGGCTAGAAATATAACTCTCTCTCCATCACATCAATTTTTAGCCGCTTGCATTGAGCATTAAATATAGATAAAAAAATAACTAATTACATATCACGAGACGAATCTTTTGAGCCTAGTTGGTCCACGATTGGACAATATTTGCCAAATAAGACAAAAGAGTTACTATTTATCGGGTTTATATTTTTAGCCATCTAAACAAGGGCTAAGTTATTGTGAGATGGAGTGAATTTGTTGCGTAGCTAAACACTAAGGGCTTGTTTAGTTCGCCCGATTTGGGAGGAGCAAAGTTTGCACAGTAGAAGATTCTCCAATGAAGCATTTCGTTTGTATTTGTGAATTTTTATCCAAATATTGATTAATTAGGCTCAAAAGATTTGTCTCGCAAAGTACAACTAAACTGTGTAATTAGTTTTTAATTTTATCTATATTTAATATTCCATGTATGTGCCGACATTTTGATGTGATGGAAAATCTTTCTTTTTGCATAGTGAATTTGGTGGCAAAATCTAAACAAGGCCTAACTATAGCATGCTGCATGCAGACGTAACCGTTTTTTTTCTTTTTTTTAGAAACAGGCCTAATTATTTCGGATCAGCCGTAATAGTTTCGAAGATGCGACGTAATGGATGTATTTGTGGGGACGGACGGCCGGATTTGAGACTTCCTTTCTCTTTTTTTTTTGTGAGAAAAAAGAGGATCTGAGCCGTGGTACCTTTGGACCATGCATATATGGAGTACGTTGGTGTGACCAGTGGGGAACTTTGTATATGTGGAGGACATTATTTGGGGATAATTCAAGTGCAGATGGTCTGTATATTATATATACTGTTCCAATCACCGCCGAGACAAAATAATGATTCGAGTTTTCTATACTAATTTCGGTTGGATTTTTTTTTGGAGGAGTATATATATGTAGCTAGGCAATATTACTACGCTTCCCACAATGTATTAGGTAGGCATGCACGCGGGGCGGCGCACTATGCGTGCAATGCAGATGTATTGTCGCATATATATGGCTGGACGGATTTGAGATGTTTTTCCATTTGTTTGAAAAGATGATGTGAACTGTGGACCTTGTTGGACCCATAGGCAACATGCATGCATGCTTATATGTAATAATATAGCTAGGTAAGGCGCTTTTGATTTAGGAACAATAATGGAACTTAATGCACATATGATCATATCTGTGGATGCTACGTTGATCGATCGCAACTAATTAAACACTGATTAATTGTCCTGGGGTCAGTATACTAACTCAGATATGAACAAGGTATAGCTGACGTTCAGACATCAGAAGCGGCGCGGGCGCACATTGCAGTCTGCACACGTGCAAACGTGTGGAACAGTCACTGATCCACACGCTGTGGCTGCTTGCGAGCTCCAGCAGCTGGCTTTTGCATGGAGACGGAGGTCAGGTCGGGTAGGTCGCCAGGTCGGGATCGGACGGTGGGTTTGGGTAGGTCGACCTGGCCGTGCGTCATTCAGCGGTGTGGTGAACGAAACGAAAGAAAACGAGCAGAAGTGAGACGAGAGCAGAGCCAGGAGCAGTCCGGAGCGGCCGGACGGCCGGCCAGCCGGCGACCAGTCCGGGGCCAGGGTCGTGGTGGTAATAAGTGCGGCGCAGTGAGTTGGTACGCCTGGACGCTGCTCCACCCGCTCGTGCGCCGAGGGCCATGGACCCTGCACTGCACGAGGGGAGGCCATGGCTGGTCGGTCGGTCTGCGCCTCTGTGAGCTGAATCTGCCAGTCTGCCACTGCCACTGCTCAGCATCCCTGGAGGTCCATGTGCTGCGTCATGCAGAACCAAAAGCGGCGACGGCCTGAGCAGCGCAGCGCAGGTGTGGCCGGCCAGGTCCGAGGTGTGCGTGCGCGCGCGTGCGTCTGCGTGGCACGGCTGATGGCCCTCAATGATTGTGGGACGAGAGTGGGGATGCCATGCCGGTGTGCACATGCGGAATTGTAGGGGGGATGGCAAATCATCAGGCCCACCCATGCGAAATCAGCACCACACACTCCTGTCAAAAAAAAAACAAAAAAACAAAAAAAAAGAAATCAGCACCAATAACTCGGCCAGCATACGCGGAAGCCTTGTTGGCCCATGTATGTGCTAGTCGGGCCCGTACTGTCAGCCCAACAGAAGTATGTTCGGTTCAGTTGGAAAAAAAGGTAGTTTCATCATTTCTCTTCTTAAATAGTTGGATGGATGTCCTCCATGTTCCATTCCAGCTAGATAGATATCCCCCGCGTAGATCCTCTCTTTCCTCTCTGTTTCCCCCAAGCTACAGTGTAGCCAGGCGATTCGGAGGGCGAATCCACTTTTCCTCCATCGATCCGCCGGCCCCCCCCTCCTCCGGCGGCCTCGCCGGCGACGGAGATGAGGGGAGCCCGGCGCCTCGGCGGGAGGACCGTATAGCCGTAGGCGTAGGCTTAGGTGCTTGTATTTCCCATCGGCGACTTCTATATCGCCGGTTAGGGTTAGCTTTTCCTCGTCGTTTCTCCGGCGGCGGCGTCTTCGTCTCGGCGTGGATCGATGGAGGAGTAGTAGCGGTCTGGCGGCGCTTGGTCGGGGAGGCGGCGCCGTCGTCAAGGAATAATCTTCTCCTGGCCCTCCTCCTCTCCGTCGTCATGGTCTCCGATGGCGGCGGTGGGCCGGTGAGCTTGGAGCGGAGCGGATCTGGAGGACCTGTGGGTTCTTCGTTTCGCCCCTGCTCTTCTTTTGGTGCTCTGGGTTGTCGGCTTCCGGCGGCCATGGGGCACAGGAGTCCGAGCTCGTCTGCGACTCGTCGTTCCTTCGCGGCGGGTACGGCGGCTCTTTTTCTTCTGGATGCGGTGATGGCTGTGGATGCAGTGGTTCGTGGGCGAGCGGATCGACCTCGGCTTCCCCTCGGCGCCAGTCGACGGCGAGCGTCGGTTCGAGGTCTGTGGAGCTTGGGGCGCGTCCCCGGCCGAATGTTCCACAACGGATTAGTCCCGGCCTTTGCGGCGGGCGGCTCGCGGCTCGCTAAAGCCTGTGGGCGATGGAGCTCCACCAGATCGCGGCGGCGGCGGATTCTTCCGGCGTCGGAGATGGAGGCGGAAAGGGTCTAGGGACCTCGATGTAATTTGCGTTTTTCTTGAGTCCCTTTCTGCAAAGTTGGATAGGACAGCTGTCCCCTGTATCCTACGGTGTGCTTGTATACGTATGTCCTGTTTTCCTTAATCGTAATACAGGTACTCCCGTTCAAAAAAAAAAAAAGATATCCCCCGCGTTGCTGTGAGAACTACAGATTTGAGATGAAATTAAACTATTGATACAATTCTTAAGAAGGGGGCGTGGCACGCTGATGTATATAAGTAATTTTTCTTACTGGATATGTGTCTTGCTGACATTGATATCATAATAGATTGTGCCAATAAACCTTAATTTGCAAGTGATAGTAGATTATTGAGATGGACATATTGCATGTTATAAGATAATAAATAGTGGGATGCTTTAGTGGACTTGATTTGGACACTTTGCATGTTAAAAGAGTTTCTAGTGGGAAAACAAATGATGTGGTCTAAGGATAAGATAGAGAAATAGGCCAATAGATCTTAACTTTATAGGAGTTTAAGATTTACTTTCATTCATTGCCAGGTATTCTACTGATAATATCATTCAAACATTTCTTGAGTTTTGTTTTAACGTTCAATGAGATTTTTGTAGCATTTTCGTACTCCCATACTATTTTAATTTGTTCAATGTGACTTTGGCTATCGGTCAGTGCATGGCTTCCAAGCTAGCTTGCTACTGATATGTACTCTCAAATTGTGAGTCATTCTAAGAATCTTGTAGAGTCAAATTATCTCAAGTTTGATCAAAATTACAGAGAATATTACAAATATTTGTGCCATCAAATAGGTATAGTATGAAAATATAATTAATGAAGAATCTATTGATACATAGTTGTCATCCTAATTATTATTACCGTATCATATAAATTTGGTCAAACTGAAGTTCTTTTGAGGAGAGACCGATAGGGGACACCCTTAATATGATAATAAACACATTTTACCAAGTAACAATGCATATATGTGTAATGGGACACAAATACACATGTTTATAATGAGTAAATAAAGAAAAAACTAATAAAGCACCTATGATACATGAAAAGCACAAAGTTATGTGAAGATTTTATACAATAAGTGCACAATATGTATTCAAATAATCAATTTGAATGTAATATTATTATGAGCCCTCAGAAAAACGCAATATTATCATTTCAAAAATAATCTGTCGTGAGCACCCAAAGCATTGTTTAGCTGCCACAAGGCTGCTACCATTAACCATCGTTCATTAGACTGCAAACTACTCTACATAATATGGATCGGAGTAAATAACTGTCCGGCGATGACTACGCCGGCGACTGCTCCACCCACTCGTGCGCCGAGGGCGATAGTTGGAGGCATGGATCCTAGTATCTCTGCACGGCTGCACCTGCACCAATTCCCTCTGCACGGCTGCACCTGCACCGATTGACTCCACGCGGCCATGGCTGACAGTCATGGCTTGTCAGTCAGTGCCGACTGGTCAGCATCCCAAAAGCGGTGACGACCGGCGCAGCGCAGGTGAGGCCGGTCAGTGCCCACAGCCATGAATGTTGTAGAGTGGGGTGTGGTCATGTGGGCTAGTAGGGTAGTAGGGATGGATGGCCCTCGTCAGGCCCATCCCGGTCGGAACGGAAGTAGCCCACCGACTGGCCCTTCGTTTCCCTTTTTCTTCACTTCTAGCCTAATGGGTTGTTTGGACCGTGAAGGTCGTGTGTCCACCACGGCAGCCTTCTAGGCCCTTACTTATGTGCGAGTCCGGCCCAACAAAAGTACGTTTGGTTCACTTAACTTCACCATTTCTCGTCCTTGGGGCCGTTCGTGTTCAATTTTCAACTTAGTTTCCTTCATCACAAATTGGTTCAAATAGTGTACATAGTTTCCTTATTTTGTGATGTACACGACAACCACAACATGGTGCGGCCACCAAGCACTACTACGCTGCTCATGGTATATATATAAGAGAAATGCTCCAGTACTCCTTTCTAAAAAAATTGCACAAATCTTAAAGCACGAATCTGGATCCCGCCAGGGCCTTAGCCCGTCCAGCAGCAGCCCGGCCCAATTCGATTAGGAACAAACCTTCGTGTGTCCGTCCATGCATCCGTCCGTTTCTCCCGTGACTCTGGTTTCCGTTCGCCGCCATTCAGTTCGTACATCGCTACTACTCCGGTCCTAACCCGGTCCATCGCGCTCGCCACGCCTCTTCCCCCTCCGTCTGCGCCCCCACCGCTGACGCGCCAGCAGTCGCCGCTACGCAGGCAGGGCACATCGGCCGGCGGTCGGGTGCTTCGGCCCACAGGAGGTGGGCGGCGGGCGGCAAAGACACGGCGAGCCGACGAGGCGGCGGAAATCCATGTTGGAGATCGAGCTCGGCTGTGCGGGGAGGAGGCGGGGAGAGGCAGTGTCGAGCGTCTCCGGGCAACCCATGAGGAGCCCTCCGAAACTAGAGCACACTAATATACCACGGAGCGCCCGCGCGGCGGGGATTCCGTTGGGCGGCAGCCTTGGTTGGGCTTAGCCCGGCGAGTTGTGGTGGTCGAAGCGGGGAGGAGGCGGCGGCGGGGGTTCGGCTGCCCGGGAATCGCCTTGGGGGCGATGGGGTGCGGTGGCCGGAGGCATGGCCGTCGCCGCTTGGGAGTCGTCGGCGGCTTGTAGGCGGCACGAAGAAATGGGATCGAGGAGAGGAGTAGCGACGCATGAAACGGCGGCGGACGGGGTCACGGTCTCACGTGACGGGATCACAGTCTCACGGAGACCATCCCGAACGTTTGTTGAATATAGGGCTGGACTCGGGTTGGAATTGGATGGGCTAAGGCCCAGGCGGGATCCAAATTCATGCGTTAAGATTTGTGTAATTTTTTTTTAGAAAGAAGTACTGGAGCAGTTCCCTATATATAAACCCCAAGAAAATCATAACTTTGTGGTGACTTCTAGATAAAAATCTACACAACATTGATGAATCTCTCTCTCTCAGCTCTCTCTAGCTAGATGTTGTTTTTGTCAGCAAGAGGCACGCACTATATGTAATCCAAATATTCTAAGACACCTAGCTAGGTCGACGACCACTCTCTCTCTCTCTCTCTCTCTCTCTCTCTCTCTCTCTCTCTCTCTCTCTCTCTCTCCCCCGAAACACTCTTTGAAACACGACCATGCATGAAAGTTGTCAGAGATCTATATCATCTTCAACTCAAGTGTTGCAACTTGCAAGTGCTGGTTGGCGAAGAACGCTGCAAGTGCTGGTCGGAGAAGAAGGAGGTGCAATAAGTGCTGGTTGATCAGGCAATATAGGTGGCTCACGGCAACAAGTGCTGATCAAAGCCTACCAGCGGTTCACACTAAAAGCCGTCTGTGTAAAAACTTTTCTATGGCAGATTGGATAAGGCAGCCGCCTGTGTTAACTATCATTTATATTGCTGGAGGTTGCAAATAAACCGATTCTATAAATATCACTTACACTAGCTTCTAACTCTAATAAAACTAAAAAGGAAATAACTCCAGATAAAGTAGAACCTTGTTCGATGTGCATGCGCCAACAAGAAACCACCATGATGGAGCCTCCTCAGAATATCAATCA
Source organism: Themeda triandra (assembly GCA_018135685.1). Taxonomy (NCBI): domain Eukaryota; kingdom Viridiplantae; phylum Streptophyta; class Magnoliopsida; order Poales; family Poaceae; genus Themeda; species Themeda triandra. The sequence continues at coordinate 91,102 of JAENPR010000188.1, forward strand.
TCTTTTAAAATCTTGGTGTAAGAAATGTGGACAAAACCTCAGCACTTCGTTACCGACAGGTGATGCAACTATTTGTTGGGCAATATGGCTTAGTAGAAATGATTTTGTGTCGAACAATAGCCCAACAAAATCTTTTATTTTCATGTACTTTTTAGAGGGACACACTAGCTTCGTTTCTAGGCTTTGTTGCAGCGTACTGATCACCATAAGAATTGGTTAATTTCGATGTGCCATCATCATTTAGAATCAGAGCAATGAAGTTTTTTTTTCTTCTCATGGATGGCCTTTAAGATTTTCTTATTGGTCAATAATGTTGGACATTTTATTGTTTCTTAGTTGGTTTGTATTATATTTGATTGATGCCTCTTCTTTGAAGAGGTTTGAAGACAAACTTTTTTCATTATCTTAAAAAAATGTAGATGGCGAGGTAAAACAATTTTCTTGGAGAGCAATAAGTCACCAACTTCTCATCTTGGTGTCATAAACAAATGTAACTAGGAGGATTCCCGTGTGTTATCATGGGTACGAAGGAGTATTATAAATGGGTTAGAATATTAACTAATAAGAAATAGGTGATATATATGTATGTGTTGGTAATACAGGAATATGATATAATATATGTATAGATTTATTAATTAGCACAATCATGGAAATTGTATCCATAGTGGATGATGTGTTTCGGTGATGCGGATATCATAATTCTTATGCTAATAAACTTTAATTGCAAATGATAGTGAATGCTAAGGAGAACATCTTACACATCAAGAGAAATTGCTAGTGACAAATATACTAAATTGCTAAGGTGGACGTCTTACATGTCAAGAAAAATATAGCTAGTGAGGGTTTTGCTTTATCAGAGTAGTACACCAGCGTGAGAAAAAAGAAATCACAATTCGAAGTTTCAATCTCATTCCACATAAGGAATTGAAAAGAATGAGATGAGCATCGCATCTGCAAAATACATGGAACAAAGCTCATGTGAAGCCAAAACTTATTCAAATCCAACAAATGGACATGATTGACATTGTTTAATATAATGGAAGCTGCAATTGAGAAAAAACTGTCAAATCTAACATGCTGAAGAGATGAACCTCTCCCTGAAAGCTACGTTGTACCACACTACCAACTATGCTGAATCTCATGTCCAGAAAAACAGCCGCCAAAATTAGATAACCTTGGTCCTGGAAAATCTGCAGTGATGAGGACATTCTCACAATTGTTTTGCAGAAATAGCCCGGGTTAGAGGCCCGGAACTTGGCAGGAATTTCCATTTTCATGGTGTACGAAAACTTGTGAAACTATTTTTTTGAAAGAAAATCATGTGAACTGTTAAGAGTAGCAGTTTGGAGAATGAATACCAATTTGATGAGAAAATTAGGTTTACTCGATTAAGTCGATACACATTTGGTTATTTTACAGTCTTTAGCTTCGTCGGTCCAGTGCAATCTCTCGGAGGTATTCTTTGGGGTAACACTACGTGAAAAAAGCACTATGGGAGCGCTTCCCCTTTCACTGTAAGGGCGGCTCAATCACCAGCCGCCCTTACAAGTGGTCGTGTCACTATAAGGGCGGCTCAATCACCTGGTGATTGAGCCGCCCCTACAAAGTGGTCTGTAGGTATATAATTGGTTTTAAAAATTTCAAATTTTGTAAACGATGTCGGATGGAAAAACTTTCTATATGAAGTTTGTACATCTCAAAAGGTTATGAAACTTTATAGTTGACAACTTTTTGATTTGACTTCATCTTGTCATGCGAAACCTACGTTTTAGTTTCTCAAATTTTATAAACGATGTCGGATGGAAAAACTTTCTATATGAAATTTGTACATCTCAAAAAGTTATCAAACTTTGTAGTTGAAAACTTTTTATTTGACTTTATCTAGTCATGCGAAACCTATGTTTTAGTTTCTCAAATTTAAAATTCAAATTTTATAAACAATGTCCGATGGAAAAACTTTCTATATGAAGTTTGTACATCTCAAAAAGTTATGAAACTTTGTAGTTGAAAACTTTTTTATTTGACTTCATCTTGTCATACGAAACCTACGTTTTAGTTTCTCAAATTTGAAATTCAAATTTTATAAATGGCCTCGGATGAAAAAATTTTCTAAACGAAAAGTGTATATCTTGAAAAAATATGAAAGTTTGTAGTTGACGATTTTTGATTTGATATCGTTTAGGGCCTTAAATAAGTATCGGTTGGTACAATATGTGGGAACCAAAACTATATATAGACACATGTGATGGTGTAGTGCAGTGGTAAAGGGTGGAACCGCGCGAGGGTGAGGTTGTGGGTTTGAATCCCGGTTGATGCAAAGTTCGAAAAATACTCGAAAAAATACTCGAAAAAATATGGGGTGTATAGAGTGGCATGGTGGTTGACTTGTGGGACCTTTCCCGGGTTTAAAATTTTTTTTACTATTATTTTCGGCTTTTTTGGATTTTTTTAAAAAATTTACTGTAAGAGCGGGGGCGTAGAGACGGCCGGGCCAGCTGCCCCTACAATGCCCAGGCAGCCGCGCATACAGAAGGGCACTGGCGTAGTGTAAGTGTGTGTGCGCTCGTTCATAAGTGTGAGTGGGTGTGTATATGTGAGCGTTCGTGAGTGTACGTTTATATTGGGTTTCACAAGAAAATGATATATTTACTAAATATTATTGTAAGAGGTGGGAAACGAATGGAAAGCAACCCTCAGTTGTATTCAGAGTTGCCCAGCCGGGTTAAGTACATGCACATATATAGTATATAACTCATCACTTCCGGTTGCGTCATTTTCAACAATGATATGGTAGGCAGATCTGTAGTAATGATATTATATCTTTATATGACTCATCAACCAATCAGTTAACCACCCTAGCTATACTTCAGGAGAATCATGGAACATGGGCGCGTGGGAGCAAGTTTCTCCCTAACAATTATAATTGATGGTGTCAGCACCTTTAATGGATTGCATTGTCATGAGTTATCGTTTCGTGAGCGTGGGGCCAATCCCATTATTACTCTATATATATATAAATGGTTGAGATATGGGCAGTGTCTATAAAACCTGGGCAGAGATTAGCTAGAACGACACATCTGGGATTCATGCCTACTGCACTGCCGTAGCTTAGAGCAAGAGAAAAGGTTCGTTCGTGTTGGAACTGAAGGTAACCACAAAGGTAACCACAAAACTCTTCTTGTTCTTATACATAGGAAAGAGTTAAATATTCAATTTCATTAGTTGCAAAAATGAGAAAGATATGCAGTAATCAAATGTTGTACTATCATAGAATGAATAGGCTCCCTCTTTCAAAAAAAAAAAAGGAAAAAAAGAAAGAAAAAAAAGGTTCCCGAGTAAAACTCATCCTTGGTAAGAATTGAGTTCGTTGTTTAATTATGTTACGTTACATGGTTCTGTTTTATACATTATTTATCTTAACATCTAAATGATAAATTTGACTAATGCAATGATTGAGTAAATTGCTCAAATTGCTTTCAGTACTATATAACTGATTTTTAGACATGTTTATATTCAGTTAAGCTGACGTTTCCAAAAGTTACATCTTTAGGAGCGATTGCCTTAAGATGATTTGCTCATACAGTACATCTCTAGGTCAATAGGCCGGCTTCTGGCTGAAAAATAAGTTTTTTGAGAGAACACACACACACGAGATGGCTGGCACGCGCCGTCGCGCCAGCGCTCCTTTGCTGCACCGTAGTTGTGCTGGCCGCCAAGCCACGCGGCGAGTATCCATGTTTGTTTAACCAGTTTGTCTTCTTGCTGGGCTATTGCAGTATGGATGTCACAAACGGTGTTGTGTGGCTCGCATTAGCAATCATTTTGATAATTGGAGTACTCACCAAGGCTGTAATAGGAAGAAATATGCCTGCTCCAGTGTGCGACAAACTGCCTCCACCTGTGGCTCATAATGGTTCTATATATCGTTCTATTTTTACATGCAATTCTCACTAGGGGTTTCCACGCAATGATCCAAGATCAATATATGAAGTTGGGAAGCGTGTTCACAGTAAGTATCTTTGGACTGAAGGCAACATTTCTGGTCGGACCAGAAGTCTCAAGTCATTTTTTTCATGGGATGGCTTCGGAGATTGGTACCAGTCCTGCTGTGCAGTTTATGGAGCCAATAGTTGGGAAAGAGATATATGGCATTGATACCCCAACACATTATTGGGTTATTGGGTTCATGAGAGATGCACTAAAATTAGGAAAGATGAGGAGCATCGTTAGTCCCATGATTCAAGAAGTTGAGGTAATTAATAATGCTAATATTCTGTGATGATTAGGATGCAATCAGTTATACAACTCTATGTGGAAGTAGCAGATTTTAAAATATTTTTCCTATGGTTATAATCATTGTACACCTGGATACTTGTCTTGTTATAACGGATATAGCACTCTGCTTCTTAGAGTACCGTAGCTTAGCCCAACTAAAACTAATAATCTCGCTTCTGAGGAATATATAAACCAATCTCAACTTTGACCAAATATATCAAAAAGTATTAGTGGTTACTACATCAAATCTAACAATATTATTATTACACTAATCATGCAATATATTTTCATAGCAAATCTATTTTGAAATATAAGTGTTGATAATACTATCTATAATTTTTTCTAAACTTAAATTTGATTGACTTCTTGAAAAGAGAGACGTACCTTCTTTGGGACGAAGGAAGTACTTATTCTTTACATTTAAACTATATATCAATCAAAAACTATAAATTCTCCTTTTTTTATATTTTTTTACGAAACCCACGCGAGGAGTTTCACATCTGTTTCCAAAAATGGTAGTAATTATTCTAGCACCACTTTTTCCCACATGTTTTCTATAATGAGAAACACCTAACTTAATTACGTTCTGCTTTATTTTCTGCAGGACTACTTTGCAGAATGGGGACAACAAGGCACTATTGATTTAAAACAAGAGATCAATCATGTAGTCATGGCAATCGCCTCTAGATGCCTGCTAGGTAAGGAGTTCCGACAGCAGATGGTCGGAGAGGGCTGGACTTTGTTTAATCAACTTACTGATAATGGCATGCGCCTAACTAGCGTGTTATTCCCATATGCCCCAACTCCATCCAACCTACGACGTGATAAGGCACGTGCCAAGCTATCCAAAATACTGACAAAGATTGTGCGATCACGAAGAGGATCAAACCATGTTGAGGATGATGCGCTGCAAAGGCTGATAGATTCCAAATACAACGGTGATAGCCGGCCAACGACAGAAGAAGAAGAGGCTGTGGGGCTGATCATCTTCATGCTCTTCTCTGGACAACACTCAAGCTATTCTGCTACCACGTGGACCGGAGCTCACCTACTCAACAATGCAAGGTGCTTAAAGGCTGTCATCGAGGAGCAAAAACAAATCATTCACAAACATGGTTGCTACTTGGATTACAATGTATTCCTTGAGATGGACATCCTACACAACTCTATCAAGGAGGCGCTACGTTTGCATCCTGTTGCTCCACTGAGTATACGGAAGGTACATAAAGCCTTTACTGTACGCACCAGGGATGGAGCTGAGTATGAGATCCCCAAAGGACACACCATAGTTAGCCCTACACTTCTCAATGGTAGCATACCTCATATCTATAAGAACCCTAATGTATATGACCCAGATCGGTTTGGTCCTGGAAGAGAGGAGGACAAAGTTGGAGGTAAGTTGTCTTACATATCGTTTGGTGCCGGAAAACATGCATGCCCAGGTGAGGCTTATGCTTATCTGCAAATTAAGGCGATATGGAGCCACTTGATACGGAATTTTGAGATCAAATTAGAGTCCCCTTTTCCTGATACAAACAGAAGCAAGTTGATGATGGAAGCTAAAGGGAAGATAATGGTTAGCTACATGAGACGTCAGCTTCCTAGCATCTAGGGCCTATATATTTGGGTTTGAGCCCAAGCCAGCGCATCAATCAATATATATATTCTCTCAGTTCTCTGCCCTTTGTACTTCGTTTGTTTTAATAAAATTTCTGAAAGGTCTTCAGCCCCTTCAGTTTCATAAAAGAAAAACAATATTCTTGTGTTTCTGATTTTTGGAAGTTGATCTAACGATAAGATTGCTTCCTGAGCTGGCGAAACAGGGCCCTAATTCATATATTGATGTATGTATGATTTCAATGTATATATATGCATGCGTGTGTGTTCTTGTGTGCAAGTTGCCTAATAAAATGCATGTGTGCAATCCTGCATGTTGTATGAAGATATATACGGCTGCATCTGTAATTGTTTATGTGAAAACTATAAATAAATCGTGCCAATAATATGGTGTTTCTCTTACGAATATAACAAACAGTTAACAATGTGAACGTAATTATCACATCTTAAGCCTTTTTTAGGCAGCCGTGTAGATGGTATATTAGGTTCTGTTTGGCATGGCTTCTCCAGCAGCTTTAGGAGCTGTTTGAAGCCCTTTTCTATCAAATGAGGTAAAATAAAACGGCTCCACCAATGAAGCTGCTACAAACGTGCTCTTACATTGCTTTGGGGTGAGAAGAAGCTAAAAAAAAATGGTATATTAATGTATAATACATTGAGCACATTTCAATTGTTTAACTTGAGCAAGTATGGCCAGCTGTATGCCACCGTTAGGTTCACAACCACCCATTAATCCTACGATTCCCAATTTTCCTGTGCAATGCTGGATCCATCGGTTTCAACCGCCACTCCCCTTTTATTTGCGCAGGGATTTCGCAGGAATGACCAGGAATTCCATATGACAGTTCAAGTTCACAAGAAACGTGGGGACAAGAATATTTTCCTGTGTGTTCCCGCCGGCATCATCTTCCTCCGGTTCTCCCTTCGAGACAATAATTATATTATCAGAGACCCTTGGAAGGTAGCCGTGGCGTCCCGGGACACTACTAGGCCTTGTTTAGTTCCCCAAATTGAGAGTTGCCAATTTGGCATAGTGAAAGATTCCCCATCACATCAAAATGCATGCACATGTATAGAGTACTAAATTTAGATGAAATTAAAAACTAATTACACAGTTTAGTTGTACTTTGCGAGACGAATCTTTTGAGCCTAATTAGTCAATACTAGTTCATCAACCTGTGCTCTCGCACGGGTTAGAATACATATATTAAATATTCTATCTTTTTCCCTAATGTTCTAAAATATAGATATACTCCCTCCATACTGGTATTAGAAGTCGTTTAGGACATGATTGCGCATACCAAGGAGTGCTAAAGAGTGATTAATTAGGGGGTATTTTTTCCATGTTTACCCCTATTAAATAAAGCTGCGGGTGGGCTCTATACAGCTAGTAAATAGAGTTCAATTGGCTAGCATAGCGAGGTAAGTGTCCTTCGCTGCTTTGGTGCCGGGTTCCACTCTCGGGAACCACAATTTTTTTGCCATTCGTTTGCACTGCAGCTGTACCCTGCTTTATCTTGCCTTGCTTGCTTATTCCTTCTATGACGGGCTACTCTTTCCTTTCTCTTGTTTTTCCCCCTATAATTAGACCACTAGTAGCTTGGCGCGCGCCTCCGCGCGCCCGTGCAATCAGAAATCTTGGGTGAAACTATTGTGCTTGTAAGATGCATATAACAAAGATGAATTAAATAAGGAGAATAGAAATATTTGCAAATATTGAGATTTTAGTCTTACAGCAGATGTGGCTGGATATTGATATATACAAATGATAGCGTAAGTCTTGTGGCAAACGAACTATAACATCGGTTACATATAATAGGAACTAGGGGAATTCCCCGCGCGTTGCCGCGGGCATGAAGGAGGAATAAAAATATGTTAAAATATAGTGAACTACTAAGGTGAACCCATTGCATATCAAGATAAATTGCTAGTGGCAAATGATAGTGGATTGTTGAGGTGGACGCATTGCATGAAGAGAAATAGATAGTAGAGTTGATAGTGGGCGGGTGAGGTGGACGTGTTACATGTTGAGAGAAATAAATAGTGGAGTTGATAGTGGGTTGATGAGGTGGACATGTTGCATGTTGAGAGAAATAGATAGTGGGGTTTGTTTATATAAGAGTTATAGATAAGTGTGATATAGAATATATACAGTACATAGCTATATTTTACAGGCATTGAGCTATATATATGGCAAGAAACTAATTATACATGTTATGCTAAACAGGGATAGCGATTAGCATTTAGCGCTATCGTCTGGATTCATAGTTATGTATTTGATGCTCCCACTGAATTGCCTGGCCTCTTGTTAGTGGAACTTGAGAGTTGTCTGAATTTCCTGGCCTCTTGTTAGTGGAACAGACCTGTCTGGTTGTGATGTCAGGATCCATCGGATTGGTGTCACGGTTGGTGACTCGTTTCTGTGAGGGCAAAAATTTGCAGGAACTATTTAAAGTGCATAAGAAAACATTATGGTATATCATACATATGGAAGTATATTTACAGCTCCAGTTTAAAATTTACCACCGCATGTTTTACGGTCTAGTTATATACAAACAAGGGAAGACACACTTTCATGAACTATGAACTGTAGGCATTGGGGGAGAAGTTAGTAACATGAGTTACAGTTTCAATCAATGAGTAACATGAGCTTTATGTTTGCCAAAGCGACGGCATATCTATGCCATCCTAGGTATGCAAATAAGTAATGGAACAAAAGGTTTACATGGAGTAGGAGAATTGACTGGCTTCATCAATAGTTAGATAACAGATAGGATGTTGTATACTTGATGATTTAGAATTTTGTTGGAGCTAAGACGATTAGAGCAGGTTGCAACCTGAACCGTATATATGTCATATTTAGATGGTATTGTATTTGTACTGAGGGAAACTATATTGGCCTGATGGGTTGTGTGATTAGCCTACAGGAAGCACTGAAGCAAATAATATTTCAGAAATAAACACATCAATTCGGCTGGTCTTAAAAAGAACCCATGGGAAAGTTGTCAAATGCACTACTACTTCAAAACAGTAGAATAGAATCATTTTGTAATAAAAAAGTTGGTCGGCATACTGGAATTTCAGAGTAAATATGCGCACTACTGGAAATTCCTCTTTCTCTTTGTGCTAGTTTTGTGACTACACGGCCTAGTCCAAAGCTGATCGACACATTCATCAGCAGAGAAACATTTCTTTTTTTTTTTTTTTAGATAAAGAGCAGAGAAACATTTCTTAACAGAGAAGTTGTTAATATAATGGGCTGTTTGGATAAGCTGTCAGTAATACTCTTTTATTGGCATATATGCAGTAAGTTCACCTCATGTAGCTATAACTGAGAACATTTTACAATTGACCACACTGTAAACTGAGTTGCATAGATGTGACCTAATATAGAAGCACTAATTTGTAGATTCAGAAAACATCGCATAGATGGTAATGAATTCAAAAATAGCACCATGGTATGTGAAGGCCTTGTAGCTGACCTGTACCGAGGACAAGGCAATCTTTCCCACTATCATTCACCCCAGTAACCCGCAAATTCCTGGAAAAATATTTGTTAGCTTCAATCCACATTATCTGCGCATTGTGAATCTGTACAGACACTCTGATTTGAAGAATACATATCCTGACAGGTTTCATTATGTACTACCTATTGTAATGGTTGGGTTGTTGGACCATTCCAGTCCACTCTTTGTTAGACCAATTTGGAAATAAACTCTAGATTAGATGAATTTCCAAATAAAGAAAAGAAAGACATCTGTGAAAATTTTTAAATGGGCATGGACAGGTTTATGTAACATCTATAAATAAAATAAAATAAAATAAAATAAAATAAAATAAAATAAAACACGATACCTATGATGATGACTGCCTCTTATACTATTTTTGTCTTCCAAAAATCCATTGATAATATATGTGCTTGGTACAACAGTAAGCAAACATGCTCACATTGAAAAATGTTTTATTTACTAAATCTATACAATAGTAAATGTTACAGGTGTTTACCTATGCTGAAATGTTTTGTTTATTCAGCATGTGGCAAACAGCCAAACTAAATAGACAAATAGTTCCTGATCTTTATAGGAAAAGTTAAAGGTATCATAGTGCAGGGCTAGCAGGCAACACCGATTATTGGCAAGTACACTTATAAAACCTAATGTGTCTAATGCATTTGGCCTGAAATAGACAAATAGGTGAAGCAGTCAACCTCAGAACCAAACAACTTATGTAGCTGCAGAACTTAGTGATCTTAAATTGGTATGGCCAGCAATTTTTTTGAGATGTTACCATTACAACAGAAGCACCCAAACATATTGGAGGAGCAGGCCATCTTTTTGGAGAGTTAAGATTAGAAAGTTGGAGACAAAATCAGGAAATTGGAGAAAGACTGGAAGTGTCTGGAAGTGTGAAACTGAACCAGTAGTGTGCATTGTATATTTGAAAGGACAAATGGATCTTGTAATGTTCAAATTGAATGTGAAATGAAAGTATAAATAGATTTTGTGCAGCAGAGTGCACAATAAAACATAAAGATATCATAAAATCAGCCATATTGCAATGCCGAGTTTATGCTTACCAAGTCTGGTTATTGAACCCTTTTTTGTGGTATGCGACCATGGCCCACTACAGGGATCTCAAAGGATCAGAAGCATTCCTACCAAGTCTTGAACACTGCAGTACAAAAACAAAAGAAATGAGGGTGACAAAAGGCAAGTTCTCAGCAAAGAAAGATGACAATGTCTGTAGCTAGCTCCCTGCAGTACATACAACAGCAAAAGTAATGAGAACATGTAATCGTAGTCCAGAAACATATGAACTCTGGGAAAAAAATGAAACCAACAAATGGGGAAAAAATGAGGTTTCAATTTCAAATGACTTTAACTCAATTTGTTACCCCCAGTCCTAAATATTTGTTCATGCTATTATATACAGAGCAAAACATGCGGGGTAAACATTTGGATCGGAATGCTAAACTGGAACCTACATCTGGTATTTATTCATATACATATATAAGCATCCGAATGCTGTACCTTGACACTGCACTGTTTTCTAAAACATTTGGATCAAAATAGTTTAGTCAACGATTACCAAAAACATGGGCACTAAAATAGTAAGCAGTGCGATCTCTGTGTTGGATCTAAAAAAAAGAAAAGAATTGCAAAAGGTAACTCTTGAACTTTTAGTAACCAGTACTATTTATGGGTTGGATTAAAAAAGAGAAGAATGCCAAAAAGGAACTTGTGGAGCACTAACCTGCAACGATGAATATGTTTTAGCATCGGTTAAGTATCCTGCCAAAGCATAGGCGCAAAAAGTTAAGCACCCACAGTCTGATATGTAAAATATGTTGGTAACTAAGAATAGCATTTGCCAATAGGCTTTCGTACAAAAATGAATGACATGTCTGATGATTCAATCCACATTGCAGAGTAAAATAACAAGGATTCGTTAGTGCATATTCCTTCAAAGCATAGCAAACCAATTCACCGGTAGCTGTGAGTTTTAAACATGTGCCTCTAAACCAATGGATTGCTAGCTAAGAAGACTTGTTGATTATATATGGATTTGAAATAGCATTTATAGGTAGGGTAAAACATATCAGACCAATGCGCAGTAAGGCAATCGACAATCCATATCCTGAAGGAAACCTATGCATATATAAAAAATTTAGGTTTGAGATGACTACTACATTCAGGCATGTTCCTAAATAGATAGGAAACAGTTCAATGGGGGCATTTTCAATGTGAAATAATTTTGGGAAAGAACGATAACAGTAGAAAGTAACAAACAAAAGAACTAACAAGGAAGATTTTGTCATCTTAAGCAATTGACATTAATCTGAATATATCTTACATATATTTTCAGAATTCAAATTTCTGGACACGTACATACCATGCCAAGCTGACCTTCCTGTTTGTGCCCCATGTACGTTCGACGATCTCCCAGGAAATTTGGACAGGCACAAGATGAGAAGCAAATTTTACTCCAAGGCACAGGATGAAGAGCAACTCTAGATATTTGTGGTCAAAACATTCAATGATCTCCCACGTACTTTGGACAGGCACAGTACCTTACAAATTTGCAGTTACAACAAAAAAAATATGAATACAGGTAATCCAAAAGACAAGAGGAAGCACTATCCCAAGGAAGAGCAAGCAGTATCTTTCATCAAAAAAAAAGAGCAAGCAATATCCCAAAGGGCCAATTTTCCATATGAACTAAATAAGTGTGGTAACAAACATCTGTGGGACCTAATAGATTAAATAGTAGTAAACTCAAATGCAGCCTGACAAGGAAAATATGTACAAAGAGGGATGGATTTTTACCTTGGTAGGGGAAAATTCTCAAGTGGTTGTAGCTCCCTGCAGTACAGCAACAAATGAAAACAAAACGCATTATTCCTAGGCCGCTGAATTTGCTCACATCAATGGAAACTAAATTCACAAAGGAAAATGCAGAGTAAAGTTTTTAGTTATGCTAATTTGAGAGGCAAGCCTACATTAAACCGCAGGAAAATCAAGAAATATTTTATGTCCCTAACCGATACAGCTGAAGCAAGGCACTAAGTAAACTAAAATTTTTGTAGGGGGCTGGATCTGGATTTGCGCCGCTGGTCACGAAGGTCGCCGGATCCTAGGCCGCCGACGATGGGGCGAAGCCCTAACCTAGACCATCGCGGCCGCCTCGATGTAGTAACCCTAACCCTAACCCTAGGGGACATCATTATTTCGCAAAAAAAGGGGACATCATGAACATCACCTGCGAGGGAGCTGCGCGGGGAGGAGATGTGGAGACGAGAGGGGGAGAGGGAGGGGGCCGGCCGCTCCGGGGCAGCGCCGCCCCACCCGCGCCGCCCGCCGCTGCCGCTGCCACGCCGCCCCGCCCGCCCGCCGCCGCGCTGTGCCGGCGCCGCCCAGCCACGCGGGAGGAGGAGGAAGTGGTGGTGGAGGAGGATGACCGCCGCCGTCGCCTTCGCCGCCGCATGCCACCTGCGCCGGGCGCCGTCGCGGCCGCCCCTGCTCGCGTCGCTACGGGAATCGGGGGGAGAGGAAAAAGTCACGGGAGAAAGAGAGAGGAGAAGTAGAGAAAAGAAGAATTAGGAAAAAGAAGCGGGAGCTGTTATATATATTTAGTTGACCGGATTCTAAGAGAAGCGCGGCAGAAGCCAAGGAAAGGAAGAAAAGCTAAGCAGCTTCTCGAAGCAGATTCAGGTAGAATCTGAAATCGGTAAATCCTAGCCATTTACTTAGAAATCCTACGGCAGTTAAATTTCGGGTGATGTGGCCAGCCCCCTCTCGAGGAGCTGTCCACAAACATATTGTTTTAATGCCGGCAATTTTTTTTACTATAAATGGAACATGTGCATGCACAAGTACTACCCCGCGGCGGACGTCCACCTGCGACGCCGGTTTCCACGGCGAGCCGCACCCGCGCCGCCGGATTCCATGGCGACGAAGCGAAGGCGAGCAGCACGCGCGCGATGGAATGCGAGAGGACGAGCGCGTTGGAAGGCGAGCGGGCTGCGGCGCGCGATTAAGACGAGCGTGCGGCGCGCGACGCGATTAATACGAGCGACAGGGGCAATCGCGTCAAAATTTCCACTCACGACGTAGAACGACTTCCTTTGGCAAAATACTTCCGTCGTCCAGAACGACTTGTAATGCCGATACGGAGGGAGTATGTAGATACTCTATGGCCTATATTCAGTTTCTATAGTCTATCAATTATTGATTTTTAGTTACTTTTCATCTATTTTCATCATTTTTTTCTTTACAAAGCACTTGCATTTATCTCTAATATATATTTAATTGAAAATTATTTAATCTATTACAGGAATAATACAAAAACTATTATTCCTAATCTACCTTTTTTCCTAACGTTTCATAAGTAATATTTCTAGGATTAGTCTTTTTTCTAGGATGATACTAATAGTGTTTCATTAAATAAATAATTCTTGGAACTAAATTACAATTATTCATATGATATAATGTTGCAATCAAATTGTTTAATGTTTTTTGAGATAAAGGACCTACAAAATTTATTATCATGAGTATTATTACAAAATTAAATGTCATTAGTATATAATTTGCAAATGACGTTTTATCATGCTTGATAACCTTATAAAATAAATATTATCCTATTGTATACATGTTTCATTGCTCTACGCACTAAAACATAGCTTTGTGCATAGATTCAACATAATATTGGAAGATGTATGTATTTGAAATAGCTTTGTGCATATATTGTGCTTATTATGGATGTTGAACTGTTTTTCATAATAGAATATATTAACAATTACATGTACATTTGAGATGTTAATTTTCTTGTAATGGTTGAGATGGGTAATTTAGGTATAAATTATATAGATATATATTATTTATCTTTCATAATGTCCGATATGGTTAATTTGAATACTTTAACTTTATAATTGTGGAGGTTTGTATTTTTTTTTCATATAGGATTTATTTATAACTCCATGGATCATGGACCCCTAGTTTTTTTAGCAACATTAATATGTAAACTCGAAGTAATCTAATAAATTATATTAAAGTGAACTAAAAAGTATAAATTATGGTCGATTAGGGATTATATCAAGACTTACTTGTACAGAGTAATCTAAGATTAATTCTTTCTTTCATTTTTTTCACAATTCGTTTCTAGGTCTAGTCTTATCTAAAGTTTGAAATAGTACTCCCTCTGTCCCTAAATAAATTAATTTCTAGAATCCATGCCAACCAAACTCTTTTCAATTTGACTAACTTTATATAAAAAAATGACAACATCTATCAAATAAAACGAAAATATATATAGTCTATGCTAAATCTAATGATACTAATTTGAATCATAATGTTACTATTTTTTCTGGAACCTTAGTCAAATTTTAAGAGTTTGACTTAAGACAACTCTAGGGATCTATTTATTCAGAGATAAAGAGAGTATAACATAAGTACTCACCAAAGACAAATCAAATTGTAATTATGGATGGTCAAATTTAGAATATCCTAAGAAAGAAATTAATTTGTAATTATAAAACCTTGAAAGATAACCATACCTTAGCTAGTGCCATCGTAGACGTTGTGGATGCCATCTTCGCATCTGTCTGCCATCTGTCTTGCACGTACTTGCCGAGTACAGGCGTGAAGGGCTAGCCTCCTTGCTTGCTTGCATACATGTCGATTAGGCACATGGATGCATGTCAAAGTGGATGCATATACACCTACGGTACTTGTCCTTGCGTGCCCTCCGCCTTAGCCGACTTTGGTCCTCACACGCGTGCGGCCGACGACCGAGCCGATGTACCTCCTGCCTTCTATCATCACGTCACGACCGGGCAGGCTCGGCAACAGCAGGCCGGAGTCTACCACCGATGTATCGATGATGTATAACCGGCCCATGGTTCGTATTGTGATGACGTGAAGCCATCGCTCTTGATCCCTTGCTATGATCCTCATCCTCATTCTTTGTCATGGATCCTGCCCCTGTTCATCGGCTGATGCTGCGAGGCTGCCGCTCCTCTCGATCAAATAACGCCGTATCTGCCTTCCTCTTCGATGGTGAAGGAGCCAGGCGCCGCCGGGGCTGTATCGCTGACCTAGGGAAAATAATGTATTTATTATATTTTTCCTTTCTTTTGTTGGTACATGCATTCTATTTTCTTTTTATCTATATAATAAAAGGGCAAAGTGGGTAACTTTTAAGAGAATAAAATAGATCTAATGGTTGTAGATCATCCAGGTCTTTAGATTCAATGGCTAGATGTTTCTGTTTAATGTGAGAATTTCTAGCATTTATCTTTTTTTCTAGCGCATCTGGTGGGAATTAACATGGAGGCTCCGTTGAGGCCTCCAATTAGTAATAGTAAGATAAGATAAGATTTAGACAATATTTAGCGGGCTTCAATTTGGGGAACTAAACAAAGCCCTAGTAGGACTACAGGCGCGGGCCTTGCATTCAGACATCAAAAGCGGCGCGGCTGCACACTGCACTGCAGGCTTCAGCTAGCCGGCGGCGATAGCAGAGCAACAGGAGCAGTCCAGATCGTCTGGCCGGCCGGCCGGAGGCCAGTCCGGGGGCAGGGTGGTGGTCCGCTCCTGCGCCGGGCCTGCACGGCTGCACCCATGAGGCCATGACTCCAGGGGGAGGCCATGGCGGGTCGGTCAGTCTGCGCCTCTGTGAGCTGAATCTGCCACTGCCACTGCCACTGCTCAGTATCCCAGGTCCATGTGCTGCGTGCTGTAGAGCCAAAAGCGGCGACGACCAGAGCAGCACAGCGCAGCGTGTGGCCGGCCAGGTGTGCGTCCTTGTCACTCAATATAGGTGTGGGCGTGTGGCCGTAGTGCCGTCTTTCCATATATTTTTGGTAAAAGTTCACGTCAAGTCTCTCAATTTTTATAAAAGTACGCCTTTTCTCTCTGAATTGTAAAATCAGGTAAAATATCTTCCTCGACTTTCAAACCGTGTAAATTACCTCCCGGACTTGGTTATAAACGATTTTGAAGGCAGTTTTGTCTTTTTCTTTTATTTACTTATTTTAGATGAGCATTTTAAAAATCATAATAAACCAAAGAAAAATTAAAATAGAAAATTTAATTTTGTTGGACTCCACATGTAGAGTCTAACAAAATTATATTTTCTTTTTTATGACTTTTTATGATTTATTAAATTTTTTTCAAAGATTCAGTCAACATAAATAAAAAAGAAACGAACAAAACCGCCTTCAAAACGGCTTATAACCAAGTCAGGGAAGTAATATGTACAATCTAACAAGCCGAGGGAGGTGTTGTACCGACTTTGTGGTTCAGAGAGAAAACAGAGTTTCGCGAAAGTCCCCCATTTTTGTTAACCAAAAGGATTGTTGGGCTGTTATTCCACCACACACAACTATCCCACTGAGCAGCCTTGTTGGCCCGTGTGTGCTAGTCCGGCCCATATACGCTACATTTCAGCCCAACAGTTTGTCGCTTCATCTGCCTGCATGTGTGTGTGTGTTTGTGAGTGAGATGACCAGACGAGGCACTGCAGTATACCATCGTTTGGGTAAGCCTGGTAGATCGATGAGGTTCACACCTCATTGTGAAAGCAGGATGAACAACAGCATCTTCAGACTATTCTTTCCCCCAAGTTATTCTGATGGTGAGTTTATTACGTAGCTAAAAACTAACTATAGCAGCATGTGGGCATAGTTTCGGGTATGATGTAGTAGATGGATGTATTGTTGGCAACGGATCGATGGCCGGATTTGAGACCCCTTTTTTTCTTCTTTTGTGACAAAAGAGGATCTGAACTGTGGTAATTTTTGGAGCATATAAACGTGGTTGTGACAAGTGGGAGACTTTATATATATGGAGGACATTATTTGTGATAATCAAGTGCAGATCGGCGCCGACACGCATTGTCTTCACCGCCTCCCACGCCTCCTTCTCCGACTTCTTCCTCCCCAGCGTCTGCCACGTGTCCTTTGGGACCGAGCGCAGGAGCACGCTCATGGCCTGCCGACGATCTTGTGCGCGCTTAGGTTTGTCCCCGGGTTCAGTCACTTCCCAGATTTCAAGCTCCACATAATTGCACTGCATCAGCATGGACCATTCCGTGTAGTTGTCACTGGTGAGCATTGGCCACATGATGCAACTCTGCTTCACCGTCGACTTGGTGGACATGTCGTCCATGGCGGCCGAAGGTGGATGGCGGCGCATGCAACGACTGCTCTCTCTCTCTCTCTGATGGCTCTCTCGGTGGACCTCTGGATCCACCGGACACCTCTCCCCTCGCTCTGATACCACGTGTTAGGACTGGCGGCTCACCGGACCTATGATCTTGTCGGCACCGACGATGCTCGGTCCGCGGTCACCACGGAGAAGATGAATGAGAGCATGAGAGAATAGGCGAGTTTGTTCACTGCATATGGCACAACTTTTTTCGATGCATTACTTGGTATTTGATACACGGGCTTGAAGCCCTCCACCACGCCACGGTTCCGCAACTGCACGGTGATCCACTTTTCATGGGATCTCGCGCGACATGCACGGTCGCGGCCATGGCGGGGGATGCAACAACCTCTGCGGTCAAGGTGCCAACGTGCAGCCTCCGCCGCACCCTGATTCTACGCCAAACTAGACATGTATTTGTAACAACTAATGCCAGAGCTAATGCAACTAAGCATGCTAAAATGAATTGACAAGATTACAGGATTGATAATGAAACAAGAATTAACCCAAGTGCAGATGCCCAAAAAAAAAAAAGAATTAACCCAAGTGCACGATTTAACCATCAACATCAGTAGTTCGACCTTATTGTTCTGAAATAAGTAGCTAGCTATCCCGATCGAGCAGCATGCCCAACGAACATGTCCAGGCTCACGAGTCAGAACTCCATCGCCGCCGAGAGTAGGCCTCGGGCGCGGGTACAGCGACGGAAGTCGAGAACGAGGCTAATGACGAGTATGCCTCGAGCGCCGGCAGCGCCACTGATGTCGTCTGCATCGACGCGAATGACGAGTACGCCTCGAGCGCGGCCATCGCCACTGACGACGCCGAAGACGGGTACGCCTCGGGATCGGGAACTGCTGCTACTGGCAACGACAACGCCGACGACGAATTCACGAGGCTCATTATGCTGTCCCAGTAGTTCTTCTCCTCCTCCGTTTCTTGCAGCAGCCCAGCGGTGTGCGCTTCGGCCGCGTCGTCGTCGTGCCTCGTCGTCGCCGGCCACAGATCCTGATGCTGGCTCAGGGAGACGTCGAGCAGCAGCCCCGCGACATCAACGACGTGATCACCCCACTGCTGCTGCTGTTGATGATATTCCATGGGCTGCATGGCGGCGCGCGCGGCCACGGCCGCGGCGCCGTGCGCCTCCTGCAGGACCGAGGCGAGCCCCGCGCTCTCGGAGAAGCTCAGCGTGGACGTCTGCGAGTCGAGCCGGTGCTGCGCCGCCACCGAGACGACGGACGCGGACGCGCGCAGCCTGGCCTCGCGCGCCAGGCGCGCCTCGGCCTCGAGCCGCGCGCTCTCCCACTGCGCCGTGTGGCTGAGGTGTGCCGCGGCCTTGGCGTGCTGCGCGCCCGCGGCACCGCCGCCCCCTCCCCCGCCACCTGTCCCGAGCGTGTGGGAGCGCGGCTTGTGCGTGACCGGGTCGATGCCCATCTTGGCCAGCCGCTTCTTGAGGTGCGTGTTCCAGTAGTTCTTGATCTCGTTGTCCGTGCGCTTCGGGAGGTGCATCGCGATCGCCGACCACCTGCATGAACGGCGCGGACGCCATGAAAAGTTCTCAGCAATCGGCGGGGGTGCGTTGACAAATCTGCATCGGCGGCGAGCGTGCGAGACAGTAAACCAACGAGTGCATGGCCTGGATGTGGCACAGACACACGCGGTGCAGAGGTGACAGGAACTATGGGTCAAAACGGCAAGAGAGCAGGTGGCTACAGTGGAGCTTGGTCCACACAGCGACGACGGACGGGGGCCGGGCTCGGCTAAGCAAAATTCCCAGCTTCCTCATGCTTTTTCCCAAGATGATGCCTGCGCATTCATTGATGGATCAATTCACGCAAGGTCAGCAGCAGTAGGTGCTGCTGGACAGCTGAAAGATAAACAAAAATGCAGTATGGTATACTCAACTCTACTAGTACTAGAGAACAAGTTTACATGGCTTCTTTACTAAGGTTCAAATTTTCCAAGTTTTTTTTTTTAAAAAAAGGTTCAAACTTTCCAGTCACTAGTGGAAATGTGGAATAGTACTAGGTGCCAAAATGCAGAATTGTTTTTTCATGTAAAACCGCTGCGAAGAACATGGGTACGATGACTAGAGCGTACAACTCCGATAAAAGTTCTTGGACATGTTCCCCCATCTCGTGGTGCTCCTGGCCTAGGTACCCGCTCATGCAATACTCATAAGAGCATCCCAACAGTTTGCTATTTTTGGTTTGGCATTTGTGTGAGTTTTCCAAGTCCCAAATGAAAATGGCCCAACCGTTTTGCATTATCACATGGCAAATCGCACATGCTGCCACATGCTGTCGCGGGAAATAGAAATGATGTCGCGAAAATTATGCATGCGGCCATATGCCAAGTGCGGAGGGGTTGGCAAATATGCAAGTCCTACCAAGTTAACAAAATTGCAAAGCTCAATTGCCAAACCACTGGATAGCAATTTTTTAGACTTTTTTGTGCAAATTAGTGAATGCAAATCCAAAATGCCAAACCGTAGGGGATGCTCTAAATGAGCAAGACTAGGGTGTGGGACGGATGGACGCTAGTGAGTTTTTGACCTGCCGGCCGGCCAGTCTATCGACCTACTAGTCAAAATTCAAGCGATCTTACTATTACTAATTGGAGACTCCAACGAAGACTCCATGTTAACTCTCACCACATGCGCTAGAAAAAAAGATAAATGCTAGAAATTCGCACATTAATCAGAAAGATCTAGCCATCAAATCTATAGATCCGGCAATTAGTGACCATTAGATCTACTTTATTTTTTAACAAAATTACTCACCTTCCTTTGCCATTATTATTATTATTGATAAAAAGATAGAAAAAATAAATTTATTATTTTCCCTACCGTTGTTCCTAACGCAGGAAAAAAAAAGTGTCAATGCCTCCAAAATAAATCTATTTATATTCCCTATCTGTTTTCCCACGGAGGGGGGAATAAGAGTGCCGCCTCACGCCTCGCCATACATATGGCTTCATCACGCGGCCCCCGCCACCAGTGCCGTCGAGCAGCTGTACTGTACAGCCGGCCAAGTAGCGAGGAGCCCTCCATGTCCCACGCGTGTGTACCGGCACCACGTCGGCAATTCTTTCTACACGTACGCACGGCCTCTGCTAACATTGATCTTATTAAATTGTCAACAACTAACTCGCTTCCTTGATGCAACCTGCATAATCGATCAGGTGGTGATCAACTTCGCGAACCCGAGGTGCCCTTCCTTGCGAAGCCATAGCACCGGCGTTTGCGGCGTGCACCAAGGAGTACCCTACCAAACCTGTTTTTCTCAAGGTCAACATTAACTGGAACTGGAGTGAATATACATACTATGGTGTCCCCGTGTCGTCACCATATCATGTGCATGCATACATGCATTGGGTTTCAATTAATTTCATCTAACCCATGATCGATCATGTCGTCCTATGTACTGATCATGCTGCGCGGCTCTCGGGGAGGTCTTCGTGGTGTGATCGTGTTAGCCAGTGTTAGGATTTGCCATGCTTTCATGACTTTCCCATGCTTTTGTGTTGATTGCTTCCAAGCAAATTGGCTGCCATGCGTAAACCAATAATTTTCTGAGTCAGACATCTCTGCTTTTCATGACGAAATTTTTATTGTGGAGATGAGGGGATTGAATGAATGTTTGAGGGTTCTTAGGCCAGTCTCAATGGCTAGTTTCATTGCACAGTTTCACATACTATTTAAAGCTTTGAAATTTTTATACGAAACAACTCGCTCCCTCAATGCATAGTTTCATTGCACAGTTTCACATACTATTTAAAACTTCTATGGGTCCACCGTTGTCTCTCTCTCCTCTCTTCCACCAATGACCTTCCTCCATGCATGCGGATGAAATGAAATAACACTCTCAATGGAGGTTTCACATAATTTCCAATATTTTGGAAACACCGCTATATAGTTTCACCATGGTGAAACGAATTCCTTCTCTCTCCTCCCAATTACATGCAATTTCATGCAAATGCTGTCATGACAGTCTATTTAATGTGCATGATACTCCCGTGAAACCTCCATTGAGACTGGCCTTATTGTGGCCTATAAGGTTGTAGTGATGATTACCATGGTGAATGAATCATTTGCAGAATTAGTCTAAAGGTGTTGTCATACATGTCTACAAGCATTTGCTATTTATTTTGATCAGTTTTGTCTCCTGCAATGTACATGATATAATATCTATTGACAATTAGACATAATTTTCATTTTAATTTTAATATCCTTAAATTACTACACACAAATAATTTTTTATATAATCCTTATTGTGAGCATCACAAATAATTTTTATTAACTGAATAATTATACTTTTTCAACCATTGGCAGGAGAAGTCACCTATTTTTTTTTCTCTCAATCAACCACGAGGAATGCTGACACAAAAAAGTGCTCCTAGATCTTTGATAGCTACGGATACACACAAGCCAATTGTACGGGGATTACTAGGTCTCAGATCTCCATCAATGGCGTACAAAGGTTGCTGGTCAGCTTTAAATGATTGGCGTGGACATTTTATCAGCAACACTAACTACAACAAGGGCAAGTTGTGCGCGAGCCAGACGAGCACAGACGATGCGTTTAGTAGCTTTTTTATGGTCAAAACCTCCTTCATCTATCATTGTCTGAAGCTCCGATGGCTCATCACATGGTGCACTGTCTGGTAGAGATTGAAGACGGCGCATTCCATAAGCCAGAAGAGAGGGTGATGACATGCACACCGTACTCCATAGCTGAGAAACTAATCTTATGTTTTACCTATTTTTTGCATAGCTTCTTCAATATTGGCTGGTATTGGCAAGGATGACATTGAGAATGTCCCAACAATGCCATAGCACACAGAGGGCGATGGCACACTGCCGGGCTATATCGACTAATTACCTATAATATTGGTCCAATGAGGGTGATTCAACTTGCAGTATTTTTCTTATTGGATGAGTTATGCTTAGAAAATATGAGATGCCATGTTTGCTGTGCTTTTATATAGAGTTTAGAATTAATTCTTGAAGTGCTATTAATTTTTAGAAATGCATAGTAAATCATAGGTTGCTCTGAAAAATGTGGATCTCATCTTGATAGTCTTGTATTGCCATGCCCTGTCCATGATAACTATATCATGCATGCTTGCTGTGTAAAAATAGGGAGTTGTAGTTCAAGTGCCATTTGTTGCCTATGTCAAAGATAATTCATAAAACAATTGTTTAGATGGAATCTGAGGTTGATGTTTTTTATGGGCTACTTATATGCCACAATGTAGCTCTACATGTGCTTAGATTCATGATAGGAGCAAGTTGGTAGTGCAAAGTATTTATAGGTCCTTGGTTTGGTGCTGCCATGTCATTTTTGTGTAGGCCAGTAGGATCATCCAATTGGAGTAAAACTTGGATGATGCACTGGCATTGCCATGTGTTATCCACTGTAATTTTTATAGAATTTTATGATGTGTCTAGCTATGGGTTGCTGTTCAACCCATAGGTGGTTAATTTAGAGTCGATTCCAAGATGCCATGCCTAACCTAATGATAGATTGGTATTCTGGGGAACATGTCTTTACATGATTGGTTTGTAATTAGTATATGAGTCTACTGGTGAAATTTGGTGGTCATTGGATGATTAGTTTAGGAGCTATGGCTCTTGCAACTTGGTTAGGAAGGCTGTTTAATTGCTGTTTTCCCTGAACCAGTTCTAGTGTTGTCTGCTTTAGGACTAGTTAAGTTAGGAATCATGTCTTGGTGTCTTGAGATGATTGATGGGCAATTTGATAAGCTTTCCAGATTGTCCTCATTCATATTCATATGGTGTATAGAACTCTAGTTATGATTTTATTAGTGGACTGCCAATTATATACCTATAATTGGTAGTGAAGCTCGATTGTGTGATGTTGTGCATAGAACTCGATGATGATGACCTGTAGTGATTAGGATGTGGGTGATTGATTGTTATTGAGAGTGTCTTGATGATTGAGTTAGGATATGCCTAGGTTTATGTCTTTGACTTTACTGGCTTGTTTGCTAGTGATAAGCGTAGCAGATTAATGGGTTATTCGCCCATGAACATCTATCATCCTTGATCATTCATGATCATGCATATACCGATGAACACGCACTCATGCATATGCACATGCATCATTCCAGGAATCACGTGTAGAACATTTGTCGTAAAGTCAAGGATCCAGAAGGACAAGTCACGAACGGAGATCCGCACGCGAAGTGATCGGGAACCAGACGTGAACCAGCTTGAAGATCGATCCAGATCGTCGAACTAACTCTTCGAGAAAGGCAAGCCCCGGAGCATCCCTTCTACGGTTTGCAAATATTTTACCTTGCGTCCTTTTATTCTTTATGATGCATTAAGTTATAGGCGTTGCTTGGAACCCTAGTTGCATCAGGATTACCTTGCCACCAGAAATATCCTACTTTTACGTACAGGATCGACTACATGCTTAGGCCTGCTCTATTAATCGTTAGAAGCCAGATGATCGACCATCTTCCGCGATGATAGGTGGTTACTACCCCTTTTGGATTGAGGACTGTGATATGTTGGATATGAACATAACCATGTGGCCTTCTAAATCACCTCTTAAAGAAATATGGCTTTGTACGTCCTCGATCATGTTGAATGCCGCCTCACAGATAGCTGGAAGGGCGTGTAGTGCCCAACCGCGAAGCCAAGAATCTACTTGGGCCGGGTTTCAACTGCCATGTATCCATGCTGGCGATGGGGGTGGGTGTAACAAGGGCCCGGTTGGTGAGACCTTAAGATGGGGCGGTGTCATTTGATGGGCACGCTGACCTGTTGGCTGCCGGGAGTTTCCTTGGTCATGGTGGTGGTATGTTGATCCCGCGTCTTTTCCCGAGTAGATCATGGTGATCGAATCGACTCCGGCAGGAGTCGTGTGGTTTGTGTGAGGAATACTCCCTCGCCGAGTAGTAATCGATTATAATCGCCATCATTCCCGGACAAAGTGAATACTTGATCGAGACAAATGACACGGTCGCAAATAATATCTTTGTGCGAGTTGGTTATGTTCACTCATGATGGTTTAATGATTCTCAATCAATGCGGTTACCTAATGTTGATTGCTTCTACCTTAAAAAAAATGTGATTAGTGCAGGTGCTAATGTAGTAATGGCAGGATCTACTTAATTGGTTAAGCTAGAGAGTCGTTTTGTCACTAAGTGATTATTAATAAGCTCATCTTTTTGGCAAACAAAGGAGTCGGCTAACCCACTATAAAGCCTGGCATCCACCAAAGAGTCTTTATTTTCTTTTAGTCGGGTAAGTCTTGCCGAGTACAACGTACTCGTGGTGCAATTCCCAATGTTGTTTGTTGTAGGTTGAAGATTACCACGGTGGTGACACGGTGGACTTATATCCCACTACGGGAGGAATAGACTTTGGGCAAGTCAACTCTTATATCTTATCCTCATGCTTTTGAAGGAGTCGACCCAGTGGCACTATATTTAAATACTTAGGTGTGAGTGTGTTTGCAAAGAAAATTCTCTTCCATTGTTTATCTTAAACCGGAGTTGTAAAATATTATATTTGTAACCATTGATGTATTTATAAAGTTTGCAAAAGTAACTTAAGTGAATGGGAACTGCTGAACTTTGTGATCCGGGTGTGACTCTGAGAAAGTTCGAGATCTTTCGGGATTTCGCGGACTACCGGGCTGGTATAATTGCGGTTTACTACTTAAGCTGCCACGGTGGCATGATTAGTGAACAAGTAATTATATTAGTTGGTCGGTTCCGTTACAGCTGTAACTTCCTGGATGTTAATCATGCATTAACTCTGCAAATCATGAGCATAATCATATCATTAGCATCTAATCATCATCTTGCCATGATTGCTTGATGTTTGTCTGCACTCTGTTTGACTTAGTCTATAAGTGTGATTGTTGGCTTGAACTAGAAGTAGTAGCTACGTTGCTTATCTCGAGTCGAAGAGGAGAGTATTTCGAGAAAACTTTATGTTTTGACCTTTTCATGAAAATGTCTAGAAGGTGCTCAAAACGAGGGATGAAGTCGCTGGGTTTAACGACGTCGGCCGATTGGCATGCCGCGTTCTCCGAATTTTGTGAAACAATTTTAGTTGGTCCCAATAGGAAAAACATAGCTAACCCATTGGGGCACATCATGCCAAAAGTTGGGGTCGATTCGATCAAGTTTGACCATCCTTTTCGAGAAAACCGTGCCCTAGGTCAAGCGTCATGGACGCGTTGACATTGCCATGTTGGCAACCGATTATCTCCTAATCCGCTGCTCAAATGGGGAAGGTGTCTTAACAGAAAATGATGAGTGTCACGCGGTGAGTAAATTTCGTTTTGGGCCCATGACCCATTCGGCCTGGAAGTGGCCCAAATCGGCCTCCAACCGAGCCTACCCCGACGCACGCCACCAGCTCGACTTAATGTCGACGTGGTCGTCTTGCATGGCCGCCAGCGCGCCGCCACGCGCCGCGCTCGCCCGGACGCCTCTGCCACGCGCCTCTGGCGTCCTGGAGGTGGACGGCGCCCCTCTTGCCATCTCCCATTCACTCCACTGCCTTCCCACTGCCTCCCATCTCTCTCTCCCTCTTGTCTTCATCGCGCCGCCGCGGGCGATTCCGCCATGACCGCCGCGAAGCTCCGCCTCCGCCGCACCTACGCACACCCGCACAAGCATAGCAGCTCTGCTCTCGCCTCCTCTTCGCACAGAGCCGAGCCAAGAAGCCGCCTCGCGCCTAGGTTGGTCCAATCGGCCGCCATGGCCGGAGCTCGGGCGAGCTCTCGGTCCGCCGACGCCAGCACGGCTCTGCTTTCCTCTTCTTCGCCTCTCTCGTGCAGCAAGCTCGCCTCGTCCTCATGCACGTGCTGCACACCTCGCCTTGAGCCGCCATCACCAGAGGTGGCGACGCCGACTGCGTGCATCCGCCCGCGACGCGCCGCAGCCGCGCGCTCTGCTCCGCGTGGTCGGGGAAGCAGCATGCCGCTGCGGGCTGCGCTACGAGCGCCGGTAGATGCGCCACGCTGCCGCGCAGCCTCGTAGCCGCCGGGGAACCGCCCGTCGGCCGGCCACGAGCCCGAGCGCCGCCGTCCTGCGACCGTCCCGACGGAGGTAGAAGAGGATGGGTGAATGCGAAATTGATTACACTTCTCGGGTTTAATTGCAAAGTGCCATGACTCATACTTTTGCAGATCTGGGCCCGAGAAATTTGATTGAAGTTCAGGGGCTTTGAGCCTTAATGCCTGCCCTTTTCTGATTTTCGATTTATAAAGAAAATAGAATTTCAGGGATTTGGTACAAGCTTATAAAATCCATAACTTGTTCAATTTAGCTCCGATTGAGGTGATTCAAGTTGCAGTAGCTTTGTCTTGATGAATACCATCTGCTGAAAATATGAGATGCCCTGTTTGTGATACTTTTATATTGAGTTTAGAATTAATTAGTGAAATGCTAGTAATCTTTAGAAATGCATAGTAAATCATAGGATGCTCTGAAAAATGTGGTTCTTGTTTTGTTAGCCTTGTATTGCCATGCTCTATCTATGATAATTGTATCATGCATGCTTTCTTTGTAAAAATAGGGAGTTGTAGTTCAAGTGCTATTTGTTGCCTATGCCAAAGATAATTCATAAATCAATTGTGTAGGTTGAATCTGAGGTTCATACTTTTTGTAGGCTTATTATATACCTTAATGTAGCTCTTTATGTGCTTAGATTCATGGTATAATCAAGTTGGTAGTACAAAGTATTTTAGAGTCCAAGTTTATGTGCTGCCATGTCATTTTTGTGTAGGCCAGTAGGATCATCCAATTGGGGTGAAACTTGGATGATACACTGGCATTGACATGTCTTATCTACTGTAATTTTTGTAGGATTTTAGGATGTGTGCAGCTATGGGTTGCTGTTCAACCCATGGTTGGTCAAATTCGGGGTGGCTTGCATGATGTCATGCCTAACCCAATTATACATTGGTTTTCTGGGCAACTTGTCTCATGTGATTAGTTTGTAATTAGTAGATGGTTCTACTGTTGAAATTTGGTGATCATTGGATGATTAGTTTAGGAGCTATGGCTCTTGCAACTTGGATAGGAAGGCTGTTTAAATGCTGTTGGGCCAGAACCAGTTCTAGTGTTGTCTGTTTTAGGACCAGTTAAGTTAGGAATCATGTCTTGGTGTCTTGAGATTATTGATGGGCAATTTGTTAAGCTTTCCAGATTGTCCCCGTTCATGTTCATAGGGTTTATAGAACTCCAGTTAGGATTTTATTACTGGACCGCCAGTTGTAGGTCGACAATTGGTAGCAATGCGTGAATGTGTGATGTTATGCATAGAGCGTAACGATGGTAACTCATAGTGATTAGACTATGTATGATTGATTGTTACTTAGTGTGTGTCTTGATGATTGAGTTATGATGATTGTGACTAAGTATAGGTCTTTGGCTTTACTAGCTTGTTTGCTAGTGATAAGTGTAGTAGATTAAATATGTTATTTGCTTATGAACATCTATCATCCTTGATCATTCATGATCATGCATACACCGATGAACACGCACTCATGCATATGCACATGCATCATTCCAGGAATCACGTGTAGAACATTTGTCGTGAAGTCAAGGATCCAGAAGGACAAGTCGCGAACGGAGATCCGCACGCGAAGTGATCAAGAACCAGGAACCCGACGTGGAGTAGTCGTGTACCTGGAGCTTCAACCTGATCTGCTAACTAAGGCAAGCCCCAGAGCATATTCTCCTATGGTTTGCAAATATTTATTGAGTCCTTTACTATCTATGATGCATTTACGTTATAGGAGTTGCTCGGAAACATAGTTGCATTAGGACTACTTACCACAAAAGTATCCTATGGTAGGTTCAGGGCTACGTAGAGCTTAGGCCTGCTACATAATCGGTAGAAGACAGGTGATCGACCATCATCTGCACGGATAGGTGGTTACTATTCCTTGGATTGAGATTGGATTAGAGAAATATGGACATAACCATGAGGCTTTCTAAATCACTTCTTAAAGAAATATGGCTTTGTACGTCCCCGATCATGTTGAATGCCGCCTCACAGATAGCTGGAAGGGCGTGCAGTGCCCAACCGCGAAGCCAAGAATCTACTTGGGCAGGGTTTCAACTGCGATGTATCCATGCTGGCGATGGGGGTGGGTGTAACAAGGGCCCGGTTGGTGAGACCTTAAGATGGGGCGGTGTCATTTGATGGGCACGCTTACCTGTTGGCTGCCGGGAGTTTCCTTGGTCATGGTGGTGGTATGTTGATCTCGCGTCTTTTCTCGAGTAGATCATGGTGACCGTCACTCGCTCTGGCCAGCGAGTGTGGTTTGTGTGAGGAATACCCCCTCAGCTGAGTAGTAATCGATTATAATCGCCATCATTCCTGGATAGTGAATACTTGAGACGGACAGCGGCATGGTCGCAAACAAGAATTCTTTGTACGAAGTGGTTATGTTCATACATGCTGGTTAATGATTACTCAATCAATGCGTTATATGATTATATTTGATTGCTTCTACTAAAATGATGAAGTAGTGCAGGTGCTAACATAGCTGGTAGGCCCAACTCAATTGGATAAGCTAGAGAGTCCTTTTATCACTAAATGACCATTTAATAAGCTCATCCTTTTGGCAAAGAAAGTGTCAGCTACCCCACATAAAGTCTGGCATCCACCAAAGAGTCTTTTCTTTATTTTCTTTTAGTCGGGTAAGTCTTGCTGAGTACAATGTACTCAGGGTGCAATTCCCAATGTTGTTTGTTGTAGGTTGAAGATTACCACGGTGGTGACACGGTGGACTTATATCCCACTACAGGAGGAATAGACTTCGGGCAAGTCAACTCTTATATCTTATCCTCATGCTTTTGAAGGAGTCGACCCTGAGCGGGCACTATATTAAATACTTAGGTGTGAGTGTGTTTGCAAAGAAAATTCTCTTCCGCTGTTTATTTGAAAACCCTGAGTTGTAAAATATTATATTTGTAACCATCGGTGTATTTATAAAGTTTATAAAAGTAACTTAAGTAAATGGGAACTGCTGAACTTTGTGATCCGGGTGTGACTCTGAGGAAGTTCGAGATCTTTCGGGATTTCGCGGACTACCGGGCTGGTATAATTGCGGTTTACTACTTAAGCTGCCACGGTGGCTTGATTAGTGAATAGTAATTATATTAGTTGGTCGGTTCCATTACAGAATACTGACAAGAAAAGGCAATGCTATGTAATGACTACCTATGAGTGAACACTAGTGAGGAAGGCGACGCTACACCAAGCTATTAAATGAGGTGACTATTTCTATGCAGCAAGATATACGTACGGAGGATATCGGCGTCTGGCCGTGTGCCAACAAGTGACATTCGAATTGACTCGCATCAAGTCGATGGAGGGTCCAGCATCATCGCGATGACAAGGAAGTCTACGCCATGTAAGGGAAGGCAGGAACACACAGGTACCGATGCCACAATGGCTGGCTGCACCTATAAACTAAAGGTATGCACTTTTCGCTAGATCCAAAAATTATAATTTAATTTATCTACTACTGATATACATGCATGATATGATCTATTAGGTATAATTTTTATTTTTATTTGAACGTCCATGAATTGCTTCACACAAATATGTTTTGATATAATCCTTATTGAGGGTCAGGTATAAATTCTTAATATATTAATAATAACGGTTTTTAATGATCCGCTCGGGAGCCCCAACAAGTTTTTTTTAAAACTAGCCCAAAATTTCATCCTAATGAGCTTTGAAGCTATCTTATTAGGGTGCAATAATGGTGCTCCAACTACTAGGCTAGAGGCCCGTTTACAACTTAATAATAATATCACTGAATTATCTCAAATTACATGCTACTGTTGTTAAAAAAATAGGAGACCATGATCCATGGAGTTATCAATAAAATTTATTATATGGAAAAATATTCAGTCCTCAAAATTATAAAAATTAAATTAATCTAATAATAGTTTTTATAAATTATCCATCTCTATCATTATGAAAGATAATGTTTCAATGCCTAAGTTTGCATTAAAATTACCCATAAGTGGCATTATGAAAGATAATATAATTGTACATCCACGTCTCAATTATTTTTATAGGCTTATCAAGTGTGAAATTATATCCTTAGCAAACCATGCAGTAACGATACTTACAGCTCACTTGAACTTATATTAACACTCATATCGATAAATTTTATAAGTTGTTGCTTGAAAAAAGTTTAAATAATGTGATCAACACGTTGTAGCAAATAGTATCTTAATTTTTAAGAATAATTTGTTTAGTAAAACAATATTATTACAATATAATAAATTAAAAAACTTTAGTGCCATGATGTATGCTGAAACAACTATTTATGATATCAAAACTAAGAGGGTAGCCTAGGACCTAATATATTCCTTTTTTAAGTTAATTATAGGGCCGAGTCCCTATCTTTCAGGCGGGTTAAAAGATATATGTGTTAAAAGTTTCCAGCACTCAGGCGGGTTACACCTATCCAAATAGTTCTCAAAACATCCAAGCCCAATACTAAGCGCCAGCTAAACCATAAGTTGCCAACTCTCATAACAAACTTTATACAATAACATAAGCCTTTAGAATATTCCAAACTAATTCACGCAAAAAAATAAAGTTAAAGGTTAAAGTATAGATTTTCATGATATATCACATAAATTGGTGAAATAAAAATTTATAAACTTTAAGTTTATTTATGTTTCAATTAGATACATATGGTGCTAAAAAAGATTAACCATATAAATTGTTATTCATGAAAACAATACAAATAAAAAAGATATAGATCCTAAAATTCGTAAAAAATAAATCTAAAATAGTTTGCCATCAATTCAATAGACTATAATCAACATTGTAAATATTAACTATTGTATCTAAGAAATAAATAAACTTAAAATCGAGGAAAGGAATCAAAATTTAGGTTTGTCATAAAAGACTCTACAACTAAAACTATGACAATTTAGGCATATGTTTCGACTAAATTTATATTGAAGATTCACATGGGTGCTATAAGAAAAAAATATGGATATAGATAAAAAAGCATATAAATCAATACCTAGTAGATTATGATAGTTTAATATAGACTATAGAGTGCCTAGTTATAGTTATTAATTAGACTATTCTTAGTGAAGAGAAAAGTACATTTAATATAAGTAACTTTTTTTTCAAACTAATATTAGTCATTCTTTGTAGCTATTTTTAAAAAATTTAATCCGTACGAGAGCACAGGTTGGTGAACTAGTTTTTAACTGAATTACGGGTGCAGTCGGCCGTGCAGGGTACTGGCTGGTGGTGCAAGGACAGTGATCCATGGATGGAGTCGAGCTCGAAACCTCACTCACCTGTTGCCGAGCAGGGCGTGGAGCTGGATGATGGTCTGCTCCTCCTGCAGGCTGAAGTTGCCACGCTTGATGTCCGGCCGGAGGTAGTTCGTCCACCGGAGGCGGCAGCTCTTGCCGCACCGCTGCAGCCCTGCATGCGCCACCGGCCACCATTCGCGTGCATGTCAGTTTGCGGACTAGGAGCATAATCACACACCACAGCCGAACGCTACTGGACTACGATTACTGGGACTAGCTTGCGATCGAGGTCGCTCACCGGCTTTGGCGGGCAGCGAGCGCCAGCAGCCGTGGCCGTGCTGCTCAATGTAGGCGAGCAGCTTCTGGTCCTCCTCCGGCGTCCACGGCCCCTTCTTCAGCCCATCCTTCTCGTCGCAGCACGGCGATCGCTCCATCGCCCGCCGGCGGTGTCCGAGGCTCCGAGCATTGAGCAGCCTGCGCAGCGCCGCAACACAGCACAAGTGCACAACCCTCGCCGCCTGATCCTACTCCTCCCTCTCGCCGCCAAAGAGAGAAAGCGACCCACTGATCACGGTGCGCCGAGGTCGGTGTGCAGCATAAATAGAGAGAGTAGAAGAAGGAAAGGGCCGCCCGATGGCGTTTGCCTCTATGGCGGAGCATTTAACACTGGGCTCCGGTTGGGGTCGCCGCCGGGGCCTCTGCTGTGATGGTCCAGATTCCCGCATGCACGGCGTATCTATCGTGTTCCCCGCTGTGCCCCGGCCTCCTGTCTGTGTGCCCCATCGGCGACCCGGCACGACGCCGCGGCCCTACCTGCTCCTCCCTCCGCCGCGCGCGCGATCGGCCATGCGTGCGGGTAGTCTAAGTGACGCGCCGGCCGAGGCAATGCGAACCTCGCACGGCTCGCGCCACTGTATCAGGTGATGATGATGCTAATAAACTCGAGTCGATTCCAGCGCACAGTGCGTCTCATCAAAGCGCCTACGTAGGTACGCTGTTCGATTGTTGCGGCTTGTGGGCTCTCGCCATCGACGGCGCTCGTCGGCTCCGCGAGAAACGCACGTACCTACCGGTTGAATTCACCCGGCCGGAGCGACGCGCGACGCGTTCGGCGTTCCTTTCCTCTCGATCTCGCCCCACCTCCGTCGCCGGTCACCACCAACTTGCAGGGAATTAAGAAGTAAACGGCAGCTCGCGTGCGCCCGGGACGCTGCATTGCTCGGCCAGCCGACGCTGGTCCTGCCTGCTCTGCTTGCTTAAATCCGTCCCGTCGTCGACATGCACGCAAGGGGCAAGGTCCGGTGGCTCTGGACTGGACGGGCGTGGAAAACTGGAACCTTTGCCAGTTGCCCTTGCCCCCATCCCGTTCAATTGGACAACCTTGACTTGATTGCGATCCCACCGAAGCGTCTTTTGGGGAAATCCTTTTGTTTTACTCATTGATTTCGGTGCCGCGCTCGAGCGGAAACTGGCGTCGGTTTCCAGCACCTCTCTTTCCTTGCTCGGCGAATGGATCCACCGCGCGCGGTGTCGGCTCCTGGTTTCTTTGCCGATGCGGGGTGCACAGTGCACTTGCCGTTTCCGGGGAGGGGTGACGAGTTCCTCGACTGTGGGCACTGGCCATGCGTCTTGATAGCCTGCTGGCTGCAGCAGCTTCAAATTGAATTTGCTCCGTCGTCGAGCCCATGCGGCGTCGTGGGCTCAAGTGGTTTTCTGGAATCAGGAGTGCTCGTGCTCAGTAAATGCTCTCTGTTGCTATCTCTATCTGCAGCAGGTTAACTCGTCCAGTAAACTATGGCCACCAGGTCAATTTGTCGTCGGTGTTAACCTCTCCCCTGTCCTCTTTTGCCACCCGTAATTAATTACGCGGTTAGTACACTGTATGTCGCCATCAAGCTCTGTGAGACGAATAGTGACGATCGTAGCACCACTAGTCTCAACGCAACCATGCAGCAGTCCATGCTAATACCACCAAGGACGCTGCGATGAATAGAGAGAAGAGGCAGCAGCCAGCAGCAGCCAGCAGCTGCTGGACTGTGCTGTACCGGCACTGAGGACCCTGTAAATTCCGCTGAACCTGCAATTGCGAGCCGGCGCCCGGGTCTGGACTGGCCCCTTCCTTTGCCGCGGGGCGCCGAGGACCACCGCTACGCTTGCAGCGGGGGACGGCATCATTCACCGGGCATTGCGCCGGCCTTCTTCCTCCTTCCTCCATGGAATTTACGATTACCTCGGTAATTTTCGTACGGAAACGCCAGCTTTCTGCGCGTGAATAGCGCGATTAGGGTATCCGATCGAGCCAGCAGCTCGGCAGACGGCGGCGTAAGCACCAATGATACATGAAAACACAAATTCCCTATGCAAGGATTTTTACATCCGATCCGATATCAACACGGAAATGTCCATTTCATTTCTAGTGATGTGATGAACATCATGTATGTCGGGCACATATTGCTCGGAGCTTCAGCTGCGCACCGTGCATAGGATGCATTGTTATCACGGTATGTGGCGCATGGGTGTAGGATGGCGCGAGCTGAAACTCAAATCGCTGGAGGATCATGCACAGCGCCATCTTGGCCTCTAGCAATGCAAAGTTTTGTCCGATGCAGACACGCGGCCCCCAGCCAAACGGGAGGAATGCGACCGAGTCTTTGGATGCCTTGGAGATTCCCCCAGCGAATCTGTCGGGCACTTCACTTCCCCATATATCTGGGTCATGGTGGATGAAGAGCACGGGCACTTCTAACAGCACGCCGGCAGGGTAGGTGATGCCACCGATCACTGTCTCCTTGTATGTTTTCCTGGCGATAGAACAGGTCGGTGGGTACAACCGGAGAACCTCGTAAAGGACCATGGTCACCTGCATATGCACCATATACACACGTTGCCATTTTATTACTGATCTTTTTGCACGTACGGTAGCGACCACAAGCAGGAGAAAGAGCAAGTAATCTGAATGAATTCAGGGAGTACTCACCATTTTAAGGCGGCTTAGACCTTCATAGTCAGGCATGTTTTTGCCAAACAAACATGTCACCTCCTCCCTCGCACGGTCCTGCCACTCTGGGTGCATGCTTAGTAGAACCATTGTCCATGTGAGCTGCACAGATGAGGTCTCCATTCCTGCGAAATAGAATAGCTTGCACTCCTCGATAACATCTTCGATCGTCATCCCCATGCCGTCTGTGTCTCTCATGTTTGTCTCCAGCAATAGACCCAGCAAGTCATCTTTGGTAGTCTCGCCTTGTTTCATGGCCTGAATTCTTTTTCCAATTATATCTCGCAGAATCGACTCGACCTCTTTGTTGTTTCCGAGCACCTTTCTGTTGTTTGCGGTTGGTAAGGACCTGACGACAAAGGTAAACCCGAAATCATTTCTTTCTACTATACAAGCAGGAGTTGATGTAAACGACCACAAAAGAATCTACCAATTGTTCGACAAGATCATTCTATAATTGAAAAAAATGTTACAAATGAATTGTTTAATCATCAGCCGTACTGCCGTAGGACGGTAGGAGTACTAAACAACAAGGAAGTTGAAGTAGTATAGTAGTAGTACTAACTCACATGTAACCTGGAATCATCATCCTCCGAATGTTGGTCATGACAAGCGAAGCTTGCTCTGCTTGTAGCTGGAAAATCCTTCTTCCTTCATGGTAGTTGCTGCTAAAGGCGGTGCGAGATATAACCTCTCCAGCGAGGTTCTGCAGCTCAGTCCAAACATCCAGTTCGCACGCACCGTCCGAGCCGAGGGACTCGACCCATCTGCTTACTAGCTCTTCACAGCACGCAGAAAACGCTGGCATCATGCGCTGCAGATTGTGTAGTAACAAATTCATTGCAAGGGTCAATTATATATACACAGTATGTATCAGAGATTTCTTGTGTACTACCTTGAGCTTCTCAATATGGAAAGCAGGATTGAGGATCCTCCTGTGCTTGACCCATTTGTCACCGTCGTGGCTCGCCAAGCCGTTGCCCATTACCTTGAACAACGCCGGGAACTTCACCTTCTCCAAGTGACCCAACCTGTTGGACAGCACGTCCCTGGCAAGCTCGTGATCGACGATGGTCACCTTGGGGATGGGACCAAACCAAGACATGCTCGTCGTCCCGTGCTCCCGGACAAGTTGATGAAGAAACGGCACGACTCGTTGGACGGTGTCGTGGCAACGCAGCGGCAGGGGCTTAGACCAGGCCTCCTCGGCCAGCCGGCCGTATTCACTGAGGTCGCCAACGGGGAAGCGGTACGACGTGCCGCGGATGCCTTGTGCACGAAGCGCCCGTTCGAGACGACGAGGCTGCCACCACAGCTGGTGCAGCAGCCACCCGGTCTGCCGCAGGAGCACCACCACCAGGCCCGTGAGACCACCGGCACCGAGAAGGAAGATCATCCATGGCACTGACGATGCTGCAGTGGCAAACGACGCTTCAAGAACCATTGCTTTGATGAGAAGAGCTAGTCGTATAAGAGATAGTAATTGATTGTAAGCTGATGCGATTCGATCGAGTGGATTTGACTTGAGATGGGTATGGTACGGCATTTGGGGTCAGGATAAATAGAGCTGCCAGTTTGGCTGGACTAGTACGTCTCATCTCTGGTGCCCATTTGTTAATCATTGATGAGATTTGTGAGAGTGATGGCAATCTGGTCATCCAAGGTATGTTATGGAGAAAATATTGCCATACGAATATATATGAAATCATTGGATTGGACTAGTTGCTTGTTGTCAGGTTTGTGGTAGTCTTATTAGCACTTCGTTATTAATACAAGGCCTACTTGTCTCCTTTCTCATAAAGTTTTTTGCATTTTTTGCCTGAACCGGCTGTAAACTTAACCTACTTCTCTCCCTCCTCTTATCTATCCTCCACATAAGTATTTGGCCAGCTTACAGTCTCTTATTAT
Source organism: Themeda triandra (assembly GCA_018135685.1). Taxonomy (NCBI): domain Eukaryota; kingdom Viridiplantae; phylum Streptophyta; class Magnoliopsida; order Poales; family Poaceae; genus Themeda; species Themeda triandra. The sequence goes on from JAENPR010000188.1 coordinate 127,909, forward strand.
ACTTGCTCTAAGAGTGCATTGATTTTTTTTTAGGGCTCGGTATCTTTTTGCTTTATTGATATAAGGAAAAGCTGGATGTAAATTACAAGTGCGCACGAGCTGTGCTAAAAGAGCTCACAAAGCTCAAAAAGAAAAAAGAAAGAAAAAGATTTTCAAGCAGGGCAAAGTTAGACTGCCATCTCATATTCTTGTTTTCTTCTAATTAACTAGTACCCACGCGCTCGGCATGGGTGTCTTTTATAGATAAGGCACTGGCAGAGTTCAATACGGAAGAACACATTAACACACCAGCTAGCCCAAGCATCCAACGCAGCAAAAAGCCAGTTTTTAACCATAGACGTCGGAGTCTAAGACCATACTCCGTAAGGCGATGTGCAGGCCAGACGACATTGAGTCCCCTCTAGCAGGCATGAGATGACACGATGGCATGTGCCCGCGTCTCGCCTGCTGAAGGACCGGAATCGGCGACCAGAGGGGGGGTGAATGGGAGCCTCAAATTTCTCGTGAAATATTTGGCCACTGTCCCAAATTCAAACCCCAAGAAGTAAAATCCCCAAATCTAAAATACTCACACCAACCGGTGATAGGAGTACCTAGATAAATTCTTTAGGGCAATAGAAACCCAACGCAACAAGCGGAATGCGAATCGGAGTACAAACGACGAAACTGCGTACAAAACTAGAAATCAAAGCTAGTGAAAATTCTGCAGAAAATCACCAGAAAATTCGTTCATCCATCTCATCAATACAGTGCCAGACTGAATGGGAGACCTTGAGCACTGCTCAGTATGATGCCAAGCTGATGGCGCTGCAATCAGAAATTGAATGAACAAAACAAATAAGCACGGCCAGAACTTTGGAAACTCACAGAATCAAGAAGGTAGCTTTTTACTTCTCAAAAGAAAACAGGCACATGATCTCTTCTACCTGCTCCAATCCAATTTGGCCATCGGACACAAACAAGTAGTAAGAAAGAATTAAATAAGCCAAAAACTATTCCTTGAAAGGGACACCTCAAGAATCAAGACAAAACACGTTGCTTGGGAACTTCATCCAGTGAACGACATGCTCACTGTCCAGCGCCGCCTGCAAGAAATCAACGAGTACGCTGACTACCTGACGCGCACTACGCTAGTGCTATCACAGCTCATGATTCATCCAAAACGACAGGATTTACACAGCGCTTCTGAATCAAAAGAATTGACCACAGGCGACAGCTAGATCTGGGACTGCACAGACCAACCGTCGAACAGGAAATCCAGAGAAAGAGGGAGCACGGAGGGAAACAGCACCTGGGGTCACAGCAGTTTTCTCGGAGCACAAAACCGAAGTACAGTAGGCACTCAAGCAGCTGGTTGAAGATCAGTAGCACTCTGCATCTGGGTGAGCGCTCCCGGTTGCCCTGCCCTTCTCCCAGTGGGGAAGACCGGTTCAGCCCGGTGGCTTCAAAAGAAGCTTATGCTCCAGGAGAAGAGGCAGGAGAACAACGAAAACACAGCTAAACCAACATCAAAAATAAGGACACAAGCCATCAAAAATCATAAGAAAAACTGAGAAATCCCAGAGGGCACAAAAGGCAAAAAAGAGATCTCAGGAAAAACACAGACACAAGATTTAATCCCAGAGGAAACAACAGAGACTAGGCGCTCTGCTTGCCACACACTGGTTCGAGTACAAATCCAAAGATTTGCGAGACCTCTCTCTCACACAAAAGCAACTAGAGGAAGGGAAATCCTAAAAGGAGGAAATGGCAAATGGAAGAGGTGAGGGGAAGGAGACCCTCATCCTTTATTTATAGGGGCAAGCCTATTTTACATTCCTTCTTTGCCCTTGGATACATGAAGAGCCACACCACTTAGCCAGGGGCATAAGGGTCTAACTCAGGCTTCACTTGATCCGACGGCCACCGCGCCTCCTCACCGGTAGCCTTGCTTCCAAGCAACCTCTCCGATGCCGCCACGTGTCGTCCGTCCGCATCGGGACCTCCGCCCCGGTTTTGAGGCGCAAACCAGGAAAACCCGCCGCCGATGGTTTTGAGGCGAAACCACCAAACCCTCCGCGAGTAGCGTAGCCCATACGCATCCCCCGCCGTGTACACTTGCGCTCGTCGATGTCCCAGTATCGGCCACCACGCCGGCCACCCGGTCCTCGGGTCCCTCGATCCAAGCCTCACGTCCGCCCTTCACCGCACCCGGTCCGTCAGCACGGCACGCCCTACTTGATCTTCACCGACCGTCGACCACCGTCTCCGAGCTCGACACCTGCAGACAACATGAGCCAAGAGACACCATTGTTTGACACGTAACCGCGTGCCATCGGTTAGTAAGAACACACACACGCCTTGTGTTGGCATGTTGACAATCACTCATCACACAAAGGACCACACAATGGTTATAGTAAAAACCATGTGTCCTCAATCTCCCCCTTGATGAGTGCATTGTCAACACCAACACAAACCAGAGACAACCCATCCAAATGACCAAGAGCCAAAGACAAGCAGAAAACAGGTCATTTGCAATGAGCAAAGCAAAGTCACAACTTGGTCCCCAAAGACATGGGCAGCGGCTCGACGCGACCAAGAAAACCAAAGCTAGCGCTCAAGAAGAGGCAAAAGGCTCAAGACCACTAGCAAAGCAAAGAGCACCTGAAAAACAGCTAGACCCTCAAGAACAGCTCAAACCGGAGTGCAACTCCCCCTTGACAAATGCATACTCACAAATGAACTCTCTGGATTTGTGGATGTTTCTCCCCCTTGTTGGCACATGCACTTATCAAGAGTAGATCAAAAGAGACTGCAACTCCCCCTCAAATCATGCTATGATAGAAATGCAAAAGACAGAGCTTCACAAGTATAGCAATTTGAGTACATGGATGATCTAGCAAGTATGGCAGGTGTATAGCAAATGGCACAAGACAAAACCAATGCTCAAGCCGATCAAGTGGTACGGAATATGAAACATAAGCATTTGATCGAGGTGTTGGGCATTTTATAAAAGGTGTTCACCAAAAAGAATAGCACCTTGCACATATAAGCGGGAGATCAAACAAGTGCTAACACAAGTATACAAAAGTGAACTACCCCATATAACGGTCACACATCATGTCTCAAAGATACACTTAACAACACTTGTAACTACAACATTGATCGAGTTAAAACAATAGTTAGCAAGGTTTCATTTAGACATGTGTGAACGAGAGGATCAAAAACCGTCCGCCAAAAAGATTGTTTTTATCATGTTTTTCAACCACGCCGAGTTCATCCCTTAGTGCAAGTGGGAAGCTATCTCGTCACGAGTGGTTGTGGACTAGCACTACAATGCCCAAGTTCATCTCACTCGAATGAATGAGAAGCAATCTCGTGACATTGCCGTGGGACGAGTAAAAGATCCAACTCAAAACTTTTCATCATTTCTTAGCTTAGACATCAAGTTTTAGCACAAGATTATCAAGAGATCCGAGCTAAGTGAATGACTCAAGAAACATGAGACATAGCAACTCAAGCATACAAATGAAAGCAACAAGGTTCTCACAAAACCTACACATGCTAGTTGCCATCTCAAAGGTGAACAATTTTCGAGTTGCATCAAGATTTAAGCAGGTTCATATTTATAAAACAGGCTTAGCTCATAACATGTAACAAGTGATTAGAAGAAGCCTAAGCCGCAAGCTCCAAGTGATATACACAAGACATACTAGCAAGAGCATGAATGTAATCAAAAACTGCTATAGTCATGAAGCTCAACAAAGGTAATATGATACATGATGATATGCAATATGATACACATGTAAAGCCAAAGAAACAAAAGCAAAGAAGAAAGCCAAAGATCATACTATACATCAAAATACAGCTACCCTACTCTAAAAAGGGTAGCAAATGCCCAACTCCGCTCTCAAGTGGGCAAACTGGGTTTGATTGAGGGGCTTTGTGAAGATATCAGCAAGCTGTTCATGGGTTCTCACAGGCTGAAGGTCTATGTCTCCTTTCTCTTGGTGATCTCTCAAGAAGTGATATCGGATCTCAATGTGCTTGGTTTTTGAGTGGAGTACTTGGGTTCTTAGCAACGCTAATGGCACTAGTGCCTGTCACCGAAAAGAGGCACTTTCCTAAAGTTCAACCCATAGTCTCTCAAGGTAGCAACCACCCAAAGCAAGCGAGAACAACACGCGCGGCGGTGACATACTCGGCCTCACAAGTGGATTGGGAAATAGAAGACTGTTTGCAAGAAGACCAAGAGATCAACGACGAACCCAAAAACTCACAAGTTCCCGAAGTGGACTTTCTCTTAATTCGATCACCCGCATAATCAGCATCAGAATAACCCGAAAGAGAAAGAGATGAAGAGGTCGAGTACCATAGACCAAGCTCGGGAGTGAAACGAAGGTACCGTAAGATGCGTTTGACAGCTCGCCAATGCGAAGTGCGCGGTGAAGACCGGAAGCGTGCGCAAAGCAGACGGCGAAGTGGATGTCGCCTTGTCGCCGTCGGGTAAAGAACGACCCGATCATGCTGCGGTACTCCTTCCGGTCCACGACTTCTCCTTCTAGATCGGCATCCAAGGCGGTCGTGGTCGACATGGGAGTTTGAAGTGGCTTGGCATCACCCATGTCGAAGCGCTTCGGAAGATCCTTCGTGTACTTGCCTTGATGTACAAATGTCCCTTCTCGAGTTTGCTTGATTTGCAAACCGAGAAAGAAAGTCAGCTCGCCCATCATGCTCATCTCGAACTCCTTGCTCATCATATCTAAAAACTTTGCAACAAGAGCATGTGACGAACCACCAAAAATGATGTCATCGACATAAATCTGCACCAAGAGAGTGTCACTGCCATGCTTGAGGAGAAACAAGGTTTTGTCAACCGACCCCATGGTAAAACCCTTGCCCAGCAAAAAGGACTTCAGTCGCTCATACCACGCTCTCGGGGCTTGTTTGAGACCATATAGGGCTTTGTGGAGTTTAAAGACATGATCGGGATGCTTGGGATTTTCAAAACCTGGGGGTTGCCTCACATACACCTCCTCATCTATGTAACCATTCAGAAAAGCACACTTTACATCCATTTGATACAGCTTGAACCCTTTCGAAGCCTGCATAGGCTAGGAAGATCCTAATGGCTTCTAAACGGGCAACAAAGTGCAAAGGTTTCCTCATAATCTATCCCCTCTTTCGACAAGTACCCCCGAGCAACCAACCTAGCCTTGTTTCTCACCACAACCCCATCCTCACTCGCTTGTTCTTGAACACCCACTTGGTTCCTATGGGATGACATTGAGGTGGAGGTGGCACTAAAACCCACACTTGGTTTCTCTCAAAGTTCTCAAGCTCCTCATGCATGGCATTTACCCAACTGGATCAGTTAATGCCTCAACCACTTCTTTGGGTTCGAAATTTGCAACAAAAGCGAGAATGTGCAAAGTGCGAAATCTCATAAGATCTCGTTGCGAGTGACCCGCTCATTTATATTAAAGATCATGGTTGAAGGAGGATGGCGATCTTTGAATGTGTCGCAAAGTGCTTCTCTTGATGAAGATGCCTCCCCTCAACAGCAGCCGGAGCTCCCTCGGGTGCAAGTTTGGAACAAGCCGAGGAGCCTGGTCGTACGGTCCCCATGTGGTGGAGGATGTAGCAGTGGGGCCGTCAACCGAAGTAGTCGTCGCAGGGTCAACTGGGGTAGCCGGTGGAGTCGGCTCGGGATCACCCCAATCGGCATCGTCCTGCTCCTCCTCCACAAAAATGCTCTTGTTCATCTCCTCATCACCTGCACTTTCAAAGACAGGAGAGGAACAAGGTGCGGTCTCATCGAAGGTGACTTCACAAGTCTCCATGACACGGTTAGTTTCAAGGTTAAGTACTCGATAAGCATGCGAATGAGATGCATAACCAAGAAAAATCCCATCAGAAGATCTCGATTCAAATTTGTCTAAGTTTCCCTTCTTCAAGATAAAGCACTTGCAGCCAAACACCCAAAAATGGCTCACTTTTGGCAAACGGTCAAACCGCAACTCATAAGAGGTCTTCTTCGTAAAAGCTCGAAGGAAAATGCGATTTGAAACATAACAAGCCGTGTTGATTGCTTCGGCCCAATAGCGCCTAGGAGTCCTATGCTCATCAAGCATCATCCTGGCCATCTCAACAAGGGTCCAATTCTTACGCTCAACAATCCCATTTTGCTGTGGGACATACGGCGAGGAAAACTGATGTTCAAGACCTATGGATGTGCAAAAGGTCTCAAAATGAGTGTTCTTAAATTCAGTGCCATTGTCATTGCGAATAGCTCGTATGGCATGCTTTGGTAACTCATTTTGCAACCTCAAGATCAAGTCATGAACATGAGTAAAAGCCTCATCTTTACTCTCCATGAAAAAGACCCACGAATAGCGAGAAAAGTCATCAACCACGACCAACACGTACCACTTTCCACCATCTGACCAGACCCGAGCTGGACCTACAGTGTCCATATGTAAAAGCTCGCCGGGCCCCTTGGTCATCACTTGGTTCACAGGAGGATGAGAAGCTGCAATCATCTTCCCGTGACGGCACGGGTGACAAACAAGATCCTTCTCAAACTTGAGCTTGGGCAAACCCCGAATTAGATCAAGTGAGCTCAATCTTGCAAGCAAGTCGAAACTCAAGTGACCAAGTCTGCGGTGCCACTTCCAGAGCTCTGAGGAGGAGTTTGCCATCAAACAGCGGGAAAGACCAAATGAGCAAGAAAAATCAGCACGAAACACTTTCCCGAAAGGCACAATCTTGCAAACGAGGTTTTCCTGAGCATTAAGAACACGACAAAGTCTTGGCTTAAACCGAACCTCAAAACCGTCATCAAGAAGCCGAGAGAAAAAAGCGCATTGAAGTGCAAATTTGAAACCAAGGCCACATCCTTAAGCACAAAGTTCTCATTCGACGGATGGACCCACGTGAAAGCACTTTACCCTTCCGTTATCCCCAAATGTAATGTATTCACTACACTTCATTTGGGTGAGGCCGGAGAACCATTTTGAGTTCCCGGTCATGTGTCGAGAGCAACCGGAATCAACTAGCCACGTGTTCTCCCGGCCCTTCATCCCGCATCAATAGTGAGACATGGGATGAGCAAATGATCCAACACTGGGGTTAGTAAACTGAGGAGAAAACCAGTGTTGGCTCATTCGCCCACGAGAGGTGTTAGCAAAAGCATCATGCATGCCATGTCCCATATGAGTAGAGCGATCACCACGACGAGAAAAACGTGGTCTGCTCGTCCTGTAAGACTGAAAGCCACGATCACGAAATCCAAGGTCATAAGCAAAACCTGAACCCCGCCGGGCACGACCACCTCGTGGTCTCACACCTTGAGGCCTAGATCCTTGAGGTGTTGCACCTCTTGGCCTAGCACTGTGCCTCTGGAAACGTGGAGCAAACACACCATGAGTAGAGTTATGGAAAAGCTCATACTCATGCCGCTCATCTCTCTTCCTCCGAAAGCAAAACTCAAATAAGTGACCATCATGGTGACAATAATCACAAAGTGATACACCTCTCTCTTGGGTGGTGGTTGACTCACTCTCTCATGGGTATGGATCACTCTTTGGGTTTGCTTGTTCTTTGGAGGGGGTTTAATAGAGATGTCGGAAGTGTGTCAAGTGGGTTCCTTAGGTGGTTTGGTTTTGGAGTCCATACTTGCTTTGGAGGTGAAGCTTTGGGAGGTTCCTCAAACACACCATCTTTCACATTGGGCTTGTTAGGCTGAGGTGGAGTGATTTCGATCAACTTGGGAGTAGTGGAAGGCTTGGTGGATTTCTCAGATGCACTCATACCACTGTGTTCACCAACCTTACCAAAAACATTTTCACCCTTCCCACCTGTAGCAAAGCCTAATCCCATTGTGTCAGTTCCCCTCTTGAACTGACTCATCATCATGCCAAGCTGTGGCTCACTGCTAGACAACCAACTGAGCATGGACCGAAGATTTGTGATTTCTTCTTCAGCCCTTTTCTTGTCATGCCTACAAGAGTCCAGTTCTAGTTCCAAAGCCTCACAACAAACACATCTAGAAACTTGACTAGTTTTCTCTAGCATGGCAATCCTAGTCATTTTCTCTCCTAGCTCAGACTTCAACTCATCACAAGATTTGCAAGGACTCACAGAGACAGACTTAGCCTTAACCTCATCAAGCTCATCTACCAAAGCCACATACTTGGACTGCACATCAGCTAGGTTCGCCATATGAATGGCACAAGCATCACATTCAGACTCATCAGAGATGTGCACAGTCTCTCTAATAGACTCTAGCTCTTTGACAGCAAGCAACCACTTAGCCTTGAAATCTTTCCTTTCACGAGCAGCAAGCTTAAGCGAGCATCTTGTCTAAGCAAAGTGATAGTCAAGCTATCAACCTCAAAGACAAGAGATTCAAGAGTTTGTTCTACCTCGGGCTCGGTGTCGTCGTTCTTCTCAATGCTTGGAGTAGACTCATCGAGCGCCATGGTGCAAAGAGCCCCCGGGCTTGGAGTCGCCGAAGAAGCACGGCCCGTTGAACTTGTTCTCGACCTTCTGCTCGGCCTCATCATCACTTGGAGGTGAGCCGCTGTCGGAGTTGTCGTCGAGGTCGCTGAGGGATGCGAGGAAAGCTCGCTGCCTTGCCTCTTGCTTCTCAAAGTACTTCTTCTTGACAGCTTCCTTGTCGAATCCTCCCTTGTACTTGTACTTGTACTTGGGTGCAGAGGACTCGTGCTTGTCCTTGCACTTGCTATAGTCGTTCTTGTTGTTGTAGTCGTTCTTGTCGGCCTTGGGACAATTGGCGACGTAGTGATCAGGATCTCCACACCCGAAGCATCCTTGCTTGGTGATGCCACGCCGGCGATTCAAACGGTTGTTGTGAAACCGTGAGAACCGGCTAATCACCAAGGCGAGCTCGTCGTCCCCAAGAGCCTCCATCTGCTCCTCTGTAGCTGAGACCAGAGAAGACAAGGCAAAAGACAGCTGTGAAGGGTTAGCCGAAGAACTTGAACCTCCCGTACACCGAGACTAAAGCCATGGTAGGAGCAGACGGATTTTCGATCCTCGCCGCGTCTCCGGTGGTCAATCTCGGTGGACTTGAGCTTACTGAACAGCTCATCCACAGTGAGAGTCTCATAGCCAGGCGATTCGATGATCGCCGAGACCTTCACTTCCCAAACCCTCCGATCTAGAGCATATAGAAGCTTAAGCGCTCTCTGATGATCGTCATAGGGCATCTGAGGATTGTTTGCCCTAATCTTGTTCACGATGGTTTGAAAGCGAGTGAACAAAGAATCAATAGATTCACCATCGGTTTGAACAAAGTTCTCATACTCTCTCTTATGTGTCTCATAGAGTCTGGTCTTGACATGGGCAGTACCCTCATGATATTTCGCAGTCTAGACCGAGATCTCTCGAGATAGCACAATCGAAACACGCTCAAATTCCTCCATAGAAAGAGCGAGAAAACAAGACAGTTCCGGGCGGTGTTGTTCGCCTTGTGTTGGTCGATCCGTGCTTGGTCAACACGGGCAGGAAGTACCACGTAGTCCGCATTCTCACAGATCTCCTAAACACGCGAATCAATCCCTTGGAGATGCGCCGACATGCGGATCTTCCAATAGGGATAGTTCTTGCCATCGAAGTGCGGTGGCTTTCCAAGCCCACGGTTCTCCATGATGTCGCCTTCGGGGATCACGGACCGATTAAGGTGAAGTGATCCTTAACCGGCTCCGATACCAATTGAAGGACCGGAATCGGCGACCAGAGGGGGGTGAATGGGAGCCTCAAATTTCTCGTGAAATATTTGGCCACTGTCCCAAATTCAAACCCCAAGAAGTAAAATCCCCAAATCTAAAATACTCACACCAACCGGTGATGGGAGTACCTAGATAAATTCTTTAGGGCAATAGAAACCCAACGCAACAAGCGGAATGCGAATCGGAGTACAAACGACGAAACTGCGTACAAAACTAGAAATCAAAGCTAGTGAAAATTCTGCAGAAAATCACCAGAAAATTCGTTCATCCATCTCATCAATACGGTGCCGATCTGAATGGGAGACCTTGAGCACTGCTCGTATGATGCCAAGCCGATGGCGCCGCAATCGAAATTGAATGAACAAAACAAATAAGCACGGCCGTAACTTTGGAAACTCACGTAATCAAGAAGGTAGCTTTTTACTTCTCAAAAGAAAACAGGCACATGATCTCTTCTACCTGCTCCAATCCAATTTGGCCATCGGACACAAACAAGTAGTAAGAAAGAATTAAATAAGCCAAAAACTATTCCTTGAAAGGGACACCTCAAGAATCAAGACAAAACACGTTGCTTGGGAACTTCATCCAAAGTGAACGACATGCTCACCGTCCAGCGCCGCCTCGCAAGAAATCAACGAGTACGCCGACTACCCGACGCGCACTACGCTAGTGCTATCACAGCTCATGATTCATCCAAAACGACAGGATTTACACAGCGCTTCGAATCAAAAGAATTGACCACGGGCGCATGCTAGATCGGGGACGCACGTACCAACCGTCGAACGGGAAATCCGAGAGAAAGAGGGAGCACGGAGGGAAACAAAGACTCGGGGTCACAGCAGTTTTCTCGGAGCACAAAACCGAAGTACAGTAGGCACTCAAGCAGCTGGTTGAAGATCAGTAGCACTCGCATCGGGTGAGCGCTCCGGTTGCCCGCCCTTCTCCTGGGGAAGACCGGTTCAGCCCGGTGGCTTCAAAAGAAGCTTATGCTCCGGGAGAAGAGGCGGGAGAACAACGAAAACACAGCTAAACCAACATCAAAAATAAGGACACAAGCCATCAAAAATCATAAGAAAAACCGAGAAATCCCGCAGGGCACAAAAGGCAAAAAAGAGATCTCGGGAAAAACACAGACACAAGATTTAATCCCAGAGGAAACAACGAGACTAGGCGCTCCGCGTTTGCCACACATCTGGGTTCGAGTACAAATCCAAAGATTTGCGGACCTCTCTCTCACACAAAGAACTAGAGGAAGGGAAATCCTAAAAGGAGGAAATGGCAAATGGAAGAGGTGAGGGAAGGAGACCCTCATCCTTTATTTATAGGGGCAAGCCTATTTTACATTCCTTCTTTGCCCTTGGATACATGAAGAGCCACACCACTTAGCCAGGGGCATAAGGGTCTAACTCAGGCTTCACTTGATCCGACGGCCACCGCGCCTCCTCACCGGTAGCCTTGCTTCCAAGCAACCTCTCTGATGCCGCCACGTGTCGTCCGTCCGCATCAAGACCTCCGCCCCGGTTTTGAGGCGCAAACCAGGAAAACCCGCCGCCGATGGTTTTGAGGCGAAACCACCAAACCCTCCGCGAGTAGGGTAGCCCATACGCATCCCCCGCCGTGTACACTTGCGCTCGTCGATGTCCCCCGTATCGGCCCACCACGGCCGGCCACCCGGTCCTCAGTCCCTCGATCCAAGCCTCACGTCCGCCCTTCACCGCACCCGGTCCGTCGGCACGGCACGCCCTACTTGATCTTCACCGACCGTCGACCACCGTCTCCGAGCTCGACACCCGCGCAGACAACATGAGCCAAGAGACACCATTGTTTGACACGTAACCGCATGCCATCGGTTAGTAAGAACACACACACGCCTTGTGTTGGCATGTTGACAATCACTCATCACACAAAGGACCACACAATGGTTATGGTAAAAACCATGTGTCCTCACCTGCCCTGTCATGCAGGCCCCGTCCGCGTGGCGCCATGGGGGCGGCAAGCGGGCACGTAGGATGTCGGCCGCCGCCCGACTGCAGGCATGGGCCCCGACAAGCTAGTGGGCGTCGCCCGGCTCATGCGGGGCCTGCGCCCTGGTCCAACATCCGGCTCAAGCTCTGTCATGGGCATCATAGGGCGCGGTGACCATGCAGTCCGCACCAGCAGGAAAGGAAAGCAACAATTGGTGCCAAGGCTAGGAGGAAAGATAGGATTAGTTGCTATTGTTAGTCCTTAATTCTAGGATCCGATTGGCTCTAGCCATGCCGGCCAATGGCTATATATAGTCTCTGTACTCGGCAGTTGGAATCAAGCAATACAACACTAATCTAATATCTCTCTCTTCCACCAATGTCTCTCAAGCGCCTAGGGCTGCTACCCTAGAACCAAGCCTGCGGCAGAGGGGTATAACCTTGCCGGAGATGACAGTTATCCCCATGGACCCAAGGTCCATGGCATCTGGTATCAGAGATCCAGGTACGATCACCATCCAGGTACGATCACCATATCCGCCTCCTGGTCATCATCCACCGCCGCCTCCGCATCACCATTCCCCACCGCGCCATCATCAGCCGCCGCGCCACCATCCCCCACCGCCCTCTCCAACAACAGCTAGATCACTTCTGGGGAACACCACAATGATCTTCCATCACGATTCTAGAAGCGGGATTTTCCGCGTTACGACGGTACATCCTACCCCCACAACTTCATCAACTGCTGCGAATCGTACTTTCGTCGGGAGCGCATCAGGGCGGAAGAAAAGGTGTGGATGGCTTCGTGTCTTCTGGAAGATGGAGCGTGTACGTGGTTCCTCCAGGTCCAGGATGAGGAAACCCCTGCGTGGCGTCGCTTCACCGAGCTGCTGCGCCTGCGCATCTGATCACCTCCTGCTGCGACTACAGGCCATGCGGATGGGATGCACCATCTCCAAGAGGCCATGGATCGTGTTGCTGAGATGCTCAACCGCTGCTGTGCTCACCTGGAGAAGTTCGAGCATGAACGCCTTGCTGCAGTATGCATACAAGCGGCAGTGCATGGATTCATGGTGCGGCACACCACCCGGAAGCTGCGTGAACACCTGGCTGCGGTGCGGCTTCAGGCGGCAGTGCGAGGGTTCCTGGCAAGCCGCCGGGTGCAGTCCCTTTGTGGGGAGCGGCACCTTGCCGTGGTCTCCAGGGCCATCCCATGGCCGTCATCGTAGGAGCAGGCTGCGGTGCGCCTGCAAGCCACAGGGCGCGGATTCCTTGTTCGGCAAGCGGTGCGGAAGCTGCGCTTGCTGATCAGCTCATCGCTGCACCAACTCGCAGCCTGCGCGCCCAACCACCAGGTCTCATCTATATTTTTTGCACCCACTGCAGAAGTCGAGGTCTGGGTATGCAGCCCCCTGCACGGCCAAAAAGGGTCGTCTCCTTCATTCGGGCACCTGCCTTGGTGCTGGATAGACCCAACATAAGAACGGGCTGGTTCCTCCTTCTCCTCTCATCCAACATGAAGTCCGCAGTTCAGCTCTTTCCTTGGGCTGTAGTTCAAATTTATATTTTAGTTCCACAATTATTTCGTATTTTTGTCTTAAATAATAAAGGTAAGCCGAGATGTAAAAGGCTTAACCTTAAGTCGTGTCAGGTATGTCTATGGCAGCTCGAGGACGAGCTGGTCCTCAAGGGAGGGGGAGATGTCATGGGCATCATAGGGCGCGGTCACCATGCACCGCACCAGCAGGAAAGGAAAGCAACAATCGGTGCCAAGGCTAGGAGGAAAGATAGGATTAGTTGCTGTTGACACTTCTAACACCACTCACGCTAAGTTGTCATCCCTAGCATGGCGCCAGAAGTGTTGGTATAGAAACTGCTCCTCTAATCAAGAAAAATATGGGATCCGCAAGCGAACAGATAATACACCATCGTAGCATTTTACCAGGAAGTATTCCAGGTATCGTTATTTATATTTAGCTCAAAGGAAAGAACTAAGGACTTAAACGGTGAGATAAACTTGCTAAACACGACTACTTATGAGTGATTGATTACACATCACGTACTTTGCGTAGGGGTAAACCATGATAAATAAGGGAATATAAAGTAATAAGCTCGTGGTATAAATCACACGAGAGATTAGATATAGACTACTCAACGTAAGGTAGGTTGACATCTCGATTAGTACAAGAAATAGAAATCCTATGTAGGTTCTAATCTACTAAGTCATTCATCTACTCCAACTCTACACTATCATATACAAGCACAAAAGACTCTTCATCTATGTATAAGGATCATTGCTATAACAAGCCAAGACATAGCAGGATTTACTACGCAACTTTGGTTCGCTAGACCTACCAACGGGGATGGAATACGAGAGGACTCAACGGAACCGTCACTTCCGCGATCTACCACACGACCCGGCCAATAGGGTGCATTTGCAGGTAAACAAGATCTAAGCACCATGCTCACATGAAATCTACCACCTAACCCTCCCGCGAAGAGAGCTAAGCGCTTTGCAAACATATACATAAACTTATTACCAATCATAACCATATCAAATGTAGAACTAGAATAAACTAGGAACATAATAAATAGAAACATAATGATATGTAGAATAAAGTCACAAGAATAGATACAAGATAATACCAACTCTTGATGATGAAGATCCGGAATTCCGAGCACAGGCGCCCGATTCTTCCTCTATCTAGTCTAAACCTATGTAGAACTTGAAGATCTAGAGTAGCTATTCTAATTCTCTTGTGGAGATCTCTCTCTAAACCCTGGCTTTGCTGATGGCTACCTCTGAATAATGAATTCTTGAATGAATTAGGGTTTCACCCAGGGGCCAGGGGCTCTGAATATATAGCCCCCTAGGATGCACCACAGCCATCGGATCAAACCGACCTAAATGGACGATAATTATTGCTCCTCAAGGTCGGTGGAGGCGAGGATCCGCGAGCCTCCACCCGATTGGTGGAGGTGGGCCGGCCGACCCACCCCGGGAGTCGGCCGACCCACCCCTATGCCAAAGTGGGGCTCCGCATCCAGGGTTTGCCTTCGGAGTCTTCTAGAGTATACAATTTTACCCGTTCGGTCTTTCTCTCTATGTAATCATGACATGTGGGCCTCCTTGGATGTTTTCCTGATAATCCCCTGCGAAAACACATATTCACCAAAACTTGTGGAATCTGTCAGTTTAAACCCTAAGTCTATGATGGTGAACAGATTATACCCCTCTTTCTCTCTCTGGTTGACATATGAAATTGATCATTAACAACCGTCAACAGTTGCTATCCAAGGCTAGGAGGAAAGATAGGATTAGTTGCTATTGTTAGTCCTTAATTCTAGGATCCGATTGGCTCTAGTCATGTCGGCCAATGGCTATATATAGTCTCTATACTCAGCACTTGGAATCAAGCAATACAACACTAATCTAATATCTCTCTCTCTTCCACCGATGTCTCTCAAGCACCTAGGGCTGCTACCCTAGAACCGAGCTGCGGAGAGGGGTATAACCTTGCCGGAGATGATAGTTATCCCCATGGACCCAAGGTCCATGGCAAGCTCCGAACAGGGTCATACCGTTAGTGAGCGCAGGCCATGGGCGCATAGCTGCAGGGTGCCATGCCAAACGGTTCTATTTATGGACATAATGAACCCTGTTCGATGCACCCCGAGGGCACCGACCCAACCCACCGCGACCGACGCTGACGTCCGTGTCCAGCGGTAGGAGGGCCCTCCTCCAGCAGGCGTGGGCCGACAGGACGGCGCGCGCCCGCAGCTTGCACCAGCACCCCCCCCCCAAACACCCACACACACACACGCACGCACGCAGACGTGCTGGGGCAAAAATGCTGACGTGGCTAGGGCAGCATGTAATATCCAGAAAATAATAATAATAAATAAATAATCATAATTATTTGTCTTAAGCCTAATGGGCTTAGAGTGGAGGAAGTAAAGGCCTAATGAGAGCCCAATTAGGGAGGTTAAGGGGTTAGCAACAAAAAAAAAAGAGAGAACCTACCGTAGCCTCTCCATCTACCGTACTCCATCTGTCCTAACCTCTCCATATCCTGTTAGTCGATCCGAACTCCCCGGTTACGTGAGGACTGGAGGCGGCGCTAGTTCTGCTCCCCATTCTAGAGGTGCCCAAGGTTCAACTTTCTCTCCAAAATCCAGCGCATAAACTTGTTTTGCTGCTGCTACTCATCGAATCCCGAAGGCGATGCACACATTTTGACTATAGAAAATGCCATGTAAATTTGAATTTAAAAAATTAATGCGCTATTGTTGCAGATAGTGATTAACTAATTTGTATGCTTAAACAAACTCTTGCATGAAAAATGAAGAGGCGCGATCTGCTAGTGAACGAAGTGCTGATTCTGAAGCTACCAATTCAGCACTTCGAGCAACAAATAGCAAGTGGTTACTCGTCAAGCGAATGACGGGGTGAAAGGTTAGTTTTCTAAAATAATTTGTCCGTTTTGCGATTCATTAATGCAGTGAATGTTGGCTAAACTATACCTTTTTTAAATGCAATCCTCCAATGCTGAAATATAAATCACTTCGGTCAAAAAAATGCTGAAATATAAATCTGTTGCATATCAAGGTGGTCCCAAATTTGAAGTGCCTCTTTTTCTAATAGTTGTCCAAGGTCCAAGCAAACTGGATGTGCATAAAAGCAAGGGAGATCCCTGAGATTTTATAATTGTAGTATGTATGTGCTTCTTGCTATGATTAAAGAATCGGTGCTGAGAAAATCACCACTTCCTTTTTCTGAAGTCTGCTCGTATAGGAAAGTTGTATTGTATATTTTTCTAGAGCTCCAACTTGAAATTACTTGAGGCATTGAAGACCCACGGACTAAGAGGAGGTGGAGGGGCGCACGCCGCCGCCCTTCACGCCGGCTTCGTCGTCGTCACATCCGCAGAGTCGCCATGTCATCGAGTTGGATTAGAATAATATAATTAAATAAAATAGGAATTGGGGGATCCGCAGGACCTCTTGATTGCTTAGAGTTCAAGTCCAGTAAGGACTATATATATTTAGAAATTGTAATCAAGTTGAAATCAATAAAGAAAGGGGTCAACCCTATCTTCTCTCTCCTCTCTCTCACCCCCCCCGTGCACACCGCGCCCCCCCCGCCGCCGCCCCGCACTTGTGCTCGGACCTTGATAGGACCCAAGCACAATATAGTCTTCATGACCTTGCCTTCATTCATTCTACAAGACCTAAGTTGACGTAGATCTTACACAAGAACATAGTAATTTAATTTACACATCATTGAGAATACACTCATGTCAAACAAAGGGCAAACTGGACAATCTACATTGACAAAACACAACTCTGGAGCTAAGAATACCCTTCTAGCCAAACACCTCCAAAATACGGCTCTAACTCCACTCAGAGTCAGCTTCACCTAGATTTCTGGTGCAGAGCTGCTCTAACTGGAGTTGGAGCCATGCCAAACAATAAGACTGATTCTTACAAACAACACCAATTCTTATCAGACTTGCGCTCCACAACAGTATTCAAGCAATCAATTGGAAATAAGTAAACTAGCTATGGAAAGGAGCCCACACCTTATCATCACCATCTTGTACATATTCCATGTTGTACCACCATTCACAATATAGTCCAGCAGCATTTCAATATGATGAGGTAGCATTTTGATATATATGCACCAGCAGCTAGACAACAGCTACTAGTTTGGGAACCAAGAGGAGCTTCTCCTTCCGGTGCACCACCAACCCGAATTCCTCGGACATGTCAATATCATGCGCTTCCTTTCCCTCCGGCAGCTCCCAGTCGAAGCGGTGCACCATGTTCGCCAGCATCAATTCGACAGTGGCCATCGAGAAGTTTATCCCAGGGCACAGCCTGCGCCCGGCGCCGAACGGCAGGAACTGGAAATTATTACTCCCCAAGAAGCTCAGGTGCGCTGCGCTGCCACCCTCGAGAAACCTCTCTGGGACGAACTCCTCAGCGTCCTCCCAGAATCGAGCGTCCCTGCCTATTGCCCAGTTGTTGACCAGGGCACGCACCCCGGCTGGAACCACGAACCCGTCAATGCTGGAGCTTGTCATGGAGAAATGCGGCGCCAGGAGCGGCGCTGGAGGGTGTAGGCGGAGCGACTCCTTTATGACAGCTCTCAGGTACATCATTTTGCTCAGGTCCATCTCGCTGACGAAGTCTTGTCCCTTGGCGTCCACGATGCTCCTCACCTCCGCTTGTAGCTTCGTCATGGCGTGTGGCTTCTGGATGAGCTTAACGAATGTGTATTCTAGTACTGTAGCTACCGAATCTATTCCGCCCCAAAACACGTCCTGCATGCATGTCCGAAATTACTCCTTTGTTATTAATGACAAAAGACTCGGGCCTAAAATGTTCAGTTACACAGGACCTAAAATCCTCGGACAATATTTTGTGATTACTTCGGATTCGGTAGATTTTGTTATAGGACTTGGTGGGAGTGAAAGGGTATCTTTGAAATCTGAAAATTTTGTTCAATCGTATAGTAGCTAGTAATAATAATCAGCAAGCTAATAATCTGTGTAACGTCAGATAAGTATGAACTTACAAGTAGGATAGCTTTCATTTGTTCTCTTGTGAGGTCATACTCCTCTCGGACAGATAGCAAGATCTGTACGAAGTTATCATCATCCTCGTCCTTGGGATCATTTGCAGCCGCTGCTGCCGCTGCCATGGGTGGTTTGTACTTGCTCTCATGTTCATCGATCACCCTGTCCAGGAGCTCGTCCCACCCCTTCCTCAACCTCTCGGCCCTGATGCGGACACCCTTGCTGAGCACACCGACGAAGGGCAGGAACGGGAAGAACTCCTCAACGTTGAAGCCTCCTAGGAGTCGTGACGTCTCGGTGACGAGCTGCTCAAACCGCTTGCTCTGACCCTCGCCACAAGACGACTTTCCCATGACGGTGCGGCACACGAGGTCATTCAGGAATGAGCCCATCAGCTTGCCCATGTCGATGGTCGTTCCCATGGCGGCTGCCTCCAATACCTGAGCCATCACCATGCTCACCTCTTCCTCGCGGGCATGGCGGAATAGCAGCACCTTTCTCATTGTGAGCAGGTGCGTGGTGAGGAGCATCCTCGCCTTGCGCCACGTGTCCCCATAGGGCGCAAAGCCGGTGTCGGATGGGCCGTACAAGATGACCTGGGCGACCATGGAGTTGGGTCGGGACGCGAACACATGGTCGTGCGTGCGTAGCACCGCCTCGGCAACTCTTGGCGATGATATGACGAGCACTGGCATGGCGCCAAGGCGGAGAAGCATGAGGTCCATGCCATGCTTTGTGGAAAGACTCCTGAGGGAGACGTGGGGGAGTGAGCCGATCAGGTGGAGGTGCCCAAGGAGGGGCAGCTCCTGCGGTGAAGGCGGCAGGCGGTGGTCATCTAGCTGTTGCTGCTTCTTTGCAGAGTGCAATGCGTTGTATGAGTAAGGTATCACAAGCAAGACGAAGAGGGGGAGGAGGAGAAGAAGGAACCAGGCTCGTGGAGCCGTCAGCTCAAGCATCAATTGCTGAGCTAGATTTTCCATGGCAATGGACATGGATGGATGTTGCGTAGTTTCAGTTTGTGGAGTATATATTGTTTTGGACACAGAAGTAGCGCTGGAGACTTGGCTTAACTTTTTAATTAGTTCACCGTCCAAACAAAACCATGATGCGGCTAACTGGATCTCAAGAGTTGCGTTCCAACTTCCGACGGTAGCAAATTGATTAGTGGACGTTGACTTGACCAGTCACACAAGCCCTCCCCCGAATGATCCATGAGGAACGGCTGCTACTACCGCTGCCTATCACGCAATTTAGATATAGTGCAGAAAAAAACAAATGGAAAGTGATGAGGCATCAGTCACTCATAAATTATAATACTCTTCAATGGTGGATGTGCATAGACCATGTGATATGTCCAGCGGACTGCCTCTTCTGATATTTGAATCTAGAGGTTAACCAATTTTAATTATTTCCTAATTATATTGCTATTCCTCACAAGTCACATTAATTTTCTTAGTGTTGGTAGTGTGTCGACTTTTGACTACCATAGCCGCCCACCCTCGTCTATTTTATAACAGAATGACATTCGTATATCAGAAAGACAAAAAATAGAGTCGAAGGCACTTTAAAAATTACTCCCTCCGTTCTCAGACAAAATAAGAGAGATGACAATAGACGCATGTACCCTTCACTTAACTTCCTAATCAATCGAAATCTGATTCTGTTCCCATAATTAAAGGCTGCAATCTTAGTTTCTTTATATAAATTATGGAAAGAGTGTAATCCCGGATTCCTATTGAAGGAAATAATATCTTTTTTGTTCCCGAGATGTATTATATTTGAGGACATCGTTCAAAGCGCGAATGCTCTTTAATCCGTGACGAAGGGAGTAGGTAGCATCTCAGTATCGAAAAACATAGATTTCCACCCCTTTATTTAGCTTTCTATTCCTTTTTCTTAGCAAAAAGCACATAATAGAAGCTAACCCAAATACAGCCTAAGTCAATTAAACTCTACTAATGATGCCCACTGTAAGAGCGATTGGTAACACCCATTTACAGTGGACACTGTAAGAGCAGGTGGTTTGCCGGTGCACACCAGGGCATGGCCAGCCAAGGGCGGCTCAATCATCAGCCTCCCTTACAGTGAAATGGCCCTGACTCTTATTGTGAACTTTTCACATAGTATACATTCGAACTACAAGAAGCCAGAAACACGTCGTTTCTCTTGTCTAAAACACCAAAGTGAACGGAGGAAGCTAATATTGGCTACTAGAGAATCCTGCTCAAAGAGTATGCACTTGCGTATTGTAAATTGTAAAACTCCTATGCGGAAGCCTTTATCTATGGAACAAAAAGTGGCCTTCTTTATTATCCGTGTAACAAAAAGTGGCCTTCTTTATAAAACGTTATCACCATGAGTTTACTGTTGTTAACCACAAGAGAACCATTATGATTGAATGGTTGAATATTAAAAAAAAATTGAGCAATTGGAAGGATATTATCCAGTTTGAAGATGTTACGCGTTGAACATTTTCTTAATTTAGTTTACTGTGTACTTCTAGGATTGAGACGACGAACTAGAGTGAGTGAGTGAGTGAGAGAATACTGCCAAATTAGTTGGACATGGTCCAGTATGACAAGTAAATGAACCATGAGAAAAACAAGAGTAGTATACTTAACGTATGCAATCAAACGAGCAAGCCAGCAAGCGCTGACAAAATGAGTATAACAATTCGCTGACAACTCACCTCCAATTAATATGTATAACCATGCGTCCGTTCCAACGAGCATCTCCAACAGTTCCTCAAATCTCACTTGCCAAATGATGGATTTTAGCAACTTGGTAAAATAATTTGGCAAGGTGAAAATATGCCATCTTCAATAGTTCCTCAAATCTAACTTGCTAAATAAAAAGAAAGAAGGCCCATCAGGATTTTGTTGATGACTGGTACAACTCCCTCTCCCCATCGCGCGCCCCGTCATCTTCCATGGCGCATCACGGTCACGCGCGCCCACCTACTGTTGTGTAAAATAATTGAACAGCAACATATATTGATCAGCAACTACTGCATATGTACGGCTGTTGTTAAAGAAAAAAAAAAACAAATCTGCCAGTCAAATGAAAGAGAGCCATCGTCACTGCTACCTGTACGTCACTGCTATCTTGCATGCGTCCTGGTCGATCCATCGATCGACTTGACATGACAGCAGAGGCTCCGGCGCAGCACGCCGGCATACAGCAGGAGCAGTAGGTCTTGCTTTTTGCAGCGAGCAGTCATTTTGCAGCGAGCAAAGCGGCGCGCGGAAGGATACGCGGAGGATGCGCGCTGGAGAGGCTGTTTTTACCAAGTTGAGAAATGTAGCAAGTTGGATAACAAACTGTTGGAGACTGTTTTTTCTTGTTTTGCTAAAATTTTATGGATGAGGAGTTGAAATAGCAAACTGTTGGAGATGCTCTAAGAGCTATAAACAACAGTGTACAGTAGAACCAATCACAGAGCGCTGACCACAAGAGGGATGTCAAGTGTGTATGAACCAATCACAGTGCAGCGGCTTTGGAGAGGCCGAGAATAATAGACAGAGCTGCGTTGGGAGAGGGATGTCAAGTGTGACCGATGCGTCTCACAGAGTTGACAGACGGAAACTAGCAGGGGCAAAACCATCCATAAGGGCGTCCACAGCGGCCACCGCAAAACGCTAGCTGACGTGGAGCTAAAAACAATTTAAAAAGTGAGAAGTCACAGTGGTTGCAAGTCTGTCAGAGACTCAAAACTTTTTGAGAACTGTGCGAGCTTAGCTCTTGCTTCCTCTTCCTCGCTAGCGCTGTAAGTTTGCTGTTTCTCTTTCTTCGTGATTGGCTGCATGCTCCTCCTCGCTAGCAATCTTTCAACCGTTGCGGACGCCCTAAGAGAGTATGTTGGCCTTAAGACTCCTAAAAGTGGGCCTAATACTCCTCCTAGTGTACTTAATGGAGTATTTTAAAGTAGGAACATACTTTAGTGGCACTGACATAGTTTCTTGAATAGTAATGGTGTGCTTCAAAAATGATCAAGTTATAATAGCATAGATCCAATTTACCCTATTTTTAAATGAATCATTTTTTGCCCCTTGTCGGGATGCCCGTCAATGGACATGGACTTGGATTGAGTTGAAGCATATGAGGGCGGATCAAGGGCCATAGATTTTAATGATGTTGAATTCTAGGTGCAATTTTGTTTGTACACAATGGATGAACACTCTCAGCGGGGGACGCATATTTGGGTGTACCTAGAAGAGTTTGGATTGTTCCCTTATAGTAGAGATATTTAATCTTAGTTGAAGTTAAAAAAAAAGTTTGACTATAAGATATGGTTTGTGTCCGTGATACTGCCCCAATATAAGCCCACTACCATAAGGATGGGCCTAGTCTGGCAAACATGAGGCCATTCGCGTTAGGAGTCGGGTCTCTCTCCGGGGGCCCTGGCCCGGGCGGAAAGACTGCTGGCACGACAGGTTTTTCTCCCACGTACGCAACACCTAATCCTGTTGTCCTGTGTGAGCTGATTACCCGGACCATGCGTGTACGTAATAGACAAAACGATAGGGTGCATACTACATGATTATATCCAAGAAACCAAAATTAATTAAGCAGGTGTGGTTAGTACCATTCAGATTAATAAAATGTCTCCTTGAACCTCATGATATGTATACCTACCTGCTATAGAACTCATATATACAGCATGGTTTTAGCTTTCTTTTTTGAGAACATGATTTTAGCTAAATTATGAACCTGGTTTCGTACTTTTTTGGGTTAAAACAACTGCTATGTGGATTTTGAAATAATAAAAAAATAGATTTCTATATTTTTAAATACATATTTATTCTGAAAAATGCTTGGATATTTTTTAAAACATGCATTTTTTGTAAAATCTAATTGACCTCTTTGAACTATTGTGAAAGTTTGATTTAGCTGACTTGACACTATATAGTGTAGGATGCTGGTTGACGTGGCGCCATGTCAGCCACAAGGTAAATGGGATGGCTCTAAGAATTATACGGTGCTCATAAGAGTAGCACTACTGCACAGCGAGACTTTACCGAGTGCCAATACACTCGGCAAAGTGCACTTTTACACTTGACAAACGCTTTGCCGAGTGTAGCACTCGGCAAAGTGCACTCGACAAAGTTCGACTCGGTAAAGAAACTTTGCCGAGTGCTTTTTTCTCGGGGCACACTGCAAAATATTTGTATATTTTGCTGAGTGCAAAGGAAGGCACTCGGCAAAGTTTTTGCACCGTCACGCCGTCGCCCATTAACATAAATTTTGCCGAGTGCAGCCCGGCACTCGACAATTTTTTTTTTTTTTTTTTTTTTTTAACAGTTACTTTGCCGAGTGCCCGGCGGGCACTCGGCAAAGTTTTTTATTTTTTTTTTTAAAATTCTTTGCCGAGTGCCGGGGGGCACTCGGCAAAGAGTTTCGTATTTTTTTTCAAAAAATAATTTGCCGAGTGCCATGGCCAAAGCACTCGGCAAAGAAATTAATTTTGGTTTTAAAAAATATGTTAAAGAAGAGCTATAAAACACTAATTATACACGTAAATCGTATACACACATTGAACTTCCATAAAGAAGCTGTCATCATATACATATAGTTAAAAAAGAGATATAAAACACTAATTATACACATAAATCGTATACACACATTGAGCTTCCATAAACAAGTTGTCATCATATACATACTTACTGACTATTGGTGGACTTCTGTACATAACTAAAATAAATGGATGGCTACTTGATTTAGGGCAGGTACATTGCTCCACAAAAGCGGTCTCATACGCTGTCTCATGCATTGCCACGTAGGATTTTTGATGATGTGGTGGAAAGAGAGAGGTGAGAGAGAACAACGTAGTTGTTTCGCGAAACAACCACCTCATGAGCTAAAATTTAGGACTATGAGACATGTATTTTACCATTGTATGAGTTGTTGTTGTTATACACCTCACAATCCTATTTTTACTCTCTCCATAAATTAGGGAATTATGAGTTTCTATGAGACAACTTAAAAAGGATAATCATTGTACACGTAGTCTATTAAGTCGTCTTAAATTACGTGGCACTCTATGAGACAAGTTATGAGACAACACCAATGTACCTGCCCTTACCTCTTTTCAATATAAATGGCTCACAGCTAAATAATTGGAGATCTAAATATATCAAAATAAAGTCAAAATTGCGCTAAACTTTATATTAGAGTTTCAAATATTGTAGTAAGGCTATAGAAAAAAATTGGGCCAAAAATCAAAAAAAAATAAAAAATATTTTGCCGAGTGCTTTTGGTGGGCACTCGACAAAAAATATTTTGCTGAGTGTAGCACTCGGCAAAAAATTTTTGCAGATTTTAAAATTAACTTTGCCGAGTGCAATAGCATGGCACACGGCAAAATATTGCACTCGGCAAAATTGTTTCCAGGTTTTAAAATTAATTTTGCCGAGTGCCAAGCTGTTATTGCACACGGCAAAGTTTATTTTTTTAAAAATAAAACTTTACCCCGTACAATGGCATTGCACTCGGCAAAGTTTATTTTTTATTTTTTTGAAAAAGGAAACTTTGTCGAGGGCCTAGAGCATTACTGGGCCCGGTTGTGTGCTATTATCAACACACCCTATCTTAAAAGTGGCAATCTAGGACATTCAGTACAACTACAAGCTACATGGCTTTGGCTTAACTGACTATAGCAGGAGGACATACAAGAGCAAGGCATCAAAGCCTTAACTGACTGTTGGATGATCAACTTGTCTGTGTTTCGATTAACGACGGACAATAATTACTCCGTAAGCGTGCTTACGCTATCAGATGGTAGAGCAAAGCAGACACGAAGGGTTTATATTGGTTCGGACAGAATGTCCCTATGTCCAGTCCGGGTTATGTGTTGTCCGCTCTCTTTGATGGAGCTTGCAAAGGGGAGATTACAAACTATAGTTGAGAGAGAGTTCTCTAAGGAGGAACCCAAGTCACTTCGAGGAAATAAACGAATGAGTGAGTATGAGCGTGCATTTGACTAGAAAATAGGGCTCAACAACCTAAGGATTCTTGCACGAGTCGATGCATGTGAAATCCTGGAATGTAGGTTGATCGGCAGGGTTGCAAGAGGTCGGATGTATATCTATTTATCCGGCCTCCCGCCGAGGGGGTCGTGACCTACCTTTATAGAGCAAGGAGGTGTCTTGGTTTACAAGTCATCAGGGATCTTCTGGCTCTGTTTTCCTTGGCGGTGGCGTTTTGTTTAGGGAGTCATGGCCGCCACGGCTCCCCCCCCCCCCCAATGCCGGGGTAACTTAGGCTTCTCTCCTGTTGCAAATCCTTAGGGATGTAGGGCGCAACTTGCTTTCTATCCTGCGCGTTTTGTGCGGCCTCCATTTCCGCCGATCGATCGGCGGCTATGGGTCGCGGGGGTCTAGCTCTCGTCCTTTATTCCTTGTATGGATGGAACAATAGTCCCTTTCGTGCGCCTGAGCCCTAGGAAGGGTCGGGTGAAGTGAAGATGGATCGCCATCGGGCGGTGTTAGTGCTCCTTATTGCATACTTTTAATCACCAACTTTATAATAAAATTAGCACCAAACTTAGTGAATATGGTTTTATACACCTATATGGGCAAAAAGTAGAGTAAACTATAGGATAAACAATATATCCACTTTGGCACAGAGCAAGACAAGGAGGAAAGAACCCAACCACCTCAACTGGGCAAGTCTACACGCAATCCAACACTAGAAGCAACAGTGAAAATAAGACCGAGGGGACCTAGCCTGAGCACAATCACGCCTAATGGCACGAGCATGTCACTTCTAGCTCCCGTGTGGCCCATCTTTCTCACATAGGCCCTTGTCAACCAAGGACAGAAAAGGTGAAAAGAAAGCAGACCAAATCAATTGGCCCTTGTCAATCAAAATTTGTTTTTTTTAAAAAAATGCCGAGTGCTAGGCCATTGCAATCGGCAAAATATGTTTTTTTTTAAAAAAAACTTTGCCGAGTGCCGTGAATGTGGCACTCGGCAAAGTTTCACGGCGGCAAGACGCCGTCGACGGTGACCGAAACTTTGCCGAGTGCCGTGCTTTGCCAAGTGCCCGACTCGGCAAAGTATAGGTTTGCCGAGTGTCACACTCGGCAAAATATTGCTTTGCCGAGTGCCCCGATAAATTGCACTCGACAAAGCACTGTGCACTTGGTAATGTTCGTCTGTGCAGTAGTGATATGCTTGGTTGCATTTTGACATCAGGTGTTGATTCCATTTAGAAATCCAGTTCTATCTCGGGGAGGTGGTCAATCTAAATACCAACTATACCCAACATAGCAAGCCAATGCTCAGACTGAGTTACAAAATCTCTGAAAGTTACTCTCACACTAATACAACTGAAACTATCATGAAGGTTTCGAATTATTTTGACAGTTAATCGTGTGGCAACTTTTATTTCCCTATCGCTTTTGAGTTGTACTCTCTCTGTCCCTAAAAGAGTGTCACTAGAAATCCGCGTTTCCCTCACAAATACGCTTCCCGGACGACACTTAAATAGGGACGGAGGGAGTATGTTAGTTCTTGTTGGTATATTGACAAGGAAGTCACTTTCCCTATTTCCCAAACTATAATTTGTATTTCTAATGAAATTCCATTTTCCGTTAGTGTTAAGTCAAATGATATTGATATTTGTGATATACCATTAAATTCATTGTGGAACACATTATTATTTCGAATCATGCATAGCACAAGATTTTGTTTCATACAAACTTCTTTATTGAAATAGTATGACTTAGAGCAGATCCGAATTACATTCTTGTCGGATAGAGATAGTACATAAAAAGGCATACTGTAACACGTCGATTTGCAACTAATGAAGCCCTACTCCGGACAACATTTGTGATGAATGTTTTTGTGACAAATAAGTGCTTATATTCAAGATTCCTTAAACTAATTCATCTACCTGCGGAATAGGACGTATGGGACGTAAAAGCAGTTCAGCCTTCCTCCTCACTTCGAGTCCACAAGAATCCGTCATGTCTACCTCCTCCGGCCTGATTCCCTTGGGCAGTTCCCAATCGAAATGGTACAGGAGGCTAGCCAAAGCAATCTCAATGTTTACTTGCGAGAAGGTTATCCCAGGGCAAATTCGTCGCCCAGCCCCGAATGGTATGAACTCAAAGTCTGATCCCATGAAGTTGAAAGTCTGCTCGGCCTCAAACCTCTCTGGCACAAACTTGTCAGGATCTTGGTCTTGCCAGTAGTTTGGGTCCCTAGAGATTGCCCATACATTTGCAACAAGTATTGTCCCTTTTGGCACATCGTATCCTTGAACCTTACGGTCTTGTCTGCAAAACCTCGGAGTTAGCGGAATAGGAGGGTGTAGTCGTAAGGTCTCCTTGATAACTGCTTTGAGGTACCCCATGTCTCTTACAGCCACCTCGTGCACTCTATCCTGACCTGTGAGGACGTGGCGGATCTCAGACTGAACCTTTTTCATCACCATTGGATTTGCCATTAGTTCGGCCATGGCCCATCGAAGGGTAGACGTTGTTGCCTTGATTGCTGCAATAAACACATCCTGCCCAACACAGACATGCACGCGAGTAAGGTCTCTGGTAAAATACATATTTCACTTATTTTATAGTTGAGGTGCTTGATTTGTTCTTCTTCTTCGTGTTTGTTTATCTAACAACATGTTATTGTTTGGCTATCTTAGTATATACTATTACTATTGGAGGATCTAATAAAGACATTATATTAATTCTCACTTAACGTGATAGAAAAAAGATAAATTCTAGAAATTTTCACACAATGATCTAAAACATCTTGCCTTTCATTTGATAGACTCAAATTCACATATGCCAATTTGAAAAATAAATAAAGTAACATCCTAGTCATCCATCTAAATTACCCACCTATGCATCTAACTAACATATTGTAATGATACTAAATTAACCATGATATATAATTTGTATAGTTTGTTAGTTTAGATATATATGTATACATTTTTAACTAAATATTTGATCTATCTATATTGGTAGTATTACCATTACTGCATAAATAATTTCTTTATAAGCAATATGCGACTTATGGCTGCTTAAGTGCATTGAGAAGTGGAAGAAGCCAATTGGCCTTTTAATATCCATTTAGAATAAACATGCATATAAGATTTAAATATTAAGATTCTCTAGAGGTAGCACCGCTACCTATGGGAGCTCTCACTTCATGTTCAACCAGTCATCTTAAGAAACACGATGAATGTTTCAAATAAATTCTTATATTATAGTGTTTAAGAATTCAGTCCATCACCTATTGTTATTCTTAAAGAGTGCATAAAGGAGAGGTAATAAAAATAAAAGACATAATAGGAACTAAAGTGTTATTAACTTAATGGTAAGAAATCTATATCAGTCAATAAAAATATAATATGAAAAAACACAAAGTTTAAATTAAGGACGTCATAATAGTTGAGATGCAACAAAAGCCCACCACAGCTTCTGACAACTAATTGCTATTCAGGATATATGCAGGTGCCATCAAAAGGAAAAACCATATCGATACGGGTCAATTTTTTTTTTCTATACATTAGTTCCTTGCAAAAAATAATCGGTAAGTTTATGATAACTCGATATAGACTAAGAAGAGTATCTATTATGCCTATTATGTTAGAAATAAATAGAGAAAACATAAAACTTATTTTGAGTAATTGGTTTTACTATTTAGAGGTACTAAACAATAAACAATGGTTATATCTTCTAAGATTTTAGTCACTGTGAGAGTAAGGAACTAAGGATTTATGGACTATTAGGAAGAAATTGTAATGGTTTTTTTGTAAGATGCCATTTTTTTGGTTGTACTAGTTTTCTCTTGAAAATTTATAAAAATTCAGACAGATGAAATAAGCAATCAATGATGAGAAAATAAGTTGAAGTAGAACATCCAAACGGAACCAGTGAGACGCGAGATATTACAATTAGCATATCCATGATGATTCCGTGGGTGAGAGAAACTCCCATGGCGCCTTCCCTCTGTATCCTCAGCAACACGTCGACCATGTCCTGCTCGCCGGCAGCAGCAGCACCACCTTGTCCTGAGGACCTCCTCTCCTCGTGGAGGCTAAGGATACCTTCCATGAGGCGGACCACCTCCAGCCTGTTCTTCTCCGCCTTACCATTGCGTGGCAGCATCCGCACTAGCCACGACGATGGGAAGAGGTCCCTCAGGTCGAAGAGCGAGAAGAAGTCGAGAGCCTGCTCCAGCGTATGGAGGAGCGCCGCTCGGTCGGGCATCGTCATGTCGCCGAAGATGGCGCGCACCGCTGAGTCCGTGACGAACACGGCGAGGCTCTCGTCGATGTTGGCGAGCTGGCCCGGCGAAGACGCCGACGCCTGCAGAGATGACACGAGGCGGGCCGCCTCCTGCTCCCGGATGCGCCTGAAGGACTCGACGCGCTGCGCGCTGAGGAGTTCGGTCACAAGGACCCGCCGGAGCAGCCGCCAGTGGTCGCCGTAGGGCGCGAAGACGATCCCCATGCCGTGCCTCGAGTAGAGCTCGTCGAGCGCCGGGCTGGTCGGCCGCTGCTCGAAGGCGGCGTCGCGGAACACCTCCCCCGCGGCTTCGGCGGAGGAGACGACGAAGACGACGCGCTCGCAGATCCTGAGCAGCATGAGCGGGCCGTGGCGCAGGGAGAGGTCGTGCATGCGGTGGTGCGGCGGGAGTTTGCTCAGCAGGCAGTGGGTGCTGCCGATAAGCGGCAGCTGCCACGGTCCGGGAGGCAGCTTCGGCCCGAGCTTCCTGCTCGTGCCGAACTTAGCGCGGACCGTGGCATGGATGAGGAAAGCAAGGAAAATGCATAGGGCGTAGAACCCGTAGTAGTGTGGCATGCCAAACTCCTCCATATGGTTGGTCGCGAGATCAGAGGTTCCCACGATTATCTGTGTATGTCCACACCCAAACTCCACTGTAAATTAATATTGGCTCACGCCCCCTCTCCGTACATGGTGCATCATCATATTCATCTCAAATGATTTTTTTTTTCGATAAAGGAAATTCAATATCCGGCCTCTACATCCGGGGATGTACACAGCCAATTGTTACAAAAGATATAGAAAACAAAAGAGCGAAAAACTATGGTCTTATACATGGACCAAAACATTACAGCAAACGACAAAAGCTTCGACCCTCTATTTGATCAATGAGAGGACGTCCTTGGCTTGCTCTTGACGCCGCAGCAGAGTCTCAAATGCCGCAATGCAGAGCATGATTATGAGCAGTTGTGCTTGTGTTGATGCCTTCAAGAAGGTAAATGACATCCGCAGACGCCATCATCAACGAAAGGAAGAGAAAATTACAGCGACGCCTCCAAGGGGGAAGATGGCGTTGATTGCGTCATCGCCGCCGGCCCAGCACAGCCAGGCAGGGTTTTCACCCGTATTCCAAGATCCTGCAAAAGCACATCCAAGCCGAATCAACATACGACTAAATGCCAGGGATGATCGGCAGGGTCTTCATCAGATGCAGCGAGGCAGCAGAAAAACAGGGGGGGCAACGGTGTCCTTTGATGTGGATGTCGGAGCCGATTTGCGGGCTGCCTGGGAGCGACGTGGTCTCGAGCCGAGTGCCTGGTGCAGATTGATCCAGGCCACGGCCTAATGGGAGGGCGGGTTGGACGGCTTGTAGATAGCCGGTGCCAACACCGGCATCCCCATCCGGTGCCCGGGAGTCCAAATCGACCCCCAGGCCGTCGCCGAGGAAAGTATCCCCGACCGAAGGCAACGCCCGCCCGAGTCCGCATCGTCGGAGCACCACCTGCACCGAGAAGGGGGCAGCATAGGGCAGCAGCCGGCGGATCCAGGCTTTGAGATACTCGGATCGGCCCGCCGCCGCCAGACCCCTTCACCGGTGCAGGTACGCCGGCCGTCATCCGTCCATCCACCAACCGGTGGAGAGAACAGTGCAGTTGTCCGCGTCGCCGAGCCCACCGGGGTGCGAGCCAGATCGGCCGCCACCGTCGAGCAGGCCGCCACCTCACAACACCGCCGTGCGAATCGTCGATCCGGTGGAGGAGGACCTGATTGGCCACACCTCCGCCCGGTTGCCGCTGGCCCCGCCGCCGCAAACCCTAGACCCTCTGCCGGTCGATCCGGACGCGGAAGGGCCAGGTCCTGGCATGGAGGGGTCAGATCAGTCGAGGAGGGGGGGCCGGATCGGCCGCACCTCTGCCCAGGGACCGCCGGTACCCGAGAAGAAGGGGAATCGGGGAGGGCGGAGGAGATGCACGGGGATAAACGGAGACGAGGGAGCGTGCGGGGAGGAGCCTTGTTGAGCCCTCCCCGCTGGCCGCCACCGCTGGCGAGGAAGCCCTGCGGCGGCGGCCCGACCGGCGGCGAGGGAGGGGGAGCTTGTGGCGGCGGAGTCCGGCCCCTCGAGTCGCCTCCTGGGAGACGACGCGAGGGTCGCGAGGCTCTTTCCTCTTCATCTCAAATGATGAATCCCTACCTTCCTTCCCCCATCTCCTACAGAAAGACAACATCAGAAATACTCTACAGTCGCTCTGAAGGTGGTCTCTTCCATCTTGGAACTACCTTGTTACATTGGCTTTCAATGTGTGGCTTGAATAAATCTCTGAATTCCACTATTTACTACCAAATGAGCCATGCCAATTCCTGATGGCTCCTTCTATCTCCCTCCATCAAATAATTTAGCAAAATTGCTATCAAACACTGCTTCTCACTTGGCAGCGTTAGAATGAGCTCCACACACTGTTTCTATCGGTCTTGCTATCAACACCACTGTTATCTTCATCCTTCGAATTTTGTTGTCTCTCTTGGTCTGGGTTTCTAGACTGTCATTGATGAAAAAACCTCAGCATCACTTATATTAAGATGAAAATTTACATTTCCTGGATCACTTTCTTTGAACCTACAATCCTTATTGGAGGCATGCCCCTAACATATAAACAAATTGGAGAAAGAGAGGTCGTGGACTTTTCCTTGTTGTTGCTCTCTTCCATTCACAGTAGATGGAGATTCATATATTAATGTAGAGATATAGACCTAGACCAATAAGAAAGTCGGCCCACGTGTTTTTGTAAGCACATAAGTTACTGTCTAGAAATCCATTTCGTACAAATTTATCGAAATCGAAAGAAAGAAATGTCTACACAGATCTATTCAATTCAGTTTCCAGGGTTTTCTTACCTTCAAATATTCATGTATGCAACCAGAAGTAGTTTCTATTTTCATTTGATCTAGTTGGTGGAGATACACTTATAATTATCTTGTAAATGTAATATTAAATAAATATTATTGTTCATTTTCTCCACTAGCGCTAAGTTTTTAGTTTGCTCTGTTGAGCACTTTGGCTTTAGTACAAGTAGTAGTGTTTAGACTTGAACATCCACCTTTAAGGTACAATTTTCAGTTGCCACCACTTGTTTTCTTTTCCTGCTCACATTATTGGCGGCGTGTTGATCACTACACCAAAACATTTAGGAGGATGATCAGTCAGAACCTTGAAATGGGATAAAATAGAATGCAAAAGAATTGATAGCAATGCTAACTAGAAAGTAAAAAATGTTGCACCTTGACGTAATATATGAGCCTTTCATTTTCTCAGAATAATTCCAGTACATAGTTTGCACTAAAATTAGTAGTGTACAAGAATTAGAACAATTAATGTAACATTCTTTTCTTTCCTCCCTTTAAGTTCATTAGTTTTAACACAAGTTGTTGATTTAAGTCTCGCAAGCTACATATGCAAAGGGCCAGTCCTTGACATAATATCTTTAGGAGAAAGAGAATGCCTTCAACGGTTTTTTGTTGTCACTCTCATCCCCAAATGACATAGATAGGACAATGCGAGGGTCATGGAATTTTCTTTGTTTTTTTTCTCTCTATCGGTGTCTTTTTCTTTTGATATTGATTAATTAGCAAGCAACAGAATTCTGATAATAAATGGCGTTCTTTTCAAATGTGAATTAATTCCGATTGATTTGGGTCTCCTCGCTTTCATTTCACTATCTGTCTGATGTGTGGGGGTGAAAGCAACGAGAAAGAAAATTCCATGAGCCTCTCTTTCACTTAGTACAACTCTATTTTTATCTAGTATAGTTGATGGAAAAGTACTTATGCTCATGTTGTAAATGTGAAAAATAGTGACCTCAAGTGTAAAATATTTAAAAAAAACATTACTATTTGTTTTTCTCTGAACTTTTGGTATGTTTTTTGTAGGCTTTGCATCTTAGCTCCTCAATTTGGCACATTTGTGTTTAGATTTCAATCGCTCCCGCACGGTGTGACGCTAGCCCCTCCTCCCTCCTCTTCCACCTCGCCGCCACCGGAGGAGGCTGCCGGGAGGCCCGCATGGTTTCCTAGGATGGTGGCAGCGATGTCCTTTCCCCGGCTGTGCGAGTTCTCTGTGCGGGGCGACGCTCAGTGGCCACGGTGGTGGTTTGCGGCTCACACAGGATTTCGAGGCGCGGGGGCTCCGTGGCGGCGGTGGTGGCTGCGGCGGCTGTCGTGCGTGTGGCGCGGAGGTGGGGGCTGGAGTCTGTTGCCCGGCGTCGTCCTCGCCGTTGTCTTCGGTGGGCATGGCAGTGGCGATGACTCCGGCCACATGTCGGGGGCCATGTCTGGATCCGCGCGGATCCAGTATGGAGGTGACCGGATCCGGTGCCTCTGTGCGGGATTCGTGGTGGAGCTTCCCCCATATGGTTTGGGGGGTCACGCGGCGGCGAGGCTGGGCGACCGGCCTTCCTACACGGGAACGGCTGCAGCAGCTGCAGCATACTCATACCATATTTGTTTTCATATTTTTGTCCGGATTCGGATTCGAATACGGATGGTGGCAACCATGCCGGATAGGACACGATTCAATATCGACATCACAAATATGCGATTTGAGTATTCAGATACGGATACGGTATCGGATGTTGAATATCCGGACTGGGATACGGACGGACTAAAACCCCTCTAAACGGATTCGGTCGAACGGACGGACGAATAAATATCCGTACCACTTTCATCGCGAGTTTCTACCAACGATATGAAGACAAATTTACCGTCACTTTTTACCCTTTCCCATCACTCTCTGTCTCTGTTCACGCAAGATGCAGACAGGTTTAGCACAAGGCAATCATTTTCAGTCCATGACTGCAGCAAACTCGTTGAAATAGACATGGAATATCTAGACTAATCTGTACGCCTTACTATTTCCATATATGTTGAAACAGACATTTCACCTGTCTCAGAAAAAAAAATTTAGATAATGCTGTCTCAGAAAAAAATGCAGAAACCAAATGGGTGGAGGTGGAGGTGGACTAGGGCTTGAAACATTCAATTCATGGGACCAGTAGCAAAATCAAGATTATATATATGTGCCAAGCCAACAGGTCGGAATCATTGCTTGCTGGCTTGGACGTTTGTCTAAACGTGTGGATCGGATGGCCCAATGATCCAACTTGTAAGTTGTGTGGCGTCGAACCTAAAGCTCGTACACATCAATGCGAACACTGCCCGGTCCTTTATCAAGAAAACAAGGTGCAGGATATTTTTCAAACATACGAACTTTTAGCTAGAACTGAGACAACTATTTGTTTCAAAACAAAAAGAAAGAACAGCCAACTATCAGACAAAAAAGGTCTTTATCCTAAACTCCTATAAAACTAATGTCCACTAGCCTATTTCTCTAGCTCCTCATTCCTCCACATCACCCGCGCTTCCACCACGTCATCCCGTAGTGCTCTAATTGCAGAACATTAAACAGCCATCCACTCATCTGCTCTGCTAACTGCGTACTGAGTTAAGTAGTGTTGTAGAAACTGCCTCCACTACCATGCAATCAAGAGGCCACCGCCAACTGTATCACTAGAATTCTAGAAACAGCCCGCACTTATATATAGAGCTTGCGTGTATATATACAGAATGAATAGGGGACCCTTCCTCTCAGAATATTGCCCACTAATCTTGCTCACCGACTTTTGATGAAAAACAAGTTATGTCGTCACTGTGGTTTCAGGCCATATACTTGAAACCTTGCGTTCTAAAACTGATGTGTTAGAGTACGGCAGAGACCTATTGGGCCTAAGCCGGTGGTTAATTAGAGATAAGGGTCAACCTCTCTATATAAGGAGAGGAGATGTATCAATCTAATCAAGCAAGAGATTAAGAAGGAAAACCCTTCCCTTTTGCCCAGCCGCGGGCAAACGCCCCGCGGCTGGATTTCTCTCGCCCTCGCAGCCCTAGCTGCCCCATGAACAGTACCCGCGGATACTGTAGCACACACTGTGCCGCCGCTCCCCTCAGCCCTCTCCTCCAGATCCCATCAGCCCACATAACAACCTGGTATCCAGCTTCCTGGTTCGATGTCCACCTGGCTGCCCACCTCCACCTCGCCGCCGCCATCCATGGCTTACGTCGCTGTGCCTATCCCCACGCCGCTCGGCGCACATCTCTGGGCGATGCCGCCCCTGTTCTCCGCAGCGCCGCCGATGGCAGCGCCGCCGGTGTTCACCACCGCCACAGCCACTGTGGCGCCACTACTTGCGCAGCAGCCTATGCTGCTGCCTTCGGCGCCCGCTGCGTCCTCTCCGATCACGCTGGACTCCCTGGCTACGGCTGTCCAGGACGTGACCAGATCGTTGGCTGCCATGCAGTCCTATCTGGCCATCTGGCAGCATCAGCCACCGCCGCCGCCGCGGAGCACGGCGACGGTCGCTGCAGCACCCACCACCGGTGGGCCGAGCCTCCAGCACCCATTCACCGATGGGATCTTCTATAGGGGTACAAGCGTCCAGCAGCTTCGGATGTCGGCTGCGGTGCGGCTGCAGGCTGCTGCACGTGGCCTCCTTGCGCGTCGGCGGGTGCGGGAGATGCGCGATCTACAACTAATTCAGCCCTGCACCCCTCCGCAGTCCCTCCAAGATGCTCTTCGTTGTGTGGACTTCGATCCCGTCCGCTACGTCGCGGATCTTCAACATGCGGTTTTCCCCACGGGCGACGTGCATGCTGTTTTCCCCGAGGGCGGCGAACTCAAAATCTGCAACGTTGGCGGTTGGATGCCCTCCGCTCTTGTTGGTGTGCTGCAAACCAGCAGCCGTCCGGCAAGGAGAAGCCATGGTGTCACCGGTGGGAAAGCCCTGCCTAGCGCCGCAGTGTTCCGCCACCGGCCGCCGAGAGGGCGCCTTCGCAGGTTGCTGTTGCGACCACTTCCTGGAGGCCACACACAAGCATCCCCTTCGTCCAGATGATCTCCATGGGATCCAGGTGGTTGTACACGTGCAAATCCAACGTGCAGATGGTGTCCACATTATGTTCGAGTCAAAAATAAAGAGTCCCAATCTATTTCAAGTTGAGAATAATAGTATAAGCCGAGATGTAAAAGGCT
The DNA here is from genome assembly GCA_018135685.1 of Themeda triandra. NCBI lineage: Eukaryota > Viridiplantae > Streptophyta > Magnoliopsida > Poales > Poaceae > Themeda > Themeda triandra. The sequence goes on from JAENPR010000188.1 coordinate 164,508, forward strand.
TATTTTTAGGTGTTAGGTTTGTGTCAAGTAGAGTCATCGTTATAAGTTGGTTAGGTTGCAGCTCGAGGACGAGCTGCATGTCCAGGTGGGGTGTAGTGTTAGAGTACGGCAGAGACCTATTGGGCCTAAGCCGGTGGTATAGCCCGTTAGGGTTAATTAGAGATAAGGGTCAACCTCTCTAAGGAGAGGAGATGTATCAATCTAATGAAGCAAGAGATTAGAAGGAAATCCCTTCTCTCTTGCCGGCCGTGGGCAAAGCCCCGCGGCCGGCGTTCCTAGCGCCCAAAACCCTAGCCTCTGCTCTCTCTCTCTCTCACAGCCACCAACCTGTGAACAGTACCCGCAGGTACTGTAGCACGGGTACTGTTCAGGCCTTCAGTCGCCGTTTCCTCATCGCCTCCCTCAACTACGCAGCCCCAACAACGTTCATAACAGATGAATGATGGAAGCAAAGAACCTGGTAGCCGGCCGGGAGCCATACATGCATCATGGACCTCTATCATCGTTAGTTTGAAACAAAGCTTTCTCCCATTTTTTTTCATTTGAACCTGATAATGTGTTTTGTTCATTTTCAGGAAGACCGTGAATCTAAAATATGCACCGGGCCTCTCTCTATCATCTTCAGGTTACTAGGAGTATACCCCGCGCTTTGCTACGAGATTTTCTTTAAAAATAAATCTGTTATAGGTATGTATACAACTTGTATGTGAATAGATTAAAGATTTAAAATGTTTCATATGATAGAGATGATATGAATATTTTTTTAATTTACTAAGAGATGACATGGACTTAGTGGAGAATGACGTGGACACCTTACATTAAGAGAGAGCATTTAATAATGTCACTTGGTGGGAGATGATGTGGACACCTTACATGAAGAGAGAAATCCTCTAGTGGGGTTTATCTTTATAAGAGTTATAGATTACCAATCCACATGTTGTGTGCAGCGTTTTTACTTTTAATATGATTGGGCTCCATATGAACTCAAAAGTATTCATTAGACTGCGGTATGCGTTTGGTACACTTCCCATCACTCTCCGTCTCTGTTCACGCAAGATGCGGACAGGTTTAGCACATGGCACTCATTTTCAGTCCACGAGTGCAGAAAAGTCGTTGAAATAGATATGAAATATCTAGACTAATATGTACGTCTTATTTGCTTGTTGAAACAGACATTTCACCTGTCTCACAAAAAATGCAGAACCAAATGGGTGGTGGTGGAGGTGGAGCTCAGATGGGAAGTACACCATGCGTAGTGCTTGAAAGATTCAATTCGGACCTGTTGCAAAATCAAGAGTATATGTGCCAAGCCGACAGGTCAGGATCATTGTGCTTGGATGACTATACTCCAGAAAAAGTTCTGGCTGCTAACAGCGTCTCTAAACGTGTGGCTAGGATGGCCCAATGATCCAACTTGTAAGTTGTGTGGTGTCGAACCTAAAGCACCTACACATCATTGCAAACACTGCCTGGCCCTTTTATCAAGAAAATAAGGTGCAGAATTTTTCAAACATAACTTTTAGCTAGAACAGATAACTATCAGTTTCAAAAATAAAAAAATAAAAGAACAGACAACTATCACAGAGAAAAAAAGGTCCGTCTTACACTCAGAGGTCATGAGTCTGTTTCCAGATGTGTGCCATCAAACTACTTCAGGGTCATGAGTCTGTTTGATTTTTGTTAACTATATATAATGCTATATGTATCTATCTAACTCAGAGGGTTGCATTGCCCTCGATTTCAAAATACTTATTAAGGTAACCGCAGCCACTCTCTCGAACCCTATAAAAGTCTACCATCATATGCCTCCTAAAGCACAGGACTTCTGCTATTTATCTCGAGTTTGTCATGGTCCCCTAGCCTAGCTTGCCATTGCCAAAACAACTTCAGCATCACTGACTGGGCACATCATGTGGAGGCTGAGGATTGGCGAGGGCGGCGGTCCATGGCTACGGTCAGTGAATAACTTCATCGGCAGGCAGGTATGGGAGTTTCACCCCGACGCTGGGAGCCAGGATGAGATCGCCGAGATTGAGAGGCTGAGGCAGGAGTTCACAGAGAACCGTTTCCAGAAGAGGGTAGCACAGGATCTCCTGTTACGCATGCAGGTAATAGTAAGCATAACAGAATTTGAAATTTATGCAGTTTTCATTCACATGTTTTACAAGAACATGATACCTGGTCAAACCAGTACGTACCCTTTACAGTCATGACAGGCAGCATTCGAACTATTGCCACTGAATGTTTTAGGTGTGTTTCCCAGATAAAAAATACAAAATAGCTAAAATTTTGTGTGAGCTCTAGATAGACCTTTTCGGATGCAAAACATTATTCGAATATTAAAAAAATACTGCAGCTGCAAAATACTCTGGTTTTTCCAAACCTGCTGGTGGGTGCACAAGATTCACCTGCTAGCACATTTCCATAACTAATCTGCAACGGACACTTATTTATCCAAAGATGAACCCATAGAGATATGGCTGGCACTTTTTGGCAGAATTCTAAGAGTAGCAATAACGTAATGGTCAAAGTCTCATATCAGTGGCTAGTAAAACTTAACGACATGTCTACAATATTACGTTTGCACTATTATGACGTGCACTATTTTAAACGGATAATTTAAAAGAGGCATGACATGTTTTTCAAGAATACGCAAAAGATTTGCGCATATTTGTAATTAAATAGAAGAGAATGTTTTACAAAGATACCATGTTGTACCATGAAATTCTGACGGTATATAGTTGTATATATGTAATGCAGTATGCAAAACAAAACCAGCTTCAAGTGGATGTTCCAGTCATCAAACTTGCACATAGTGCAGAAGTCACGGAAGAGACTATATTAGTATCATTGAGGCGAGCCCTTGCCCAATATTCTACTCTACAAGCACATGATGGTCACTGGCCTTGTGATTATAGCGGTGTCATGTTCATTATGTCTATTATGGTATGTGCTTCCTTCGATTTGCAAGAACTATGTATATTTGAATCATATTAAGGATACACGACTAAATATGCTTCATCACCACCCAACGGTTGGGGATCCCCAATCACTGCCAGTTTTGCAAACCGGCGGTATAAGTGGATGGTGAAGAAGATTGTCGGTAAAAGTGGACGGTGAAAATGAAAGATTGTCAAAACAATGATTTGCATCCAACGGTGATAATCTTGCACCATTGGCACTCAGCTCACCACTGGCGCCACTTGTCGGAAGGCTGCCTGCGCTGGGTGTCGCGGGCAGGTACCATAGGGAGAGGGATAGAGAAACAGAGTGGAGAAAAAACCACCACACGTGTGATACAGAGAGGCCGGTGGGTGCCATGGATATATGTGTGGTCTATAGGCTCGTTTGGTTCCAACCCTGGACCAAACTTGCCTGGTGAAATCTCTTGCTGGACTATGCCTGTCAGCCTGTGGCATATTCGGTTGATGCCCTGGGTAAGTGTCTGGGCCTGGCATCCACTTCGTCGCTCAGGCAGACAAAATCGATTGTCTGGCTGTGTCATTGATGTTAATTACATGGCGTATTTAATGCAATTAGCTGATAGACAAGCCACACTATTTACGTCCGGTACGCTGTACGCATTTATCTCAATGTTAACCACGAGCACACTTATCTTTGTCCAGTACGTATTTCTCTCTTTATTAACCACAAAAAAAAAATTATATGGCCCTCCTTTTGACGTGAAATTATTTACATAGACACGTCAATAAAAAAGTACTTATCGTGGATATAGAGCTCAAAAACAAAATATATATATATATATATATATATATATATATATATATATATATATATATATATATATATATATATATATATATATATATATATATATATATATATATATATACACACACGGCAGTGCTATTCTACACCTGGGTGTAGAATAGCTTATTCTACACCAAGACACGAAATACACAGAAATACTGGCCGTAAATACTGAGTAATACTGGCTCGCGGTAAGTATGATCAGTATTAGTCAGTACACGTCAGTATTATGAAAATATTGACATATAAGTAAATTATGGAAATTTGTTCGGTAAAACACCCAGTAACTAAAACTGACCCCGAAATACTGAATAGTACTGAACCGCGTCCAATATCAGTCAGTAGAACGCGTCAGTATCACGAAATACTAAATAATACTGACATTCGAGTACCAGGTTGGTTCAGTATAACAGGTTGGTGTAGAATAAACTAATCTACACCTGGGTGTAGAATAGCACGTGTATATATACATATATATATACACACACACAGAGAGAGTTGTCATAAAAATATTTAATCTTAGTAATTTTATTAATTGAATAAAATAATTCATTTTGGTAAACACATTCTACAATCATCATGTATAGACGGTAGCAACATGATTTGTCTTCTCAAACCAAACACACATTCTCAAAGTTGCCTCACCAGGCAAAAACCATCAACTTTTCAAGCAAGTCTCTGGCAGCACTTTTTATGGGCAACCATGGCCCGGCCAAGGGCCAACATTCGAGTGCTTGGGTCCGCCTTTCAAACACCCCCGAGAAAGCACACGTGATGAGAAAGAGATGCACATGCAGGCTGGTCTAGGTGGTTTTTCACCATTGGGTCTTCTCCCAAATCTGCAGTGTATAAATTGATCTTCACCACTAGTTTGTCTCAAACCAGCAGTAATGTTTATCAATAATGTTTTTTAATAAAACTAGCAGGAAAATTATCATTGTCAAAGCCCATTTCAGTAGAAAGATCTACTTTCATATGGTTAGTGAATAATAGTTTTTCATATATAATCATTAGTGATTAAATATCATTGGTAACTTATAAAAAGAAAAAGTATATGATGTGCTTAATAAGATCTAGGAAATTATCTGTGCTGTAGTCCATAAGTTGATCAAACAGTGCTAGGTAACTTAGGGTTGTATATAGCTTGCTTGGTGCAGTAATCCTTGAATGCTTCCTTTCCAATGTATGTTATGAAGGTTATGTATTTTTCTGCAGGTATTTGCACTATATGTCACTGGATCACTCAATACAGTTTTATCTATGGAACATCGATATGAGATTTGTCGCTATATCTACAACCATCAGGCATGACAACTAAAGCTTAGTTACTTTGTGGTTAATGTATTTGGAACAAGCAGTAAAAGTTTGTCTGTAATATATATTCCATGTAGAATGAAGATGGTGGTTGGGGCATTCAAGAGTTAGGACCAAGCACCATGTTTAGCTCATGCTTAAACTATGTTACCTTAAGACTTCTCGGGGAGGTGTGTACGCATAACGCTTTAACCAAAGGACGAGCCTGGATTTTGTCTCATGGAAGTGCAGCAGCAATACCTCAATGGGGAAAGATTTGGCTCTCGGTATGGCATTGAAATAAAAATAAATAAACCTTATTCTTTTATATGTGTTTGTGTGGTCAACTAGGTTGACCCATGTCTAAAATTTAGAGTTCCCTTTATGTACCATGTATGATTGTTTATAGTGTATTTCTACTTTTAATTAATGCTTTGCCGCACTTGTGGCCCCACTCGAACAACTACACTGTATGCACCATATCTTTAGATCGTACAAATCGGGAAATTGGATTTGGATTAGATGAACATTTAAATTGTGGTTGCGAAAGGGCCTCCAGCCTAGTGGTTTGAGTACCTGAGTGGCATCCAGCCTGAGTTTGACTTCCCATGTGAGCGAATTAAACAGGTCTTGAATAAAGAATAGGTTGTGGTTTCCCTATTGACTTTCGTAAAAAAAATAGACTGTGGTTTGCAACTGCAAGAGATGGGACAGGCAGAGGAAACAAGCTAGTTTCTGGGGTTCGTAGTTTATGAGCACATATATAAGTCACAACACGGGAGACAAAAAGAGGTGGGAATGAAACAAACTATGATGATGTATTAGTTTAACATAAACCTTCTATTTGAACTAACTTGAAGCAAGGAAAAATAAAGTTAAAGTAAAATGTGAAGTTAAGTAAGGGTGAACCACTGTTTAAATATGTTCTATTCTTGAGCTTAAAAACAAAGGGTTTAAAAGACATAGTTATCACAGATGTATTATACATTAATTGCGTTTAAAAACATAGTTATCACGTACGTATTATACAAGAATTGCATAAGGCTTTATGCACAACCCTATAGTACAACTCCTTTGGAACTTAGGGTCTAATAGTTCGCTTATAAACCAAAGGGAAGTAATAAGGGGATTGTATAGATGGGTTATATATAGTGAAGAATTTAAAGAGGCTGAGATTTAGAAGATTCCTAACCAGTAATTGAATGTCAGTGCTCTTTTATTTCTATTTTAGAAAAAAAAAATTGATTAGATTTTAGATGGATATCAACTTAAGTGATGGGTTGCAATGAGAAGTCCATGGCTAATAACTCAAGTTAAAATTGGGTTTCACATTAAACTATTACTCTATATTTCCATTTAATAACTGTTACGAATTATATATACCACAAAATTATTGATGTCCACTTTGCAATGTTGGATATAGTTAGTGTAAAATAAAAGAGTAGTCCTGCTTGTTTCTTTCTTTCATGGAACATCATTTGCTTTGATTTAATTCCTATGGACTAAAAAATGATGGCCCAATTCTAGCTTCAGTTATTTGATTTATATAAAGCAATATCTAACTATTTAATGCTTTTTTCCAACTGGAGGTTATCGGTTTATATGAGTGGAATGGGAATAATTCAGTCATTCCTGAGTTGTGGCTTGTTCCATATTGTCTTCCATTTCATCCAGGTATATGTTTCGTTTCTTTGAACAATCATAATATATTAGCCATTTAATGTCCCATTCTTAAAATGAAACTTGACGCTTTCCTATGTAGGACGATTCTGGTGCTTCTGCCGGTTGATATATATGCCAATGGCTTATTTATATGGCAAGAAGTTTGTTGGGCCAATTACACCAACCATACTGTCAATAAGAGATGAAATCTATAAAATACCATATGATGAGATCGATTGGAACAAAGCTCGAGATACTTGTGCTCAGGTTGGCCTTATTACAAAGTTTTGACCAGATCCAAAATTGCTCTTGATTGTTTAGGAATAAAATATATTTGATGACTAGGTACTTATTTAGTAAGTATAAGTATAACAACAAAGTAGGTATGTATGGTTTGTTTGTTTCTAACGTTGCACATCGTACTTTGTTTCTTTGAATTATCAGGCACTGTGCTATTTTTCATTATGTACAAAAATTTTTTACTCCAACTGATTTTGAGTTTCAATACATATCAGTCAAAGAAAAATTACAAAAATATTAAGTGCCCATGTGCAATTAGAATTACAGATAAGCATAAAACATCAAGCAAATATTTTTTTGAAAAGGACAGCAGGGGAGGCATCATCATCATCAAGCAAATATAACAAGTTAGATGAAAATGTTTATTGAGTAGTGTTGGGGACAGTGGACCTTCCTCCTGCAAATCCCGCTGACTTGCAATATCTTCCCTTGCTAAGCCATTAAGCAGCAGCCTCCTTGAATAATTATAGAGAACTACTCAGATGAGATTCCTAAAAATTGTGCCAAAATCATAGTTTCAACAAATCAAATAAAAATCCATGACAGGTGTAAAAAAGTCCAAAATGCATGTCTAGCCTAAGAAGAATTTGTGGGAGTTTTTCTTGATGCAAAATGACCTAGACAGCTGATAGGTTGCCCGATCAGCTGATACCATGTCCATGATATCCAATCCAATTGCATCTTCTCCAGCAAGGTGCTATCACTCCTATTCCTTCTCTATGTTTTGCCAGACTTCTCACCAATAAATTATGAGAACGAATTCTATGGCTAGTGGCTGAGGATTATTGCCTTGGCGCCTAGAAAAGTGGTCTAAATTCCTTGCTAACCCTATGTGGATGGATTTTGTGGAAACAAAACGATTGTGTGTTCATTAATTCAATGGGACCGTAACTAGCATTTATAGATTGTTCTTCGACATATTGGAGGAGGCTCACCTCGGGTGTATTATTGCAGGCGCTAGAGGGTTACCATGTTTGGAGGTAGCTGCTAGATAATTTGCCAAATAATTTGTTGGCCCATTTAGTGTTTAGTTGGGTCTTTTGTTTATTTTTTTTCAAAGATGTAATGTTCTGTCCCAAGCTAATTCATTGCTTTTATATTCGTCTTCTTAATGCATGATTCCAGGTCTCCTACGCATCGCAAAAAAAAAAAAAAAATATGCGACAGGTTTAGGTCACAATTACTCAAGATGAGCTTAGCTTTTGCTGACTTGATTTTATATCATCAGTATATATCAGAAATTAGCTTGTATAGCATTCTCACCACTATGTGAAGTGCACTACAAAAATATATATAGTCCTAACCTTTTGATTCCATGTTGTTTCTGTTATGAGCAGGAAGACCTTCTCTACCCAAAGTCGTTCGTGCAAAACGTTATTTGGACTTGTGTGAACAAAATTGTGGAACCATTGCTAAGTTCTTGGCCAGCTAAGATATTAAGAGATAAAGCACTGAAAAACATCATGAAACATATCCATTATGAAGATGAAAGTACTAGGTACCTTTGTATATGCCCAGTAAACAAGGTAATGCATGCAAGAATGTCATTTGATTTCTTTAGCTTTCTAACAAAAATGGTCAAATGCCCATTCTTCTGGTTAATGGATGAGGAAATTTTAATTACTTCCCTTGCCCATTTGACTCCAAACTTCTATTTACTTTGAGTCACGACTTAAATTATTCTGCCACAATGAACTTGTGTTTATTTGGTGGCAGACCAGAGCTGATTTCAATGTGCCTTAACAAACTTCTTTTCATTTCAAAAGCTAGGTGCCAGCCATCACAACTTCAATCGAACTAGATAGCTAAATAATATCCCACCTAGCATGTTGGTAAATCCAGTGTAATGCATGAACAATCTGTGAGCAATGCAAGGATCTAGAAGTTTGAGTGCGTACGATATATATTTAGGTACCTAGTAAACTCTTATTAGTGGATCACCAATTATACATGATGTTCCACCTTGCATTTGGTTCTGGTGAAATAAACAACTTGTCATGGTATTCTTAATTACAATTAGTGATGGACTTATAAGTACTAGCATCCATCAAAAAAGGTTATCTTACATGCTTATGTTTGTAGCTTGAACTTCTCTTGCAGCGGTTAGGAGTCTTTTCAGAGATCACAAGAGTGTCAAGATTTATTTAGTCATTTTTGCAATTATTACATGTAGTTGATTAAAGACTAATAATTTGTGGGGTAGCCTAAACAGTTCAGGTCATGAATTAATTATACTACCATAATTGTTTCTGTTTGTAGGCACTAAATATGATTTGTTGTTGGGTTGAGAATCCAAATTCAGATGCATTCAAGCGACACCTTCCAAGGATCTATGATTATTTATGGCTTGCTGAAGATGGCATGAAGCTAAAGGTATGTATTGGTTGCATTTTGGTTTCATAGTCAAGAAGAATGGCTCAAAATAATCACCGTTGAAAAACACTCCATCCTCTTCATCCTTCAAATTTAAGCAGACAATTTATTTGTCTAATATCCATTCAAAAAAACTACTATAATAGTGAATTTAATAAAATAAATAAATATATCTATTTTTTTCTCTATCTAAAGTGTAGCTTTGCTCAACTTTCACATATTGTACACACAACACACTATCAATGGTGATATTGGAATGCTACAAACGTGCTGGTTGTTGTTAGGCCAGCTGAAAGGCCAACATAGCCTAGGCAGCCCAAGTTGGCCGCACAATTCGTTACCAGGACCTCGTCTAAATCAATTTTTCTGTCGGTATTTTTTGTGGGAAGTACATTAACATTCCATATAGCTGACTTACCTTGTCAGTTTTCCATATTTTTCTGCCAATTGTAGAAAAAACAATAGAAAAATAATAATTTTCCTGTTGCTGTAAACCAAACTGACAGGGGAATCTTAGTTTCCAGTATTGAATACACCATATCCATAAGAAGTGCTCTCTGGATTTCAACTGTATCTTTCTTTATCCATTTTCTTGTTCTCTGATCTCTTCTTTCTCCTTTAATTTTAAGCCTCTCACTCCTATACCCTAGTTATCGCTTGAATATAATTAAGAATAAATTATCTCCGTCCTTTATTTCCTACTACCCACTCTATGCTGCTAGTCTGCTACCAAAATAAGATATCTATCAGAGATCTCCATTCTGGAGGACATACACACAGAGGATGCAATCAGTCCAAGTCATCACCGTGTCTGCTGCTACCACTACTACAGCAAGCCACTGTAGGGGCGGTCAAAAACCCACTGTAAGGGCGGCTGGGCGAGCCGCCCCTACGCCCCCGATCTTACAGTGGGGGGCCTTGTAGGGCGGCTCAACACCAGCCGCCCTTACAACACGAGCTGTAAGGGCGGCCGGTGTTCCGGCCGCCCTTACTATGCCTTCCATCGTGTAAGGGCGATTTTGGACCGGCCGCCCCTGCGATGTCTTTGTTGTAAGGGCGGCTCAATCAAGAGCCGCCCTACGGTGAATTTTCAGCAAAAAAATAATAAATTGTAATAATACATTTACAAAGACAAAGACACAGCATATATATATACATATATAATCTCCATCACAGCCAAATTTAGCATATTACATCAACAAGTCCATCAACAAGTTCAAACGTCCATCAACAAGTTCAAAGGTCCAACATAATACAACTAAATCGAAAGTCCAACATTTCAATTCCATCAAAAGTAACACAAGTCCATTACCATAAGTGCACAAACACTCAACGACCTAGACATAGCAAATCAGTCCGACGAAGGAACTCATACTCCGGAATGGTACCTAACTCAAAGAGTAGGTTATGGTAACGACCGTTGACATATACTATTTGGTCCATTATGAAGTTGCATAGGTCACCTACCATCTCTATTAGCTCATCATCCTTGTAGACATCCCTTTGCACTCCGTGCTCTTCTTCCCACTACATTGGTCACAAAAGCCAAGTTTAGTTCTAGAGAGATTGCAAAGCTAAGTTTAGTTCTAGAGAGATTGCATGCATCATACTACGACCTACTAAGGGATTCGAACTTACCAATTCGGGGTGTCTCCGTAGCCCCTACGATTCGACGAAGTTACATACATAATATCCACAATGGAGACTCCGGCTTCGCAGGGTGCTGTGTGTGTTTCAATTCGCATATGAAAATGTCAAGTATTGAAAACCACGTAATCTAGTGCCAAACTATAATGCACTTACTGAACACATAGTTTTGTAAGTCAAGTGGGTCCCCTTCTCTGGATCATGTATGCCATCGTAATTTATGACATATGTCCTGAATGCCCTGTACAAAAGAAACTTAGTGTGTAGAATTCAACATCAAAGTGAATCATATAATGTCAATAGGATTACAAATTTACTTACGTCGTGAGAACCATTTGTGAAGTCCATATATGTATCGGGGTCAAAATGCGGAATCACGAGATGTATGCCATGTTTCTCCCGAGGCCGAGGCCTATGACTATCCAAGTGGTTACTGCATGAGTTTTAAATATAGAATAGACACATAAGTTTGTTTGCATCGAAATGAGATATACCGAACAATGTTTAAGTATACAAACGAACTCACTCGAAGTGGTATGGTACCCATATTGTTTCAAAGTTTTCGAGATACTTTATGTATACGGCCATCCACGACGCAACCCTAAAGCCCTCATCCTTTATTTTCGCGAAGTGGATCTTCTCTTTCTCCTCAACCGTCTCCCCATCAGCTAGCTCTGGCCCATCTATCTTCCAATCCTTTGGGAAGTTAGAGTTTATCGATGCTATAGGCTGTGGGTCCATATACCCGGCCTCTAAAGACTTTGTAGCTTTAATGAAGTGTGCTTGCATTCTACAGATCACGACGTAAGTTAGTTACAACAAAATCCAACTAGGTTACATTGAGCTCATATCAAGAAGAAGAGGACTTACAACCACCAGGTGCGAACCAGATTCATCGACATTGAACCGAGGCAAAACATTTCGCGGACGTCGTTGAAGTCGAAGGAAATGGTAGTAGTTGGGCCTCCAAATGTGCCCTCAGGTACTATAGCTTCCACCAATTTCATTTTTGTTTTTGAAGCATGCAAGAAGTACCAATCATGGAACCTTTTCATTCCAAGTGGCATCTTTTTGATATACCAGTTTGGTAGGAAAGGTTTGCCTCTTTCATATTTTCTCGGGCAATCCTTGGACCACTTGATGCTTTCCAAATTTGGATACTTCTTTGCCGGTTTGTATTCTGAGGGATCAACAGTTTTCCTGTAGGCAAAAGTGTTGGTGCCTGTATTCTCAGGCTTCTTTCGGTCATGAGCATGCCACTTCATCAAATTGGTCTTCGGCAGCTCCACAAAAGTTGTTGACTTTGTGTCCTTTCTTATCATGATGGGGATCTTCTTTCGAGCTTCAGATTGTGGCACGCCCTCTCCATCTTGTGCATGTCCTTGTTCATTTGTCTGCGGCGCTTGTTTAGAAGACTGTGCCATCTCTTCATGGCCTTGCTCGGGGCGAGCTGGACATGGTTGTGGCTCAGAAGGCACATGGGGCATCACATCACGCTCTGGCTCGGCATGAGCTGCACCTTGTTGTGGCTCGGGAGGCACTTGTGGCGCCTCGGCATGAGCTGCAGGAGGTTGTTGCGGGCGGTTACTCACATGTGGCATCTCATCATTCTCTATTGGTGCCCCTCATCATGCTCTAGTGGTGGCCCCTCACCATGCTCTGGCGGTGCCCCCTCATCATGCTCTGGCCGTGCCGCCTCATCATGCTCTGGCAGGGCCGCCTCATACATCCAGTTCTCCTCATGAGACGGTGAATAGCCGATCTCTCCATCCTCAAGGCGGACTGTCTCCAGATGTGCATCACTCGGAGTTGGCGATGTAACATTCAAGACAATGTCCTTTTTGTACCAGAGGATGAACTGTTTCGTGAGTAGTCCGAGCTCACATACCCCCTCGCTATTTGGAAAATCAACATTATGCTTCAAGTATCCAGGATTCACGGTTAGCGCCTCGACCTTAGTGTAGTCATCCGGGACCGGATTGCCGTGCCAGATGGCGCCTGGAGTTGGAGGATATTCCACACCCGTGGCCACCTCAGTCATCACCTGTGCCCTGCCGACGGGCGTCAACAGGGTGCAACTAGTTGGCCGTTGTATGTGATCGGCGAGGCGGGAGGCGTTTGCATTGGGACCTTGGCTGCTTCGAACATCAGGAGGGCTGCTTATTATAGCCAAGTCTTGAGGTGGCTCCATTTGTGTCCGCCGCTCAGTAGACAGTCCTGCCGCCTGGAGTCTCTTGTCGATAATCGCGTCCAATCTCTGGTCGACTATTTCATTCACTAAGGATTGAAGAGTCTCCGGGTTTCTCCCATGTTTCTTGTACATCTCCCTCTCCTCATTGAGCTTGAATCCATCCTTCCAGGTCGTATGTTTTCCTAACCCCCGCCACGGCCTCGTGTGCTCGGGGTTTCCCAAGCCAAGGGTAAGCTCGTCCTTCTCTCTAGCAGGAGTGAATGTGCCCTTCTCGGCGTCTTCAAGATATTTCATTATCCTTGACACGCCTCTTCGGTCTCGGCTTGGAAAATTTCAGGATCGCTCCCGATTCACTCCTTGCAAAGACCCAACGCTTGGTGCGCCGCCTCAGTTTCGTCACTCATGTGTTCCCAGCAGCTATGGCATCTGCTTCCATCTTACGAAACACATGTTCCTTGCCATCATAGCCACCGGGGCCTAGACGAGGGTGGTGTATGTTCTTCTTCGCATTCAAGCGGTTCTTTTCACTTAGGGCCAAAGCTTCCGGCGTAGTCTTGTCAACCACGAGCAACGCCCAGACAGCCGGAGTTATTTTTCCATACTTTTGGTACGGAGTTAACCCCTTTTGGATGTACTCTGTGTTCAGCTCGCCTTCCATCGTCGGAAGGACTCTCCCATCATCTTCATGGCATGTCGCCTTACTAGTTCTAGCTTCTCGCCGGAATCCTAAAATCGAAATTTTTCAATGACGGTCCCATAGGGACTTCTTTTCCTCTTCTTCGTGATGTTTTTCCAATTAGGGATTCTTCTGGGTTACAATTGTCTTTCACGAGTGCCCCAATCGCATTGCGATATTTTGATCCGAAGGCTTCGGCTTGAGGACCTGCCCTTCTTCCCCGACCTCTTGAATCACATAGATCATTTTGTCACTTGGATATATGTTTGGCTTCCTGGGCCCTCGTTTCCTCTTTTGTTTGGTAGTCAAGGCCGAGGTTGTGCCCACAGGTTGCGGAGCAGAGGCCACATTGGCAGTCTCTGTGCATGTTGCCTCTGCCCTCCTGTCTCCTACTCCGTCGTTTTCGGCAAAACGTGCCGGACGCCGACGACGTCTTTTCGGAGGTGGGGGAGGAGGCTGTATAAACAACAAGTCAAAGTGTTATCAGAGATAAGCAAAACATAGCGTTACCAAACTTTATGATTTACTAAGGGACTTTCATATCCCTACCTCCTCGTCTACCTCGTCGTTTGGATCAAAGTCCTTGTCCAACTCATCCGCCGTTGGCTTATGTCTGGGTTCTCTGGGGAAAGGATCCTCGGGACTTTCATATGCCGAGGATGAGCCATCGTCCCCGCCAAAACCTTCATCATCCTCTCCTTCTCCTCCCGCTTCTCCCACTTGGTCCTCGGCAAGATCCTCCTGAGTAAGCATTTCTAGATTCTACGACGCCAGTTTTTCGAAATGCTCGTAACCAAGCGGAAGGTTGTTTCCTTGCCCTCTAGGGCTAGGGTGCTCTTTAGGTGGGCTGGATGGGGCTGCATTCCTTGTTGTCCCCGCCATCACGTGATTTGTTCTAACAGACGCAAGGAATAAAGTGTGCTTTAGTATCAGTACTACTAGTAGTAGTCCTAGTAGTAGTACTAGTAGTCCTAGTAGTCCTACTACTAGTAGTAGTAGTAGTATGTAACATCCTAGATGTTAATAACAACTAATACTTAATTAAATACAAGGTTAAAGCTTAATAATTGAGCATCATGGCATAAATGCATTCGTGTTTTAATAATATCTTTTATGTGGTGCTTGGTTTTATACATGAAATGATGATGCTTGATCAAGGTTTTTATCATTTATGTGCCTTTGCAAGTAATTTTAGAACAAATTAAAATTTTGCCTTTATTGTGATGCTTTGCAAATTGTGAGAGTTAGGTCAACCTTGACATGCCTCAATTAAAATAAATTTATTTTCCTAGGTTGTTTGTGCTCTTTTTCTTGAGTGTGCTTTGGAACCAAAAATCTTATTTTTAATGGCACCTCAAATACTTGGTTTATATTCTCTTTGGCTTTTGTCAATTATAGGAAATGAACTCAAATCAACACTTAAGAATGAACTCCAACTCTAAACTTGGATTTGAATTCCAGGACTTGTCCCCCTAAGTCTAGCAATTCAAGTTGAGTTTAAAGTGGAGATTGATAAAATGATTTTTACAAGTCAACTTGGTCAACCAAGGGTGTCATTGGCTCTTTGATCTAAAAATTTCCTTGGTTGATGTTTGTGATCACTAATGACCAACCAATTAATATGCAAGTCAAATCAAGCTCAAATTCTCTTTCAAAACCCTCATTTCAGAAAACCTACTTTTGCCCCCTTTTCAATTGTTCAAAATCTATAAAGAATTTGGGGTTGGTTTAAAAAGTAAAATTGTGGGTCTTGATGAGAGCTACAATGTTGGTGTTTAAAGTTTTTCAAGTTTCAAAAGAAAATTTCAAATGAATTTGAAAATACGAGTTTCCAGCATTTGTCCCCCCTTTGATTTTAAAGCCATATTTCAAAAACTATCCATAATTTGGGAAAACTTTCTATTGTGAAACAATTTGGTTTGAAAAGATGAGTATTTCATAGTTTTGGAGATTTTCAAGTTCTTTAGAAAAATTCAAAGTTATTCAATTTATTTGATTGTCGGTTTTTGTCCCCTTTTCAAAATGTGTTCAAAATTTTATATTTTTAGGCTGATTCAGAAAAAGTTCCTATTGAGAAAATTGTATATCTTTGAAAATTAGGCCAAGTCTCTTTTTGAAGTTTTTCAAGTTTAGTTGGAGTATTTTGCAATTTTTGACCAGTGGCAGTTCTGTAAATTTCCCAAGTCGCGAGTCCCATCTCCTCCTTCACGGTCGACGATCGCCGCACGTCTTCCAGCCGCTTCCCGGCGCGCCCGCTGTGCCACGCATCTGCTTGCGCTGTCCACCGTAGCTCCTGCGTGGCGATGCACCGCTTTGACGTGCCCTCTCATCCTCGTGCGCGTCGATGCATAAGTAGGAGAGGCTGGGAACGCTTTCTCCTCTTCCTCTGTTTTCCGATCCACCGCCGCCGCTACGGATCGTCGTCGTCGAGCCTTAGAAGCCGCTCCTCAGTATCCAGCCAGCGTCGCCTCGAACGTGTGCACCTGTTTCGCTGAGAGTTGGGAGGCCAGTTCGGCCTGAAGGCCGAAACTGCCATGTCTTCTTCAGCTCCGGCAGTTTCGCCGCCGAGCTCCGCCTGCCGCTGCCTGCCATCGTCGCGCCGCAATAATCGCTGTTAGCTAGCTTTCCAGCGCCTAATCGACCCCCTGCAGCCATAGCGCCGCTCTTGATGGCCTGGTTCACCTGGAACCGCGAGATAGCCGCTGTCTTCTCCAAGTCCGGCAGTTGCTCCGCCCGGCTCCGGCGACGTCTTCCTCATCGCGTGGTCATTATTTTTCAGTTACGTTTCGTGTCTTGAGTTCGCGTGGTGATCCTGATTGCCGTCGGCCCATCGTATTCTGCAGCGCATCACCGGAGGCCCGGGAACGCCGTTGCCACCGCCGGAGCTCCGAGCCGCCATGACCACCGCCGCTATCGACTATGCTCCGAACTGTCTCCGCCTCTTCTAGCGTGTGCATCGTGGTCTTGGTGAGCCCCTGGTGTTTGTGGTGCAGTCGGTTGGGATCGGGATCGAGGGAAACCGCCGCTTCGCAGGTTGCCATCGTCGCCGGCAAGGCTGTGCTGCCGCGCACGGCGAAGTTGGCCGTATGGTGCCGCTTAGGCTTGTTTAGCTGCTCGAGTGTGTTCGCCTTCGCGCGCTGGTGCCAACAGGGAGCCCGGTGAGCTGCGCCGCCAAGCCGCAGCGCCGCCGTGCCGCTCCGCTCGCCGTCGTCTGTGCGCCGCCGCGGATGCCGTCGAGTTAGTGCTGTCAGCGTGTTTGCCTTGTCGCCCTGAGTCCATAGAGCCCAAGCTTGCCGCCGGAGACCTCACTGCCGGCGAGAAATCGCCGATCAAAATCAGCCGCCGTCGGGTCAACTCGGGAGGGAATTTCCTTTTTATTTATTTATTTCTGAAAAATGAGTTTAATGGCATTTTTTTAGAAATTCATATCTATTTTTAGGAAGCTCCAAAAATTATGAAATTTTGTGGGTATGCTCTACTCAGTGAGCTTGATTTATTAAATCTATAAAATTCCAATTTTGAGTAGTTTTGATATGTGTAAAAATTAGCTCTTTTAATTCACAAATGTGTCTTTCATGCTTTTTAATAATTTATGTATTGCTCAATAATTCGTGAAATTTGTTGTGCACACTATTAATGTAATAATATTTCCAAGATAAAATTTTGAGTTTAATTTGCCAACTTTTATTTTATGTCTTATTTTCTTTTATTAAAATAGTTAATTAATTAATGCTTAATTAACTTTAATCATTTTAGGATTTGTTTGAAATTGGGATTGAGTGGTGACCTCAGGTCATTAATCTTAATGACCTTTGGCAACTTATTAAGTTGTTTGAGCATATTTTAATTATGTAATTAATCTTTCTTTAGTGTTATTCTTGTAATTTATAATAATTTCTAATAAGGAAATTAGAATAACCTAGGGTTGATTGATTGCCTTTGGGATTGATTGATGACCTTGGGTCATAAACACAACATGATCCTTGGCATTTAATTGTTGTTTGAGTTCATGCTTAGTTTTACATTTAGAGCATGATAGCAATATTTCATGTGTTAGTAAAAGTCATTAGTAGTAATGTTTTGATGTAATCCTAGGGCTAACGTTTGTAATGTCTTGCTTGATCGTGGGTCATTATTTTATAGTGAACCATGGTGTTTAAGTTAATTGCTTGCTTTTATGATGGTAAAAGTAAAATAGACTTGCATGAATTATCCTGATCTGCTGGTTTGTCTAAAGTAAGTTTTACATGTGTAATTCTAGATGTTTGGGTTAAGATGGTTTTGTTGGCTTACAACTTTATCGTGAAGGAAAGTTGTATTCAAGTTTATGATCTTGTTAAGTCACCCTTAATGCATCATGCCATGAGCTCATCAAACTAAAATAGACCTCATTAACTACGTGTAGTTGTTTCGAGACTGAGCTGGATCGTGCTCGGGAAATACCATCCGACAACAATGTTTGAGGAGATCGTTGACTTATAATGCCAAGTATTCTCTCTGGATGTTGGTGTCCTCTATCCATGATGTTGGTGCCAAGTATGATATTGGGATTCTAACTACTCTACAACGCAGGCAAGCCCCGGAGCATGCAACCCATTTCTATTTGTGCAAATATTTTACACCTTAAGTCTAGTGAAATGTGCATTAAGTAGTAGGAATTGATTGACACCGTTGCCGCATATCTTCCTTGATCTACTGCATATCCTGATATCCTATTAATATAAGTACGACAATCTCTTATGCTTAGTCATGCTTAGACTTCGGTAGAAGTGTAGGCTGATATTATCGATCTTGAAGAGCAAGTTTATCTTTGCTTCTCGGACCTAAAGATAGGTCACGGGAGCATATGAATATGGTGATATTAAATTGAGACCGGTCGGGTAACTTGCATCGGGAATGGAGTCTTGATGTAGTGTTTCCGACTGAGTCGGTTAAGGACCGTTCGTTGGTGAACTGCGTGCGTCGAGACTTTGCAACTACTCACATATCTACGGAGAAGCTTTACCCTAGGATAATCTAAGGACTAGTACAGTGAGCCCGTGCAGTGGGAGTGGCGAGATGGCGGGAGTACTAGATACCCTCGTGGGCAGAGGATATACTTGTGGGTTAGAGTCCCACGTATGTCGGCTCGAGTCCCGGATTGGAGGTGTACAAGTATTCTCGGGTGGCGCGGAAGCTGAGCCTAGTTCTAGAATGTCCGACGGTATTGTTGATATAATTGTGGATTAGAGTCCCACTTATATCGTGTGTTTAGGGATCCTCAGCTTCGTAAATCGGTTCGAATCGTCGTGCTCCTCGGTTATGGAGACTTGATTCTCTGTTCATCATCGTAGCAATCAAGTGAAACAAGAAAGAATTGGATCATGGTGGACTCTTGGATTCGAGAAGGAAGCAGTTCGACGGATAATCTCAAGTGTAATGCTTAATATGATTGCTAGAATTAGAACAGGTGCAAATCTAGCAATAGTAGGTTGAATAAAACTAATGCTTTAATAAATCTAGATTAAAACATTGAAAGTGAGGATTCAAGATTAGTAATGCTTTTCTGCAAAACTCCTCTTTTCTAGCTTAACTACTCAAAAGCCAGCATATCCTTGAGAGTCTTTTCTTTTTAGTCGGGTAAGTCTTGCGGAGTACCTTGAATGTACTCAGGGTTTGTTCTACCCCTGTTGCAGGTGCTAATAGTTGCTCCTAACCATGGTTGTGTCGCTGGGCTCGACATGATTTGGTTGCCTCTCACGACTTAGGTATCCAACCTAAGTTGTCTTCTATAGCTCTACTCTACTTCCGCAATATAAGTTAAGTTTGTAAAATATTAACTTATTCATTATTTGTAAAATTAATGTTATTATTGTTCCGCACTCGATAAATATTTTGTAACAAATATTGTAATGTTGTAGTTACTCCATTGTTGATCTCGGGTATAAGTTTAAAAGTGGTTCAATTGGTGTTCGTTTAGGACATCAACAGGGCTTCATAAGTGGTATGGAACACACACATGGCTGTCGGAAGTCTTTTGAGACAATGACGGGTGTATGTGTGCCACATTACTTAGGAGGTTCTGCCACATAGTAGAAGAGAAGAGAGAGAATGAGAGAGGAAGGAGGAGAAGTGTGGAGAGGGAAAGGTTTAAAAAAGGCCTCAGAAACATGTCTAGCATCATTTGATCAAGAACTTGGAGCATCAAGGCATCAAAATAGAGAACAGAGAACAGAGAAAAAGGCACTGTAGGGGCGGCTGGTAACGATGCCAAGTTGCTCACAAGTTCCTGATCATCAGCTTATATTCCATACAAAGAATGGACTTAGACAATCTCATCATCGGCAAAACAAAGGAGAAGACAGAGGAGAGAAAAAAACACTCATCATTGGCATAAGGAAAGTACTCAGAATATAAAAAACCTCATCATTGGCATAAGGCAAGTGCTTAGTATATAAAAACTCTCATCATTGGCATAAGGCAGGTGCTCAGTATTTAAAAACCCTCATCATTGGCATAAGGCAGGTGCTCAGTATTTAAAAACCACCAGTTTAGCTCAACTTCAGTAATGTTCAGTAATGTCAACTTCAGTAATGTTCAGTTAAGAGGATATGAGATCAGTAGTAGTAGTAGTAGGACAGTAAGGAAATTCAGTTAAGCCAAGTGCAGTTAAGTAATAGTAGTATTAGTAGTAGATAGTGACAGTAGTAGCAAACTGGACAGTGAGTGCCATTTCAGAATCAAGTTCCATTTGAGAAACATCAGTTTAGCTCAATTAAAAAACATCATTGCACATGCCTTATGACTCAGGTTCAGATTAGCATTAAAATGACTCAGATTAGCATTAAAATGAAACATCATTGCACATGCCTTATGCCTTATGACTCAGAGTAGCATTAAAATGAAACATCATTGCACATGCCTTAAGCCTCAGATTTATGGTAGCATCAAAACAAAACATCATTGCACATGCCTCATGCCTTATAATTATGGTAGCATCAAAATAAAACATCATTCCACATGCCTTATGCCTCAGATTTAGTAGTAGAGAGAGAAGGATAAAAAATGTGATCAATTCAAAATAGGAGTAGAGGAGCTTTGGAGAGAACAGCTGTGGACAGAGTAGAGTAGTAGTAGTAAGACAAGTAGTAAACAACTTTTAGTAGTAGTAGTAAGACAGCAGGATAAACAGGACACCATACAAGTAGTAAACAACATTTAGGAGTAGTTCAGTTTTATTTCAATTTTAGGATAGCATACAAGTGACCATGAACATTTAGAGTTGTAAAAGTAGTTCAGTTTTAGGACATTGAGCAGAGATATAATATGAGTCACAACATAGTTGTAAAAGTAGTAGTAGAGACAAATGAAAAGGCAGCAGATCAAAGGAATCATAGTTCAGCCTATGATTCATGTTTCAGAGTAGATATCATTCAGAATATACCATCTTTTATCTTAATAGCATTTGTCATCATGTTATAGCTAGTGCAGGTCAATCCAAACATATTCAATAGTATGAAGCTACATATGCAAGAAAGGCATAAGCGTTGTTCAGAATATGGAATTAATCACAAACTGACTATGAGCATTGACAACAGTCAAGGCCACATTGAATATGAATTGAGGCCACATTGAGGCCACATTTGTTAACATGGCAAGCATGACATCCAGTAATGGCATGGTTCTGATTTATGAAATTAAACCATAGTTCAGATTTAGAAAAAAAAATGACCATGCCTAAAAAAAGAGCACCATCTCAATTTTCAGTGTTCAGTATTCCTCAGTAACATCTAACAATATTCAGTCAGTAACATCTAACTATATTCAGTATCTCTCAGTGTAACACCTCCAATGTTCAGTACATTCAGTATTAATTTACAGGAGATGCATTAGCACTACAATCGTGCTAGAATCTGAATCAATTAAACTCCTCATACTTCAGAGTTATCAAGTTCTGAAACAGATCTACTACTACTGCATTTTTATGAAGATGAAAACCTCATACTTCAGTTATCAAGTTCTCAAAGAAATTATTTTCACTAAAGAACATCCCCATGCAACTGAACTACAATAGCCCCATGTCATTTTCACTAAAGAACATCATGCCATTTTCATTAAGCAATAGCCCCTGAACTACAATGTCAATGCAAACAAATGAGAAATCATTCATATAACTACTTAACCAATACTGCACCATCAGTACTTTAGTACTAGGGAAAGCACGATGACAATTGAGTTATACAAGCCTGTGCTACTGCAATTCATTAGACAGGACACAAGCACAAGAAACAATGAAAAATCATGAATTGGAGTCGGGCACTGCTAGACCCGGTGAAAGCTTGGCACTGCTAGAACCGAATATGGGACACAATCCATGAACTGAAGGCGGCGTAGGGGGCGTACCTGACTAGGCGCAGTGGAAGGAAGAAGAGGTCGCCGGGCTCACGGAAGGAGAGGCCACAGGGAGCACCGAGCTTGCGGAAGGAGAGGCGCACCGAGCTCGCGGAAGGAGAGCCTCGCCGGGTTCTGAGCTCGCGGAAGGAGAGCACGGGCCGGGAGCGGACGGTGGCGGTGGCAAACCCTAGCCACCGGATGCGGGGCGGCACGGGGCACGCCGGCGGGCACCAGGGGAGCCCAAGCCGGAGAGCACGGGCCGGGAGCGGACGGTGGCGGCGGCAAACCCTAGCCACCGGATGCGGGGCGACACGGGGCACGACGGCGGCCGGGCACGGGACCGGCGGTGGCGGCGGCGAATAGCTAGGGTTCCGCGCGCATAGAGAGGGAGGAGGAGGCGGCGGCGGAGGAGAGCTCCGGGAGGGGAGCGAGGCGGAGGAGGATCCAAGAGGGCGATTTGGGCAGCCTGACGGTGTCCCAAATGAAGAAATCGCCCCTGACTTAGCCACTGGGAGGCCCTGGGAAGGGGACCTCCCCTTTATATCGGGCGGCACCCTTTGTAGGGCGGGTGAGGAGCCCGCCCGCCCTTACGGTGCTTTTTTTAATAAATTCATAAAAATAAAAAAACAGCATTAACTTAAAAAATAGGAAAATTAATTCCAAAAAAATGTTAAAAAACAAATTCAGTAAAACAATTTTAGTAACAATAAAAATAAAAAGTTTTGAATTAAAAAAAATTGAATCTTGGATTATTTTAAAAATGGCACTTTGACCGTGTTTTACGGGACCCTAGATGGCCTTAGATGCAAAAGTGATGAAAAGCAAGTTTTCTCCACTTATCAAGATACATATTTTCTCCAATGGTCACATTTTCATCGAGATTGTTTGGACCACTCAAACTTTGAAACTTCGGTTTTCACGGCTACACGCGGGTTTTTGACCCCCTAGACGGGCCCACCTCGAAAAGTCATGAACATCAAGTTTGATCCACTCGTCAAGACGAACAATTCATACACAGGTCATTTTTGCATTTGACGAAGCGTTGCGAAAGTGTAGTTCTAAATCCACTCGTCCCGCATGAAGTTTCATTAAGTCTGTGTGGGATTCAAAAATTTTTGACTAGAGTTTACCAACACTTCCTCAAATGAAAAAATGTTCTATATATGAAATATGTATCTTGATGAGATAAAACTATCTTGTACTCAAAAGTTTTTCATTTGAGGTCATTTGGTACCTCGTTTGACTAGGGTTGATCATGTCTCACCTTGGATTTTCAAACCCTGTGACAAGAGTTTACTAAAATTTTTTCAAATGCAAAAGTGTTCTATGTATGAAATGAGTATCTTGATGAGATGTAACTATCTTGTATTAAAAAGTTTTTCATTTGAGGTCATTCAGGGCCTCGTTTGACCTAGGTTGACCAAGTCAAACCTTTGTTTTTTTAGAAAATACACGTTGACCGGACCCTAGATGGCCTCAGATGCGAAAGTGATGATAAGAAAGTTTTCTCCACTCATCAGGATACATATTTTCTCCAATGGTCACCTTTTCATCTGAGATTGTTTGGACCACTCAAACTTTGAAACTTCAGTTTTTCGCGGCTAGACGCGGGTTTTCGACACCCTAGACGGGCCCACCTCGAAAAGTCATGAACATCAAGTTTAATCCACTCATCAAGACGAACAATTCATACAAAGGTCATTTTTGCATTTGACGAAGCGTTGCGAAAGTGTAGTTCTAAATCCACTCGTCCCGCATGAAGTTTCATTAAGTCTGTGTGGGATTCAAGAATTTGTGACTAGAGTTACCAACACTTCCTCAAATGAAAAAATGTTCTATATATGAAATATGTATCTTGATAAGATAAAACTATCTTGTATTCAAAAGTTTTTCATTTGAGGTCATTTGGTACCTCGTTTGACTAGGGTTGACCATGTCTCGCCTTGGATTTTCAAACCCTGTGACAAGAGTTTACTAAAATTTTTCCAAATGCAAAAGTGTTCTATCTATGAAATGAGTATCTTGATGAGATGTAACTATCTTGTATTCAAAAGGTTTTCATTTGAGGTCATTCAGGGCCTCATTTGACCTAGGTTGACCAAGTCAAACCTCTGTTATTTCGGAAAATACACGTTGACCGGACCCTATATGGCCTCAGATGCAAAAGTGATAAACAACAAGTTTTCTCCACTCATCAAGATACATATTTTCTCCAATGGTCACCTTTTCATCTGAGATTGTTTGGAACACTCAAACTTTGAAACTTCAGTTTTTCACGGCTACACGCGGGTTTTCGACCCCCTAGACGGGCCCACCTCGAAAAGTCATGAACATCAAGTTTGATCCACTCATCAAGATGAACAATTCATACAAAGGTCATTTTTGCATTTGACGAAGCGTTACGAAAATATAGTACACATATAAATATGGTCTCACACATACATAAATGTAGTCTCACACACACACATACATAAATGTAGTCTCACACACACACATACATAAATGTAATTACGCTTATTATGACTAGTCCTCCCCCGAGACAGTTTTCCACTTGACAGCTTTTTGTTCCGCCCATGGCAATATGTTTTTGGGTAGTTTCTTTTCCACTTCATTGATCTTTTTCGTAAAGCCTGTGAAAAGCGGCATTTCATCGAACTTATTGTAGGCATCAACATCTTCGACGCCATCCACTCCGATAATGTGCTATTTTCCGGGGATAACCACATGCTTAGGTTTCTTCTTTGGGGGTTGTATCGAGCGGGTCGGTCATAAAGAAAACTTGCATAACATGTGAAGCGAGCACCCATGGATCATCATTGAAGCCTATGTTCTGGAGGTCCACGACCCTCAATCCAATTTCATTGATTTCAGGTTTATTGAGCCATCGACATCGAAATAGGGCCACATTTAGTTCCTTAATCCCATAGTCAAGTTCCCATATTTCCTCAATTATGCCAAAGTAGTCGACCTTTTTGCCCCTCTCGCCGATAGCCACTACTCGAACACCACTGTTTTGGTTCACACTTTTGCTATCCTTTGTGTGGGTATAGAATGTGTACCCGTTGATCTCATAAAAAATCCAAGATGTCACCCGTCCCGATGGCCCATTTGCTAGCTTGCGATGGTAATGGAATCTTTGGTTTCTCCAGTGTATGTTCTTGTCCTTCAACCATGAAGTTACGCGTTGCCATGTGTTGTTTCATGACCCAGTCACCTCTACGACCATTTGACTCCGACGAGATGATATCCAAGTATTCACTAATGTATGGATCCATCAGTTTTGAGCCCGCCAAGACAGCGTAGTGCGCCCGACTCACTTCTTGGTAATTTTCATCGATGAAGACTTTCCTACCATTTGTGCCCTTCCTGGCCAGCCTATTCTTGTAGCGAGAATCGGGAATACCAATCCCTCTCTGTACTTTTAGGTACTCTTGACAGCACTCAATGACTTCTTCATTAGTGTAGCCCTCTATCATGGAGCCCTCTGGGTATGCACGATTATGCACGTATCGGCTTAGAACCGACATGAACCGCTCGTACACCCACATTTCATGCAATTAGCAAAGGCCCAACGCCTGTATCTGATGAACCATGTGAATCATGAGATGTACCATTGTGTCGAAGAAAGCGGGAGGTAAACACATCTCTAGTTGGGCCTGGGTCTCCACAACGAAATCATGTAGGTCACTCAGCTCGTTCCTGTTAATCTTCTTCTGCGTTATCCTGGACCAGAAGTAGCACATGCGGGTGATAGCCATCTTCAAGAACTCTGGCTTGATAGCCCTAATTGCGATTGGTAGGAACACCGTCAGCATCATATGACAATCGTGAGCCTTGCAGTTTTCGAATGACAGGTCCTTCATCGACACTGGCTTCTTCGGGTTTGCCGAAAACCCAGTCGGGACTTTGGTCCCCTTCACAGAAGTGCATATAACTCTCCTCTCTTCCCGTTCTAGGTTGAAGCTAGCCTGATTGATGGTGTATTTTCCGGTCTTTGGGTCATGTATCGGGTGAAGCTCTGGCATAACCTTTAGTTGCTCCATGTCCCTCCGTGCTCTGAGACTATCCTTTGACTTGGCCGTGTCCATCAAGGTAGCGATGAGACTCTCAAAGACATTCTTTCGCACGTGCATAGCATCAATGGCATGGGGGACCTCCAATTCGGGCCGTATGGGAGATACCGAAAGAAGATTGACTTTTTCTTAAAAGGCACGCCTTCGATAGGAGGTATGCTTCTGTCTCTGGGCGTTCCATCTATTTTCTTCTTTCCATAGACGACGCTTATATTTTTCACCATTTGGAACACATATTTTCCATCATGACGTCTCACCGGAGGCTGGTCTTCATCCTCTTCGATGTCGCCGAAGTACTTTAAGTACAGCTTGCTGCGGTACTTGTGGCCTTGCTTTAGAAAGCCATGGTTCCTGATGTAAACAACCTTCTTGGATCCATCTAGGAACACCCATTTAGTATCATCTAGACAGACTAGGCATCCTGTCTTGCCTTTGAACTGTCCAGACAAGGCATACAACGCAGGGTGGTCGTTGATGGTCACAAATATTATTGCTCTTAATGTGAAGGTCTCCTTTTGGAATGCATCGTACATCAGCTCCCCGGTCCTCCATAATTTCTCGAATTCTTCCATCACGGGCTCGAGGAACACGTCCATATCAAAGCCTGGTTGCTGTGGGCCAGAAACAAGAACGGTGAGGAAAAGGTATTTTCTCTTCATACACAACCACGTCGGGATGTTGTACATTGTCAGGATCACTGGCCAGGTATTGTGTTTGCTAGTCCTCTCGTTGAAGGGATTCATTCCATCCGCGCTCAAGGCAAACCGTACATTCCTTGGGTCATCACTGAAACGCGGGTTGTTTTTATCAAAGTCCTGTCACTGACTGCCATCGGCCGGGTGTGCAATCACATCGTCATCGACCGGGCGCTCATCGTACAACCATGTCATGAGCGCGGCTTCCTTAGGGTTTAGGAAGATACGCCTCAACCGGTCGGTCATCGGCAGGTACCACATTACCAAGGTAGGAATTTTCCTCTTCCTTGCGTCATTGCCTAATGGGGTGTCCTCTGGAGGTTGAGATTGTGGTACCGCCTTTTTGGAACCCTTCTTACTCCTCTTGTTCCCGGTGACGGCTTCTCCGCCATTGTAAACATCATTGTCCTTGTACCGACTTGCCCCACAACGAGGACATTTATCCAGGCCTCCGAATGTTTTACCGCGAAAAAGGATACAATGGTTGGGGCATGCATCGATCTTTTCAACACCCATTGTCAATGGATTTATGACCTTCTTCGCATGGTATGTGTTGGAGGGAACTAGGTTTGGCAGTGGCAGCACGGATGACAGAAGATGCAACAGATCGTCGAAGCTGCAGTCCGACCAGCCGTACTTAGCCTTCGGGAGTAGTAGCTCGAGCACAAAACGGAGCGGTGTCCACCTTTGTTTTGGGCAGCCCTTATCAACACCATACACAGTCGCCATCGACGACACTTTCACCCGCTCATAATTTTCTAGACCCTTCTTCTCGTAGTATTTCTGGTCCAAGGTTCCGAAGCATTTGCTCTAAATGGTCAAAGTTTTCTGCATCACCCTCATCACTCGCTCCACCATCATCATTGTCGACACCGCAAGCATCAACATCATCATTGTCGACACCACCGCCATCATCACCACGTGCCTGTTCATTGGCCAAATCATCTTGCATCCGCACGTTAAACCCACACTGATCGTCGGCGGCGGGCAACTGGTCGTCAACGGCATCGTGCCATTCGTTGTCGTCATCCACCATTACTTCACCTTGGTGAACCCATACCGTGTAGTCCGAAACAAATCCTCGCCTAACCAGATGTGATCTGATCATGTCCCCATCATAAGTTACCATTTCGTTGTTGCAATCTTTGCAGGAACAAAGAATTGAACGATTAGCCCCTGATTGCCTTGCATGATTCACTGCGGCTTCAACAAACTTGTCCACCTCATCAGAAAAGCCATTCGAGTGCCTTGGCAAACAATACATCCAAGTAGCCATGTCCTCCATCCTTAAAAAGAATTATGAACGTAGATTAAATAATTATTAGTAAAGTTGAGAACGATTATTAGTAACACAATTATTAGCTACTATTATTAGTAACACACTTATTAGTAACATTCCAATAATTCCAAATAGTGCCAAATAATTCCAAATAGTGCCAAATAATTATTAGTAACACAATTATTACCTACTATTATTGGCAACAATTATTAGCATCAACTGTGTTGGGAAATATTTGCAGAACAATTATTAGGCACAATTATTAGTAACAATAATTATTATTAGCAACAATTTTAATTAGCAACAATTATTTTTTGCAACAATTATTATCTACCATTATTAGCTAACAATTAGCAACAACTATTAGTTTACCAACAAGTATTCATATGCCAACCACACATTCCAATAATGTCATGATATAAAAAAAAGACCACCTTAGATCTAGAACATGCACTACATCAAAACTACAATTAATCACCACTAAAATCAAGCTATATCATCAAATAGAGGGTGCAAGGTCATGTCTCTACCTAATCAACACTAGTACCATCAAAGATAAGCTCCAATTTGGGCAATACATGGCTCAAGTACCATTGAAGAGAGAGAAAGCAAGAATGCAAATTGCTCACTAATCAACCAATGAAACTTGGATTAGATGGTGGGAATGGCATTCCCTTACCTTAAACAAGCTTTCCACCAAAGGAATTGAGTTGAAAACCTCTCCCCTTCCTAGAGCAATTTTAGGCAGGTGCCCAAGGCCTCCCAAGCCTTTTTTGGCGAGTTGGAGTGAGTGGCTCGAGGAGGAAGAAGGGTAGGCAAGCCACCTATTGCTACAGACCACTGTAGGGGCGGCTGCATCACCAGCCGCCCTTACAGTGGCCTGTAGTAAGGGCGGCTGGATCACCAGCCGCCCCTACAGTGCATTAGCAGGGGCGGCTGATGATCTAGCCGCCAGCCTCCCCGCGCCAGCCACTGTAGGGGCGGCTGCATCACGAGCCGCCCCTACTACAAATTGCCAAACGCTCCCTTTGAAGGATTTTCACGTAGTGTACCATCTCCAGCCAAGCTATGCTGCCTTTGTTGCACTGGACACCGTCCAGCAAATTGCTCTAATAATTATTCAAAATGATGTGGCAAATTAAATGCTGAAACTGCAGTTCGATCAGGTGATTGCAAAATCTAATTCCTCGGTCTATCTAGGTGTATGAAGGCACACAAGCATGGGATACAGCTTTCATTGTCAAAGCATATTGCTCGACTGACCTGGTTCATGAGTTTCCTCCAACACTTCGAAAAGCTCACGAGTTCATAAAAAGTTTGCAGGTTTAATTGTATTATTCAATACTCTTATGTACTGTAATGTTTTGCATAGAAAATATTGACATGCATGATCTTATTAGATCCCTGAAAACCAACCCGACCATGAAAATTATTACCGCCATAGATCAAAAGGTTCATGGGCTCATTCAACATTAGACAATGGATGGTCTGTATCTGATGCTACAGCAGAAGCAATTCAGGTCAGTGCAAACTCTATATGGCTTATCAAGAGAGTCAAAATATTCTTCCCTTGTATATATATAAGTATAATAAGTTAATCATAACACAGAGTGTTTACAATGTTCTATTGTACCGTTTACCCAAAATATTTAATTAATCATAGAAATCCGTTTCGCTGTTACTACATGGCATTTTCTAAGCGATCGTACATATGCATAATCTCATGTGTTGTGCTTCTTAGATTTTCTTCTATTAACCCCTAATCATTTCAATTTCTATATATAGGCGTTGTTGTTGTTATCAAAGATCTCTTCCAATCTTGTGGGGGATCCCATAAAAGAAGAAAGATTATATGATGCAGTGGATTGCTTGCTTTCTTTTATGGTATGACTCTATCTAAAGTATTTATCAATTTCTTAATTACTATATATAGGGAATGATTAGTATTTTGTTCCTAGGCAACCTATCTCTAGCTGGAAAATAACCCTGTGCTGAGCAATATATATTAAGTGGCCATGGTTTGGTTTGTTTGTACTAGTTAAGCCTATGTTTTGTTCCGTAAGATGTCTAGCTTGGTTTCAATCACCTCATCTTGGCTAAAGTGAAATTTAACCCCACCCCCTCTCAAACTTCTTCAAGCTGGACCTGCGCATTGTTGTTGCACTACTGCTCAAGCTTGCTACTGCTTTCAAAGCACTGCCTGCTTCAGCCTGGACTTTGTCACTTCCATGGAGCTGCCTGCACCATTGGCTATGCTGATGGAGAACAACGTGCACCCTGTGGCACCCTGTGCCCAACCCAGCACCGGCTGCATTCTTGCAATGGCGTGCCATACAGCAGGGAAAATGAACATCATCATATTTCAGAATCCAGAGTTTAAGACCCAAAGAAAGGATCTCATCTGGATTGTACATAACTTTGTCACAACAAGGCATGCTATTTCTAAAAGTACTCCCTCCGTCCTATAATATATAAGGAATACAAGCAAAATTTATCCCAAATTATAAGGCATTCTAGATGTAAAAACCTCCAAAAAACAATATTCACATGCATACCTACTATTAATATATCACCAATCCAGATATGGTAATCAGAGAGGATTACATGCATCATTTGTTTCACCACACTTAATTGTACTAAAATTGCTTGTATACCTTGTATTCGAGGATGGAGGGGGTATGATATTGCAAAACACATTGGTTAAAATTAAAACTGACAACAGCACAAAGATCTGAGTCCTCTATAAAAAAACCTTTTCTAATGGGAAAATCCAATTCAGAATGTACCATCACTAAAGTTTTCATGGAATAGATAATTATTATCGAGACAACTTAATCTTTGTATTTAACATAGACTGTACTAATCACCGCTTCTTTTTTCCATTGAAGAACAAAGATGGCACCTTCTCAACATATGAGCGTAAGAGAACTGCATCTTTGTTGGAGGTGAGTACTTTTTTATGTTGCATTGTTATTAGTGTGTAGTACAAATGAGTTTGTAAATGAATTCTCTAGCATGGGCAAGAAACCCTTCAAGGGAAAAGAATATAATACGATGAGTTGGCCTACTACATCAAGACAGGTTCAATGGCCATATGCGATAAAATATTCTTTAATCTTCCATTGCCGACAAAAATAAGTGTTTTCCAAGGATGCATATTTGTGGGATTATTGAGGATAGGTTTTGAACTGTTGTTCATGTTTGCTTTGCCATGGCTGATGACCCACTCACGATGATGTTCCCAATAGGTTCTCAACCCTTCTGAGACTTTTCTCAACATTGTTGTTGATCACCCGTAAGAAAAAAAATACATTCTCGTCTGAATTCTATTAATCCTATTTCTCACATGTGTGCAAGCTAATTCTTGTGTTCAACAAATTGATAGATCTGTTGAATGCACATCATCAGCAATTCAAGCTCTTGTTATGTTCAGAGAATTGTATCCGGGCTACCGTGATGAAGAGATAAAAAATTGTATTATAGGAGCATCCAAATTTATCGAGAGCAAACAACGAAAGGATGGCACATGGTATTTAAATCCCTCTTGCCTACTGTATGTTGTTACCATTCTTTTAATGCACACAAACAATAACTAACTTACTAACTACATAACAGGTTTGGCACTTGGGGTGTATGTTTCACTTATGGGACATTATTTGCAGTGCAAGGATTAGCTGTTGCCGGAAGAACTTATGAAAACAGTTCTTCCATTAGAAAAGCATGCAGCTTTCTATTGTCAAAGCAGCTAAGTACAGGCGGATGGGGTGAGACCTACACTTCTAATGAAACTGAGGTAACTCTTAACTTCCTTTGCCTAACTATGTGCCTTCTTGGTCATTTCACGTTTGATATTTGTTATTAGAATGGTATGGTACACATATATTTGGTCTCTGATGGAAAATTTAAATGTTATCATGTGAACTATTCCCATCTAGCAAGTCCATTTGATTAGTTCCATCCTTAAAGCATTATAGGTCGTTGTGTGATGGTTTTTATTTTACTATTTAACAGGTCTATGCAGAGGCCAGTAGTCCTCATGCAGTGAATACTGCTTGGGCAATGTTGGCATTAATTTATGCTGGACAGGTAGACATTCTACACATTGCTACATTTGGAGCATGATGAGACTACTATATGTAAGGTTTATAGTTCATTTTTGTGCATGCAAAATAGGTTGAGCGAGATCCAACACCACTATATTGTGCTGCAAAAGAACTGATCAATATGCAACAAGAGTCAGGCGATTTTCCCCAACAAGTAAGTCTTCATCATTTAGGTCTCACCATTTGGTAGTAGTAGATTATCTTTCAAGATTTATCACTAAACTTTGTTGCAGCTTCTGAAGATTTAAGGCTTTATTTCAACCTCTGTGCAATGCACACACTCAACTAGTAATTACAGTTGAGAAATTGTATAATATAATTTCTGTTATATATCACTAGAAATGGCTCATATAGGTATAAAAAATCCTCTTCTGTATAATCATATGTATTTGAGTTCTACGTGAATGCACATATAGCATCCTCCAATTTATTTGTAGAATTCATGGTCTATAGCACGTCAGGCAGGCTAAACCCCTCCTACTATGTTTAATCACAGGAACACGTTGGGAGCTTCAATTGTTCCTTTTACTTCAACTATGGCAACTACCGTAACTTGTTCCCAATTTGGGCACTCGGAGAGTTTCGAAGACGAATTGTTGCACAAAAGATGAGGAACCAACAAGTGTTATTGTTTTAGACAATGCTATGTCACTCCGGTTACCCAATAGGAGGTAATAAATCTTTGCCATATTGGTTTCTAATTTATGAATTAATAAAATAAATAAATAATAATTAAATAAAGGAGAAAAAAACCCACCCAAACCCCTAAGGCCTAATTTGAAAAATCCAATCCCTCTGGGATCCCAGACTTTTCCTCGAGTGGGCAGTTCATGGAGATATCATTTAATTTTTTTTTTTGAAAGCATGCATTTGCATGTATTGCTCTAAGAGAATGAGTTCAAGATACAAGCTTGCCTCCCCGGGCGAGATGCCGAGGCGAGGACAAGCAACACACAACACGAGTCACCGGCTCTAACGGTGCAGCTGAAGGGGTGTACTAACTGGTAAACTAACTGCGCGTCTAGAGGACAGGCGACGAGATCACGATGTCACCGGGTTGCCAAAAAAGGCCACCAGGGCTGCGAGGTCCCGGAACCCTGCGAGAGACCACGCATCTATCTCCTCCCTGATCCGAGACAGAAGCTGTGCGCTGGACAGACAAACCCCGTCGAAGACACGCCTGTTACGCTCCTTCCAGATCTCCCAGCAGGTTAGGAGCACCAGAGAATCAAAGCCTCGACGGAGCGGAGCGGGAGCCGCCTTCCTCTTGCACAGCCACCAGTCGACGATGGCGGCGTTGTGCCCCGGAGCTAGACGTTCAAGACCGGCCAAAGACAGCAGTCTGAACCATACCTCCCTGGAGAAGACACAGGAAGTGAGGAGGTGGTCCTGGGACTCGTCCAGCTGGTCGCAGAGAGCGCAAGTGGCGTCCGGCTGCAGCCCGTGCCTAGCACGCCGCTCCGCGGTCCAGAGCCGACCATGCGAGCCGGCCCCGGAAGAAGAACTTGACCTTGCCGGCGCTCGAGCTCTCCGAGCTCCTTGGCGCCCGCAGGGCTTCCTTGCCGTGAAAGAAGGCGCGGTAGGCCGAAGCACTGGAGTAATCCCCGTCCGCCGTCCACTTCCAAACAAATCTGTCCTCAGCAGCTGGAGAAAGGGCGATCCCTTCGAGCTTGTCCAGAAGCTCCATTACCTCAATCATGACGATGGCGGTCCGGGCGCCGGTGATATCACATGGAGATATCATTTAATTATCATCTTAGTTCTTAGTGCAGGACTTTTTATCCCGAGGTTTTGTCCCCTTGCTTCCAAAAGAATCCCCAATCAGGGGGGGTGGGTGCACTTCCCATCTCTGTCGATGGAGCTATGAGAAGGGGAAAAACAACCCGAATGGTCAAATCTCTCGATCCTAGGAGAAACAAATCTTAGGTGCACCAACATGAAGGAGCTTCATCCAATGCCCGCTTCAGCTCCAAATACTCCTCAGCACTCCTAGCACTATAATAAGTAACTTCATCTTGCATTCCATATATAGTGTAATTGACCTCAAGGTTCTAGAGTCATCTTTGTCATTTTCGTATAAGCTCTTGTATTTTGTACTATGCTTCGTAAGATTTTGAGCATTTCAGTTCAAGTATCTTTCTTGCTTGCTTGAGTGAAGTTTTTACTTTTGGTCGATAAGAGCAACGCTTTCCTCTAATTCTATTCTACTAGTTCACCAACCCGTGCTCTCGCACGGGTTAGAATCTTATAAAACACAAATTAATAAAAACTACTTACATTAAATTTGTTTTTCTCTTTACTAAAATACTAAAATAATTGCTATAAATTTCATAAAAACAATAGCTATAATAAACAGGTACCTATAGTTTATATTCAATTACGATAATCTAGCACATACTGATTTATATGTTTCTTCATCCATATCCATAAGTTTTGTCTTTACATAGCACCTTTGTGTATCTCCAATATAGATTTAGTCAAACCATTTGCTTAAATTATGATGGTTTTAGTTATAGTCCATATTTTCACGACATGAACCTAATTTTTTTTAGATTTCTATAAGAATTTAGAATATATCTTTTTTCTACTAAGTAATAATTCCTACAATTACTCATTTTTAGAACCATATGTATTTAGTTCAAACTGAAATAAACTAAAATTGTCTAAACACTTATTTCATCCATTTATGTCTTGATACTTATATTTATTAATTTGAAATTCTAAAAAAATAGATTTTACATACTAAAAGAATATTCTAGGTCCTAAGCTGCTCTCTTGGTTTTCACAGTATCATAAATAGTTGAGCATGCGTTGTGGCACTTAAAATTTTCAATATATTGTATCATACTTTTGTTGTTTATTAAACAAATAATTCTTTAAATTAAGTTACTAATATTCATATTATATAATGTTTCAATCAAAATGTCTGGACTTATTTATGACAATGATCTACAAAATTTCTTTGTCATGAGTGTTAATATAACTTCAAGTGAGATGTAAGTGTCATTACTATATGGTTTGCTAAGGATATATTTCCTTGCTTTAAAAGATTACAAAATGAATATTTATACCGACGTCGAGATATTTTTGTTGATTTATGTAAGTGTTATTAACTTATGGATGTTGAATTATTGTTCATATATAATAGCTTGTATTAGTATTTACATTGAGAGATTTTTTTTACTTTTTTTACAATGGCTAAGAGGTATGGTGGATAGTTTAGTTACATATATAGCTATATATTACATTATGTTATCTTTCACACTGTTGTCACTACAAGCTTTTTGGTCTAATGCAACCTCAAAGAATTGCAACGTAGAAAATTTGGTTGCTAGAGATCGTTGTATTACAACCATTCTAAAAAATTGTAGCGATACATGCCTTTAATACAACGGTTTTCAAGATGTTGCAAAGCTGTTGCATTTGGTAGACAATATTGCAATGGTGAAAAATGGTTGCGGTAGAATTGATTTTGGTTGCAATTGTGTGATAGTAGTGCAACTACATTTACGTTAGTTGCATTTGGTTTTGACTATTGCTGCGGTTTTTTTGTGTTGCATAAAATTTGACAAGAGTTGCAAACGCTAGATGCTTAATGCAACGAGAACTCTTGGAGGCGAAGCAAAAGTGGGGGTCAATTGCAACCTTTTTGGCAGTTGTAATATACTTTGATATGGTTGCAAGTGCTAGATTTTATTGCAACGAGATCTCTCGAGGTAAAAGGCGGGAGTTAAGAGGATCGAACCCTGCACCTCACGGAGGAGATAGGGCGAACAAACCACCACAATAGGCTTGTTCTTGTGTTATTCTCAGATTATTTGGACAATTTAACATCTTTTCCATGATTTTTTTAAAAAAAATAAAAACAACAAATAACTCGGTGGGAGTGAGGGATCGAACCTACAACCTCAAGAAGAAGATAGGGCGAACAAATCCACAAGGATAGGCATGCTTTAGTGATAATTTTTTATTATTTGACTCATTTAACATTGTATTCATCATTTTTTAACAAAAAGAAAGAAACAGCAAAATCCTGGTAGAAGGCAGGTATTGAACCCCCAACCTTTTGAAGAGTTAAGTTAAGTCATACCACTGGACCATTATAGCATTGGTGGTGAAAGAGGTTATTGTGGCTTTTTATAAGAAAATACATGTAGATGTTCCACAAACAAAACCAGAGTTGAGCTACGCCAAAAAAAAGGAAAATCAAGAACATGAGCATAACGAACATTAAGCAACAGTTCAAACTTAACAATGTTTGTCATCAGTTCAAAAGAAAAAAATAATAAAGTGTGACATATGCGTATGAAGGATAAGTGACCCTTCCCATCAAACAGTGCAACAAAAAAAATTGGCTTCAAACTAGAAATGTGTACATCAATGACGATTCACTCGTGACGATTGCAAATTTCGTCACCGAATGAGTGCATTCTATGACGAAATTTGTAGTTTCGTCATTAGTCACAAGTGATACATGCCTTTGTGTATACATATGATAGTGTAGTGGCGGCTGGTTGTGTAGTGGCGGCTGGTTGTGTATACATACGCATCCATGCACGCCACACAAAACGACCGCCTGCCTCTCCGGTTGGTGGCTCAGGTCCTTTTCTTCCAGCAGCTGAGGGCCGGCTCAAGCAAAGAACTTGGCCTAATTGACAATGGAGAACATGCTTGTGCATGGCCTATATGCAAGATCAATATGATCCCTGTGACGGGCAGATACCGAAGCATCCAGAACTCACTAAATAAGCAGGTAACAAGCCTGAGCGCGAGGGAGAGCCAGCACCGGCCGGCCTGCAGGCCTCTTAGTTTGGTCAAGCTTACGCTCCAGGTTGAAGTAAAGCTACGCTCGACATTTATCGAAAAGACTTGAATAGCACAATGGTAAGGCACTTGAAGTTTGTCCATGAGCTCCCGGGTTCAAACTCAACAGGAGCTTATTTTGTTTTCCCAACATTTTTTGTGTTTATATTTTTTTTATTTCTCTATGTTCACTTATTTGCCAGATTTTTAATTGGTATATTGTTGCTAAATAAACACATTTTTTTCAAATATCTTACTTCATTAGTTTTCCTATTATTGTACTTATTTGTCCAACGACTACATCAGAATTGTTAAAATACTCAGTCAAGCATAATTGGTAAAATACCCTAAGCTACCTAAAAAAGTTTGTGAAGGGTTGTCATCAATTACCAAAAAGGGGGAGATTGAAAGCTCCGGTTTGGTTTTGGTAATTAATGACACTCAACGTTGCTAATGCTTTGCTCTAAGTGTGGTTAGACACATAGCAACGTGACGGTGGATGATGGAGCATGGCGATCACGGTGATGAACATGGTGGACATGAATAGTGATCGAGCTCCGACGGAGGCCCATGGAGATCAAGGCGAAGGTATACTTGATAGGGCTTTCCGGTTTAGTGGTCGAGACACTTAGCGAGTGTGACCACATTTAGGATTGATAACCGACTATCAAGAGGGGTTTCCTCGGTTCATTCGCGGTCCTAAGTGCCTCTAGTTGCGACTTTGCATGATGCATGAGAGACTAACTAGAGGGCTAACTCTTGCCGACGTGGTCGTGCTTGTACTACTAACTCCGGTGCTTGAGACGAGGTCTACACTTGGTGGAGTTGGTACTCAAGGCAAGAGGATGGACTTAGAGCGAAGACGGGACGAAGAAACGGCGAAGACAGCGCTTCTGCACAGCGCCGGACGCGGCCGTCGGTTGGCGCCGGATGCGCGGAGGACGGCGGACGCACTCCAGAAACTTCTCTGGCGCGCGGGTCCGTCGGACTCCGGCGCCGGACGCCGGGCGACGGGCGGCGGACGCTGGGAGCTAGTGTCCGGCGCGCTCGGTGGCTGCTCGGTCTTGGCTCGCTCGCCCTCGCCGGACGCGGCTGGCGGTGGTCCAGCGGATGCCGTACGGAATAGCTCGGGCGTCCGGCGGTCGTTAGCTCGACGCGTGGCGCAAGGCAAGTCGAGGCAGGGCTAGGCTGACTTCATCACGGCGCCGGACGCGAGTGATGCCGGGCGCCGGACGCGGGGAGGCACCGAAGGACGCAGTCCAGAAAGTTTCTGGCGTAGGACGCAGCGGCGGACGCGCGTTGTCGGGCGGCGACGGACGCTGCGCTGGCAGCTCTTCAAACTCCAACGGTCGGCAGCGGCGCGACGCGAGGAGGCACCGGACGCGTCCGGCGGCCTGCGCAGGACGCGTCCGGCGCAGTGGAATTGGCACCCCCGAGATGGCAACGGCTCTATTCTTTGGTGGAGTCTATAAATATGAGGTTGGCCGGTTGGGAGACTCTTTCTTGCCCATAGCATACTTTGAGCTAGAGACACTCCTCCCCACTCATCTCTTGGATAGGTTGATCATTCTTGAGAGAGATTTGAGTGAGAACAAGTGATTTGCATTGAGAGTTGCATCTAGAGGCACTTGTTCATCAAGTGAGCTGCGGATTCTTGTTACTCTTCGGTGATTCCCGTCACCGTAGACGGTTTGGAGCAGCGGGTGGTGGTTGAGCTCGACTTGGTGATTGTTCGAGGCCACACCGGGTTCTTGTGAGGGGTTCTTGATCCTTCCCCATGGGAGTTCGTGAAAGGATACTCTAGTGGATTGCTCGTGGCTTGTAGATCCTTGTCTTGTGTGGAGATTGCGGCTCCCCATTGGGGTCTTTGGCACCGAGCCAATTGAGCGGGCAACTCACCAAGCAAGTGCATCGCCACAACGAGGACTAGCTTGCCGGGAAGCAAGTGAACCTCGGTAAAAAATCATTGTGTTGATTTGTGATTGCCGAGGTTTCGACCTCCTTGTGCTTGTGCTTGAGCATCTCTAGGTGATTGGCTTCTACACCGGTGATTGGCTATCTTCTACTCTTCGCAGCGGTATAAAACTTCCATCATCTCTTTACTTTTCGCAAAGTAGAATGGCTTGTTGTGGTCGGTCGGGAACCACTCCTTGAGTAGTTTAAATCCCGTGGGTAGAATTGCTTGTTGTGGTCGGTCGGGAACTACTCATTGTGTAGCTTAAATCCCATAGATAGAATTGCTTGTACGGTTTCGGTGAACCGACCTTGTGTAGCTTGATCACCGTTGTTGAGTGTGCAATTGAATTGAGTAGCCTTGCATTGCTTAGGACAGCTTGCATAGAGTAGTCGAAGCTTTAGCTTTGCACATTTGCCACCTAGCTTGCTAATCGGTTATCTAGTGCTCTTGCTAGAAATTTTATTAGGCTATTCACCCCCCCCTCCTAGCCATTGTGACCTCTCACACGCTCAAGTGTTGGATGGCATCACCTCGTTTGGTAGCTGATAAATTTTCTTGATGCTTAGGTTTTAGGCTATTTTTATTAGATGCAAGGACACATATGTCATTCACCTCGTCAGCATTGAGTGGTATGTGCTCGTTGAAGTAGGTGACGTTGTCGTGGCACAGTTAGAACGTCAGCCCCGCCTTCTCGCATCATCATCATCACGTCGACACTGACTGGTGTATTGTTGAAGTACATGGAGAATCACCCGTCCCATCTGAGTTTGCCAGCATATAGTTTGTGTATCCTTGCCTTCCTCGTCAGGGCTCGCCTGTAGATAGTCTGAGTAGGGTCACTTACCTCGACAGTGTAGCATACAACTTCTTAGTGCAGCGACATTCACTGGGGTAGACACCTCTACGGATGGCCTCCATACTTGTCTCGATGTCACCCGCTGTGGTGGTCCCTTTGATGTAGATGTCAACCTGTTCTCTCAATAGTGTCTTTGCCGACTCCATGCATGCATCGAGATGCTCGTACTGGCAGCCGAACATCATCTCCGTCCGCTTGTCGTACATCGTCACCATCCCATGACTGGATCCACACAATACCAGACAACATACATGAAGCAGTGCAAAAGTAGTGAAAAATCACATTAGTTTCTATCCATCGAGAATGATGTGCATACCAACACCTTCCTGGCTTCTAGAACACGCCATTTTCGATCACCACTGGATGGCGCACAATGTGTAATTATTCACAGGCGCGTCGATGAAGAGTCTGTCCTCCTTCCTCCTACACCTGGGGTTGAGATCCCTCAGTGTCGATGCGTAGACGACATCCTCTTGGTGCCCTACTCCTACTCCGATGTGTGTGTATATATATATATATATATATGTGGCCGGCCGTGGAGCCAACACCGAGGCATCTACGTGGGATCGGTGTCTTCATTTGGAGGTACTCCAGGATGGATGGCGGTGTCCTTCTAGTCGATGGCACAGCATGAACGCCGCAATCAGCCTGCCGTCCATTCGTTCGCTTTAGCCATCAAGTCCACGTACCATCCTTCATCTTACCAGATCGCATCTGGGGGCTGCCTCGCAGATGTTGCAACTACGTGCAGTTTCGTCGTAAGGAAGTGCAAGACTGCAGGGCTTCCTCGTAGACGTTGCTAGCTTGATCGGCTTGCTAGCTTGCTTGGCCCGGTGACCGTAAGGCCCTCCACAGCGTGATGCTTGAGTATAGGAGAGAGATGAAAGAAGAGTGACTCTAAACATTGCAGCTGCCAACTCTAGAAAAATGAGGAGCGACGCAAGTAGTTGGGTCGGTTCCAACTGCTGCCAGGTTAATAGAATAACATTTGTTTCTTCTTTGCTTCTCTCACATCATCAACTTTTACATCCTGACACAATACTTTATGGTGGGTTGCACAGTGACTCCATAGTAACTCCTCACACTACAGCCCAAAATTTAACTGGGCACCACTGACATCTCTGTACACATGAATAGTATTAGGCACCACTCACATTGTGGAGGGCCTAAGTCAGCTGCCGCTGTCGGCCAGTGACGTCATGAGGCGGCGTCTTCTTTTTTCCTTGGCTCTTCTCGGGCAGATGAATAATGTCACGCCACGATCCCATCTGGCTCATAAAA
Organism: Themeda triandra; assembly: GCA_018135685.1. Lineage (NCBI taxonomy): Eukaryota > Viridiplantae > Streptophyta > Magnoliopsida > Poales > Poaceae > Themeda > Themeda triandra. Next base: position 205,841 of record JAENPR010000188.1, read on the forward strand.
GGGAAAATAATATATTATCTTTTCCTTCTATCTTGCGTATATTTTAAAATAATATATTTTATTTCTTAATCTTTCTTTTTTATATCTAATAATGGCAAAGGTGGGTAATTTTTGAGAAAACAATGTAGATCTAATGGTTACAGATTGTCAGATATGTAGATTGATGCCTAGATGTTTCCGATTAATGTGGGAATTTCTAGGATTTATCTTTTTCCTTATCGCGTCTAAGGAGGATTAACGTGGAGCGGAGCCTCAATTAGTAATAATAATAAGATTCGGGGGTATGTTTTTTTTTTTTTTAACTTATATCCGGGGAGTTGGCAGTGCAATTCGTAGGAAAGCTCTACGCAGGTGAGTGGGCCGGCATGGACCGGTTATCGGCCCACCATCGCGAACGAGGAGGAGCAATCGGTCCAAGATGTCATGTGGGCCGACACGAGGACATAAAAGGCCTGGGCTATCCTTTCACACTCCGTGGCCTGTTTGGCTTGCTTGCGCGCGGCCTGTCGCTGAAAGGCCCACGAGCTAACAAGCCCAAATGAGGAAGAGCCCACGGGGAGAGGAGTCCGTGCAGCCGCGCTCCATTCCGCCGCCGCAGCTTCGCCGGCGCAACTCCGGCCGCCGCGTGTGCCTCACTGCCTCGTCTTCTCTCCATACCAGACGCGGGCCCCTCGCGCGCACCGCGTCCGCGTCGCTACTCCGCCGTGCCGCTGGGTGAGCGTCATCTGCGGCGGCGAGGGCGGCGGCGCTACGCAACTGCTGCCGGGCGCAGCGCCGCCGTGCCTCTGAAGGTCTGGATCCCCCTCGCTTCCTCCCTCCCTCCCCCTGTCCACCGGTGGCGGTGCGCCGTCTCCTGGCCCTCCAAGGCGCTTCTGTCTCCCAAGCTTGTTTATGTGTAAGATTGCTCGTCCACTTGCTTGAATCCTAATTCACAACGAAGTATATCAGCTTGAAACCTAGTAGTGATTTAGCAAAATTCTGATGCTTTCACTCGACTGCAGTTATGTTTAGTCTTGAGGACAATGCTGGGATTGCTTTGTTCCAAGGTTCCTGGAGAAGCTAGCCCAAAATAAAGGCCCTTTTCAGCAATTGCTGTCAGTAACATTGAATAGATTTCATTGTTCAGCGCTGATCTATTTAGAGCTTGTTTGTAAGGCTAGTTTCAGAACCAAAAACGGTTGTAAATAACCAGCTTGTAAATTCATACATGTTATTACATCCGAAAAGGTGATTTGGATGGCAGACAATTTAGTTACACTTGGTCTTTCCTTATCCAACCGGAAAAAGAAAATCCCCTTGAGAGGCCACATAAAAAAAGTACAATGGATGTCAGGCTCTTGTTGCCTCGCTCACTCGCCTCTTCAGTGGCATCCGGCTGTTGGTGCAGTAGTTCCTCTCTTTCCCTCACCGCCCTCGAGAGTTCTCCATGAGGTAGGTCCTTAGTGACGGCGGCGTACCCATGTTTGATTCCTTCGCAAGTAGCAGGAGAATATTTTACAACAGAGTTAATTTACACTTGTATATTCTTGTGTACTAGACATTACCAGCGGAAGCTATTTTACAGGTGTGAACGGTTGCAAAGCATCCAAATGAGGCCTGAGGCATATAGGTGTGCTATTTTACAGGTGTGAATGGTTGCAAAGCATCCAAATGAGGCCTGAGCCATATAGGTGTCAATTTTATGTCTGCAATTTCATTGTGTTACTTGTGGTTGTAGGTGGCGGTTCAGTATTTCAGTCAGACCTTAGTCCAGTTGCTTCTTCCATTAATTATGCCCCTTCTGTGGCTAGTCCTGTGATTCTGGTTGTTTACCTTATACTTCATTCCGTTACTGTTCAACAACAGTTTACAATTTCTTTTAAGACTTCAGAGACTAAGGGGTTTTGCATATGGTTTTATTATCAAATTTTACTTGTGAATAGGTCTTTGATTAGTGGATTACATGTGATGATATCATAGGTGCTCTGTCTGCCCCCTCAAACTTGCTCTGCTCACTGTCTTTCTGTTCCTGTTCTTGCTTTTGCTTTGCTGAAATAAATTATGTTTTATTTTTTTCTTGTTAAGGGAAATAGCGACAACCTTGCTTTGTAAGCATGCACTGTGAAATCTACAACCATTACATCCTCCAATCTTCTGGAGCATCCTTTTTATCATTAACTTTGCTTGGACGATACAATCATATTTGTCCTTTTAGCACTCTGTGCTATCAAGATTTTAGCATGGAAGTTCTCTTAGCTGTTTGCCAAGATGTAGCTGATTACATCTAATCATCTATTAAGAAGTATATTTCTTCTCTCTCTGTTGAAAATGTGCTTTCAGTATATTTGATTGCACATGAGTTCATTACTGATTTGTTTTAAATATTTGTTCCATTTCCAGAATCTGCCAGGTTTATGTTTCACTGGGTATTCTACACTTTTGGCTCCAGCAAATGAGGTGCTGATTCCGCCAGAACTTTCTAGCAAGACCATGTGGGCATCAGATCGGGAGCTTGGTAAGTTTTCCCCTATTGACCAGTTTTAAATCACCATTTTAGTGCCATTTCTCTCCATACTGGTCCTCTGAATTTTATTTTTACGAGAATTGATCTACTGTATGACTTACCATCTCATCTTTGGTTAACTAAAGCTTTTCTAAAATTCTAACTGTTACCTAATCTGACTAAAATTCGACATGAACGGAACTTCACTTCAATTCTGCAGTATTGCAGTTATTTATGAATAATGCTGATTTTTCTTTTTCAGTTAAGAGTGTGCTGGATTTCGATTTGTCTGACTTTTTATAATATTGCAGGGTAGTTTGAAGACCTGGTAGCTAGCATTACAAACTTCCATACTGAGGACAAGGGCTTAATGGTTTTGGATGGTGATGTTTTTGATGTTCCTATTAGGAAGGATATTGTTCCCCTGGTAGTAAGGTGACAGGTTGCTAAAAGACGACAGGTGCACTAATAGGATCACTCAATTTCTTTTTATTTGGCCCATGTATATCATCTTCACAAAATAACAGTTCCGTATTCTAATAAATTTGGCCCTCCTTTGTCTTTACAGGGGACACACTCAACAAAAACTATCAGTGAAGTAAGTGGCATTGGAAGAAAGCCATACAAGCAAAATAAACTATAAGAGCATGGCATGGTGTTTACACTCAACTAAATTAGCATATGTGCGCTTTGATGTGTGCACTTTTGGTTATTGATAGCATTAGTCCCTAGCCTACACTTGTATCTTTCATTTCTGCAATTTACTTTCTGCAGTAGCTAAGGATTGCTTGGCCCTCAAGATGAGTATGAGGTGTCTTGGCTTCCAAGATTAGGATGGCATCTCTGCTTTATGCAAGAGAATATGCCTAGTAGTGGTTAGGTGTGGGCAGCTCTATATAAGCTGAACCCCTCCCTTTGTATCCTTGTCTTTGCAACTTTCCAATTCAATCAAAAAGCCATAGGGGGCAAACTGACCTCTGTCAGTTCCTATGAGCAAATTGCAACAATTGGTATCAAGAGCCTAGGGTTTTGCAAAGCCCCTCTCTTCCCCCACCACCACCACCGCCGCCGCCACCATGTCTACCTCCTCTGAGCACGCTCGCCGCGCCGCCGCCGGCGCCCACGCCAAGACGAGACGGCAAGGACGCGGATTCTGCGAGCATCAAGCGCGCGGGCGCGGCGCGTGAGGCCGCAAAGAAAGCGAGCGAGAGGCCGCCGCCGCCGCGGCGGCCCGCGGCGCAGCCGCGGTGAACGCGGGGCGCGGCCCTGCGCGCCGAGATCAAGGAGGAGGACAAGGAGGACTTCAGCGAGGAGGAGGAGGAGGAGGAAGAGAAGCCAGCAGTTCCGCCCCGAGATCGCCGTCGCGAGTCGCGGTCCCCGGACCGCCGCCGCCGCGGCCGTCGGGGGCGCTCTCCCATGGTGCAGGTGTACCGCGGGGAGAGCAACTCGTGGCCAACGCTCACGCGAGCCAACTACCACGAGTGGAGCCTGCTGATGAAGGTCAAGCTCCAGGCGCGCGGTCTCTGGGAGGCGGTGCGGTATGGAGACGCGGTGTACGAGGAGGATCGGCGCGCCTTGGAGGCACTGCGCCGCCGCTACACCGCCGGGCCGCCGCCGCCATCGCCGACAAGCGCACCGCCAAGCTTGCTCGGGAGGCAATCGCGACGCGGCGCGTTGGCGGAGAGCGGGTACGGCGCGCGACTCTGCGTTAGCGGCTGCGCGGGGAGTGGGAAGCTCTCGCCTTTCGACAAGGGGAGCAAGTCGAGGACTTTGCGGCGCGCCTCACCGGCCTCATGGAGCAGATGGCGCTCAACGGTGACCATGACCTCAACGAAGAACGCGCGGTGGAGAAGCTCCTCCGGTGCGTCCCGAAGAAATTCAGCCAGATCGTCAATTCGATCGAGACTCTGCTCGATTTCGGCGCGCTCACCATTGAGGATGTGACCGGCCGGCTCAAGGCAGTGCAAGATCGGGAGGCGGCGTTGGAGGGAGATGGCGCCGCGCCCAAGCTGCTCTACACCGCCGAGCAATGGCGGGCCTTTGACAAGAAGAAGAAGGCGGCGGAGGCCGTTGGTTCGTCCAAGGAGGGCGAGCGAAGCGTCGTCCCTGTGGGCGGCAAGAAGAACAAGCCCAAGGAGGGCGGGCAAGGAGCGAGGCGATCGCGGAGGTGCGGACCGCGGCGGCGGAGGCAAGGCTGGAGCCGCCGGCGGCGATCGCCGCGACAACCGCCTCAAGCGCAACCGGGGCGGACCGGGCGCGGGATTGCCCAACCTCGTCGCGAGCGGGGTGGCGCGGCGAACATGGCGGAGGCGGATGATGATCATGCCCTGTTCCTGGCGCATGGATTCTTGGAGATGGATGAGGAGCTGAGCAGCGGCGAGGCTCAAGCTTGCTCCTTTTATGCCAAGAACTCCAACCTCGACATCTCGGAGCCGCGGGCGCGTGCTTTCCTCGGCACCGATTCCGGCGGCGGCGACAAGCTGGATGGCTGGTACCTGGACAGCGGCGCCACGCACCACATGACTGGACGCCGGGAGCTCTTCACCGACCTCGACACTACGGCGAGAGGCACGGTGAGATTTGGTGATGAGTCTAAGGTGCAGATCGTCGGCGTCGGCTCCATCATCTTCGAGGCGAAGAATGGTGAGCACAGGGTGCTCCACGGCGTCTACTACATCCCGGCGCTGCGGAACTCGATCATGAGTCTCGGCCAGCCCGACGAGGCCGGCTCCAAGGTGGAGATCGAGCACGGCATCTTGAGGATCTGGGATCGCTCGAAGAAGCTGCTGGCCAAGGTGCACCGCGGGAAGAATCGGCTCTACGTCCTCCACATCGGGACAGCGACGCCACTCTGCCTCGCCGCGCGCAAGGATGACACGGCCTGGCTCTGGCATGAGCGCTTCGGCCATGTTCACTTCGACGCGCTGCGGCAGCTCTCCAAGGGGGGGTTGGCACGCGGACTGCCGGCGATTGAGCACGTCGGGCAGTTCTGCGACACCTGCGTCATCACCAAGCATCGCCGTGCTCCGTTCCCGTCCGAGGCGTCGTACCGCGCGCAGGATCAGCTCGAGCTCGTCCACGGCGATCTCGCGCCCGGTCACGCCGGCGACACCGGCGGCGGCGTTACTTCTGGCGCCGGTGGACAACGCCACAAGGTACATGTGGGTCGCGCCGCTCACCTCCAAGGATGCGGCGGCGGACGCCATCAAGCGCCTTCAAGCGCCGCCGCGGAGATGAAGAGCGGCAAGAAGATGAAGACCTGCGCACCGACAACGGGCGGAGTTCACCGTTGCGGATTTTGCGGCGCATCGCGCCGGCGAAGGAATCCGGCGCCACTACGAGCGCCCCTACACGCCGCGACGAACGGGGTCGTGGAGGCGGAACCAGACCGTTGTCGCCATGGCGCGCGCTGCTGAAGCAGAGGAACTTGCCGGCGCGCTACTGGGGTGAGGCCGTCGTGACCGCTGTGCATTTGTTGAACAGGGCACCGACCAAGGCGCTGCAGGGCAAGACGCCATATGAGGCTTGGCATGGCCGAGCTCCGGCGGTCGGCTACCTGCGCACGTTCGGGTGCGTGGCGTTCGTGAAGGACATGTCGCAGCTGAAGAAGCTGGACGACCGGAGCGCGCCCGGCATCTTCATCGGATATGCTGACGGTGCCAAGGCGTACCGGGTGCTGGACCCGGCAACCCAGCGCGTGCACATCTCACGAGACGTTGTCTTCGACGAGAGCCGCGGCTGGGATTGGATCAAGGAGGAAGGCGGCCAGGCTCCGGCGGACGTCGAGTTCGTCGTCGAGCACCTCTGGGAGGAAGGATCAGAAGGAGCAAGCTCATCGTCATCAGCTTCCTCTGCTCCAGGCCAGCACTCTGCCTCGATGTAAGGTCCTAGATGGCTAGAGGGGGGGTGAATAGCCTATAAAAATTTCTACAAACTCACTAAGCAAACTTCGTTAGATAAACAAACGGCGGAAAGCAAGTTATGCTTAGCCTACTAGGTGTTGCAAGCCTCCTATCCAACAATTCTAGTATGTGATCACAAGTACACACAAGAGCTACCACTAGTGATCAAGAGTTCTACCCACGGGATTTAATCTACACAAGGAGTGGTTCCCGACCGACCACACAAGCAATTCTACCCACGGGATTTAGTCTACACAAGTTGTGGTTCCCGACCGACCACGCAAGCAATTCTACTTTGCAAGAATGTAAACAAGATAATGCAAGAGAGGGTAGGAGCTTGTTATACCGACGCGTAGAGTCGAGGTTGCCAATCACCGAGAGAATGAACAATTAATTACAATCGGCAACACACAATCGGAGACCAATCACCGGGAACAAAGATGAACACAATTGTTTTTGTTCACCCGGTGTTCACTTGGGCACCGCCAAGCTAGTCACCGGTTGTGTCGACCAACACCTAGATGGTTCTTCGGTGTGACCCTCAAGTCACTAGCCCCTCAAGGCTCGCCCCGCAAGGCACCGCAAGACACCACTCTCAAGCGAGGTACTCAACGACACGCGCAATCCACTAGGATGCTCTTCGTGATCCCCACGAGGTGAGCTCAAACCTCTCACAAATCAACCGGAGGTGGCCAAGAACAATCACCTTCTCAAACCAACGCCTCCAACAATCTCCAAGCCGGCTAGGAGCGGTACTCTCCAAGAGTAACAAGAAATCCACCGGCTAAACCACCCACAAGTGCCACTAGATGCCCTCAAGCAATGCAATGCACTAGGTGATCTCTCAATCTCACTAGGATTCACAATCAAGCAAGAGAGATGAGAGGGAGAGTGTTTTTCTGCTCACAAAGATGAATGAATGAGTTGGGAAGTCAAGAGAGATGGCCAAGCCCCGGCCACCATCTATTTATAGCCCAAACTCTTCAAACTAGCCGTTGCCCTCGGCTGGCAACTTCGTCAAGCGCCGGACGCGTCCGGCGCTCAGCCGGCGGACGCGTCCGCCGCTTGCTGCCGCGCCACGTCGCCCGACCGTTGCTTCGTCTTCGTTTGAAACCAACGAGCGCCGGACGATGAACGAAGAACCGCCCGAGTCCGACGCGTGCGTCCGGCGTCGCGCCGGCTCAACCTCGAGCCCTCGCGAGACCACGCCGGACGCGTCCGGCGGTCCCGTCCGCGCGTCCGACCGAGCACCTGGCGCAACGCCCGAGACCGAAACTTTCGGTCCGCGTCCGCCGCCGCCGGACGCGTCCGCCCCCAGCGTCCGACGGTCTCTCGCGCCTAGCCGGCCACCTCGCGCCATGCCACAATGCGCCGGACGCGTCCGGCGCGCTCGCCCAAGGCGCGTCCGGCGCCTCGCAGCGGGCCGCTTTCGCCGTGCCGTCGATCCAAGTTCTCCAACATGCTATCCAACAAGTATACCAACTTGATCAACGAGAGATAGCATGATTTCAACCAAATTTTGCATCCGGCGCAATAGAAAATATGCATCCATTTTTCTCGAAAGCGCGAATCCGCCTCGCGGGCTCGGCGGGAGGAAGAGAGGGACCCAAACCCATCTCTACCCCCGCAAACCACGGCGCGACTAAACGCCACCTTTGTAAATGTGCCAACACCACCAAGTGTACATCTCCATGTGCTTGTGTGTTAGCTTTTCACAAACATTTCCCAAAGGTTAGGTTAGCTCACTAGGTCCTACATGCAATGCACTTCATGAATTCACCTAGTGGCACCCGTGCGTCGAATAGCCGATAAGACTTCCCCTCTTAATAGTGCGGCTATCGAACCTAAACCACTCACACCCTCTATGGTGTCTTGAGTGCAAAACAAAATGGCCCTATCGGTTATACCTTTGCCTTGAGCCCATTTTGTTCCTCCAAATGATATGAACACTTCACACCATCATGTGACCGTCTCGATCCATCGATCTTGACTTCACTTGCCCTTCACCGTGCATCGGTCCATCGGCGCCTAGTCTTGCCCGAGCTTCACCATCGCATGGTCCTTCACTCCGAAGCCTCGACTAGCCCTTCACCTTCAACACCGGTCCATGGAGCCAAGCATCGTCTTGATCTTCATCTTTGATCACATGACACGTGTCATGCTTCATATTCAATATGCTCATCGTGTGGACAACCTTTCTCTAAATCAACCACTTAGATAAACAAGGTTAGTCCTAGGTTTCATCAATTAGCCAAAACCAAACTAGGGACTTTCAATCTCCCCCTTTTTGGTAATTGATGACAACCTCAACAAAGATGATTTTATAATAAAGATTTTGAACTTGTCATACTTGTCCAATCAATAAGCTCACAAGAGGAATTTGGACAACTATAGCAAGTTCGGTTTTGGTAGTATTGCTCCCTACATATGTGCATAGAGTTTGGATTTGAAGCTTTGCACATATGCATGGATAGAAGTGTGGGGAGAGTAATTCTACCAAAATGATGCTAAGGTGTAAGAAATGGACCTTTGAAGCGTGATACCAATCGGAGTTGCAATTTACACCATCCTTAGCACCATGAAGTAACTAGACATCCATCAAAAACTCAAGAACCCCGTGAGATCAACATTATAAGCAAGGTTCTTGAACCGCTTGTAAAGCAAGGGGAGTCTAGTTACAACCTATGCATGCTAGTAGAACATTTCATCAATCAAGTTCTATACTAGCATTGCACCACACAAGCAAGGAGACACTACTTGTATAAAACTTTAAAACTAGGTGCCATGAGCAAGTCATATGAGAATGCACAAACAAATGCAACAACTTTGTTCATGAGCTTGCTCCCCCTTCTTGTGTGCATCAAAATTTTATTTACCCCTTTATCATGTTCAATCATCTTTTTCTCTCCCCTTTGTCAACAATTGCCCAAAATGGGATCAAATTGTGGAGAGAAAAGGACTTTGATGGAGTAAACAAAACTTTAGTCAAATTTGGTTCAATCTAGACCACTTGCCAAAGACATTTAATTCGGTTTGAACCAAAGACAAGCTTCTTCACACCTCATGACAAGGGTTATCTTGCCTATGTTGAATTAAACACTTGTAGCAAATATTCTAGATTCAACACTAGGATTGCAAGCCCACAAACATGTCATATGTCACCACTAGATCAAGCAAAACATAGAAACAATAGTGGTAAGCATATATACATCAAACATATTTGATTTATCATGAATGCTCCAAATGCACCTTGTATGTCTACATGTGCTACCACAAGTATAATCCTAAGAATGAATGTCATGTCAACCAATGGTACCTTGCTTTGTCGAAGGAGAGGCATGTCAAGTAGTGGTGGGGTGCATTCAACACATGTTTGAGAAATCAAGAATGTTCAACTCATTCCTTAGCTTGCAAAACCTTCTTTCATCAAGTGGCTTGGTGAGGATGTCGGCAAGTTGATCATCGGTGCCCACACTTTCAATGGAAATGTCACCCTTTTGTTGATGATCTCTAATGAAATGATGCCTTATGTCAATGTGCTTTGTTCTTCCATGTTGAACCGGGTTTTGTGTCATCTTGATTGCACTCTCATTATCACAAAACAATGGCACATTCTTGAAGTTGATGCCATAATCCTTCAAAGTTGACTTCATCCAAAGCAATTGTGCACAACAACTCCCCGCACTAACATATTCGGCTTCGCGGTAGAGATTGCCACACTATTTTGTTTCTTTGAGGACCATGACACAAGTGACCTTCCAAGAAGTTGACATGTACCACTTGTGCTCTTTCTATTGATCTTGCAACCACCATAGTCGGAGTCCGAATATCCAATCAATTCAAACTTTGACCCCTTAGGATACCATAGTCCAACATCTCTTGTTTGCTTCAAGTACCTCAATATTCTCTTTGCGGTAGTGAGATGACTCTCTAGGTGAGGCTTGATATCTAGCACACATGCAAACACTAAACATGACATCCGGCCTTGATGCGGTGACATAGAGTAGGCTTCCAATCAATGACCGATAATCCTTTTGATTCACCATATTGCCATCATGATCACTATCAAGATTCCCATTGGTGCCCATTGGAGTTGAGATTGGCTTTGCATCTTGCATTCCAAACTTCTTCAACATGTCCCTTATGTATTTCCCTTGACTCACAAATGTCCCATTCTTCAATTGCTTGACTTGAAGACCAAGGAAATAGCTAAGTTCACCAATCATGGACATCTCAAACTCTTTTGCCATCATTTCACCAAATTCTTCACAATATGCTTGATTGGTTGATCCAAAGATGATATCATCAACATAGATTTGCACAATGAAGAGATCATTACCAATCTTCTTGGTGAATAGAGTAGTATCAACCTTGCCCATAACGAACCCCTTGGAGTGAAGAAAAGTCTTCAATCTCTCATACCATGCTCTAGGTGCTTGCTTCAAGCCATACAAAGCTTTCTTCAACTTGTACACATGGTTGGGTCTCTTCTCATCTTCAAAACCGGGAGGTTGCTCAACATATACTAGCTCATTGATGATCCCATTGAGAAATGCACTCTTGACATCCATTTGATATAACTTGATGTTGTGGGCACATGCATAAGCCAATAGAATCCTTATTGCCTCCAATCTTGCCACGGGAGCATATGTTTCATCATAGTCAAGACCTTCAACTTGAGTATAGCCTTGTGCAACTAGTCGTGCTTTGTTTCTAATCACAACACCATCTTGATCTTGCTTGTTCTTGAAAACCCATTTGGTTCCAATGACATTGTGATCCTCCGGCCTTTCAACTAACTCCCACACATCATTTCTTGTGAAGTTATTGAGCTCTTCTTGCATTGCCATGATCCAATCGGCATCATCCAAGGCTTCCTCAACTTTCTTTGGCTCTTTGGTTGACACAAATGATGCATACTCACAAATCATAGCCACTCTTGATCTTGTTTGCACACCACTTCTAATATCACCAATAACACTATCAATTGGGTGATCTCTTGCAACATGTTGTGGTTGTAGCACTTGCACTTGATTGCTTGAGCTTGGTTGATCACTTGACTTGTCTTCATTTGATGAACTAGCACCATGATCTTGCACTTGAGCATTGCTAGCTTGCCTCAATGGAGAATTTAGCACTTCATCTTTATCATCTTGTACATCAACCACTTGCTTTGCTCTTATGTCACCAATGTCCATGTTCTTCATAGCTTCAACCAATCGGTTTCCACCAACATCTTCTAGATTCTCATCTTCATCTTGTGACCCATTGGTTTCATCAAATTTCACATCATGGACTTCCTCTCTAATGCCACTTGAGTTGTTCCAAACTCTATAAGCCTTGCTTGTAGTTGAATAACCGAGTAGGAACCCTTCATCACATCTCTTTTCAAACTTCCCCAATCTAGTGCCCTTCCTCAAGATATAGCATTTGCAACCAAACACTCTAAAATAACCAATATTAGGCTTTCTTCCATGAAGTAACTCATATGGGGTCTTCTCTAGCAAAGTATGACAATAGAGCCTATTGATGTAGTAGCACGCCGTGTTGATTGCTTCATCCCAAAATGATTGACTAACATTGTACTCATGAAGCATTGATCTAGCCATATCAAGCAATGTTCTATTCTTCCTCTCAACTAGGCCATTTGATTGTGGAGTGTACTTGGCCGAGAATTGATGACCAATGCCATAGTGATCACACAATTCTTCCATTCTTGTATTCTTGAATTCACTCCCATTGTCACTTCTCACTTTCTTGATTCTCATATCAAACTCATTGTGAACTCTAGTGAGAAAGGTCTTGAAGGTGTCATACACTTCACTCTTGTCACTAAGAAAGAATACCCATGTGAATCTCGTGAAGTCATCCACTATGACAAATCCATACTTGTTGCCACCAATACTTGTATATGTAGTTGGGCCAAATAGATCCATGTGCAACAACTCAAATGCCTTGCATGTGCTCATTATACTCTTCTTTGGATGTGAACTTCCAACTTGCTTCCCGGCTTGACATGCACTACACAACTTGTCCTTCTCAAATACAACATCTTTCAAGCCTTCAACAAGATTGTGTTGTGTGAGCTTCTTCAATTGTTTCATGCCAACATGCCCAAGCCTTCTATGCCAAAGCCAACCCAAACTTGATTTTGATATCAAACATGTTGTCAAAGAAGCTTCACTAGTGTTGAAATCAACAAGATAGAGATTCTCATATCTAAAGCCTTTGAAAACCAAGTTGGAGCCATCAAGAGAAACTACCTCAACATCATTTGCCCCAAAAATGCACTTGTAGCCTCGATCACAAATTTGTGCCACGGAGAGAAGATTGAAATCCAAGCTTTCAACTAGCATCACATTGGAGATACTCATGTCATTTGATATTGCAATCTTGCCCAAACCAACAACCTTGCCTTTCTTGTTATTGCCAAAAGTAATTGACTCAATGCCACTATCATTCTTCTCAATTGAATCAAACATTCTTGATGTGCCGGTCATGTGTTGAGAACACCCACTATCAATAATCCAATGCCTTCCTCCGGCTTTATAATTCACCTACAAGCAAATCAATGAAGCTTAGGTACCCATTTTTGCTTGGGTCCTTGTAGGTTAGTGACTAAGCTCTTTGGTACCCAAATTGCCTTCTTCTTTGGGCCAACAATGGGTGTACCAACAAACTTAGCTTGTGCACCTTTCACACCCTTGGTAAGCACATAACAAGAATCAAAAGGTATAGCATTGTCAAGTTTCTTGTTTTGTTGCTTCTTGTTGCAATTTTGCTCTAGGTGCCCAACTTGCTTGCATCTATAGCAAAACCGACCATTGCTCTTCACAAAGCTAGGCTTTGGAGTTGCAAAGGCCGACTTGCCCTTCTTGGGGGTATATCCCAATCCCTCTTTGTTAAGAGAGAACCTTTGGCTACCCAAGCACTTTAGCAAGCGGGCCTCACCACCATAGGCTTTGCCTAAGGCATGAGTGAGCTCATCCACCTCCTTCTTGAGAGTCTCATTCTCAACCATAAGTGTGGCATCACAAGTGAAGCCATCACTAGTAGTAGAGGTAGAGTCGGTGGTGGTGGTGGATGATGTGCTACAAGAAGGGTTAGCATTTGTCATGATGATAGGTTGATAAAATGACTCATCAATGATGTCACAAGTAAGACCTATATCACATGATGCAATAACCACTTTCTTTGCTTGTTGCTCAAGAAGAAGTGAGTGAGCCTTTTCAAGCTTAGAATGAGCATTACCAAGTTTCTCATGGTCTTCCACTAGACTCTCATGAGTGGTCATAAGCTCACCTAGAGCTTTCTCAAGTATTTCTACTTTCATTGAAAGCTTCTTGCACTCTTTTTCCTTGGCAATAGCTATATCTCTAGTTTCTTGCATCAAGTCATATAATTGATCCTTAGTCGGTTCATCATCATCATCAACATTATCAACATCGTGAGCATATTCCATCTCACTATCATCATCACTATCATCATATTGTACCTTTGTTTCCTTGGCCATGAAGCATGATGGTGATGTGGAGAATAATGAAGACTTCTTGTTGATAGCGATGGAAGCCATAGCCTTGTTGCTTGAATCTTCATCTTCATCATCATTGTCACTCTCCCAAGTGACCACAAATGCACCATTCTTGCCCTTCTTGAGTGTCATCTTGGCCTCATGCTTCTTCTTCTCAAACTTGCCCTTGTTGTAGTTCTTCTTCTTCTCATAGGGGCATTCGGCTTGTAGATGCTCGGTGCTATCACAATTGAAACACTTTCTTGGTTGCTCTTGCTTCTTGAAGTTGTTCCTCTTGAAGCCTCTTCTCTTGATGAACATGTGTCCCATCTTCTTCACTACAAGAGCAAGTGCCTCATCATCAATCTCAAAGTCACAATCTTCCTCATTGTTTTCTTCTTCTTCAAAGATTGGTGCTTTGCCCTTGGAGGATGTGGCTTGGAATGCCACGGTCTTCTTCTTCTTCTCTTCCTCCACCTTCTCATCATCTTGATCAAACTTGTCATATGTCAAGACTTCACCAAGCAAATCATTTGGCTTCTTATTCTCAAGCCCATCTCTTTGTAGCATTAGCTTCAACATCTTGAAGCTCTTCGGCAAGCAAATCAAGAACTTGTGACAAAAGTCTTCATCTTTTGTCTTGTGCCCCAAACTCTTGAGATCATTCACAATCACTTGTAGACGATGAAACATTTCAATGATTGTTTCATCCTCCTTCTTCTTGAAGTTCTCGAACTCACTCTTGAGTCCATATAGCTTGGCACTCTTCACAACCTTGGTGCCCTCATAGGTCTCACCCAACCTAGTCCACACTTCACTTGCAAGCTCTAAATCCTTGATTCCCTCAAACACCTTTGTATCAATGCCATTGTATAGGGTGTTGAGAGCCATTCTATTGCATGTGATGTTGGCTTTGTCTTCATCGGTGAGATGATCATTATCAAGTATGGCATAATCATGCAATGTAACTTGCAACACTCTCTCTTGTATCGAACCAAGATACATGATCATCTTTCTCTTCCAATGGTCAAATGAGCTAACTCCATCAAACATAGGCGGTTTGCCCCCAACATGGTTGAACACAATTTGAGCCATCTTAACACCGTAGGATGTTAAGCCTTGCACTAAAACGGTGACCTCGGCTCCGATACCACTTGTAAGGTCCTAGATGGCTAGAGGGGGGGTGAATAGCCTATAAAAATTTCTACAAACTCACTAAGCAAACTTCGTTAGATAAACAAACGGCGGAAAGCAAGTTATGCTTAGCCTACTAGGTGTTGCAAGCCTCCTATCCAACAATTCTAGTATGTGATCACAAGTACACACAAGAGCTACCACTAGTGATCAAGAGTTCTACCCACGGGATTTAATCTACACAAGGAGTGGTTCCCGACCGACCACACAAGCAATTCTACCCACGGGATTTAGTCTACACAAGTTGTGGTTCCCGACCGACCACGCAAGCAATTCTACTTTGCAAGAATGTAAACAAGATAATGCAAGAGAGGGTAGGAGCTTGTTATACCGACGCGTAGAGTCGAGGTTGCCAATCACCGAGAGAATGAACAATTAATTACAATCGGCAACACACAATCGGAGACCAATCACCGGGAACAAAGATGAACACAATTGTTTTTGTTCACCCGGTGTTCACTTGGGCACCGCCAAGCTAGTCACCGGTTGTGTCGACCAACACCTAGATGGTTCTTCGGTGTGACCCTCAAGTCACTAGCCCCTCAAGGCTCGCCCGCAAGGCACCGCAAGACACCACTCTCAAGCGAGGTACTCAACGACACGCGCAATCCACTAGGATGCTCTTCGTGATCCCCACGAGGTGAGCTCAAACCTCTCACAAATCAACCGGAGGTGGCCAAGAACAATCACCTTCTCAAACCAACGCCTCCAACAATCTCCAAGCCGGCTAGGAGCGGTACTCTCCAAGAGTAACAAGAAATCCACCTAGGCTAAACCACCCACAAGTGCCACTAGATGCCCTCAAGCAATGCAATGCACTAGGTGATCTCTCAATCTCACTAGGATTCACAATCAAGCAAGAGAGATGAGAGGGAGAGTGTTTTTCTCGCTCACAAAGATGAATGAATGAGTTGGGAAGTCAAGAGAGATGGCCAAGCCCCGGCCACCATCTATTTATAGCCCAAACTCTTCAAACTAGCCGTTGCCCTCGGCCGGCAACTTCGATCAAGCGCCGGACGCGTCCGGTCGCTCGGCCACGGCGGACGCGTCCGCCGCTCGTCGCGCCACGTCGCCCGACCGTTGCTTCGTCTTCGTTTGAAACCAACGAGCGCCGGACGATGAACGAGAACCGCCCGAGTCCGACGCGTGCGTCCGGCGCCGCCGTCGCCGGCTCAACCTCGAGCCCTCGCGAGACCACGCGGACGCGTCGGCGTCGCGTCCGCCCGCGCGTCCGACCGAGCACTCGCGCAACGCCCGAGACCGAAACTTTACGGTCCGCGTCCGCGCCGCCCCGGACGCGTCCGCCGCCCGCGTCCGACGGTCTCTGCGCCTAGCCGGCCACCTCGCGCCATGCCACAATGCGCCGGACGCGTCCGGCGCCGCCCAAGGCGCGCGTCGGCGCCTCCGCAGAAGCCGCCTTTCGCCGTGCCGTCGATCCAAGTTCTCCAACATGCTATCCAACAAGTATACCAACTTGATCAACGGAGATAGCATGATTTCAACCAAATTTTGCATCCGGCGCAATAGAAAATATGCATCCATTTTTCTCGAAAGCGCCGAATCCGCCTCACGAGGCTCGGCGGGAGGAAGAGAGGGACCCAAACCCATCTCTACCCCGCAAACCACAGCGCGACTAAACGCCACCTTTGTAAATGTGCCAACACCACCAAGTGTACATCTCCATGTGCTTGTGTGTTAGCTTTTCACAAACATTTCCCAAAGGTTAGGTTAGCTCACTAGGTCCTACATGCAATGCACTTCATGAATTCACCTAGTGGCACCCGTGCGTCGAATAGCCGATAAGACTTCCCCTCTTAATAGTGCGGCTATCGAACCTAAACCACTCACACCCTCTATGGTGTCTTGAGTGCAAAACAAAATGGCCCTATCGGTTATACCTTTGCCTTGAGCCCATTTTGTTCCTCCAAATGATATGAACACTTCACACCATCATGTGACCGTCTCGATCCATCGATCTTGACTTCACTTGCCCTTCACCGTGCATCGGTCCATCGGCGCCTAGTCTTGCCCGAGCTTCACCATCGCATGGTCCTTCACTCCGAAGCCTCGACTAGCCCTTCACCTTCAACACCGGTCCATGGAGCCAAGCATCGTCTTGATCTTCATCTTTGATCACATGACACGTGTCATGCTTCATATTCAATATGCTCATCGTGTGGACAACCTTTCTCTAAATCAACCACTTAGATAAACAAGGTTAGTCCTAGGTTTCATCAATTAGCCAAAACCAAACTAGGGACTTTCACTCGACGCCGCCACGGTCACCATCACCAGCTCCGGGGGAGCAGGGGAGCCCAAGTGCAGGGCACGACGGGACTCCTCTGCCCCAGTCGCCACCGGCTCCAAGCGCTGCTGAGGCCACGCCCGCGGCGTCTTCATCAACTGGACCATCCGTCGAGCTGGCCACGCCCTTGGAGGGTGATGAGGACCGGCTGGACGCCTACTACGACGACGAGCCCCTCCGCTACCGCACGGTGACGAACATCATCGGGGATGGATCCCCGCCCGGCCTGGCGCCGCGGCTGTTCGCCCAGCTTCACCTCACGCACGCTGGCGAGCCAATCAACCACGCGGAGGCCAAGGGCGATCCGGCGTGGGAGGCGGCCATGAAGCAGGAGCTGGATGCGGTGGAGCGGAATGGGACCTGGGAGCTCGTCAACCTCCCTGCCGGCCATCGACCTATCTCACTGAAGTGGGTCTATAAGCTCAAGAAGGATGAGAAGGGGGTGGTGACCAAGCACAAGGCGCGGCTGGTGGCGCGCGGCTTCGTGCAGCAGGAAGGCATCGATTTCGATGATGCATTCGCGCCGGTGGCGAGGATGGAGTCCGTGCGGATGCTCCTCGCACTGGCGGCGCAGGAGGGATGGAAGGTGCACCACATGGACGTCAAGTCCGCTTTCCTCAACGGCGACCTCAAGGAGGAAGTGTATGTTCGGGCCCGCCCGGGCCTTCGTCGCCGGAGAAGAAGGGAAGGTGTACCGCCTGCGCAAGGCGCTCTACGGGCTCAGGCAGGCGCCGCGTGCCTGGAACGCGAAGCTGGATCGCACACTCAAGGAGATGGGATTCAAGCAGAACGAGCACGAGGCGGCGGTGTACCGGCGGGGCGAAGGTCGCGCCCGTTCGCTCGTGGGCGTCTACGTCGATGATCTGGTGATCACCGGCGCCAATTGGAGGAAGGTGGAAGAATTCAAGCGGGAGATGAAGAAGAGGTTCAAGATGAGTGACCTTGGTCTGCTCTCCTTCTACCTCGGCCTCGAGGTTCACCAGGATGCCAAGGGCATCACGCTGCGGCAAGCTCGCTACGCCCGGCCGCATCCTCGAGCTCGGGGGAGATGGTGGACCGCAACCCGGCGGCGACTCCCATGGAAGAGAAACTCAAGCTCGGCCCGCGAGAGCAAGGCGAAGAGGTGGATGCGACCCGGTACCGCGTCTCATCGGCGGCCGCGCTACGGGTGCATACAAGGCCCGACTTGGCGTTCGCCGTCGGCTACCTCAGCCGCTTCATGGAGCGCCCCACAAGAGAGCATCTGCAGGCCGTCAAGCGTGTGCTTCGATACGTGGTTGGGACCCTGGACTTTGGTCTACACTACAAGAGGGCTCCCAGCACAGCGCGCTTCGTCGGGTACTGCGACAGTGATCTTGCCGGCGACGTCGACACGAGCAAGAGTACCAGCGGGACTATGTTCTTCCTGGGAAACTGCCTTGCCAGCTGGCAGTTGATCAAGCAGAAGACGGTGGCCCTGTCCAGCTGCGAGGCAGAGTACATCGCCGCCACATCTGCATCAACACAAGCCCCGGCTGTCCCAGATTGCTCGGGGAGCTTTTGGGCGGGGAGGTGGAGGTGGTGGAGCTCGGGGTGGAGAGCAAGTCTGCCTTGGCCCCGGCCAAGAACCCCGTCTTTCATGACGGGAGCAAGCACATCAAGACTAAGTTCCATTTCATCAGGGACTGTCTTGAGGATGGTAGCATCAAGGCCATCTACATTCCTACCACAGACCAGCTGGCTGACATTCTCACCAAGTCCCTGGGAAGATCAAAGTTTCAGGAGATGAGGGGGAAGATCGGGCTGAAGAAGATAGTGTAGTGCTGGGCCAAAGGGGGAGATTGATAGCATTAGTCCCTAGCCTACACTTATATCTTTCATTTCTGCAATTTACTTTCTGCAGTAGCTAAGGATTGCTTGGCCCTCAAGATGAGTATGAGGTGTCTTGGCTTCCAAGATTAGGATGGCATCTCTGCTTTATGCAAGAGAATATGCCTAGTAGTGGTTAGGTGTGGGCAGCTCTATATAAGCTGAACCCCTCCCTTTGTATCCTTGTCTTTGCAACTTTCCAATTCAATCAAAAAGCCATAGGGGGCAAACTGACCTCCGTCGGTTCCTATGAGCAAATTGCAACAGTTATGAACTATCATTATATCTACAAAATCATTGTTGACAGATCAAGTAGTTTACTAGTGCGCTCTATGTACATACTTACTATTTTTAAAAACTACACAACTTCGGTGCAATTTTTCACAAAATGACATCTTTTTATGGCATAATTGAACTCCTTTTAATATCTTGACTTTTTAGATCCTCTTTAGTCGTTAGGATAATAGGATAAGTTACTAACCAGTAACCACATGTGTAGTTTTTTTTTTTGTCATCAACCACATGTGTAGTTAACTTGTAAATAAATATGAGCTGATGAGTGCAAATTAATATCGTATTACATGGTGCCCTGTGTCCTATTGCATCCATTGTATAGTTAAGCCTGTCTTCATATATGAACAGGCTATTCTCTGATTTAATGACATTACCATAAACTTAAATTCCTAGGATCATGTTTTCAAGACAGTTTAATTGTTTGCTGCCAGATTTTACTGCGACCTGACTATGTTTTCCTACCTTCCTGAACTGCATTGTGTTTACTATACTATAATCTATTTAGCATGTTTGTTTGTGCAATGTTTTCTGGTCATTCCTCTTGCATTCTGTTAAAAATGTATGCATTAAAATTTAATTGTTCATGTTTAGCATAGCCCTTATCTTTTATGAACTTAATCAGATTAACATCAACTTAGTTTACTAGGATCATGTTTTCACAAAAAGTTGAATATCTATTTACCAGATGTAAGTACTAAGTACAAACTGACATTATTGCTCTGCTTTCCTTGAACTGTCAAAAACAATTTGAGCATATGATTCTAGTTAAAAATGTGTTTGTTTTATCAATGTTTTCTGACATGGTTATGAACTTTTTGTCTGCAAATATTCAGAGCACTCTTGAACTTTTCTGTCCTTCAGGAAAAACCCTTATAGCAAAATGCCTTGACCTCTAACATATGAATTCATTGTTTACTATTATAATCTTTGTTTTAAAATTTACTGTTCCATGTTTGTTTTGTATAGCTCTTAGTCTTTGAGACTCGGGACTCCCTAGGCACAACAGACAAAAAACATTGTGCAATGCATTGGTCTGATGGATGACACAAACAACCTTCTGTCAGTGGATGGAGGCGACATTGATAAGAAGGTAAAGCTGGCTACTCAAAACCTTCACTGTGTTAGTGTACTCCCTTCATTGCAAGTTCTATGATCTCTGTACTTGAGCGTTTTAGTAATCAAACAAAGTGTTCTTTGCTGGCAATATCCTTTTTCTGGTTAAAAGACCGTTCTGCTTTCATGAAACGCAGGGCCTCAATGTTTACAATATTCTCCAGCATGACACCCTTGTAAATGACTCAGGGCGTTGTGAACAGAATCGTCGAGCAGATGCATATGCCCAACAACAGCTAGCAAGGAGGGTTCTGGATCAGAATGCTGTTTCTTACAACCGGCAACTGTGCTTTAGTCCCCCCTTATGAAGCTCGATGGTTTCCAGCTATCTTGGTGCTAACTTGGAGAGTTACAGCATCAACTGTTTATTTTCTGAAGACATAAGGTACAGGTAGGAGGGAAATGTCGTTGGAGACCTTCTGGCCTTCCGTGGCTTCTTGCCCGGACTATGGTTGATGTCCTAGTTTTGTAATTCAAGAATACAATAAGACATGTAGCTCGTGATTATAGTAGATGTAATTCTATATTTGATTTCTGTACATAGGAGTTGTTTAGTACTACACTTCAGTCCCTCATATTTAAAGCCCATTAAGAAAAGGCCAGTTATACTAGGCCTATCTGGTGGCTGGTGGCTCCACTTCACCTCATCAATAGTCGGTTACTCACAGTTCACACGAGCAACTAGACATTGGAAATTTGGAATAATCTAGTCACCAGAACACGTAGTACACGGCTTGATTGATTAATGCGCTGGACAATGGCATAGATATTGCTGAAAGCGATTAGTGCAGTTGTACTAACCACAATTAAAACCCCATGCACCAGTACACCAGCACGGGGCCGGTGGAGGCTGTCTGGCCGTGGCCGGCTAGCTGCTCCAGTACGCTGTACGGGTGGACGTGACAGGAGTTGGTGGCCCGACCCGGCCAGGAAGCCTGGCACGACAAAGTTTTCTCCCACGTACGCAACACCTAATCCTGCTGTCCTGCGTGAGCTGATTAACCGGACCATGCGTGTACGTGATAAACAAAACTATAGCTAGGCTGGCATATGTATCGTCGAAACCAAATTAAGCAGGTGTGGTTAGTACCATTCAGATTACTAAAATGTTGCATAGAACCTCAAGATATGTATACCTGCTCGAGTCAATAAGATGCTCTTTAAAATAGTAGGATTGTAAAATTGCTATAAAAATCATATATACAGCATGATTTTAGTGAAATTATGAACCTCGGTTTCGTATTTTTTGGGTTAAAACAATTGTTCTATGGATTATAAAATAATAATAAATTAAATTTCTATAGTGTTAATTACATATTTATTCGAAAACGTACTTGAATATTTTAAAAAAAAACATGCAATTTTTTATAAAATCTAGTTGACCTCTCTGAACTATTATTAAAGTTCCATTTACCTCTCTCATGTAGTGTAGGATGGTTGAGGCGGCACCATGTCGCCCACATGCGCCCTAGGTCGTTTACGGGCCTCACACTGGGCATATGTTAATTTGTTGTGATAGAAAAGGACTGTTGAATGGTTGGCAGATTCGGCGAGATAAGCTTAAGCGAAAAGGACGAAGGTAAATGGGACGGTTTCAAGAATTATAGACACGGTCTTTCGAGGTGCTCATAGGATTAGATTTGCATATGTGTATTCCTATAGGTGAATGTCAATGTGTGTAGAGCGTCGTGTTTGTACTCATGTAATTTGCAAAAAAAAAGTTCTTAATTGAGAGAGAGGTTAAAAAAAGTTCTTTTTTTCCACTCGGGAACCCCAATTCCATTAAGTAACGGAAATACATTGTAGCAGAGATTTACAAGATGGGAGCAGAATATCAGAAGAGAAAACATGGCCTAGCACCACAAAAGAAGTTTTCATGATAAAGCTGTAAAAAAAAGTTCTTAATTGAGAGAGGGGTAAATGAGACTCTCATGATAGTTGAGGGAGGTTAGAAAGGCTTTTTTATATTTATAAAAATGAACTACGGAATGGAGGAGCGGACAAAACTAGTGGTTGAACCATCGAAGGCTTCACCGGCTCTTGCTAGTAGACAAGTCGAAGAGCACCAATATATAACCACGCCAAATCAACCTAAAGGCAGGAGAGCGTGGCCCTCTACACAACACACATCGCCTACATAGATTGCTCCAGCTGAATAGAACAATGTGCCATTAAATCTCTCTAACTTTCGTACAATTTATTTAAGACAATCAAAAGAGGTGCTTCACTTCTTTCCCACAATGAGGTCACATGTACCATAGTTGGGACTTCTTTTGAATTTTATGTAGAAATATCCACGTTAAACACCATGGAAAATAACACACGTTCATGTCACTCCCAGCTCTGGAGGCCTTCAAAGTACTTGATTAACTTTTACTTTTGCGGAAGGGATAGGACCATAGGAGGGTGTGCTTATTCACAAAGATATAGCAGAGAAGCAAAAAAACTATAAGTAGAAGTTACCAAAAGAAAACAACTTTAAGGCAAACACTACTGGAAACCAGCAATTTGCCGTGTGTTTTCACACACGGCAAAACCCGTTATACACACGGCAAATGATTTGCCGTGTGTGGCACACGGCAAATGGTACACGGTAAATGTTTTCACGGCGAATGGGTATTTGCCGTGTGCCTTTTCTCGGGCACACGGTAAATCATTTGCCGTGTGTCTTGAGACACTCGGCACAAAAAAGTAGCCGTTACGGTGCCGACCCAGTTGACGGCAGATTTGCCGTGTGCCGGGGTACACGGCAAATATCGGGCACACGGCAAATCGTTTTGTTTTTAAAAAACAGAAATATTATTTGCCGTGTGTTACGTGAGACAGGCACACGGCAAATTGTGGACACACGGCAACTCTACCAAATTTTAAAAAAAAAGAAAAATGATTTGCCGTGTGTTACATGAGGCTGGCACACGGCAAATATTTTAAAAAACAGTGCTTTTGCTTTTTCCATTTGTATATATATACAATATATATATATATATAGACCATCAACAACATCAATTATATATCACAAGCCAGTCATTTAATCACAATATAGCACAACCACACACATAATTCATAAGTTCATCACATGTCCATACAAAAGTCCTCACATGTCCATACAAGTTCATCACGAGTTCAACATGACAAGTCCATAACTTTGGGGGGGTGGACTGGATATCCGGAAATCCGGACTCGGTGAAGGATTGACTGACGTGGTGAAGGAATGACTCGATCTGGGAGGCGACGCATTGACGGGATAGTTCGAACCCGCCGACGGAGGCTGCACAAAGGAGAAGAGATGGCGTTGTAAGAATTTAGATGTTGCATATAGTAATCTAGGAATACAAAGAAATTTGATTCAATTAAAATTTCGCCAAAGCACCTCCCCGCACCGGGAGGTTTCAACCCGCAAGAAACAACGGCACGAAGGCCGACATTCACAACGGCACGAAGGCCAACAATATCAACGGCACGAAGGCCAACAATCTAAACGGCACGAAGGCCGGCATTCACAATAACACGAAGGAAACTTCATACTCACGGGGAGTGTAGTGAAGAACCGGAGCCGGACTTGACAGATGCACCGGTACACCCTGTGTTTGCCCAATGTTTTGCACCACCTTCACCAACTCCGAGATCCGCTTCCCCGGGCCTCTAAGATCGACCTCCGGGCCTCCAAGATCTCATTCGGGCATGTACCTTCTGGGTGAGGTGCTCACTTGTCTTTTTTGTTTCTTCGAGCTCGGCCTGCAATATTTCACTCCAATGCTTCAGTAATGGAAACTGATCCAATAGTGGAAAGAGTGGGAACAGAAATTACCTCGAGTTGCGTGACCCGAGTCGGCCGCCGGCGTATGGGCTGGCTTCGCTCGTGCTCCGTGGACCGAACAGAGGAAAGAGTGGGAACGAGGTCGAGTCGATGGCGGAGTCCGCAATGCACAACCGACCGTGCTTCCTGCCTTGTCCTTGCCTCACGAGGACCTCCGTGTCCGGGGCCTGGGTGCGCACATCGTAAGTTGGCCCATGCACCTCCCGTACCGCCACCATGTAGTCTCGATTTTAGTTTGCACGCTCCGGTCGAGTACGCCTCGGGCGGTGCATCGGGGTTGAAGGAGACTTCGACGACGCCTTGCCCCGCTTGGACATAGCCCATGCCGCTAGATCCGATATCTCGGCCCGGGTTTTTTGCCTCCGCAAGGAAGGCGTCAAGATAATTAGAATAGGAAAATGAGGCGATCGATCTTATGAATAGAAAAATGAAAACACATACAAGTGCTCTTTTGAATGCGGGGAGGGTGCGGCTGCCTTGATGATGAGTTGCACCGGTCCTCATGTTCCTGTTCTCCGTTGAGTTTTCTTCGTTTCTTTATGAGTTGGGTCTAGCCACTTGTCCACGATCTTCGCAAAGCAATCTTCATCTTGTCTACACCACCATGGAGGCACCTGCATGTCATCGGGCATTTAACATATAAGAAAACCAAATTGAACCAATATAATCTCAAAATGAATTAATGTGATTTGTCAGCGTCACTTGTCTTGCCCTTTCCTTGTTGATCCTTTCCTTCTTTATCCGCGCGTAGTAATCTATGTGGCACTTTGTATTTGGGCCTCATGGAAAGAGCCTTGGACAAATATTTTACACTTCTCATCGAACACAAGATCTGCCTTGTTCTCTTCACCCTCCTCGGGCCTAAAAACCTCTCGCATACAAACACGATGTATCCATGCATTATTTCAAGAAAAGGGTTGCCCAATTAATGTTTTGCAAGAGAGACTTACCCAAAACTCCTTCCTCACCCGAATCGCTTGTGTTCCTCCTCGTCATCCGGGCCGAGCTTGTAGTCTTCCCATGAGTAGGCCGGCTTCTCTGACCCGTCTTTATGGGTCACAAGGCCGAGGTAGTACTTCCCGCACAAAACACCCGGGATGCTAGCGAGGCTCACGTCGGGGTAAGAGCACCCGACATAATTATGAAGGTACTGCATATGATTAAGAAAAAAATTAGTTTCACTTCTCATTTTTAATGTATCAAATGAAGTACATGTGATCACATCTATAGCTACTTACGTTTTTCCACAAGGCCGAACCACTGGGCGTTGGAGAGGGTCCGGAATGGCGGGAGCTTGGCGGGACCTCGCATGTGAGGACGCGAGGTGCTAGAAGCGTCGGCCGTCCGCTGATCCTCCTCCTCGTCCATGTACGCCCTCCTCGTCCACGTGTTGACCCTCCTCGTCCACCCGCTCACCCTCCTCGTCCACTCCGCTCACAAGCCGGGTAGAAGGCGACGGACTCCTCCGCGACGCCGCTTCGCTGCTCTGGCATTGCCGCCAACGGTGGCTCGACAACGCCCCCTCATTTCGAGTGGGAGGGCGTGGTCTTGCGTACAACGAGTTGCACCGGCGGGCCGACATCTTTGTTCGGTCACACCGCAAATTACATAGAATGAACAAGACATGTCGTACATATATTATAGTTAGCTCAATATGAATAAACAAAACATAGATACGAAAAAACATAGTATTACATGAATTAGGAATAATCTTCAACATAGGGATCATATGTCTCATCATCACTATCAAAATTGTCCAAATGGACAAAACTATCGAAGGTTCTACGTTGTCTTCATTGCCTTTGCCTGAATGGAATCGCTCAAGCATTTGTATGTCCTTAGGGTTCAGCACCACATCTCCAGCGTCCTCGTCATTGACCGTTTCATTGCCTACTTCCACATCGGGTAGGACTACCTCAAACGTCCCTTGTAGCCCATCTTCTTGATAGAACAAACCATCATATGTGTTCGTGTCCAAGTTTATGTAATCTTCATCGTTTGGGGGTAGTTTACCGTGCGGAGATACATGGTGCACAATAGACCAACCCTTAAGATGGGGTTTGTCTTGGCACGCGTATGGCGTATGATACACTTGCACGGCTGTTGAGCCACAACATAGACATCTTTTCCTTTATACACGGAATCGTGTCGAATCTCAACTAGGCCAAGACGAGGGGTCCGTCTTATTTTTCGAGGATCAAACCAGTGGCATTTGAATATGACAGGTTTCAGAGGTATGGGGCCATCAAATGGGAGTTCATAGATCTCCTCAATTCTACCATAAAATTCCCTTCCATCAGTGCCGGGTGTAAAAACTTCGCTGTTAGTTGTCCGGCGCCTTGGCCGATTGTGCTCGTGTTTTGCCGTGTGAAATCGATATCCGTTCACGTCATAACCGGTGAATGACCTCACCCGGGGGTCAAAGCCGTTTGCAACCTGTCTCAACTCGGCACTCATGGACTTATCGATCTGGGCCTGCATGATTCAAGGGCATGTTAATGGAAGAGGTTCTATATCCTTGGAATATGGAACTAAGTACAAGCTAAATTGGAGTGTACCTTTTGTTTGAACCAAGATATGAAATCAGGACTCCCCGGTCCCGCACCACGTGAAAGCAGGGTGTCCTCCTGATGAGGGGTAGGATCCCTTGATTGATGCCAGTATTGACGAATAAATTGGCTGTGCAAAAGAGAGTTAATGGGGTTGGATACAGAATAGTGACATTGTATTGACACAAGTTCATTGAGAACTTACTTAATGAACGGTTGCACCTCTTCAAGGTTTTTTAACACATATAGCGTGATATTGCGCCACTCTTCATGATCCAAATTCCTATTTTTCGATCCGCTTGAGCGCCGAGTTGGCCTTTGAAAAGGCCGAGGGTCGTTCCATTTTCATCAAGCATTGTAACGAGGGAGTGGATTACGCTTGCAAGGAAGGCTCGGCTTGTAGTAAGCCGTTGTGAAGTTTGAGACCTCCTCGTGAATGCTTGCCTCTCGCAATGGAAGCCTCAATTCGGCTTCATTTTTACATTTTTTTCGAAGAGTCTTTATACATCTCTCGATTGGATAGCACCAACGGGCACTCGCCTGGGGACCCCCAAACGTGCCTCGGTCGGGAGGTGCACAATTAGATGCTGCATCGGCAAGAAGAAGCCGGGTGGAAAGATCATCTCCGGCTTCTGAGACCAACAAAGGTGCCATATCTTCCAATTCTTTAACGACGGTCGAGAGATAGCTCCTTGGCACAAAGCCGGCGAAAAAAATAGCTCAACTCGGCAAAGACTACCCGGATATGCTCGGGGACGTAGCCTCGAACCATCGACGGAAGAAGCCGCTCAATCCATATGTGGTAGTCATGGCTCTTCATCCCATTGACTCGCAAAGTGAGAAGGTTCACTCCCCTGCTTATATTCGCTGCATACCCATCAGGGTACTTTAAATCCATGATCCATCTAAGTACTTCCCTCCTTTGATCGGTTGTCAGGACAAAATCGGCCTTAGGCCTTTTCCACCGCTTTCCTGGTTGAGGAGGCTTTATCTCTAGTTTTGGTCTATCACACAACTCTGCGAGATCCACTCTGGCCTTAGGGTTGTCCTTAGACTTGTCAGTGTCCATGAGTGTTCCCCATAGTGCCTCGGCGATATTCTTTTCAGTGTGCATTACATCAATGTTATGGGGCAGTAGGAGGTCATTGAAATAGGGGAGCCTCGTCAAGCCAGACTTATGAGTCCACATATGCTGCTCACCATATCCTACAAAACCACCTCCTTCCTTAGGCACGAGGGCATCTATCTGAGCATGAACCTCAGCACCAGTCCTCAGCCGCGGTGGAGGGTCCGTCACTTTGACACCTTTCGTAAAGCTCTTGACGTCTTTTCTCAAAGGATGGCCAAGCGGGAGGAATTGACGATGTTTGTCGAACGATGAATACTTGCCACCCTTTTTCAACCATATGAACCTCAAAGCTTCCTTGCATAGTGGGCATGGAAACTTCCCCTGAACACACCAGCCGCAGAATGTTCCGTAAGCTACGAAGTCGTGCATGGAGTATTGGTACCACACATGCATCTTGAAGCTCTCCTTCATAGCTCGGTTGTATGTCCATACCCCTTTGTCCCAAGCATCAATCAATTCATCTATCACAGGCTCCATGAACACACCCATGTTACTCCCCGGTGTCCGGGAATGATCAACGACAAGAATACATTATGCCGTTCAAAGGAGATGGGGAGGAGATTGAGGGGATGACAAAAACGGGCCAACATGTGTATGGGGCGTACTCATTCCATAAGGATTGAACCCATCTTTGCCCCGGCGACACGTACATTACGAGCGTCCTCTAGCCGCTTTTCGGGATGCCGGCTATTGAAGTACCGCCATGCTTCAGCATCGGATGGATGTACCATCTTTCCGGGACATCGTACCGTTTGCCATTTTTGTGCCATGTCATCTTTTCGCGGATTCCTCGATCATGAATAGGCGTTGGAGCCTTGGCGGGAATGGAAGGTGACGTAGGACACTCGGCGGGATCGTAAGCCGCCTCTTCTTACCATCACACGAGTCTACCTCCGGTACCCGGAGGACTTACACTTCGGACAAGACTTTGCATCCTTGTGATCTTTCCAAAATAGAACGCAACCCTTCGGACGGGCATGTATCTTCTCATACGGCATCTTAAGTCCATTAAGGAGCTTCTTTGACTCATAGAAGTTCTTTGGCATAATGTGTTCGGTAGCATGTCCGCCACACGGCACACATCTTATCGAAGCCTTCTCGACTCAGGTTTAGCTCGGCCTTCAACCCCATTACACGTCCAACGGCATCCAGCTGAGAAAGCTTGGTATGCCCATGAAGGGGTCTTTGTGCCGAGTTCAACATTGCCTCGAAGGCCTTTGCGGCAGCCTCCATCTCCTCCTTCTCACGTCCTTTCAAACAAAGCTTGATGAGTGTCCTCTAGCATGTCCGCAACACCGGCACCATCATCAAAAGCCTCAAGTCGAGGTCTCACCACCTCCTCTCTCATACGATGGGCTTCACCATGGTGGATCCACCGCTCATAGCCCGCGTAAATCCATTTTTCACAATATGTCTACCCATGGTGTCCATGTCTCTAATTGTTATGTTGTCACATTTAGTGCAGGGACAAGGAAGCCGAGACTGTCCTTGAGCACTCTCGCCAAATGCATGTTTCAAGAAAGCTTCCATTTTGACGAACCAAGAGCCGTCGAAATCTCTCATGTGTCTCCAGCCCGTGTACATCCACTCACGGTCCTCCATCCTTTAACATATATATAGCAAGGAGTAATGTGACCATCAATTGCATCTATGTGGTGTTCCTACTGTCTAATAGGTGAGGATAGGTCCTAATCCCACCCGGGATGCGCGGTTAAGTTAGTTTCCATGATTCGCTCCTATCCGAGACAGAATTTCGGCAGCACCTCCCCGTGTTCTCCCGATACACGTCCCGCAAGGGAGAGTGTGTATCCGGAGAACAACGGGGTGATGCCGAAACTGTCTCGCACGAGAGCGGAACCATGGAAACTAACTCATCCGCGCACGACAGCTGTCCAAAAAAACGTGGACAATCCAAAAACGGATACGGTCGAAGATATGCAAAGACCTACATACCTCCATCCGTATCTTTTTCGGACGGGAGACGCCTAACTGGGTTACGTGCAGGCTATGACAAAGATACGCAAAGAGAGGTTATCCATACCTAGGGTCGCCTAGGTGCTCCGATTCACCTCAACAAGGCCGGCTCTGCAAAAGAAGAAACATATCACTATAAGATGAAAAATTTGGCAGAACCTCCCCTGTACGGGAAGATTTCCAAAACCTGCAAAGAAATGGCACGAAGGCCGACAATCACACATCCAGTAGAAAGGCCCTCTTATCCACATCCGGTGCGAAGGCCCTCATACGACACAAAGGCCCGACATGTCCACAACGTCACGAAGGCCTACAACGAAAGTTATACCTTGGCTTGCGGTGGAGTCAGGCGTCACGGGCAGCGGTCCGCCGAGGTCGAGTGGCGTCGGAGTTCTCCTCTCCTCCTCTTCCCTTCTTCCCTTTCTCCTCCTCTCCTTCTTCCCCTTCTCTCCTTTTCCTCTTCTTCTACTTCTCTTCCGCCCTCCTTTTTAGTGCCAATCAACAGCAATTAACTGCAATTCCAGTAAAAAAAATGAAGCTACAAGTGTCGGGGTACAAATGCACAATGTCGACTACACTAAAGTCTCAAGCTATCACAAATTCTACAAACTTATTTGGTACAAAGCAGCATGGTTTCACGGGTTTCACCTTCGCGCCCCATCTTCACGGCGTCGAACATGGCCTTCTCGCATCTCCACCTCCTACTCCGTCTTCACTTCTCGGCCGGCGGGCAGGGACGAGGAGGGGCCACGCAATGGGCGAGCAGCTTGCAGCGGGGCGGAGGTGCGCAGCAGCGAGCGACGGGCGGCGCGGCGAGCGGCGGGCGCGGCACTTAGCGGTGGTTGAGCGGCGGCGGGCGCGGCGCTCGGAGGGCGGCCGAGCGGGCGAGCGGCGGGCGGAGCGGCGTGGCCCCTCCTGGGCGAGCGGCGGCCGAGCTCGACGCGCACGCGCTGGGCGGGCGGCGAGCGGATCGAGCGGCGGCGGCGCTGGGCAGGCGGCGAGCGGAGCGAGCGGCGGCGGCGCTGGGCGGTCGGCGAGGGAGTGGAGAGGCGCTGGGCGAGCGGCGAGGGAGTGGAGCGGCGCTGGGCGAGCGGATCGGGCGGCCTACGCGAGGAGTGGAAGCCGCGATGCGAGCGGGCGGGTGACGGCGCGAGGTCGGCGGCGGGCGGGCGCCCGGGGTCGGGTAGGGTTTCTAGTTAGATGGGCCGGATGGGCCATTTTTTTTTTTCTTTTAGTATTTACCGTGTGCCACATAAACACGGCACACGGCAAACTACGGCACACGGTAAATGTTTTTAAATACTTTTGTTTTTTTGTTACCATTTTTTTTTTTTTGAACTCTTAATAAATCATTCTAAATTATATATCCAAATTTTAGCAAATTTTGACTTTTTTTGCTATATTTACTTCATTAATATAGTTTACTTGAATTTTTCACATAATCCAAATTTGAACTACAGGTGCATGAAACAATAGAATTGAGTGATTCAAAAAATGATATTCTTGTTGTTTAGGGTATCTTGACGCCGTATCTACGAACTGCCACGGATTTTGGAGCATCTTTGTTCACGGTACATGACGAGTGAACTCGGGGAAAAGTGTATTTAAATTATATAAAATCCAAACAAAGTCTGAAAAACACGAAACTTGTCAGGGTGTCATGTGATTACATGTGGAGGCTGTCATAAAAAACTTTCAATGTTTCGAGCAAGTAGTGACGTCGGATATCTAAAACCAAGACATCCCAAGATGTCATCACATGCGATCACATACTCAGATGTCTAGGTTTTAGGTATCCGACGTCACTACTTGCTCCAAACATTGAAAGTTTTTTATCACACCCTCTACACGTGATGACATGACACCACGACAAGTTTCGTGTTTTTCGAGTTCGTTTGGATTTTATATAATTTAAATACACTTTCTCCCGAGTTGACTCGTCATGTACCGTGAACAAAGATGCTCTAAAGTCGGTGGGAGTTTTTAGATACAGTGTCAAGATACCCTAAACAACAAGAATATCATTTTTTCAATCACTGAATTCTATTATTTCATGCACCTGTAGTTCAAATTTAGATTATGCAAAAAAAATCAAGTAAACAGAATTAATGAAGTAAATATAACAAAAAAAGTCAAAATTTGCCAAAATTTGGATATATAGTGTATAATGATTTGTTAAGCTTACAAAAAAAAATGGGAACAAAAATAAAAAAAAAAGAAAAATATTTGCCGTGTGTCTTGTCAGGCACACGGCAAATTGTGTATTTGCCGTGTGTGGTAGTTTAGTGGCACACGCACTACAAGAAATCTTTCATCTTTTGACACTTTCATCCATTTGTAATGTCACAAGTTGAGTGTCTATAATGACAACTTGTGACATTTACGCAGTGGTTTTATGACATCAAAAACAGTTATGACAAGTTGACATTTACGCAGTGGTTGTCATAACTGTTTTTGATGTCATAAAACCACTGCGTAAATGTCACAAGTTGTCATTATAGACACTCAACTTGTGACATTACAAATGGATGAAAGTGTCAAAAGATGAAAGATTTCTTGTAGTGACGGCAAATGCTGGTAAAAAAAATTACAAATTATTTGCCGTGTGCCAAAATTTGCCGTGTGTCCGGCACACGGCAACATTTAACGGTGTGAGACGCTATCACGGCTCCGGCTAATTTGCCGTGCGTCAGGATTTGCCGTGTACCCGGCACACGGCAAATAGAGTATTTGCCGTGTGGATGAATTTGCCGTGTGCCTGGCACACGGTAAATGCTTTATTTACCGAGAGTCACTATTACACACGGCAAATTTGGGTTTACCGTGTGCCCGACTTTTGGCACACGGCAAAAAATTTTACACACGGCAAATATGCGATTTCCAGTAGTGAAATCCCTATATTATTATTAATTATTATAATATGCATGTACTATATGCAGCTTTCGGTACGCCTACTATACCCTGATTGCGTGTATACATATATACTACTTACATGACGGTCGGTCTTGCTAACGTCTGCTGATTTCCGTCTGCTGATTTCCTCCGTCGTCGGGTTCTGCATGCTGGCTAGTGGCTACTGGCTAGTACTACTACTCACCTACAGTATGTAGTAGCTCGGTTGCTTGATTATTTTGACTGGGCGGATCGGCGCAGTTGGTCGGCCATGAACCCAGATGATCAGCCTAAATATATAGTTCGTGTCCTTTCGTAGCTGACGTGGACGCGTAGCAAGTCTACCTGCCGTGGCCAAACGCGGTTAAATATGTCGGCTTATTATAGTACTCATAATCACTTTGCCCGGCCTTGCATTGGTTGCATTGTTAGGTAGCTGTGATATATGTACGTGTGTGCGCGCGCGCATATAGAATTACTGACTGCACGTGTGGGTCATCACTCATCAGTCTATGTAGCTACTAGTACGTAGTACTACATGCATGCTTGGTAGGTCAACTTCTAGAGCATTGCAATAGCCAATACTCACGTACGTAGTACTAATAATTTTATCTAAAAAGATGTACATTCACACCATGCTCTATGTTACTACTAGAATACCCGTGCTTCGTTGTATCCGTGGTTCGAAAAAGATACTGCGAGTGAAGTCAACTCACTCAACTCGATCGTATCTTTAAGTCGTATCTGCACATGCATGTGACGGTCATATATGTAGAGCCGTGCCATTGCAAAGACAGCCATGGAAACCACACGAGAGATGCATGTGCTCGATCTTATATAAGCATACACTGGTACAGCCGTAGTTTCTGGGAACGCCACCTATTTTTTGTACAGGCGGTTCGCAACTTCCAGGCGATAGTAGAGAATAACGATGGGCCCCACGTCCTCAGTCCGCTTCTACAAACGCTTTACACAGGCGGATGAGTTAAATAAGCCGCCTCTGTAAACCCCGAATTTACACATGCGGTTTCGTTATGTGAACCGCTTGTAAAAGTTTTGTGTACAACAGCGGGTTATGTAATGAACCCGACTGTGTAAACGAGAACTTTACACTGTCGGAACTTTAATGTCACCCGTTTGTAAAATGTGTGCAGGAGCGCGCGACGCCTTATCCGGCCAGCGACCTCACTTATTGCAGCAGCAGCAGGCGCGCGCGCGAGCATCCTCGCTCTCTCCGGCCAGATCTATCGCCGGCTTCGATCCGTTTTTTCTTCGGCGACCTTTGGAGCTCCGATTTGCATCAATTTTGCGCAACGACAACTGCAAGAATGAAGGTCAGTTGTGCCCTAACATCTCTGTTTGCGTTTCAATAATTACTTAGATAGATCGAGAAACACAGGCTAGCTAGTAGCTAGAGTCGTGGTATCGATCTCGGTTCTGTCTATATAGAGTTGACTGACGAATTGGATCGATCAGGTTCGATTCTGCATTACATGAAAATTATGTGCATGGTTGGTGTCTGACAAAATTATATGGCTCTTAATGTTACTGCTCCATGGTTCTGGCTGGTTGTGAGTAGTTTTTTGAAAAATCTGGAGTGGCAAAAGCCCCTACAGTAACTTCATTGAAAAGAGAGCGAATCTGAAACCGATTACAAGACTAAAAAACAACACAACCCAAGAAAAAGGCAGAGAAGACAAAGAAAATTAAGAGACAAAGAAGGAAATGAAAAAAATCTGCTCTAGGCAGCTAACAAAGACAGATTTTGTATCCATGAATCAAACTGAGTTTGTTGTCCTTCTGGTTGTCATTAGTTCCTGGTGTAGGCCATATAGGTTGGAATTTTGCTCCTGTTTGTATGATATCCAAAATTTGAGTGAAAATTAACCCATCAGGCTATAGTGCTGCCACCAATTATCTGAATTGTTTATATTGATTTAGTTAATTAGTTTCAATTGTTTGATTCTAAACTATATCTTCTTATTTTTAATGATATAAGGTCTGCTTATATATGGTGTGGTTCTGGCAGGTTGTTGTTTGAAGCAAAGGTAGTTTATTGTGGCTGTATAATATATACGGGAAGTAGAAAAAGCAGTGCAGCAAGGTACATCTCTTACTCTTTGCATTTCAACTAGGATTGAGCATGTTGACAAAAGCTAGATGTCGAAATTCTTTTCATTTCAGATATGAGCATGTTGGCTAACCTGGTGTCTTGAATGTCTAGTCATCAAAACCATCCTGATTTCCTCCAAAAAACAAGAAAAACGTTATGTACATGTATGATGTGTGCTTTCTATTATATTTTGCATATTTGGAGGTAATTCATGCTTCACAATGCTAGTCCTAGATTACAAGATATAATAGTTGGCCACAAACTTGAAACTAAAAGGGAACAAAATGATAACTGAACTTGCTAAGAGAACAAATTGATAAAGTGAACCTGCAATCCAGTACAAATTCTCCATCACAATAACACAACATAGGTCATGTAGTGTATAACACAGTGGCTGCTGCAATGTGTTGTAGGCACAACGCACAACTGCACGCATCAAGAAATAGCTTCCTTTGCTACTAAACTTATTTAACATCGATTTAGTCACAAGCAACCATTTGGATCGGTGCAATCTAGGTACTATGTGTGCGAGTTTCTTAGACACAACGGTCGGTACGCCAACCCTAAGAAAGTAAGTAAAGTCACGTGTGAAGGTCATAGTGACATGTGGATCATTATAGATGTTGTCCATGTTGGGTGTGTGTTAATATGTATTTTGGCTGAATATTTTTTGCGAGTGTATACAAGTGTCCCGATCCAGGGCCTATCCACCTTTTGAACGAGCTCCAGATCATTTCCGATGAGCTTTGCTTTCTTCATGAAAAGTACTTCACAAGGATGGGAAGTATTTTGCTCGATGGTGAGCTGGGTAAACCGAATACCAAGAACTCGCAGATATTGACAAGCTAGAGCTGAACTATAAGGATTTTTAGTAAGCTCCATGAGTAATTAATTTGTAGGGACAAGTAAGCAATGAGTGGAAAACTATTTGTTGTTGATTTTTAGTTGACTTGTACTAAATGTGTGATTTATATACTTAATTGTTTGAGATATATATTCATTTTGGCTGTGATTTGTTTGCTGGCGCATATGTTTATGCGCGGGAATTATAAATGGCGCCCAAATTTGAATTTTGAAAATGATTTGCAGCAACGGCTTACCCGCCTGAGAAAAACATTTTCAAAAGCGGCTGTGATATGAACCGTATGTATTAATAACGAAATCACAAGCGGCTCCGTTAAGTTTCCGACTGTAATGAACCTACTGTACGGGCGGTGGGGTACGGTGGTCCGCTTCTGAAAAAGTCATTTTTAGACGCGGACGGCTTAGGCCACGGCCTGTATAAAAGTCGTTAACACTGGCGGATATCAGGCAACCGCTTGTAGAAGTATTTTTTTCTACTGTCGAAACTTACAGGCGGAACTGGCAGCCGCCGGTGTAGACACCTCTGCACCCGCCGGTAAAAACCTCGGCTGTACGAGTATAACGAAAAATCTCGGGAGGAACAAAAAGAAAAAAACATTGCGAATTGGATATTCAGAAACCAAATTGCTACGCTTTTGGTGCACTCAAGGCAACACATAGTCCTTTCGTCCAAAAAAAAAATGACATTTTTAACTTTAAAAACATCGTGTTTGGTGTTCGTCTAATTCAAAACCGGTAAGTCAGGCGTTAGCCGCACTCATGGAGCATGTACACTGGTGTTAGCTAGCAACTCCTAACCGGTGGTCTAACAGACGACGGAACACAATTAGCTAGCAGCAGAAGCACCCCCACGATCTCACCACACTTTGGTTATTAATTAGCAGAATTAATTAATTAGTATCAAGTCGATCATCACCTGCTGCTGCTACGTCAGTGTACGCCTACCTCTGCAAAGTCAAAAGCGTTGGAGACCATAGAAGAGACACAAACACGTGGGCCAAGTGCGATGCCGGTCCATGCGGCCGGTGCACCGAGGCGCGCGGCCTGGTGGCTGGTGCTGGTGGTGGCAGAGCCGTTGGGTTGGTTGGCTCCGCGCCACCGCTGGTTGCCGGGCCTCGGCCACACGGATGCCAAGTGCGGACAGCGGAGTGCCGCGCGCGCTCCCGTCCACATCGCACACCACCAGCACCAGTCCACCACCACTAGCCGTTATGTCCGCCTGGTTTCCCTGTCCGTGTTGCACGACCGGACCAATTTTTTCTCTCTTTCAACTCAATTCAATCAATAATACTATATTCCTTCCCACCCCCACCTGTTTTTGCACAAAAAAGAAATAAAATGCATCGTCATATAAAAATGATGCTTTTTATCAGGCTGTTACTAGTTTCGGACTCAAGCTGTGATGCCTAGCGCAACCAAGGGAAAAAAGCATCGATGCTTTTAGTGGCGGGTGGTCAAGAACATTGCATTTTGGTAGTAGCCCTTTTGTAAGCATGAATCCAACAAGGCATGCATCGGCCGACTATGGCTTTCTATATTTCGCCTTTCGGAAAACACGATATACGGAGTATATGAACAAGGATCATCTCTCTTCAAAAAGGAAGAAGAAATATATATATATATATATATATATATATATATATATATATATATATATATATATATATATATATATATATATATATATATATATATATATATATATATATATATATATATATATATATATATATGGACCCGACTAAAATGCACCAGGTGCAACCCTTATAATAATGCACAGACCCCTAACCCACCAAGCCACCGGTCAAACCCAACCGCGCGTCCGTACACAATGGCCCACCCGCATGCAAATCTTTGTCCGCCGCACCAATTGCAATATTGTGTGTGTATGACTGCAACATGTCACATTTCAATTGCAATACGTCTGTCCCGCACGAGGAATCTTTCTTATTTAGGATCGAAAAAAATATCTCCTAAACCGTAAAGACCTATTTCGCATCCGTTTATCGATTGTTCAAAAAAGTGCTTAACAAAACGAGACCCATGAAGACTATATTTGATGAACTTTTTTAAGTGTGTAATTGCAACATCAATGTACTATGAGTTGCGATCATGACTACAACATAATTGCAACATGTCTCGTAGCGTATTAGCGCTTGTTGCAACCACTTACAACGATTTTCGCCAAATTTGCTACTCCATGCAACTAGTTATAACCTCGGTTGCAAAAACCTAACTAGTGAACAACGTGCATTTTATATACCAAAATATGTGTATTCTATGCATGGTGTTCACTAGCTAACAACAAAGGCGCGCACACCAATTGCAACTCGTCGTGTTTTCCATTTGCAAACTTGGTTATTGTCCGGTTGCAACATGTTCTTTTCTTAGTAACCAATTGCAACCTGATTGCAAACCTAATGTACACCCTTACCCTAATCTCCGTCGACGCCATCGAATTCTAATCTTCGCCGACGCTACTAACCCTAATCTCTCGTGACGCTACTAACCCTAATCTATGTCGACGCCATCGACCCTAATCTCCGCCGACGCATCGACCCTAATCTCTATCAAATGCTTAGATGAAACAAAAGTGAACTATACTAGGAATTCGCATCTACCGACGTTTGGTGATGCCTTCAACCCTAATATCTATCGACGCTACTGACCCTAATCTCTATTGGTGCTACTGACCCTAATCTCAGTCAACGCTATTAACTCTAATCTCGCCGACAATTGGTCCGAATCGAGCGCCAATTGCAACTCTCTAGGTAATATTGCGGTTGCAACCATTGTTGCTTCCCGGTTGCGACAGGTTTGTGTCACATGGGACATGAGCGGGTGGGGAGCGAGAGATCGAGAGGGTGAGCGTAACCGACGCGATCTCGGTTTACACCTAGAGCCGGATAGTTAACTAAAAGAAAAAACTTACAAAACTGCGCGTAAGATTCTTCATAAAGAACGCACCTACGCCAAGCATTATACCATTACACTATATATATATATATATATATATATATATATATATATATATATATATATATATATATATATATATATATATATATATATATATATATATATATATATATGCTACACCCAGGTGTACAATAATTTATTCTACACCCGAACCAACCAACGGACCCAACCAGCTCAACCCCGCTCGCCCGACCCGCCTCGCGCACGGTCCCGATCCCGCCTGCGCCCCGCGCATCGCGCGTGCGTCCGCTACCCTGTCCGCACACGACGCACCTCCGCTCTTGAGTCCGCGCATGCTACGTCACACGTGGGGCCCGCTCAAACCTTGCGGCCACGCGCACGACGCGGCAGCTCGCGTGGGCCACTTCTGTTTAAGTGTAGTCGTCCACTCCCGTCCGCTCCTGCTCCATGCATGCCTTTTTTTTTTCAAATGCAGCGACAATTTTTAGCCATGCACACACACCGAGTTGTACGTATGTGCTGCACGCCTGCATGCATATTAATTTGGACCATATTGATTAGGAGCATGTACGTATCTATATTATTCACCATTTTTATTAGTGGTCGTGACAAGCATAGTAGCTTAGTGCATAAAAAAACGAAGTGACGTATCTGCCCCGTATTTTGTCACTAGCTTAGTACTACCAATAGTTGTCTATATCTTCCCCGTATTTTGTCAATATCTTCAAGTATTTAGTTGGTATTTTTTGTCAGTACCTTGGTACACATATCTTCCTCGTATTTTTGTCAGTAGCTTAGTACTTCTGTTACCAAGCTGTCAGTATCTTCAAGTATTTAGTTAGTATTTTGTCAGTAGCTTGGTCCATCCGGTATCAAGTTCTCACTACCTTCCAGTATTTTTTTTAGTAGCTGTCAGCATTTTATTAGTATTTTCTAGTACATGTTAGTATCTTGTAATATTTTGCTAGTATATATCTTCAGTATTTGACAGTAATTAGTGTCGATTCAGTATTTCTTGATATTACTATCCAGCTTTTCTCACATTTTATATGTTTTAGTACACCTCGGTACCACGATTCAGTATTTCTCGATTTCCCTATTCAGTATTTCTCAGTACCTCCTTTTTTTCTTTAGTATCTCTCGGTATCACTATTCAGTATCTCTTGGTACCTCCTTTTTTCTTCAGTATCTCTCGGTATCACTATTTAGTATCTCTTAGCACCTCTTTTTTTCTTCGGTATCTCTCGGTATCACTATTCAGTATCTCTCAGTACCTCTATTTTTCTTCAGTATCTCTCGGTGTCGCTATTCAGTACCTCCTTTTTATCTTCAGTATCTCTCGGTATCACTATTCAGTTTCTGTTTGTATTCAGAATAGCAGTCATCAGTATGTGACCATTCATTAGTCTTCAGTATATGAATATTCAGTATCGTGAGCTCACCGGCGCTGCTGCTTGCCTGACGGCCGAACGGCACAGAATGGTTTTGCGGACACCGAGAGCCTTCGGTACACATTAGTATTTTTAAAACTACATGTTCCTTCGGTACATGGCAAATTCATTCAGTACTTTCAGTAGTGTAAGTTTTCGTCCACATAGTAAGTCAATACCGAGGGAACTGAAGGCTCTATAGGATAATGAAGGCTCAGTATTTCAGTATTAGTAAGTATACTGCATTAGTAGTAGTTAGTATTTTTTGTGGAACAACATTCAGTAGTGTGCGGGAGCACTCGGTATCTCTCACTTTCAAACAACATTCAGTAATTCAGTATTGTGCATGAACATTCAGTAATTCAGTATCTTTTAGAGTCAAACAACATTCAGTATAAGCGTGAGGTGTCCTATGACTGCTCCAAGGAAATGGCAAAAATACTGGAAAAGTATGACATGTTTTTTCATGTAATTGTGTGCTTGATTCATCGTCATTCAGTATTTTTGATTCAGTAGTGTCCAGCAACATCCAATATTTTTTTTCATTTTAGTAGTGTTCATCAACATTCAGTAGTGACTCAGTGCCAGTATTTTATAGCAATATTTTCAGTAGTTGCTAGTTTGCTTAAGTAGCTTTCAGTATTTTATTTATAAATTCTGTTCGATAAGGCACTCTTGCTGGGTCAGTATCCTCCAGTATGATTCAGTATGTTTTGCATTTTCTTTTGGTATTTGTCAGTATTTTCTTAAGTAGATGTCAGTATTAATCACTATTGCATCTTCTCTCTTTTCAGTATCTGTTCCCCACTACTACTGAAAGCAATAGGATAACTATCTGATCATATTCTCAATGCATTTTTGGAAAAAAATGCTGCTCCTCACTACTGAAAGCAATAGGATAACTATCTGATCATATTCTCAATGCATTTTGGCAAAAATGCTGCTTCTCGATGTTCAGTAATTCAGTATTATGCATCTATGTTGCAGTGGAGGAAAGAACTGAACATCTTCATCTATTCATTCAGTATATGTACTTCAGTATGCACATTCGTTGGCATTTTGTTTTTGTCAGTACATCCAAGCAATAGACAGCTAAAAGCAGGTGCATCTCAATTCTCACACGAAGACTTACTGACCTCGAAGGCTCTGTCCGTCTTCTTCGATCACTGAAATCATGCTCATGCCCATGTATCTAATAATAGCGCCCTAATCCAAGCTCCTATTCATGTCTCAAATACCCGAAAATCACTCTCAGTACCATGTGCATGCCCATGTATCTAACAATAGCTAAACTGGAAAGTCAGGTCCAGATCAACCATTCGCATGCACATGTCTCTAGGTTTCTAAGCGAGCGGCCATGATCGAGATTTTCCTGGCCACAAAATGCAGGCAGGCCATGCGCGCAGCACCTGCTGCAACAGCGCAGCACCAGGGGGCTCGAGCGGCGGCGACCGCCCGCATGCCCTCGCGGAGCCGGCCTTCATCCGCGAGCCCCTCGCAGTGGTCGCCCACTCGCCGTCCACCACACCGCCCACGCGGCAGCCGCCCGAGCGGTGGACAACCTCCTCCGTTCACCTCGCGTGGCCGCCCAGAAGCGTGGCCGCCGCCTCCAAGCCCCAAGCGAGGCGTCGACCGGCGGGGGTGGGGGCGGAGAGGGGGCATCGACGATGTGGTTGCTGGCACGACGGGCGCCGCCACGCCGCCAAACTCCATGCACGGATCCGCATCGCAACCGGAGAGAGAGAAACGGGGATGCGGATGGGAGTTGGGGAGCGGAATGACGCACGAGCCAGATTGGGTGCGGGGTGGAGCCAGGTCCGATGGGTTGGTTTGGATGGCTGGCTCTGATTGGTTGGGTGTAGAATAACTATTCTACCCCTGGGTGTAGAATAGCACTGCCGTGTGTGTGTGTGTGTGTGTGTCTATATATATATATATATATATATATATATATATATATATATATCTATATATATATATAGTATTATTATAGGAAGCCATGGGCTTCCAATAAGATGGGGAAGCCCTCAAACCTCAAACTCGCACCTAGCCGGGTTCAACCGAACCGCTCGCTGTGCTTCCACCGACCCACCCAAAGCCAGCCCGTGCGTGACGCCATATGGTCCCCACGAGCGCTGACCACTCCACCCGACGTCTCAGTTTCAAAATCATTTGAAATCCCCACCCGGCATTTTATTAAAAAAAAAGAAAAAAGAAAAGAAAACCCCACCCAGCCTCCCCAATTCCCCACGGCTCATCCCCTCCCCTACCGCGACGCACGGCGACGCCGGACGCCGACGGCCGCCCACCGGAGAGCGGGCTCCCCACGCGAAGGCCCCCGGCGGCATCTCCTCTCCCGCGGAGGGCCGATGGCGGGTGCGCGTGCCTCTCCTGCCCCCTCCCGCCTCGGCCGTGGGGTCCCTCAGCGGCAGAAGCGTCCATGGTGCCGGCGGCTACAGAAGGGCCTCGCGCGCGCCCTTCCTCAGCGTGCGGCAGCGGCTCGCCCCCTTCCTCGGCGCGCGGCTACGCGCGGTGCGGCCCCTACCCGAGCAGCGGCGACGGGGCAGGTCCTCCCCGACGACAGGACGGCGGTGTGCCGCCGGCCTTCCTCACCGTCGGCGGCTCCTCTGCGACTTCGATTGGGGAGGCGGCCTAGCCCCTTTCCCACTCCAGCGACACGCCCCCGCCCCGACCCTGCGTCAGCATCTGCATGTGGGTGGTTGGCTGACTGGTTGGGTGGGTGACTAGTTGATTGGAGCTTCCAATAAGCTACAATAGCGGGACCCAACAAGGACATCTTTTTCCCCTTTTGGCTGTTTTTCGTTTTGTTCTCCCACCAAGAAATATTACCAGAAGTGACGTATGCAGGCGCAACCATCAGAAATTCTGAATTGACGTATGCAGGCGCAATCTATCGGAACACTTTGACCATGTGCGGCACTGCGGCAGGATTGCTAGGACGACCAAAAGGATCCTTTTTACCTGATGTCAGCGTATCAGAGAATCTACTGCCACAGTAACTTTAGTACTACTACTGCGCTAGCATCGGATATCGAGTACAATATGGCACGAGCCTGATTATTTATTTCTATTTTTATTTATTTTTTGCTTGTACCCCGCGTGTGT
Organism: Themeda triandra; assembly: GCA_018135685.1. NCBI lineage: Eukaryota > Viridiplantae > Streptophyta > Magnoliopsida > Poales > Poaceae > Themeda > Themeda triandra. Next base: position 249,323 of record JAENPR010000188.1, read on the forward strand.
TATCCATCCGATACATAAAATTGGTAGCATAGTCGGTAGTTTTTTTTTTTTGGAACAAAAGTGTTCCGATAGATTGGGTATTACCAAATGCTTACTGTACTTGTTTAAACCATCTTTTATGTAAAAATATAGACATACTCTTTTTCTGGCAACAAAATAAAAAAGATCTTAAAAATTTTTGACAGAAAGATCTTAAAATTTAGCTAGTTTTATCCATGCAACGTCCGCGGTGGCAGTTTATTATTTCTTTTCGTCATCTATAATCTGCTACCTTCTTCTTAAAATAATTGTCATTTTTGTTTTCCGATAAATAACTTTAACTAAATATATATTAAAAACATTAATATTTATGGTACATAGCTAGTATCATCAGTAAAGGTCTTGAATTTTTTAGAAAAAAATAAAAATATAAATTATGCACGTATTTTCTATAAATCGAGTCAAACTTCGACACGAAAACTAAAAACGAATTAATTTAGGATGGAACGAGTATATCTAAGTTGCGGGATAAAGAAATTGAAATTCGTTGGCGTGCAAGGTGTAAACCACTAGGCACCATGAAATAAAATATATGAATGAGGAGAGAGGAGGCTTATGTGTTCGAAACTCTTTGAAAGATACTACTTAATTTTTCATGGCAACGCTTAACTAGTAGCATCGTAGTAGCTGTATGGCTAGATCCTTTGATGTTGGCATGAGCATGAATGGTAGAGAGGAAAAATAGTGTGTGGAAAGAGCTAGCTCCCGATCGATCTAGCACCACCAAAGCTTGAGGCCAAAAGTCAACTGAAACAGTTCAAAAATGTAATGGATGTAGCCTGGGCTTATTGTAGTTTAAGACTTTAGGGCCACTTGTCTCTTTTTCTAAGAAAAAAAAGATATGTTAGCTAATGCATTGCTCAACTCTTGATCCACCAAATTTGGTTGGTGGATACATGTTTGTACCTAATCGACTCAATAAGATACTCTTCAAAATAAAAATGTGTATGTTTTTTGGAAAATATGAAACTAGTATCGTATTTTTTGAGCTAAAACATTTCTCTATGAATTTTAAAATTTTAATTTATATATTAATATATAATTATTTCAAAAAAATATTTGAATATTTTTAAAAATACATAATTTTTGTAAAGTATAATGGACCTTCCTGAACATATTATCCTCTCTTATAGCTAGTGTGGCGCTATGTACAACGGTTTAGGTGGTTCCATGTGAGTCACCAGGTAAATCGGACGGTTTCAAGAATTGCAGGAGCCTAAAATCTACTTTCTTAATTGAGGTAGCTAAATCAAAGTCACATCATAGTTGTCTGGTTAGTAGGACTTTTTTTTTGCTAAAAATGAACATCAAAATTTAGGAGCCAATGAAGCCACTTGTTGGAGGCTTCGGTTCACTAATAACTCTTGCTACAAAACCACTAGAATAGTGGAATACTAGAGAAGTCGAAGCCCTAATAACCACACTGAACCAACCCAAAGGCAGGCGTGCCATGAGCATGGCCCTCTACACAACACATCGCCAACATAGAGTGCTCCAACTGATAGAAAATGTATCCTTATTAGATCTCTCAACCTTTTGTACAGTCAGTGTAAGGAATGTTTTCCTTCCCACAATGAGGTCACAAATATCATACTTTGGACTTCTTTTTGAATTGTAAGAAGAATATGTCCACGATGAACACCATGGCAAGAATATACGTTCATGTCACCATATATATTTACGAACACATAGATAGAATACACATAGGAGTACATGTTGATATTTTATATCTAGCTAGTACATCAATGTGATGATAAGCAAATTTATTTTTCCGGAAGGGGCATGGGTGTGCCCATTCACAAATATACCCGGCCCTGTATAGCAGAGAAGAAAAAAAAACTATTTGTTTCGCTGAAAAGTCAGACTGAAAGTACAGTTTGCCGATTTGTTGTGACAGAAAAACACTACTATATACCAATACCATTGCTGATAAGACAAGCTAATAGGTAGAAGTTACGAAATGAAAACAACTTTATTTGGCTAACCTTCTATATGCATGTAATATATGCAGCTTTCGGTACGCCTAGCAACTCCAACAGTTTAAAAAGACTCTGGTAAATTGGATTTTTGGCAAAATCACAAAAAACCTCCTCCAACAACTTGGCAAAAGCACTTGGCAAATTGGCAAGCTTGACAAAAATAGCCCTTCCCGGCGCAACTATGCGCGCATGCCAGCGCTTGGCATCGCGCAATTCCTCTCCGCGAGCGCGCCGCCAGAATTCCCGCGCATGCAAGTTGTTGGGTGTGAGCCACTAATTTTCTATTTGCCAAGTCCAAATATAGCAAACTGTTGGAGAAGAGCTATTTTTCACTTGGCAAATGGGTTTGAGACTTGGCAAAACTCGAGATTTGCCAAGTGATATTTGCCAAACTGTTGGAGTTGCTCATCTCCAACAAGTTGGCAAATATCACTTGGCAAATATCTAGTTTTCAAGTCTCAAACCCAAATACCAAGTGAAAAAATAGGCCTTCTCCAACAAGTTGGCATTTGTTCAAGCAAAAAGAACTTGGCATCATAGAAATTTTGCCAAAATCACAAAATTGAGCCTCCAACAAGTTGGCAAAACTAAGTTGGCAAATTCGATACACGCGATGCCAAGTGATGGAGGACTTGGCATATTTGGCAAGTGAAGGAGAATTTTGCAAGCTTGTTAAATTCCAATCTTTGCCAAGTTTTTGGCGAGTTTTTTTTGTGGTTTTAGCCAAAAAATTATAGGACGCTAAGTGGTTTTAAGAATCCTGTTGGAGATGCTCAGCCATGATTGATCGATCGATTGCGTATATACATCGTCAGGCTAAATATATAACCACGGTCGGTCGACTGTTGCTAACGTCTGATGATTTTCTGCATGCTGTGGCACTATAAATCTTGCTTGCTTTATTTTGACCGGCCGAATAGGCGCCGTTGGTCGGCCATGAAACCCAGCTGAGCCGAGTTGTGAATAGTGTTTGTGACTTTGTGTCCTTCCGAAGCTGACGTGGACGCGTAGCAAGTGTACCTGCCATGGCCAAACGCAGTTAAATATGTCGGCTTAATATTTGTCTAATCACTTCGCTCGGCTTTTGGTTGCAGTACGTACACGTGTTAGGTGGTTGTGATAAGTGTGCATATATAGAATTACGGACTGCACGTGTGGGGTAGTGTACGTAGTTACTTGGTAGGTCAACTTCTTCGAGCATTGTTGTTTTTAAAAAAAAAAAACCCCCTCTTCGAGAATTGTAATACTGACGCGTGGTACTAATAATTTTACTAGAAAAGACGATGTGTGTATTCACCATTTTGCGTACTACTATAATACTGGCCGGCCGGTGCTTTGTTGTATCCGTGGTTGGATAAACCGAGAAAGATACTGCATGAGAGAAGTAAACTCGTATCTTCTTTTTTAGGAAACAGCAGAGCTGTGCCATTGCAAGAACACGAGAGATGCATGTCAGCGTGTGCTCCATATAACGAAAAATGTTGGGAGAAGCAAAAAACCATTGCACACTGGGTATATTCAGAGAGCAAAAAAATTGGCTACACACGCTTCGGTGCACTGAAGACAAAGCACGACGACCCAGTGGTCCAGTGAGGGGGGCTGTTGGCCGCGCTCTCACCATGGATGACATCATGCGTGCACACTTGTACTATACTTCTAAACCGGTGATCGATCGACAGATCGAATCACAATAGCAGCAGCAGCACCCACGATCTCAGCACAATTTGATTATTAATGAACCCCCAAATTAGTATTAGATGGACGATCACCTGCTGCTGCATGGTACGCCTGCCTGCATAGTCAAAAGCATGGAGACTACAGAGACACGACGATGCCGCTGCCTGCCGCGTAGACCCGGTGCATGAGGCCAGTCGGCCAGATCACCAGAGCAGCATGTGCATTCCCACGTCCGTGCGTGGGCCAAGTGCACCGAGGCGTGTGGACTGGTAGTGGCAGAGCCGTTGGATCGGTTGGCTGGCTCCACGCCACCGCTGGGCGCTGGTTGCCGGGTCGGCCCGGCCACACGGATCTGACGTGGCTGACGCGCGCTCCCGTCCACATCGCAAACCACCAGCACCAGTCCACCGTAGCCGTTACGTCCGCCTGGTTTCCCTGCCCCGGTTCCACGAATCCTTTTCTTTTTTCCAATAATAAAACCTTCCTATCCCACCTTTTCTTTGCAACAATAATGAAAAAGTTGCTAGTTGAGTACCATGTGAAAAACACAATCCAAGCCAACAAATAGAAAAACACACACATGTGAAAAATGGGGTTCGCCGTGTACCATGTCACGTGCAAACCACATCCCAGAGGCAGCAGGCTCGGTAAATGAGGTGGTACTCGGTCGCCTCAAATCCGTGCCCAGCCCAAAGACGACTCCATGTTTTTATCATCGTCCTAATAATTCCTAAACAAATGGCTAAAGATAATAATAATATTCCACCGTCGAGAAATGACACGGCATCCTTTAGACATGCTAATTCCTTTATTTAGCTCGTGAGGTACGCACTATGCTCACGCCAATGAAAAAGCATCAATACTTTTAGTGGCGGGTGGTCAAGAATTGGTATAGCGGTCTAGCCCTTTTGTAAGCCTGAATGCACCATGCCCTTTTTTTCTTTTTGGCCTTTTTGGGAGGCGATGTGAGAACAAGCAATTCTACACAACAAAAAGAAGTTAAGCAAAAGGGGATATATGTTGTTTGAAACTAAATAAATATATATGTCATAAATGAATTTTGATTTATATGCATGCACCTCTGTGTGTGTTTCTTTTCCCTCGTTTTCACCAAGAGTGTGCGAGTCTTAATTTCTTTATTTATCTATCTACTCTTGTAACCTGTCCATCATTTTTTTCCCCTCTCGACGCACTTTTTGCTACAAGTACTTCAAATGTAATACCTTTTGGTGAGACTGTATTCCGCTGGGGGAACCTGGAGACGTAGGTACGTTGACGCAACTTTCCCTTTTGTGACTGCCTGCCTTTTGTGACTGTAGTATGCTTGCAGAGTGACGCATGCAGATATATTAATTGGTCAGAATTCAGGCCCGGGCCTTTTTACCGTTGACCATCTGGGGCAGGATTAATTGGTGGTAGTGGACCAAGTTTGACTCTGAAAAGCTAGCCTGTGTTGATCGAGTCAGATAGCATTTCAGTGGTGGCTGGCCAAGCGCAAGGCCGTCTGTAAGACCTTGCGACCGGCTTTCGACTCCTTATTTTTTCTTGTTGGCTGGGGCCTTTGGAAGCAGCGGAACCGGCGCACCTTCGACAATGTTGCTACTACCCCGGTGCAGCTGGTGGATGTGATTCTGCAGGAGGGGCGCGAGTGGTGCATGGCGGGGTTCAAGAGGCTGGGGCTGCTGCTCGATCTCCTGCCCTGACTGTGTCTCTTCCTGTTTAGCGGGGTGTCTACAATGTAACGTCTTCCTCTGATCCAGTAGTGTAGGCTGTGTGCTCTGGTAACCTCGTGTTGCCTGCTGTTGTAACTGCTACTCTTTCTTCTTAATGCGAAATGCGCCCACAGGTGTCGTTTAAAAAAAAAATCGAGTCAGATAGTTACCACTTCACCAAAAACAGATGTCAGCGTGTAACTGTAGTCAGAGATTCTGCTAGCTGCCAGGGTATAACCAAAGTTCTACTGCTTGCTACCATCGGATATCGAGCAAATACGACACGAGCCTGTTTTTTCGTTTCATTTACCGCGCACATCCGATTCCTGTACAACAATAAAGATATACACTCCTTGTATTTAATAAGTAAAAGCTTAATATAGATACTTCTTATATTTAAAAGCTTACGTGTTTAATTAAAAGCTTGGTATTCTCCTAGTATTTAATACAGATATACTCATTCCTGAAAAAAATTCTTAAGAAATTTGGAACCAAATGGACAGACGATTGAGTTGCCGTAGGTTCGTGCAAGGTGTAAATCAGCAGAGACCGCAAAATAAAATACTTAGGAGAAAGAGGACTAAAAAACAACATAATATTATGTGTGCGAAGCTTATTTAAAAAGCTTATTAAGAAACTTAGTTTTCGATAACAATACTTAACTAACACCGTAGATTGCTACTGTAGATCATTAATTGGATGTTGGCACGGGCATGAATAGTAGAGAAAGTAGCGTGTGGAAAGAGCTAGCTCCCGATCTAGTACCACCAAATCTTGGATGTCAAAAGTCAATGTTGAAGCTTGGAACAGTCAGTCGAAAACGGAAGAATGTACTCTGGGCTTGTAGTATAGTTTATGACTTTAGGGTCACTCACATCTCCTTTTTTCTAGAAAAAAAAAAGAATTGATAGCTAATGGATTACTCAACTCTTGATCCATCAATTTTGGCTAGTGGATATACTTGTTCCTCCATAATGTTTTGGACCTAATAAAGATATAGAAAATAGATTTTATATAAGCATGTAATTCACCGATTGTTTCTATATCAAATCATAGCACATACTCAATGTACTATTAGGTTCTACGTACGGCAACAAATCCAGCAACAGACTGAGGTACCATGGGTTGAAAGAAAGCATGTAACCAACGTGTACGTTGGACTGAGCTACCATCATCGGTTGAAAGCGTATGTACGTTGGCAAAGGACGACCCACCACTTTTACGAACACACTAATACGACGCCATTCAATTTCGCACAACCATCTCGTCCTTATTCGTTGCAACCACCCGATTTACCAATCGCTCGCTGCTCGTGAAGTATTAACGGGCACAAGCACAACCAACGTGTACGTTGGCAGTAAATGAGCACCACCCTGCGCACGCACGCGATTCCTTTCCCTCCCCTCCGCACCGGAAACCGCGTGCGCCACCGCCGCCACGGCCACGGCGACTCGCCGCCGCAGCCGCCGTCCACGCTCGCCGCGCCGGCGCGTGCACTCGTGCTGGCTACGTAAAACCGTGAAACCAATTGAGCCCAAAAAAAAGTGCTATATACCGGCACAACCGAAAGAAGTACAGTAGCGAAAAGAAAAGTCGTGTCGCGAGCAAACGCGCCAGCATTTTGGGTGGGCGACTCTGCTGCCTGGTCTGGTGGAGCCTGTGTGCTGTGTGGCCTGGCCTGGACCAGCGGCGCAGGCACCCCGGCCGGCCGGCCGGCCGGGGCCCCAGCGCGTGACGCCGCACGACGCCATCGCACGCGCACCACAACAGCACTCGCCACTCCGGCAGTCGGCAGCCGCACACGGGATTCCGACGCGATTAGCCGCGTGCTTATCCGGCGCCTACGGGCTCCAGCCGCCCCTGATCCCCATCCTGGTTAACACTTTGTTGTGTTCTTGTGCATCGTCGTCTGCTTCTTGGCGACAGCGAAGGAAGGCAGGGAGTTGGTAGTAGATCGATAAAGCGCCGCGTCTTTCTTTCCTTCCCATCTTTCCTCACCAAAGGCAGCGACGAAATCACAGCACAGACAGAGCAGCAGCAGCGGCACAAAAAGCGTTCGTCCGGGGCCTTGGATTCCCAGGAATTCCGTCCCAAAGCAGGGCCAGGGCCGGACCGCCTGCGCACGCCGCACAGGGGCGCACGCCTACTCCTCTCTTCCTCCCCTGTCCCTCCCCTCCACCCGTCCGTCACCCTCCTCCCGCCGGCCCTCCCCAGCCGAGAGCAGCAAATCTTGGGGTGGCTGGTGGTGGTGGATTCGCTCGCTCGCTCGCTCCCCCTTTTCTTGCCCCCGGGGCCGGGTTGGGTTGGAGGATTTGGTTGCGAGGTGAGGTGTGGTTGGAGGATTTTCGCTCGCTCGCTCGCACTCCCGGGTGGCGGAGTGGTTGCTACTTCCCCGCTTGGCTTCTTGCTGGCTGGCGAGCTGCGACCGTGCGCGTCGTGCCATTAAAGCCGGCGCCTTTGGGCCTCTCTCCTCTCTCTCTGTCCACCTCTCTCTATCCGCCTGACCCCCAGCGCTCTCCCACTCCCTCTGCTCCCGCTCCAGATTGGTGCCTGCCCCCCTCGTAGCGGTCGGTGGCTGGGGCCGGCCGGCCGGGTTCCGCCGCCTGCTCTGCTCCGGAGCCAGCTCCACCGGGCCTCCGCAGTCCAAACCCGCCCCGACGCCGCCGCCGTCTTCCCGTGGCGCCCCGCCCCCTCCGGAATTCTTGCCTTCTTGGGCAGGTTCCGAATCTCGCCGCCAGCCGGTCCCCCGCCGCGGCTGCCGCTGCGCTTTGATTCGCGGCGTTTCTTGCGAATTCGGTGTGATTCGGCCCCCTGGATGGAGAAGATTTGAGCGGATTTGGGGAGGAGCAAGTAGTGGAGGTGGAGTCGTGATTTGGGCGGCACCCGCTGGCTGCTGCCGTGGTATGTACTGGCCATGAGGAAGCTCTTCTTCGCCGAGTCGGCCGCCTGCAAGGGGGAGACCAAGCTCCACTCCGCGCCCCACTCGTCATGGCTGCCCCTCGACAGGGGGAAGCTCTCCAAGTTCTCCGGCCACGCCGCCGCCGCCGGTGGCTCCTCCTCCATGTAAGCTCCCCCCTCCCCGTCGCTTGCTCTGCCGTACCTGATTTCCCAAAATGTGCTCGTTTATGCCTCAATTGTGTGATTGTGTCGCCCAAGACTCAGCCTTTTAGCTTCAGACGTTGATTTGGCTGTGCGAAATTGGCTGATTGGGATGGTGCTCATCCTGCCCTGTCTGTGCTGTGCTGCAGAGACTCCCTGATGAAGATGCCGGAGCCGGCGGTGCTGCCGCACTTCAAGCCGGCGGACTACGTGGACATCCTGGCGCAGATACACGAGGAGCTGGAGTCGTGCCCTCCCGACGGGCGGTCCTGCCTGTACCTGCTGCAGTTCCAGGTCTTCCGGGGGCTCGGCGAGGCCAAGCTGTCGCGGCGGAGCCTGCAGTCCGCGTGGGAGAAGGCGGGCACCATCCACGAGAAGCTCATCTTCGGGGCGTGGCTCAAGTACGAGAAGCGAGGGGAGGAGGCCATCGCCGACCTGCTCAGCGCGTGCGGCAAGTGCTCGCAGGAGTTCAGGCTGCTGGACTTCGTGTCCCAGGTCTCCACCGGGTCGCATGTGATGGGCTATGGTGATGATGATGATGACGACTCAGATGAGTTTCGGGGCTCGGCGGTGGTTCATTTCCGGATAAGAGATGATATGATTGCATGCGATCGGCGGAAGCTCGCGGCTCTGTCGACTCCGCTGTATGCAATGCTTAATGGTGGATTTAGGGAATCATATCTGGAGGTCATTGACATGTCTAGAAATGGTATCTCCGCTATTGGCATGAGGGCAATCAGTAAATTCAGCCTATCAGGAAGACTGCCGTACTTGTCGGCTGATGCTATCTTGGAGATGCTTGATTTTGCCAATAAATTTTGTTGCAAGGGCCTCAAGGATGCCTGTGAGCGAAAGCTTGCTTCTTTCGTCTCTTCAAGGCAAGATGCTATAGATTTCATGGAGTGTGCTCTTGAGCTGGGCTGTTCCATCCTTGCTGCGTCGTGCTTGCAAGTGCTCTTGAATGAGCTTCCAGAGTGCTTGAATGATGAACAAGTGGTTAGGATATTCTCCTCTGCAAATAAGGCACAGAGATTGACAATGGTTGGCAATGCATCTTTCTCCCTATATTGCCTCCTTAGTGAAGTCTCCATGAGTACCAACCCAACATCGGATGTCACTGTAAGTTTCTTGGAAAAGCTGGTAGAGTCGGCATCAGATTCTAGGCAGAAGCAGCTGGCCTTACATCAGCTGGCATGCACCAGATTTCTAAGGAAAGATTACCCTGAAGCTGAGCGCCTGTTCAATGCTGCCTTTTCTGCCGGCCATCTCTATTCGTTAGTGGGATTGGCTAGATTGGCCGCTCTGAGGGGTAATAAGCATTTTGCTCTCAAGTTGCTAGACTCTGTTATGTCATCTCGGTGGCCTCTTGGGTGGATGTATCAAGAGAGAGCACTATATTTGGAGGGGGATAACAAGTTAGAAAATCTTAACAAGGCTACTGAGTTGGACCCTACTCTTACATATCCCTATATGTTCCGAGCTGCATCTTTGATGAAAAGGCAAAGTGTTGAAGCTGCATTGATGGAGATAAACCGGATCCTTGGATTCAAGCTGGTGCTGGAGTGCTTAGAACTAAGGTTCTGTTGCTACCTTGCTCTTGAGGATTATAGGGCTGCCTTATGTGATGTGCAGGCAATCCTCACTCTTGCCCCAGATTATCGTATGATTGGTGGCCGGGTTGCGGCCAAGCAGCTGAGAATGCTAGTGCTGGAGAATGTAGAGCAGTGGACAGCTGCTGACTGTTGGATGCAACTTTATGATCGCTGGTCGTCTGTGGATGACATAGGGTCCCTCTCTGTTATATACCAAATGCTGGAGTCAGATAATGCCAAAGGAGTTTTGTACTTCAGGCAATCTTTGCTTCTTCTCAGGTAAGTAGAACTCATTAATTTATGTTATTGCTTAGAAGAATAGTTTGCCTAATCCAGTATTATAGAGTAACACAATAATGGCCATAGTAGATGCTCATGCTATTGCACATGGTTTGGCAACTTGGTGTCTTGGCATTTCTTACACCTAACAGTATCATGTGTCTGAAAGCTGGAATGTTCTCACATGTTTGTCTTGTCAGCATGTTTGCACATGTCTTCTGTTCTAAGTGCTAACTTACTGCATCTTTTTTATGATATTGCTATTGGGGGTTTTAGGATTGATATGGTTTCATTTTATGTTACCAGATTAAACTGTCCTGAGGCAGCAATGAGGAGTTTGCAGCTTGCTCGTGAGCATGCTGCAAGTGATCATGAAAGGCTGGTCTATGAAGGATGGATATTGTATGATACTGGCCACTGTGAGGAAGGACTGCAGAAAGCGGAAGCATCAATTGCAATACAAAGGTCTTTTGAGGCATTTTTTCTGAAAGCTTATGCTTTGGCCGATTCGAGTCTTGATCCTTCGACCTCAGCAACAGTTGTATCACTTCTAGAAGATGCATTGCGGTGTCCCTCAGATAGACTTCGGAAGGGTCAGGTAAGGGCTTATTTTTTTTCCTCCACATCATTTCTTGAGTTTCATTTATGGACCATGAATGATCAGGACATGTTGTCCTTTTTCTTCCTTGACATGCTGCATAATGTTGGGATTTAAGACATCTTGTACCAAAAACAGGAATATAGTTGCCAGTTGCCACTATTTATTTTTTTTCCTAGATTTACATCATTCTCCTTGAAAAATATGAAGTTGAAATTATTGCTACATTTGTTGAGTAGTCGCTTTTTTGGGGGTAGAGAGGGGTCTTAGATTCTTGCTATTGCTTTCATTCTTCACCTATGCATTTGTTCAACTGCCAGGTGTTGCTAATTTTTGTTAGGAAGTTAAGATGTCCTATTTATTCATTGACCATTGTTGCATTAAGTATGTGAATGTCAGTCTCACTCTTAAAAATGGTTGTCCTGTTTCTCCTAACATGGCAACTGATCAACTGGATTCTTGAGTAGACTCTAAGTTCAATTTTATTTCCTGCCAAGTAGTAGGCCTGTTTGCTAAGTTAGAGCATTCGATATCGTCACTATTACTGGAAAATTTCACTTTAACCCTACAGATAAATGAAGCACTCCTTTCAATGGCCTAATGAAAAGTTTTTTTTTTTTAACATGAACTTGAGAAACTGCCCTGTTTATGTCTCTTTGTCTTTCTAGTTTAAGATGTGCATAACTGCAAGTTACTGATAATTATCTAACATCTTGTAGGCTCTAAACAACCTCGGAAGTGTCTATGTGGATTGTGGAAAGCTAGACCTGGCAGCTGAATGCTACATTAACGCCCTAAAGATTGGCCACACCAGAGCGCATCAAGGCCTTGCAAGGGTTCATTTCCTTCGGAACAACAGAGCAGGTGCATATGATGAAATGACCAAGCTGATAGAGAAGGCCAGGAACAATGCATCAGCATATGAGAAGAGATCTGAGTACTGCGACCGGGAGCTGACAAAAACAGACTTGCAGATGGTCACCAAACTCGACCCTCTGCGAGTCTATCCCTACAGATATCGTGCTGCTGGTAAGCGCTGCTTCCATCTGCATGGCATGGTCACCAAATATAGGACGTGATGTGATCCTAGCCCACCAGATTCAAAGCAGGTTGAAACTTAGGATATAAAATTCTTGGCACAGTATTTTATAGTTGTTAATAGACGTAGCTCATCTGCCCAACTTCCAGTGGTTTGTGCTACTTTAACGAACCAACTACCCTGGTTCCTAACATAAGCTGGTGAGAAGTCAATGTAGTCTGCCATAGTCTATGTTCCTCTTGATCAGTAGGTATAACAACCACAATATATTTCATTCAATCCATGAATTAGCTCACCTGTTCATTGTTCTGTCGCCTCAATTGCTGACGCAGACTCTTTCCTTATTTGATTCTGGTGGTCAGTGCTGATGGACAACCACAAGGAGAAAGAGGCCATCTCAGAGCTGACCAAGGCGATCGCCTTCAAGGCGGATCTCAACCTGCTTCACCTGCGCGCGGCCTTCCACGAGCACATCGGCGACATCTCAAGCGCCCTCCGGGACTGCCGCGCGGCCCTCTCGGTGGACCCAAACCACCAGGAGATGCTTGAGCTTCACCACCGGGTGAACAGCCAGGAACCCTGAGCGGAGCGCCCCAAGGTGTACATACAGGACAGGAGCCCTCATAGCCATACCAGTGTATGTTTTGTACCATACACACAGCAGATCAATGTAAGGATAGTAGAAAGTCAGTTTAGGTCCCTCCCTTCTTCCCTTCAAAACCAAACACCCCATTCCTTGTGTCAGTAATTAGATATGTTTGCTATAGCCTCAGTAAATTATTGCTGTCGATTGTGATTAAGCCTCCAAATTGTACCTGCCATGTGGCCCAGCGGCCCATGCTGCCAGAATCAAAAAGTTTTGACTGTACCATTTGTATGTAAATGAAATGGGATAAAGGATGAAATGGAAGCTTTTGTCAGCGCGAAACTGTCAAGCCTGCATGCTGGCAACTTGCTGAGCACTGAATGATTGCACATGTGCAGATGTGTGCTTTTGTCTGGTGATTTATCTGGAATGTTCCTTTTAATGCTAAGTACCCGTTAGTCAGTATTAGATATTTAGAATGGAGTCATTATTGCACTGATTTGGGTGAAGACTGAAGGAGAGCAATGGCTGACAACAGCTTCTGGAAATGAATGAATGGTCATTGGTTGAAGACTGGGGACAGAGCACTAGAGCAGGGAGCCAGGACATCACTTTCTGAAGCTGAATGGTCCACGGATAGTGAATTGGAACCTCTCCCTAGTGATGTGGGGAAAGTGAAATCGTTGGATTCCCTTTGCCCATGATGAGCAGCAGTAGGTAGTGTGCTTGTCTGTGACGTTTGGCTACTCTGAATTGACTGATGCATCAGGGATTAGCATGCAGTCAGTGATGACTGACACATTGGATGATTTACATATGTGAAGTAAAAAAGAGGACAAATACTGAGATAGAAGTCCTCAGATAAGAGGCGACTTTCAGCGTCAGCCTTTCGCACCACATCAGTAGGAGATCCGTCTCGGCTGATGTTCATGTTCTGAAAATTCAAACAAATTCTTCTCTAAACATGCACTGTACTCTCCGTAGCTTTGTTTGTGCCATTGTCATCCCTCTGTTTCTCATCCAATCGGTTGCGTATTTTCGTTGGTTTGCCGAACAACAATATCAAGAAATATGATCCCACGCATGTCCTTATCACTGAGATCTCCAACACAAACTGAAAATGGGAAAGAAACCAAGGTGCGTCAATTATGTGATTGGTGTAACCATCTTGGCACAAATGACAAAAGTTTCAAGGCCTTTCGCTGGCTCTTTTCTGTGCCCAAATGCCGATCGCCAAATGTCAAAAACGTCAAGAATACTCACGTCATGGGGGCAGTAGCGGCCGGCCCCAACTTTTGTGGTGGAGTTTCAGCTGCAAGCTTCCCTGTGAGAGGTACATGAAAAGAAAACGATGTGAATGCGTTGAATGTTTCACGGGTGACGATGGTGCATATCGGATGAGCATGAAGGAGAACGAAGTGAGGATAAGTCGATAAGAACAACTAAGGCGATGATAAGGTGTTCCTAGAACCGGCTTCTCGAGCACAAAACCAAGTTTCAAGATGGGATTCATTAGCAAAAGAGGACGACCTTTTTTGGAATGACATATATGCTTTGTAGTTGTACCATCCTGCTTTAGTGCTTTTAATGAAAAAATTAGGCATATGCTACTTTGATTTGCAGGACATCTTCAGTACATATTTTTATGCCTTTTTGAGCCCTGTGGTTATTTGTGAATCAACATATCTGTGAACATAGATTAACTGCTGCTTACCAGGTGGCAGACATGTTTATTTTTGTGGGGCTCGCTGCTGTTTGCTAGCCTTTATGGAGGACAAGAAACTGTCGGTGCTGATAAGCTGGGCTAGTGCTATTTTGTTGTGAGAAAAAACACTATCATGGCTAAGAAGCTGGGTTCATAAGTTAAGCAAACATGAGTCTGTAGAAAACTTTGTTGTTCTTCAACCATCATGGAAGATTGGATCGAAGTGACAACAAGATGGCAATCTGAAATCTCCTGACTGAAAAGTATGCCGGTTGAAGATGCTGATTTCTCATGATTCTTCTTTGCAACCTGTGAGCTGTTAGCGCCTTAAGGGCATGTAATAAGTGAAGTACTGGCACAACCATTTAAACGTTGTTTTGCTAGTTTCGTTTGTCGATGTTAAACGCTAGCTGCGTGTTCACTCCACTGTGGCTTTTACTAGGCTAGTTTAATATCTTGCTTGATTCAAACTCATGTAATCTTGTTGCTGCCAACTAAAGAAATTCGGCTATGCGTTGTGGAAAAAAATACATAGAACATTTTGTGAGCCCCTCGATCAGATCATGAGCATTACAGGTACTGGCACGTACAAACATTGAAAATAATATGCTTGTGCACATACATTTTTTTAAAACTTTTAGCCATGAAGTTTGCAATGGACGCATTTGTTTTCTTGTGAACGTACCAACTAGTAGCACCATTTTGGGCTTGGGTCAAGCCTCCGTTTATTGGCAACTGAAATCACCAGGCTCACCACTACTTGCCTAGGGCTCGGTAGCTAGGTGAAGCCCGCTATTTTGTTCCATTCATGATTCATCTCATGAACTAGCTCTAGTGTTTCTCAAAAAAAAAAAAAAAAAGAAGTATTTGCTCTAGTTTATAACTTGCAGCTAACATCATCTTCGAAATCTAGCAGTATAGTTTTCACCAAATAGAAAATACAAACCATGATAAAACACATGTATGTGTCAACATTTTATATGATCAAACAAAGTTCCAACATCAACCATCCGGGGACGGTACACAAGTGAGCATCAACCACAAACCAAACCATAAGATTCAAGTACTTATTACAAGCAGGCAGGCAATAAAAAAAAAAAAAGCAACAAAGCTTAAGCCCATCCAAGGCGACTTCTAAACTTTGGTCACTTTTAAACAAGTATCTGAATGGGCCAAATAAATAATGCCACTGGGTGGATTATTCTTGTCACATAACACTGCAACAGCATCTTCATGTCTTCATAAACAGCCGAATGCAAGTAGAAACAAGATGAAGGGGTTGGGTATTCATAACCACCCGGAGGCACAGACACATCACACGTACACCACCAAACAATTGAATTGAAACACACACTCAAAACACATAAATGATGAAATAAATAACACGCACACAACAGGGAATGGAAGCACGGGCACTGGTACGCACGTACATGCGACATATTGGTCTTGGACCCACCTGGCAATTGCTCCCAGTCCCAGGCAGCCCACTGATCTTCTTCAGCCTCTGACGGGTGATCTGAACCTGTATTCTGCGAGAGACACGGATGCAAGCTGATTATCATCATAATAAAGCGTTTCTTAATTGCCGAAAGGACTTTGATAAATTCCTGTGTATCTATATATCGGAGAGTCGCGCAAAAATGGCAAATGTGCATACCTGTACGAGACTCACTCAGTCCACTGTCACAATGGGCTCGTTTATATTCTGAGCTAGCTGGTCCTGGATTTTCTTCTTGAGCTCACCGTTCTTGCGCCTTTGTTCCTGTCTTTCTTCGTCAATTATCCTGAACCTCTCAGGATCAGGAGCAGCGTGTATCCTGTCCCAATCCAAAAGAAAGGAAACTCTGACCTGGACCTCGTTGATGGTTGGGAGAAATCCTAGCCCAAAAAATTCAAATTCATTTACTTTCCCTGTGACCTGCAGCCGCTCCAGTTTGGGCATTGTTCCTTGGTCAAATTTGACCGATTTGATTTTCTCTGTCACTATAAGGGTAAGCACCCTGAGTCTTCCGAATGTTATTCCGCCCAGCAGAGATTGGACTTCACACTGAAACGATGACCAGGACTCAAGCAGAAGTAAAATTTCTAGCTTCGATAGTGTCCCAAGCAATTCCATAGTAGCATCATGCTCCAATAGCCTAGTCCCCACCAGCTTCAACTTCACCAGATGCTGTAGCTCCTTGATCCATTGAGGCAACTTTTCTAGATTTCCGTACACCTTGAGGCTCTGCAGGTTTTCCGGAGGTGAGGATATTCCATCCAAGCAACCACACAAACTTGCCTTTCCTGCTGGACTCACGGACAGTGATTCTAGTCTACTCAGATTGGAAATGGCCGAGCAAAACGCACGGGCATTCTTCTTGTTGATGCAGCTCACTCCTAATTTGCGCAATCCTGTGAGCATTCCGATGTCCTGTAGAACATAAATTCCCCTTCCGACATTCACTTTCCTTAGTGTGTGCAAGTCTTTAAGTTTTCTGATCCCCCTTGGCACCATAGCACCTCTATCATGATGTGCTTCCGTCATGCGTGCAGGGAACTTCACGCAGCAAGCGAAAGTGCATGCATCACGCCTGGTAAGGGCCTTACAGCTGGGGCCATCAATGCTCAAAAGAACTGGTAGGCAGCATGTTGCACAGGCACACGCTCCCATAACACATCTCTCCATTGAACTATAAATTTCCTCATCTACGGATTTTTTTCCAGCATGGATGTACTGTAGCTTCCGAAGTTTGATGATGGTTTTTGGCAGAGCAATTATCCATGTATCTCTGACATCTAATATCTGGAGTTGCCTCAAATTGCCCAATGAATCAGGTAGTAGGTCAATACCCATGCATCCCCGTAGAGAAAGGTATTTTAGGTGAATAAGCTTCCAAATCTGATCAAGGTGATGGTATTTTAGATCTCTACTAGTCTCTTCCAAGTCTAGCACTCGTAGAAACCTCATCTTGTCAGAAATGAAGAAAGGCTTCCACTTCCCAAACAGAGATAGAGATCGTATTCGGGACAAGTCCACTATGCCCTCGAATTCACTCTTATCTCCCTTCCAGTTGCTACTTATAGCAAGATGGCGTATTGGGCCATGGTTATTCATGCTGCAGCCTTCCTCCAGTCTGAAAACAAGGTTTTCCTCCATGGACTTTGAGATGGCAATGTCACGGATGAGATCATGGACTTTGCAAGAGTCAATTGATTTTCTGCTGTAAATTGATTGCTGAGATGGTAAAATCATGCTTCTGTTCTTGAGTTCCTCAAAATAGTCATCACCTATTTGACATGCAGACTTCCCATGTGCCTCAGATGTGTAACCTTCTGCTGTCCACCGACGCACCAAACGCCTTTGACTAATGGTCTGGTCTTCAGGAAATATGGACAGATATAGAAAACAAGACTTGAGATGGTAGGGTAAACCATCATAGCTTTTCTCAAGTACAGCTCTTATTATCTCAAGCTCTGGATTCATCTCCAACTCAGCTCTGATATTCTCATTCAACTTTCTCCACTCATCTACTGTCTTTGGTTGGCTTGCCAAGAAACCACCTATGGCAGCTATTGCAAGAGGAAGTCCACCACACTTCTTTAGGATTTGTGTTTCTTCTTTGATCAAGTCATGACTCATCTCAGACAAATCTTTGGTCTTCTCAAATACCTGATATTGGTACAATTTAAATGCGTTGGTCAAATGAAACAATTTAAGTATTTCAGTATGTACACCAAAGTAAAATTACTTATATCTCCCCCTCATCAGTTACTATCAAGACACGCACATAAAGACTTGCTATGCTATAATACTAGCAGGATTCCCGCGCGTTGCAGCCGGCGTGAAGGAGAAATAAAAAATAAAGTGCACCTTGCATGTTAAGATAAATTGATAGTCGCAAATGATAGTGGATTGCTGAGTTGGACGCATTGCATTAAGAGAAATAGATAGTGGTTTTGATAGTGGATGCTGAGGTGGACGCGTTGCATATCTAGAGAAATAGATAGTGGGGTTTGTGGTTTGTCTATATAAGAGTTATAGTCTTCAATTGCAAATTTTTATATTAACACAGCCTATTTCTTCATCATTCTTCTAGCCTCTCGGGCAGACTTATGCCACGCTTGCATGCCCTAGTCTAAAGACCTCTCTACCTAGCGTACATGTGCCATGTGTCCTGGCTTTACTGAAATGAACCCCCAAGCGACATGTGCATGTACATACCTAGTAAAACTCCCTTGTGATAATTAACATGATAACTGGATTATATGATTCTCAGCTAACAGAATATATTTGGCCACTGCTGTCGTAATTATATATAAAGCTTTCCCAGTTTTCTTTGCACTGAATCTGTCAAGCTGCCAACTCTTTGGTCTGGAGCCACGGGGCATGCACGGGGTCGCGGTCGTGGGGTTCCAAAACCTGAGGCCTATCCTGTGATCCCGGGATATGACGACACTTCGGCGGCGGATCGTGGGGTTCCTGCTGCTGCAGAGGTGGCCGGTCATGGACGTGGTCACGCTGTAGCGGAGGAGTTCGCTGGGGTCTTGGCAGAGGAAGAAGGCAAGCAGAAGAGAGAGAGAGAGAAAGGAACAGGTAAAGCTGGAGTGCTCCATATGCTTAGAGGAGCACTTCACAAACCAGTGCCCGCTTCTCCGTGGCCCTAAACCTACGGTGAGCTTCTGCGGAGTTGGGGACGACGGTACAGGTTTCTTCAATATCCAGGCGGCAAGAAACAATGAAATTATCAATTTGGCACAGTCGTCCGTTGCAGCTCTCATCACAGTCGAGGTGGGTCAAGTCTCTGCTCAGTTATTAAAGACAGAGCTGGCCAGGGTTATCCCAGTTCGTTGGGAGTGGGAGGTGCAAGAGCAAGGTCTTGCTTCTTTTGTTGTCCCGTTCCCGAGCAAGGAGGAACTTGATCGTATGATTGCAATCAAGACATTCACTACGAAGAATAAAGAAGGCATTGTTTCCTTCAAGGAGTATGTTGATGATGTCCAACCCTTAAGAGTGCTGGAGCAAGTTTGGGTCACAGTCACTAAGGTGCCCAGAGTGCTCCATTCTTTTCTTCAGTTGTGGGCAGTGGGGTCCATTGTTGGGGCCGAATATTGACATATACTTTATCTAAAAACTCTCTTTGGTCTGGAGTGTTACAAAACTAGTTCTTAGATTTGAGCTCCAAAATTAGTTCTTACATGTATGAATTTCATATTGGTGCCACTTTAATCATATCATCCATAGATCAAATTTGATTTATTGATAAAATAGATGATTTATTCAATGAGTTCAGAGAATTATTTGGTTCAAAAATATCAATGATATCCAATCTTCTAAAGATCGTCTAGTTTTATTAGGAGTAAGTCTAGAGAGACTATAAATACTAGGTGTTCAAAAATGTGTCGAATATTTATACGTATTAATGGGGTTACGGTGGACTTGTATTGTAATTAGCAAGTATAGAGTTAAGTGAGCTAAGTGTTGGCTCTTTAACCCGGCCTCTCTGTAAAAGAGGAGGGGGCTGCAGTTGTAACCCAATCTCATTAAGAGAGGCAACACAGAGTGACTGGCTCACAGGGGGTGCTGGCGATTTGCCTGGTGCCCGGTGTCACAATATCGGGGAGGAGCGCCCGTAAGCATGCCTCGGGGATGTAGGCTTGGTCGAACCCCGTTACCAAACATCGAGTCTCCAGTGTGATGTGTTGTGTGATCTCTCTTGAGCACCTCGTCTAGGTAGATACAAGCAATCGCTTCCGCATTTAGGCGCCGATATAAAAACAATTGGTATCAAGAGCTTTACATTGTTTTGAGGATCTTAGGAGGCGAGGGAAGAGTTGGAGACTCGAGGATCATGCTCGACGGGTGCCACGGTGCTGCTCAAGGAGGCACAAGGTTGAGCATGGCGACGACCGGTGCTCCGGTCGGTGGTGTCAAACACTCTAGACAGGAGGC
Organism: Themeda triandra; assembly: GCA_018135685.1. Classification (NCBI taxonomy): domain Eukaryota; kingdom Viridiplantae; phylum Streptophyta; class Magnoliopsida; order Poales; family Poaceae; genus Themeda; species Themeda triandra. Next base: position 269,560 of record JAENPR010000188.1, read on the forward strand.
CTAGACCGTCCGATGGGGTGCAAGTCGGTGAGGATCGGCCAGATGTGGCGGTCGGACCAACACAGTGGCCAATGAAGGTGGCACAGGGAGTGCGGCCTTGGCTCGCGATCTAGACCGGCAGGGCCAGACGTGGCGGGAGCCAGGTCGATCGGAGCGCGGGAGTAAAACAGTGATGGTGGTGCGACCAGGTGCGGCACAGGGGCTGCATCACGACACGACGAGCAGAGGGTGTCGGTGATGCGCGGTCATGGTGCAGCATGCCTCGTGCACAGGAGGTGTGCGAGGGCGTCGTTGTCACAGCATGGCCTGAACGCGCGATGGAGCTACTGGGCTGCGACAAGGGGCGGATGTTGCTATCGGGGAGACGGCGACATGGGAGGCACGGTTGTTGTGGTAGGGTCGTGTGTGGGCGACCACACGGCGACGGAGGCCGCAACAAGGGTGTTGACGAAGATGATCACAAAGAGCGCAAGGTGAGTTAGTGAACTCTTGCTTGGAGAAGCCCAAGCATGGCGTCAGGTTGCTGGGTTTCTTGCATGATGGAAAGGAACAAGGGGAGACTGGACGCGGGTGCTAAGACCACCCGCACTGGAGGCCTGGAAACAAAACGGTATGGAGCCACCTCGGATATGGCGGAGAAGATGTCGGTTCGAGGAGCTGCAGCTACGTACGCCAAACGCTCCGGAACGAGCGCCCGAACGCCCAACTTGACGGTTTCCAGGACGACCGCTATCGGGTGTGGGGCCCGCGGGCAGGCGCTGCCGCGCGCACGGAGAGGACGGTCGCGCGCCCCACCGAGCGTAGGGGGCAGGGGAGGCGCCAGTGGAGGGAGACGTGGCGGGCACAGGGAGCTCCGCCCCTGCCCCGTCGCTGTCGTGCTCGGCTGGTCCGCGCTCCTTGCGCCACGCCCGTGCCCGGCTGGTCCGCCAGCAGCCCGTGGCCCCGTCGCGCTGGTCCGCGAGCTCGGCTCGCGATCCGGTATGCGGCGGCAATGCTCCCCTCGCTGAGCTCGCGAATCCGGCCTCTGCAGCACCTGCCCCTGCAGTTCGCCGCCCGCCGGAGAGGGAGGGAGGGGCGCCGACGAAGGCCACCTCCGCGCGGCTCGGGGATGGCGCGGGCCAGGAGGGAGCACGAAGGTGGCGGGCGAGGGCGTGCGGCTCGCCGTCAGCCAGAGGAAGCTGGAAAAGAAGATGAGGAGAGAGAAGAGGGAGAAGAGAGAGGGAAAAGGAGAGAAAGAAAATAAGAGTATGACGTGTGGACCCTACCAGCTGGTAGTTGGTATAGAGATGGATGTAAAGGTTGGATGAGTGCGGAGAAACACGATATATTTCGATGACTAGGTCGAAATATGTAGGGGATGAATTTAGAGTGCCATGAGTGTGGATAGTCTAAACTTGTGTGCGAGTGGGGGCAAGGAGGTGCGGTTTGCAAAAGTGTGACAATGTGAATGTTTGACTGAAAGACCCGCCGCTCGCGTGCTGTGTTGGTGCAGCAAGGAGTAGCAAGGTGTGTCGGTGGCATTAATTTAGACAGCAGGACACCAGCTATGGGACACCAGCTATGCATGTGTGAAAGGAAGAAAATAGCGTCGGCATGGTTGGTATTTGTGAATTTTTGTCCAAACATTGACTAATTAGGCTCAAAAGATTCGTCTCGCAAAGTACTCCATGTATGTATTGGCATTTTGATGTGATGGGAATTTTCTTTTTACATAGTGAATTTTAAAGGCAAATTTTGGTATCTAAACAAGACCTGTGAGTCAAAGGCTGTTAGCTGCAGTGCGGTGATGTGCAAAGGCATGCATGCGTGCAAGTGTGTGTGTGTGAGAGAGAGAGGACTGCTGACTGCTGCTGCATGCATTTGATGTGAACTCGTGTGTGCGAGTGTGCATTGTGTGCATGTGTATGCATGGCATGCGTGAACATCCAAGGTGAAGGCGCAGGGGCATTCAATTTGGCTGCTTGCCTGAGCAAGGATGGCAGCCATGTGAGATGTGAGATGTGCAGCTACATTATTAAATGAGGCTCAGGGTTGCTAAGAGTTCACACAATACACTGAGTGGCTAGAGAGTAGTACACGTAGCCAAGGTGTGCAGCAAGACATGGCAGCTAGCGGTTGAGCAGTGCCTTAAATTAGGCCACGACACAACTATGCATGTGTGAAAGGAAGAAAATAGCGTCGGCATGGTTGGTATTTGTGAATTTTTGTCCAAACATTGACTATTTAGGCTCAAAAGATTCGTCTCGCAAAGTACTCCATGTATGTGTTGGCATTTTGATGTGATGGGAATTTTCTTTTTACATAGTGAATTTTGAAGGCAAATTTTGGTATCTAAACAAGACCTGTGAGTCAAAGGCTGTTAAACAAGGCCTGTGAGTCAAAGGCTGTGGGCTGCAGTGCGGTGATGTGCAAAGGCATGCATGCGTGCAAGCGTGTGTGTGTGAGAGAGAGAGAGGACTGCTGACTGCTGCTGCATGCATTTGATGTGAACTCGTGTGTGCGAGTGTGCATTGTGTGCATGTGTATGCATGGCATGCGTGAACATCCAAGGTGAAGGCGCAGGGGCATTCAATTTGGCTGCTTGCCTGAGCAAGGATGGCAGCCATGTGAGATGTGAGATGTGCAGCTACATTATTAAATGAGGCTCAGGGTTGCTAAGAGTTCACACAATACACTGAGTGGCTAGAGAGTAGTACACGTAGCCAAGGTGTGCAGCAAGACATGGCAGCTAGCGGTTGAGCAGTGCCTTAAATTAGGCCACGACACAACTCTTGACGAGTAAGACTTAATGTTTCAGAACTAAATAAGTTTCATGTGTGCATGTATATGTTTAAAATAAATGAAGTAAAATGGAGGAAGCACTTTAATATTACCTTTTTGCGGAAGAGCTGCTGGGCGTGATCCCGATCTAGGACTTGTAAGTTGTAGACATTGTCGTGTTCTACTGAGCAGTGCTCTGCAATGTCATTTTTCCTTGTAGTCACAATGATTCGGCTGCTTGTCCCCTTCAAATGAGGGACCAGATATGGCTTTATCTCATTCCATTCCGAGATAGATAACACGTCATCTAGTACAACCAAGGAATTCTTCATATTTAGAAGCCTTTTAAACTCATCGTCAAAGTCCTGAAGACTCATCTCTGATAATGATTTTTTTTGGCTAGTTTTATTATCCTTCATCAGTTGCTTCTTTATAGAATATTCTTGATCTAGTTGGACAACCAAGCTTTTGAGGAGCTCCACAAGACGGAAAGGACGCATGATTGTGACAAAAACAAACTTCTCAAATTTGTCACTCAGCTTTGGGCTTTTATAAACACTGCTAACTAAAGCAGTTTTTCCAAGGCCACCCATTCCCCACACAGAGATCACCTCACCCTGTTGGTTATTTTTTGAAGTTAATAAGTTGACAATGTCATCTATCTCCTTCTTTCGCCCAATGAGTTGTGATTCCTCCAACTCATCAGGTTTTTGTGTAGGGTCTTCTATGTGGATTGTGGCTGCTTCTTGTTGGTTAGGAACTGGGTTCAATGAATCGCTGCCTTCTTGACAACCCTAAACAAAAGTAAGCAATGATTAGTTACGGTGATCCTTTAGCCTTCAATTTTTCTAGACAGTATGTGTAGGTGTTCTTAATTTCCATTTCCTCAGTGAGTTAGTGTGTTAAGCGTATCATCTACTGTATATTTTAGCAGTTAATGACTCTTGATTGAGTAAGTCGATTGACAATATTCAAACCACAAAACTAGGTAGGAAGACAAACAATAATATCTGAGAAGATTATGTGGAAGAAAAGATTTCAAGATCAATCCAACTAATTCGCAAAAAAAAGATCAATCAGATAATATAATTACTAATACAAATGGTAAATTATGTCAGTTTAAAAGAAACGAATTATTATGGGCTTTAGAATCCACCTCAGTCTCTATCCACAAAAGATATCCCATAATTAATTGGCAACATATGCTATAGAAACCAAGCTCTCCATGCAAACCAACTGCGGGGAGAGGTGGGACGTCGGAGGGAGAATTCAAAAAATTGTAATTTTACATTTAATCGCCCTCTTAATCACACTTTTGCAAATCCCCTCTCCCACCTCTGTGAGTGGCAGATCCAGAGACGAGTCAGGGGGGCTAAATAAGTAGAGATAGCTAAAAATCATGCATGAGGGGAGCTAAATAAGTATAGAGGACTAAAAATCATGGATTCATATACTAATAATAGCACAAAACATGCTATTTTGAGGTGCTTTCCCCTTGTAATTTTGGGCGCCACCCCAGGCCGCACACCAGCACCCCCCCCCCCCACCCCACCCCAAGTGTGCAAGGTTTGCACGGTGATATTGGTTTTCGTAACATACGTTGCCTAGTTAATTTGGGACACTGGAGTGCAAATGTGAATGCTCTCTGACTAGTTTTAAATCAAACAACTGATATAAATACAAAAAGAGTGAGTGGCGAACCATGTGTTATTAGAACTTACAGTATTTAACCTCAAAAATAAATTCCTACATAAATTTTTAAAGACCCATTAGTGCGTGCTCACTAACAGTTTCTAAAGTTTAAAGCTTAAAAGTATTGATTTATAGACATCATGTGCTACAAATGGTTAAAGCCGCCACATCTTGGCCCCATTTTAATTTAACTATTACAGAGTACTAATTAGGCACCCAAAACCTCCATGTTAATCCTCACTGGACAGGTTAGGAAAAAATATAAATACCAAAAGTTTCCATATGTTCATCAATTTGGTAGACTCTAAATCATCGTCTCTAATAATGGATACCTGATCTATTCTGTAATATGTAAAAAATTCCCATCTTTATGAAAAGTGCATAAAGAAACACCCTAAGTTTCTATCTAAATTGCGGACCTATGCATTAGGAAATATATTTTAAATACCCCATAATAGTTACCAACATTTTTGCCATTATTAAACAAAATTAAAATAATTACATCAAATATCCATCTTTGCCATTAAACTTGAGGCTCATAAGGAGCCTCCACCTTAATTCTCAATAGACATGCTATGATGAAAAGAAATATCCTACATATTCTAACAAAATTAGAAATGTCTAGCTATCAAATGGGGACTCCACTAATAGTCTTATCTACTCTATTTTATAAAAAAATGCCATCTTTTTCATCAAAATAACCACATAAATTTGCAACTAAGTAAGCCACCTCGCAATCATGAAATACAATTAAAATAACCCCAAATTTTACATTTAAATTATCCACATATGCCATTATAATTTTTTAACTAACTATCTTAATTATCCACAGATGTCTTTATCAAATCAAACATAATATAAAGTGATACCTTTATAACCAGTATAACATATTATGGAAAATATCTAAACATTAAATATTATTTATGTGTGCATGTATATGTATATGAAGCAAAATCCATGAAGCACTTTAATATTACCTTTTGAAGGAAGAGGTGTAGGGTGCCATCCGGATCTAGGATCTCCTTCTTTCGCCCAATAGGTTGAGATTGCTCGAAGGCAATAGATTGATCACCCTCTATTATCTCAACAGGAACATCTGCATGGTCTCCTGTACGGGCAGTGGCTGCTTCTCGATTAGAAACTGTGTTCAACGAATGACTTTCTTCTTGAGAACACTAAACAAAAGAAAGCAATGATTAATTATTAGGAATGATTAATTATTAGGATGATCCTTCTTTAGCCTCAAATTTTTCTGGACTGTGTCTGCCCTTTCTGAGTGCTCTTGTGATCCGTATAAAGATGCCATTTCCTCTGTGAGTCAGTGTGTTAAGCGTATATATCTACTGTATAGTTTTGCAGTTATTGACTACTGAGTGTTTAGTAAGTTGATTGAAAATATTCAAACCGCATAACTACGTAGGAAGATTACCATAATATCAGGGCTGATTGTGTGGTAGAAATGTTTTCAAGATCAATCCTAGCTGCTACAGTAGTTGCTAACACAAATGGTTAATTGTGACAGTTTAAAACGAGGATTATGAACTACATAATCCACCTATATATATGTTCTAGACAAAAAAAAGTCGCATTATAAATTCTGGACTCTAGAGTGCAAATGTGAATACTCTCTAAGCAGTTTTCTCAAACAAGTGACAGAAGTACCAAAATAAATTTGTGTTACTGAAACGGATTTAACCTCAAAAATGAATTCTTATAGAAATTTCAAATGCTTATTAGTATGCGCTCACGTACAGTTTATAAAGTCCTCACGAAAAGTTCTCACGATAGTCATAGCCATGTGTTCCTCAATTTGGTAGCTAGCTAGACTCTAAATTTTGATCTCCGGGTTTTATATAAAAAAGTTAACCAACTCTTTCATTATTATATTCATGTCTAGTGTTTTGAAATGATCTAAGATTATGCATTTCCAAGAGCTCAAACGAAATCTATATGATTAGCTGTTAACTGCATTATATTATTAACCTTTCCTTTTGCAAAAACATATATTAGTTCATCTGTTTCTAGTGACATGGTAGCTCCTACTCACACTTTATGTTAGAATATAAGGCAATTTCCATGTCAATTTAATTCCATAAATTAACAAAAAGATGATGACATTTATATAATTATAAATAAAGATCATAGCATCAATCATGTTCAAAAGAACATGAACCACGTGATTAATAATCATGCAAAACATATCATAATCAAAGACATATAAACATGACATATATTGCATAGCATCAAGATTAAACATGTATATCATGGCTAAAAATAAATTGCATAAGAAACATCTCAACAGAGCTACCGGAACATGCGAGAGAACAACTTGTGAAACATTTTAACGGAACTATAGAAACAGGATAGATAATACGTATAGCAGACGGCAAGAAGAAGAGACAATATAAGAGCTGAAACGATGTTCGGATCTAGTGAAACATAGCGACAACACATGCGAAGCATCGCATAACAGCTATCGAAACGGGCATGATTAGAAACGTGAAAACTAAAGAGGAGATGAACAGTTCATACCCCTTCGCTCCCGAAGTCGTCCATCTTCTAACGCCATGATGAAGACTTGCGAGCCGATCTCTTCTCCGGGATGTAGAGGAAGAAGACGAACTCGCCGATCTCTTCTCTTCCCAACGCGAAGAACAGCAACAATGGAGGTTGGGCGGTCGCGAAGACGCTCCCAAAAACCTAATTGCCGAACCCCGTGCAAGGTCTCAATCGCGAGGCTCGGAGGCACTCGCCCTCTCGCTTCACCGTGCGCGTGGATCAACGAGATGGGAACTCGGTCGCGCGAGGATTGCGGTTACGGTTGTGTGTTCTCTGGAGGAATAGGGCGGCGCCCTTTATAGCCCGTGGCCAGGAGGTGGAAGAGGGAGAGGTCGCGCAGGAGCTGAAAGGTTAGACGGTAAGTGAAGAGTTTAATTGAGTTGAAACTCCCGGAGTATTAACTCAGATGTGAGTGCTAAAAAGTTAACACGTCACGTCCGTCCGCTCGCTCGCCGCCTGCCTGCCTGCCTGCCTGCCTCGCCTCGCCTCGCCTCGCCTCGCCTCGCCACGCCCACGGCCCGGCCCGGCCCGGCCCGGCCGGCGGCGGCGGCGGTGCGCGCGCGCGTGTGGCACACCTTGGTCCTTTTCCTTGCTTCTCAAATTAAGTGGAATAATTTCCACAATATAAGTCAAGTCAAGGACCGTTGGACTTCCAATATGGTATAATAAATATTCTCCACAATTACACACCATAGAGTTTATTTGATTTATTAAATCTAAAATGGGCTTAGCCCATAATAAATCCAACAATCCCCACCAAACTCTAGGGTTTGTAAAAGTAAAGCATCGAACCACAGCTCTTTGATATACCGGTGTTTCGGTGGACCGTTAAGTTGAACATCCACCTAGAGCAAGAGTTTCACCCATTCACAACCGAACAATGGACTATGCCTTGAATTGACAGTTTTGTGCGAGATGAGATTCACTCAAGTCCTTTGCGATCTTTGGGCAGCTAAAGACATTCCCATTTGTTTGAAGCATATAAGTCACACTTCTCGTGCCTTTCATGAGTGTTTAGGGATTACCCAAGTCTCATAGACCGTGACCAGCGATCGACTCATATAGGTGTACTCCTCAAAAGATGTTCTGTAGGACAACATCTCACCTCAATAGGCTCTTGGAATACATTAAGATAAATATAACATCCTGCCTTACAGATAGGAAAGATGTGCATCAGAAATGAGTCAAGAAGGGATCTTTCTTCTCGATCTACTACTAGCTTGTTTCACCACTCCAATTCACGGGATCTCCAATCACAAGGAGAAGGTTACCACTAAAGTAGACCTCATGTGGGTCTCATACCCATTTCTCTCGATGCACTTTGTATCACATTGCGTGACAGACCCTTAGTAAACTGATCTGTCAGATTATTCGACGTATGGACATAATCCAACGTTATAACTCCGGAGTTTTTCAGCTTTTTGACAGATTTTAATCTCCTCTTTACATGTCTTGAGGACTTCATGTTACTCCTTGAACTGTTTACCTTTGTAATAACATCTGGTTATCACGGTTCATGGAAATAGCCGGTATTGGTTTCTCAACTACCGGTAAATCCATTAGGAGATCACGTAACCACTTGGCCTCGGCCCAGCGGTGTCTAATCTTTGCGCGAGTTACACTTCCATTATAGACTTCGTTAAGATAGTGCGCTTGCAAGACTTCCGGGAAACAGCGCCACCTCCAAGCAAGAACACATATCCGCTTGTGGCATGAAGCTCATCGGCATCGAGATCCAGTTGGCATCACAATAGCCTTCTAGCACTCACGGGGAACCCGGTATAATGAATACCATAAGTCATAGTACCCTTCGGGTAGCGCAACACTCTCTCTAGAGCACGCCAATGATCATCTCGGGTTTGAAACAAACCGACTCGCTTGCACAAAGCATAAGAGATGTCGGGCCTAGTTGCACTTGCCAAGTACATCAAAGAGCCAATGATCTCGGGAGTATGTTAATTGATCCCTTGCAATTCTTCTATTCTTTCTCGGAATCATGCTAGGGTCATAAGGTGTGGGAGCGAGGATCACGATCACTTTGAAACCAAAGCGACTCAACACCTTTTCCACATAGTGAGATTGTAACAAAGTTACCCCACCATCACCTTCTCGATAAGCTTGATGTTTAGAATGACATCGGCTTCTCCCAAATCCTTCATATCAAAATTGCTTGATAGAAGATTCTTCACATCCTCAATGACCTTGAGGTTTGATCCAAAGATCAATATGTCATCAACATAAAGGCATAGCATGATAGCCTCACCCCACCATGTTTATAATACACACACGAATCCGCCTCAATCACGGCAAATCCCGGTAGTGAGAGTATTATCAAACTTTTCATGCCTTTGCTTAGGAGCTTGTTTCGGGCCATACAAAGATTTTAACAGCCTACACACCTTGTTCTCTTGACCATCCGCAATGAAACCATCCGGTGATCCATATAGATCTCCTCATCCAACTCTCCATTTAGGAAAGCTGTCTTTACATCCATCGATGAATGATAAGACCACGAGAGGCGCCACGGCTATCAAAGTATGAATTGTAGTCAATCGAGCCACGGGTGAATAAGTGTCAAAGAAATCTTCCCCTTCTTTCGGGTATATCCTTTGGCCATAAGCCTTGCCTTGTACCTCTCAATGGTACCATCAGGCCTAAGCTTTTTCTTGAAAATCCACTTGCATCCTATAGGTTGACAGCCATAAGGACGGTCCACGACCTCCCATGTTCCATTACCCATAATAGATTCCATCTCACTCCTTACTGCTTCCTTCCATAAGTCAGCATCAGGAGAAGAATAGGCCTCTTGTATGGTGGATGGCGTGTCTTCCATAAGGTATACTATAAAATCATCACCAAAAGTTTTAGCAACTCTTTGCCTCTTACTCTTGCGTGTGACTATAGTATCATCCTCCTCAGGGATGTGCAAAGGAGATTCCTCAGCATGATCTATGGGAATAGATAGTTCTTGCTCATTTGAAACTATATTCTCATGATTTGTTTCACTAGGTGTAGACCTCTTTGGAAACTCATTCTCAAAGAATGTAGCGTCTCTAGATTCCATGATGGTATCAACATACATATCAGGCACATCAGATTTTATAATTAAGAACCTCTAACCAACACTGTGGAAGGCATAGCCCAGGAATATACAATCAACAGTTTTAGGCCCTAGCTTACGCTTTTTGTTTATTGGCACATTCACTTTAGTCAAACACCCCCAAGTGCGCAAGTAAGAGAGGTTTAATCTTTTCTTCTCCCATTCCTCGAATGGTGTAATCTCTTTGTTCTTTGTAGGAACTCGTTCGGGACATGACACGCGGTCAAAATTGCACGACCCCACCATTCCTTGGATAATCCCGCTGTACTCAACATGGCATTTACCAAATCGGTTAGAGTGCGGTTTTTCCTTTCGGCAATCCCATTGGATTGTGGTGAGAATGGAGGTGTCCTCTCATGAACAATTCCATGTTCCACGCAGAACTCATCGAAAACATTAGAGAAATATTCACCTCCTCTATCGACCTTAAACGTTTTATTTTCCTCTCAAGTTGGTTTTCAACTTCGGCTTTATAGGACTTAAAATAATTCAGCGCTTCATCTTTTGTTTTTAAGAGGTACACATAGCAAAATCTGGTGGAATCATCTATAAGGGTGAGGAAATATCTTTTGCCGCCTTTAGTCAAAATTCCATTCATCTCACAAAGATCGGAATGAACAAGTTCTAGAGGTGCCGAGATTCCTCGCCTCAACGGCCTTGTGGGGCTTGCGGGGTTGTTTTGATTCAACACAAACATGGCACTTAGACTTTTTGACTAGGTTAAATTTAGGAATTAAATTGAGGTTTGCTAGCCGCATAAGACAACTATAACTTGCATGACAAAAGCGTGAATGCCACAAATCGGATTCATCGAAAAATCAACCGAGTTTACCAACTTATTACAAACATCATACAAGGATAGGCGGAACAGACCTCCGCAATCATAACCTTTTCCAACAAAAGTACCATGTTTAGAAACAACACATTTATTCGCCTCAAGAACAATTTTGTAGCCATCTTTACAAAGCATAGATGCGCTAACAAGGTTCTTCTTTATTGAGGGCACATCTTTGCACGCTCTTCAATGGCACCGTCTTTCCCGAAGTAAACTTGAACGACCGTACCAACACCAAGAACATGAGCACGCGACCCATTTCCCATCAACAAGGCGCCGAGACCTCCCCGACTGGTAAAAAGAGAACAAAGAAATATCAGCACACACATGTATATTTGCACCACTATCCATCCACCACTCACGGTGAATTACGATTTGAAAGAACAAATGGTAAAGAATTACCATACCCCGTTGTTCCATCTGCGGCCTCGTAGTGACAACATTTGCTTGACTTTTCTCTGGATTGAACTTGCGATCCGGGCAATCTCTAGCCCAATGCTGATCACTCCCACAAACAAAGCAACCTCCCTTGCTTTTGTTGGTGTTGTTCTTCTTCTTAAAGCGTGCCGTCCCGAACAGGCTTTGGAGAATTCTCTTGCTTGTTTTGTTTCTTCTTCTTGAACTTGTTGAATTTCTTCGCACCATATTTGCGAAGCGGTCTCATCACCTTTCCCTTTGTCCTTTGCCCTTGCCCTCTCCTCAACATCAAGAGTGCCAATGAGCTCCTCAACATTGAACTCCGCCTCTTATGTTTAAGGGAGGTGGCAAAATTCTTCCAAGAAGGTGGTAACTTGGCGATTATACCGCTTGACCACAAACTTGTCGGGAAGAAGACAAGAGAATAGTTCGAGTTCCTTAGCCAGTGCCTGAATCTCATGAGCCTGTTCCACTATAGATCGGTTCTCAACCATCTTGTAGTCATACAACTGCTCCATGAGGTACAGCTCACTACCAGCATCGGTTACTCCAAACTTTCCAACAAGTGCATCCCACAGTGCTTTCCCAGTGGGAAGAATGATATAGCTCTTCTGAAACTTTGCATCCAATGCACTGATCACTTGCTCCTCTAAAGAGGTTGTCATCGGCCTTAAACTTAGTCCTCTGCTCCGAGAGACAAGTTTTCGAGCTCGCCCTCGATGGCGTGATAACAAGACATAGCAGTCAACCACGGTTCCATCTTAGCTTTCCAAAGCAAGAAATTCTTTCCATCAAAAGAATCGGGTTTTAATGCGGCGGGAAAACCCTCGACGGAAAAATGCCTATCATTAGGTTTTTGGATTGTTAGAATATAAGGCAATTTCCATGTCAATTTAATTCCATAAATTACCAAAAAGATGATGACATTTATATAATTGTAAATAAAGATCATAGCATCAATCATGTTCAAAAGAACATGAACCACGTGTGACTAATAATCATGCAAAACATATCATAATCAAAGACATATAAACATGACATATATTGCATAGCATCAAGATTAAACATGTATATCATGGCTAAAAATAAATTGCATAAGAAACATCTCAACAGCTCTTTGGAACATGCGAGAGAACAAGCGCGAAACATTTTAACAGAACTATAGAAACGAGATAGATAATACGTATAGCGAGACGGCAAGAACAGAGACAATATAAGAGCTGAAAGCGATGTTCGGATCTAGTGAAACATAGCGACAACACATACGAAGCATCGCATAACAGCTATCGAAACAGGCATGATCGAAACGTGAAAACTAAAGAGGAGATGAACAGTTCATACCCCTTCGCTCCCGAAGTACTGTCCATCTTCTAACGCCATGATGAAGACTTGCGGTAGCCGATCTCTTCTCCGGGATGTAGAGGAAGAAGACGAACTCGCCGATCTCTTCTCTTCCCAACGCGAAGAACAGCAACAATGGAGGTTGGGCAGTCGCGAAGACGCTCCCGAAAACCTAATTGCCGACCCCGTGCAAGGTCTCAATCGGCGGAGGCTCCGGAGGCACTGCCCTCTCGCTTCACCGTGCGCGCGGATCAACGAGATGGGAACTCTGTTCGCTGCGAGGATTGCGGTTTGGTTGTGTGTTCTCTACGGAGGAATAGGGCAGCGCCCTTTATAGCCCGTGGCCAGGAGGTGGAAGAGGGAGAGGTCGCGCAGGAGCTGAAAGGTTAGACGGTAAGTGAAGAGTTTAATTGAGTTGAAACTCCCGGAGTATTAACTCAATTGAAACTCCCGTATGTGAGTGCTAAAAAGTTAACACGTCACGTCACGTCCGCTCGCTCGCTCGCTCGCTCGGCCGCCTGCCTCGCCCACGGCCCGGCCCGGCCCGGCCGGCGGCGGCGGCGGCGCGCGCGCTCGCGTGTGGCACACCTTGGTCCTTTTCCTTGCTTCTCAAATTAAGTGGAATAATTTCCACAATATAAGTCAAGTCAAGGACCGTTGTACTTCCAATCCGGTACAATAAATATTCTCCACAATTACACACCATAGAGTTTATTTGATTTATTAAATCTAAAATGGGCTTAGCCCATAATAAATCCAACACTTTAGCTAGCCTAGATAACTCATGAGTCTGATATGAACAATGAGATGATTTCTAGAAATAGAGTAACTGAATATCACCTTTTTGTAGAATGCATAAAGAGTTTGATCATGAGACAATCGCTTTAATTCTGATGCTTGGCTTTCTTGCCCTGCACATAAGCTTGCAACTTCAACTTGCATCGTTGACACTAAGATTCGACTTCCTTTCTTAATATTTAGGAAGCAGTTTTTGATCTGATTCCACTCTTCTATGGTGGAAAGGTCATTTAGGACAATGAGACACCTATTATTATTCACATATTCGTTGAACTTCTGAGCTAAATCTTGTCTGGTCTCCTCTATTTCCAGGAGAACTTCAACCCCTTCGGCTGCTTGAAACTCGGTCACCAAGCTCTGGACAAAGGCTCTTGGGCTGAAAGGATGCATCACTCTGACCCATGCTCGTACTGAAAATTTGTCTTGGACTTTTGGGTTGTCATAAGCTTCCATTATGGTGGAAGCTACACCGATATCACCGCTTGTCCCCCACACGGCGATCACTTTAGGGTCCTCGTCATCCATGCTGATCAAATGGACGAGGTCTACTCTCTGGTTCAGTTGCTTGGAAGCATGCCTTGCATCATCAACGCCAAAGATGGCCGTAGCAATCGCAGTAGCAGATTGCACCGCAGCCGAGGTGGTGGCCTTGGATCCCGAGCCTTTGATGAGATGGTACCGCCCATTCCTCTGGCTGACGACCTCAACCTTGGCCCTGAGCTCCTTCATCTGCTTGGCCACACGGCGCCGCTCGAGCAGCGTGCGAGGGAATCGCCACCAAGATGGCCCCTTGAGACGGACAGAGAAATCCAGGAGGTTGTCCTCAACATCGTAGGCAGTGTCGCGAACCTGCTTCACCCAGGTCTTGACCACCTTACTGTTATCTCGCTCCTCGTGCGCCTCCATCATGAAGGACCTCATCATCTCAAGCTCATCGGCGATGAAAGCTTGGTCCTTTTGGACACCGAGCTGCAAGGCCACTTCCTCGGCAAAGGCAGATTTCGCGTAGCCAAGGGCTCCATTCAGCACAGACTTGCCCACACTCACTGCTGTCGCCTCCATTGCTCTGTTGTATTTCTGAATGGATTTGTGGCAGAGCTGATGGCTGATGCTCGCGCGCCTGACGGCAGATCTACATTACTTGAAGAAGCAACACAAGGCCTGAGTTCAACTACGGCAGCGTGAGTATAATTTAAGGTGGAAAATGGCGAACGGACTGGTGTCGATGCACCTTTTGAAGCATATGACAGTACCTGAATCGGTGAACGCCGTCGAATCAGGGGCTGAATCGCGCAGTGGTAGATCTTGAAAATTGGCAGCTGATGTGCATGAATGCAACAGACAGAAAGCACAGACAAGTTAAATGTGTTACGAAATATGTGTGAGTATACCAACAGTAAATTAAATTCAACCATTCATATTGTTGACTCTATATGCACACCACTATCAAAACAAGGAAAGTAGTCAGTCTGAGAAACTGAGCAAAATGTTTGAAGTATACCTTTTGTGCCCTGCTACTATATCAGAGGGCGCTAACAGAGCCTCAGATTGCCGGACGGCTGAGGCAAGGCACATGATGGAGCTGCTCAACAAAGGTGAAGAAATGAAGTTGTTGAGTTGAGGCACTAACCATATGCGTGATGGAGTTGATGAGTCAAGGTCAATAGCTATTGATTGAGAGTTGTGACAGAGACGGATGGAAAATATATCTTAGTTTTTGAAAGGCACAGAGCGTCCGATCTTTGTACTCCATCTGTCCTAAACTAATCAACCCCTAGAACCATTCTAAGTCAGGCTATGTTGAGTTTGATCAATTATATAGTAAAGAATAACAATATTTATGACACCAAGTCAATAGCTATTGGTTGAGTTGTGACAGAGATGGATTGAAAATCTTTGTCAAATTTTAGAAGCCCAGGGCAGCTGAGCTTTGTACTCTACTATCAGTCCTGACCTAATCAGCTCCTAGAATCATTCTAAGTCAGGCTATCTTGAGTTTAATCAACTTTGTAGTAAAGAATAACAAGATTTATGACACCAAGTCAATATTATGAAAATATATTTCATAATGTATCTAGTGATGCTAATTCGGTTCCGGTCTATAAATTTGATCAAAAACTGAAAAAAATGATTTCTGGCCGACGATTTATTTTGGAATGGACTCAAACGACAATCATTACTTAAATTTGTCCTGTATTATTAATAAAGGGAGTATATAATTTTCCTGAGACCATATACAAACTATTATTATTGGAGGAAGTCCTGGACTTAACCATGCTAATGAAGATTTAACCACTAAGAGCGTCCGCAACGGTGGCATGTGATAGGCGAGGAGGACACCAAATGAATTAAATAAACATCTAGCTGCACATTTTTTCTAGGCGGGGCCGGATGACAGAGGCAGCAGGATGCATGGGGACATGTGCGAGCTTAGCGACGAACACCTCGCTAGCACTGTTCCTTCTCTCCTGATTGGCTGCTATTCCTCCTCGCTAGCGAGTTCAGCACCCGTTGGGGACGCCCTAAGACCAGAGCTAAAGAGGTCATAAGAAACAGCTAGCGCGCATCGTAGATCAATGAAACAATTATATTCGTTAATGTACTTGGGACAGATGCATCTCACCAACCGACGCCTAAAGAAATCAATCAGGGCAATTCTATATGTTCAACTTGATCGCTACTAGCTGTGTAACAACAACCACAATGATGTTAGCTCAACCTCAACTTGACCAGTAGTATATTTGTTTCAGTGTGTGAATTATTAGTTCACTTGGGACAGATGCATCACGCTATACGACGCCCAAAAGCAACAAATTAGGGAAACTATATTGTTCAACTTGATGAGTGGGTGTGTATCAACCGTAGTGATGTTATGTCAATTTGATAACTACAACTATATTTTGTTCAATCTATGAATGAGCTCATTCCTTGCCACCGGAGATGGTGAGTGTCGTTTGCTTGTGACCGCTCTGTGGGTGACGGCATCCGTGATCTCAAGCCACCGGATCCTCTGCTCCGCGCCTCCGCCCACCCCAGATAAACAACCATGCAGCGTTGCATGCCTGCCTGCAGCGTTGCATGCCTGCCTCGATTGTCTTGAGCAGTTCCTTCTCGAGTTCCACAGTGCAAAGGCAGAGGACCGCGCACGGGAGCGTGCGGACTGTGCGCCGTTACAGGACTCTAGGAATAGCTACATCAAGCAATCAATATTTAATATCCTATATAAGACATTTTGTGTGCAGAGTTCACGAGGGGCTGTGCCGACTCTAGGAATAGCTACATCTCTTTTTATCTGTCACGTCATAGTTCCATCTATGTTGTTTATTCATCCATTTGATACTACATCCTAACCCAAGTTGCTGAGTTAGTGGCTCCTCTAGGCAGCTAAGGAATCTCGAGACAATACTCCACTACGAACATCAGATTCCAAACCACTAAGCTTCAGTAAGGACGCTAATAATGGTTCTACTTACAAGTGCCAAATATCGTAGTGCCACGGAGCATAAAAAAATTGATATAGTTGTCACTTGGAGGCCATGACCCATCGAGCAAGAGCATCTCTGACTGCTCCCTCTTTTTCTACCACTCATCCCTATAAACCTGTTATATTTGGGGAGATGAGCCAATTTCACTGCTCTGATAGCTCCACAATAGCTCCTCCATTTTTGGTGATCACCAATATCTTCTCTATCATCTCCCGTTAAATCAAGGGGGAGTTGCATCCACCCCAATGGGAGGGGGCAGAGGAACCATCCATGGATGCTTCACTAGCCTGCCCGCAAGAGGGGCGGAGGGGAAGCTCGGAGTCGAGGCGGTGGGGAAATGTGGGTGATGCAGTGGGGGCAGAGTAGAAGAGGGGAAAGAGCGCCGAAGCATAGTAGTTGCAACGGGGCCAGGGGAGGACTGTCACAGCCATGGCTAGGAGCGGTCCTCTCCAGGGAGGGGAGGGTGCCACCACTCCAAGGCCAAAGGTGGACGACCGATTTGGATCTACGCGAGAAGAGAAAGAGAAGGAAAAACGACACTTGCATGTGGGCTCTACTCGTCAGATTATGTATTGGGGATGAGATATTGGTGATCTATTGGTGCAAGTCCCCCAATAACAAAAAGCAGTTTTGGTGATCATCAATACCATTGTATTAGGGATGGGATATTGCTGGTCTGTTGGAGATTTTTAGATAACAAATTCATTAATCCGGCCTCTATATCCATAAAAATATAAACTATCAAATGAATTCCTCACAAAAACAATAAAAAAGATACAAGAGTACTTAGACTCGCACCTCAACTAAAGAACATAAAACCAAAACAAAGAAAAGCTTTGACCACGACACATCCCTACTTCCCGACACAGCGACACCATCTTCAGCAGATTCGGTGAGTGGAAGTCATCGAGTCACAATCAACTCTAGTGTGGCATCCATGTGAACCTTTGTTGGTGATATCTTTATCCGCTTCAAGTGAGGTGATGTCAAATGCCATCGGTTAGCACATCCTCATCTACCATGGACCAGTCAGAACTGTTGTAAAACTCTATATTTGGACTAGGATATGTATGGACTATTTCTAGAAGATAGAGTCCTAGTTCATATGTGGGCAACTTTACCAAACATGGAGTCCTACTACAAGTAGGGACTTCTCCCTATATATAGATACGGAGACCCTCATTGTAATTACCGGTTGATTATTGCAATAAAGAATAAGAAGTCTCCACATATTTGTCTCTCGTGTTCTTTCTATTTTTGTCTACTCGTCGAACTCGCCGATAACATAGTTATACAACAAGAACTAGTCGATTAGACATGAGACAACAAGATCTACATTCTCTTCTTTAGATTCCAATGACTTTGCCACCCATCGGACAACCATCGTCATTGGAATCATGGTTGTCACCTCTATCGCAGTCATTTCAATCTAACAACGGCGATATACTCTTTTGCTCAAACTCCTAGGCCACTATGGCCCCTAGGGACACTGCCATCGATGGGCTCCACCACCACCTTGCTATGACTTCACTGGCACTCAGGCCACTATCGAGGAGGGGACTCTCAGGGTGTCGCCGCCCCTAGGACACGGCGGTATCTATGGAACCACCTCCCCTCAATACGCCTTCTCTCCCTGCCACACCCGTTGTCGCCCAACTGTGAGGTGTCCTTAAACAGCCGGAACGGCGGGAGGGAGAGCCCTCCGTCGGGGTGTTAGCCTCGATGTGGCGGGCATGCCCACTTTGAGCTAGACAATGCCGCACATCGTGGTAGGACGTCCCACCACCGTAGTACATACTTACTGGGGCATTGCCAATCCCGCAATGACGAAAGACGATGTGGCAGAGCAAGTGAGGCAAGGTCGGCAAGGTCATGCTACGTGTGATAGAGGTCGAGGCTCCATGGTGTTGCCCACCAATGGATGCGATAGCCTCCACCATATTCCTCTACCGCATCGACCATCCTCAACACCTGCTTGGATCCAAACTCCGCCGAAACGTGAGGGCACCCGCCACAGCACGGGCTGCCTTACGCGCGTGTGAGCAAGGGCCGCCGTCGCCACCATAATGTGTGGGTGCCCGTGGACCCCCACCCAGCAACTGCGGTAGTTCCAATCGTTCGGGTCTCCGCCTTGACTCACGGGCAGCCTTGCTTGGCCGCCGTAGCCCTGAGCAAGCGGGGCGGCCGTCGCCGCCACGACGTTGCGGGCGCACGAGGGCCCCGCCTAGCCAGTGGGGTCATCCTAGCCAAAAAAGATGTATGTAGAAAATTGTCTATTTGTTTTGTTCATTAAAAATAATATTCTTTTTATGTTAACCACTCATTAAACTCCCTTCATCCCAAATTTTAAGACGTTTGGCTTTTGACAACAAGTTTCGACCGTTCATCTTATTAAAAAATTTGTTTAAAATATCACATGTTTTGACGTGGCTTTCTTTATTGATTAGTAATTTTTTTAAGAATGATTTAAATTTGACTATATGTGTACATAGTTTTCAATACAATAAGTGGTTAAACTTAGAGTTGAAAAAGTCAAACGTTTTATAATTTGGATGGATCGAGTAGGTTGGTTCTATGGAATGTTATATATGATTATTATTGTTCTATTTCTCTATATTATTAGGGGTTAGGCCTATTTTAGAGTTTCGAAAGAAGGTCTTAGTTTCTACCAGCAGCATGGTCCAACCACCATGGCCACCAGGGTCTTCCCTATTAAACAATGGTAGTAGTATGAACAAATTGACCGCGGTGGCCTGATCGACCCGTACGTTGAATAGCTGTCGATCGACAGATGACCCGCGATCCTGTGACCCCGGTTTTAACATCTGCTTCACGTGCAATGCTCCTGCTTGTCGCTCGCTCGAGTGGCCTTAGGATCATTTATTCATTGGGGTCTTCAGCCAGAACATTGCCAATGCTCTGGCGGCCTTCCACACGAGCGTATCGGCGACATCATGAGCGCCGTACGGGACTGCCGCGCGGCCCTCTCAGTGGACCCTAACCACCAGGAGATGCTGGAGCTTCACCACCGGGTGAACAGCCAGGAACCCTGAGTGGAGCGCCCCAAGGTGTATATACAGGACAGGAGCCCCCATAGCCATACCAGGAGAGTGGATTTCTCGTTTGGGTGGGCGTGCGGCAGGCTTATCTGGGCCGATGAAAGTGTTCCGTGCATCAAGATTCGCGTAAGGCGCTATGGAGGCAAATAAAATATTCAACAGTACAGGCAGGGGCAAGATTTTTTTTTTTAGAGAAAAGGGTTTCCCCCGCTTTTGTATTACCAAAAGCCAACACAGTGTAGCACCGTTCGATACATACGCTAAAGCGCAGAGAATTGAAAACAAACTGAGAGCTGAGAACAAAGCTCAGGCACTCCCACTAGTTCATTCAAGCGATACGACTGACTCAACCAGCAACTGTCCATTTCGACCTGGCGCTAAGTAAACGCCGTCTTCCACGCTCTGATCCCGATTGGCAGCCTCCTCTTCACTGTGTTCCAGGCTTGACGCCGATCCCAAACGCAGAGCAGCCAATGGTACCAATCCTGATGATGAGCCGATCCCCTCCTGTGTCCATCGGAGCCGAGGCCATGAGCTTGCTTCCTTTTCCAGATGCTTGACGAAACACTCCAGCTGTAGTCTTGCTCCTTCCTCGAACAGCGGTAACCATCTACCGATCATTCCTGCGATCCTCAGCAACAGCTTCTGCATCCCCATCCAAACGACCCCCTGAAAGCAAAGATCATTCCTCAGTTTCCAGGTCGACCAAAGCACAGCAGAAGTTATAGCATTAATAACAATATGATTCTTATGAGCTACCCATAGTCTACCAATAGACTCAAAGCAGTCACCAATATGAAGATTGAAGTAATCATTAACCAAACCCCAGACCTGTTTGATGACAGTACACTCAAAGAAAAGATGAGTAATCGATTCTGCCTCAGAGCAGAACAAACAAGTGACATCACTCAATTCTTGTCTCTTAATCAGATTGTCCCTTGTGAGAAGCCTATTCTTTGAGAGTAACCAACGAAAGAACTGCACCCTAGGAGGTACAGTTATTTTCCACACCGAATTAACATGTACAGGTACCACTCCCCTATTGTTAATGATGGCATACAAAGCTTGCACACTGTACACACCTTTAGAGGTGAAATTCCAGAGAATATGGTCATCTTCATCAGATAGAACTACCAGGCTTATAAGGGATTCTAATTCCCTCCACAGCTCCATCCCTTTAGAATCTACTGTCCTTCTAAATGTTAGCATTAAGTCAGAACCATCCCAAACATCAGCAACGGTTTTTCCCTGTTGATCACAGATCACATACAATGGCCAAAACGCAGTGGCCAAACTTATATTCCCAATCCAGGTATCCTCCCAAAATCTGACTTTTCTCCCATTACCCACATGCCATCTGATCCCCAGAATGGCTGCTCTCATAGCCCAGATCACTCCTTTCTAGAAAGGAGAGACCCTATCTGTGCTACAGCACAACAAGTTAGATTTTTCAGTTTTATACTTATAATCAATGATATCTTTCCAGATAGCATCCCTACTGAGCTGGTATCTAGAGATCCAAGCTCCTATTAGAGACAAGTTTAAAATCCTCAAATCCAAGACCCCCAACCCCCAAAATCCTTTTTCATAGAGACTAATTGCCAGTTGGCCAGGTGGTACTTGTGTTTTTCCACAGTGTCATTCCAGAGAAAGTGTCCCATATGAGTGTTAATCAAATCTATAGCCCACTTAGGAAATTTGATCACTGAGAGTAGATAGATAGGAATGCTTGCTAAGCAAGCTTTAAGTAAAGTAAGCCTCCCCGCATAAGATAATAACCTCCCTCTCGAACCAGCTATTCTTTTTATAATCTTATCAATAACCTGGTTGGAGGTCCTGTTTCCTCAACTTATTAAAATGCAGAGGGACCCCCAAGTATTTTATTAGGAAGTCACTCTTTTTACAACAGAAAATCGTAGCATACTCATTGGACTCTTCCTCACTTAAGCCAATTGTCAAAAGCTCACTTTTATCATAATTAATCTTCATACCTGACATCTTTTCAAAACACACCAACAGCCATTTTAAGTTCTTAGCTTTTTCTACATCATCCTCCAAGAAGAGCAGGGTATCATCTCGCATATTGCGGCATCGATGATCCCACCTTCTCTAACTTGGGGTAGCAAACCACTCACCATATCTAGTTTGGCTGCTTTCATAAGCATCCTGGAAAACACATCTGCTACCAAATTGAAAAGCAAGGGGACAAGGGGCCCCCCGCCTCAACCCTTTCCCGGTTTAAAGTACTTTACTGTTCTCATTATTAATCCTAATGCATAAAGAGCCACCTCTAACTACCATTCGATCCACTGGATCCATTTCTCCCCAAACCCTCTAGATCTAAGCATTTTCTCAAGGAAACTCCAACTCATTCGATCATACGCCTATGTACCTCATGAATAATTTCATGGGCGGCTACCACACTTTCCAAAATGTATCTTCCTCTTATGAAGGCTGACTGATTGGCAATCACCAGTCTGTTAGCCACAGTAACTAGTCTATTGTTAAGCAGCTTGGCAAAAATCTTGAAACTGCAGTTTAACAGACTGATAGGCCTAAACTTTTTCAGGTTTTTAGCTTCAGGTTCTTTGGGCATAAGAGTTATCATGCCAAAATTGAGCCTCTCTAAATTAATTTCCCCCTCCCAAAGTTTGTTGACTAATGCCAACAAATCAGATTTCACCACATCCCAAAAGTGCTGATAAAACAAGAATGGGATTCCATCTGGCCCTGGAGCCCCATCAGCATATGAACCAAAGACTGCTTCCTTCACCTTCCCCTCAGAGAAAGGAGCTTCTAAAAACTCGTTCTCTGAGTTAGTCACTTTTTCTTCTTCCTCCCAGAAATCCTTATCCAAATCCACACCACCATTCTCCTCAAAGCCAAATAGATTTTTATAGAAGTGTGCAGCATGTTCTAACATCTTATCATTGTCTTCTATCCACCCCTCACTGGACTCAAGTCCCAAAATCCTTTTCTTCCTACTCCTTTGGTTAGCCACCTTTGCCTCGGAAATAGGCGGTGTTTTTGTCACCCTCTTTAATCATCCTATCCCTAGACCTTTGTTTGGCCTTGATCTCCTCCGGTCTCCAAATAGCTTCCAAGTCTCTTGTTATTTCCTTCATCCTCTGCCTCTCATGTTGCTCCAAAACCCTTTCTTCTTGCACAATATCTAAAATGTCAAATTCCACAAGGAGAGCTTGTTTCTGTTTTCTAATGCTGGCATTGATATTTGCAGCCCACCCTTTAACTTTCTTCCTAAATAGTCTAGTTTTAAACTGCCAAATGTCTAAAGGCTCCTCAAAAGCACAAGGAGTATTCCAGATATCTCTCACTAACCCTGCAAACTCTGGTTGCTCAAGCCACCACTTCTCAAATCTAAATAGGGAAGGTTTCTTAGGAATCCTAACCCCTAGGTCTAGAACCAGAGGAACGTGATCACTCACCCCTCTGGATCTGGTAGAGACCCCAGCCATTGGATACATTTGTTCAAAATTCACAGTACATAAAATTTTATCCAAGGCTGCCATAATGGGAACCTCTTGGTTATTGGTCCATGTATAAGACCTAGATGGATTCTTAAGCTCAATCAGCCCCCATTTATTAATCAAACTCTTAAAAGCATCTGCCCATTTCTGACTTATAATGCCATTATTTTTCTCAGCAGATGAAAGAATTATGTTATAATCACCCCCTAATACGGTAGGACTGTTGGCGGTCCTTATTGCATATCTAACCCCGCCAACTTAGGTTCATAGTTCACCAAAAACCACCTAGAAAGGAGGTTTACACTAACAAAATTCCATAGTTTTGGTGAACAATTGTTTTGCAGGAGCATTCATGGAATACATGTATTTTGGGCCAAAAGATAGAGAAAAGAGAACAATATTTGAATTATAAAATTAGCCCAAAAACAAGACAAGAAGAAAAGAAGAGAAAGGCCAAACCGACGTACCAACGGGACGAAACACCACATGGGCCAACTCCAGGCCCAAGATCCAGCCCGCCAGACAAGGTCGGTCAGGGGGAGGCGGCAACCTGGCGCGCTCGCGCCAGGGGCGCGCTCGCGCCCTCCCCTCTGACAGGAGGGCCAGGCCAGCTAGAGGCGGTGCAATTAATGCCCCAGAGGGCGGTGCAGGGGTGTTTTGGTCATTTGGGCGTGCAGAAACCGACCATGTCCACATATAAAAGCCCTTCTCTCTTTCATTTCACACATCCAATTTTCATTCCTCATTCTTCATTCCTCCCTCTCCACTTCCACAAGCCTACACTAGAGGAAGAGTAGAGCCATTATACCTAGCTTCTAGCTAGAATAGAAGTAGGAGAGTGAGAGAGGTCAAGGGCGGAGTAACTCTTTTTGAGTGCTCCCGGAGGCTAGTCTTCCACGAGGTGGAGTGCCGGATTTGTCGGCTCCCTCCTCACTTGTACCTCGGCGACTTCTTACGCTTGAAGTAAGAGGTTCGTGTTTATCTATTCGTACGCTCCTTCTAGCAAAGTTATCTTTATCATTGTTTGCTTGCAGGTTCGTCGACCGTCCTTGTGGCGGTAGTTCTAGTAGAGGACTCCTGATAAAGACGGATGTTCCTGGCCGACGCTAGAGCTGTAACGTTGGCGTAGACGTGGTGTCTAAGCTAATTAGTTACCTTCGTTTGCCCCGTGCTCCACGGTTGAGGTGGTAGGCGGCAGGAGGTGACAGCCCTGTCCATCCTTTGTAATCCCCCACGTCCGGGTACGGTGTAGAGCTACAGGCCGGCATCACCTACTGCTAGGTGCGATCCGGTGCCCGAAGCAAGCATCTCAGTGGTAGAGTTATCTTTCTCCTCTGGGCAACTTAGCTAAGACCTAAACCTGATCATACCGTTCTTCGTGAAGTTTACGATACCCAGTCTATCACCGGGTGAAGTGCTACAACGTTCTTTCCGTGCGCTTGCGGAATTTACTGCTTTCGCTAAGAAATACCAACAAGCATTTCTGGCGCCGTTGCCGGGGAACGGTTGTCAAGTTTATCTCTGAACCTAGTTGCCCGTGTACCTTGTTCTATCTTTGCTTCTATTTTATATTTCTTTTCACTCTACAAAATGGAGCTACCAACCATTGCCAAACTATCAGCTCCTAAGGGCGAGCTCGTTAGAACGCCACAATCCACGAAGCCAATCACAGCTTCCAGTTACGAGCTCCGTCCTGGCCTCATAGCCATGGTTCAGAACCAAGTCTTTCTAGGCTTGGACTATGAAAATCCTTATCATCACCTAAGGGAGTTTGAGCAGCTCGTGAATGCCTAACCATTTGTGGCATGTCACAAGAAACTTTGCGTTGGAAGTTGTTTCCTTTCTCACTCGTTGAGAGGGCGAGACAATGGTACGACCAAACCGTAGGGTTGGTAAATGGAGATTGGGAAGAACTTCGTGATAGGTTTTGCATTGCATTCTTCCCTATATCTCGAATCGCTTCCCTACGATCTGAGATTCTCAACTTCCGACAATTAGAAAATGAAACTACGGGCGCAGCCTGGGACCGATTTCTGACCCTGACCAGGTCAGGTCCCGACTTATCTATTCCAAGCCACGTGTTATTACAACACTTTTCGCTAGGATTAAGTAGAGAATCTACCCTGTTGCTCGATGCATCTGCCGGTGGATCTTTTATACATAAGACCACAGCGGAAGGAGAAGCTCTCCTAAATCGTATTCTAGAGAACCCTCCTCCGCTAGAACCCATCCGGTTTGAGCCCGAGCCCGTTAAAGAGGAAGCCTCTTCGGCTATTGCCGAACCCGTGATAGAGACTACCTCTCCTGAACCAGAGGCCATTGAGGAAGTATCTAGTCAAATGGAACTTCCTGTATTCGAGGATGAACTTTTCAAAGATTTCGGAAACACCTCAAAATACAAATGCCATAGGAGACCACCAATCCCTGTCACTCCTAGCGATCCTCTTGATGAATTATTTCTCAGAGAATCCGTTAAGGAGTTGACCGCTATCATAAGCTCAGAATGGGTAGTAGAAGGAGAGCTTTCACCTGAAGAAATTCAGATTCATGCTCCTTCCTCAACCCTTCGATGCAAAATCCAAGGAGATTGGATGGATGTTCGTATAATCCCCTTTGTTGGAACAAACATCATGTCAAAATCCTACGCATTCATGTGTTTGGGAGAAAAACCACGTACTCCAACGAGTCAAGTCTTTTAGAGTAGGACCACGATCTGCTCTTAGCGGACTTGGGATTTTACACAACATAACTCTCCATCATCAAGAAGTCGAAATGGCCCTGGACTTTCATGTCTTCGACATCCAGGATTTTGACATTCTAATCGGTCATCCCCTAGAAACACTCATTACAAGTTCATCAAAAACAGGGGAATTAGGAGTCAAACTAGGGAGAAAACGTTTCTCTATTCAAGTCACGCGAGCTAAAAACTCAGTGGCTGAACTTCCCCCTAGTAGACCTATAGAGGTCATGTCGGTTATTCCTTTCGAAACCCCAGAGATGTCTTTAGAAAGCGATGCTCCTCACTTTATAGAAGAGGAAGACGAACTGGGAGAAACCATAGATTTACCCAAAGAGGATAAACCGACACGACCTCCCATTGAGCTTAAACCCTTGCCTACGGGGCTGCGCTATGCTTTCTTACATGGCGACTCGCAAACTCCTGTCATCATAAGCGGTAAGCTTAGCGACAAGGAGATGGCCGAACTCATTGTTGTGTTAGAAAAGCATAGAACGGTCTTCGGGTATTCCTTGGATGATCTCAAGGGAATAAGCCCAACCTTATGCACACATCACATTCCGATTGACCCCTCGAGTACACCGACTCGAGAACCTCAGCAAAGGCTGAATAATGCGATGCGTGAAGTCGTGAAGAAGGAGGTTTTAAAACTCTTTCACGCCGAGATCATCTATCCCGTACCACATAGTGACTGGGTTAGCCCCGTCCAGGTAGTTCCCAAGAAAGGAGGTATGACGGTAGTCAAAAATGATAAAAATGAGCTTATCCCGCAAAGAACCGTCACGGGGTGGAGAATGTGTATCGATTACCGAAAACTCAACACGGCAACAAAGAAAGATCACTTTCCGCTCCCCTTCATTGATGAAATGTTGGAGCGGTTAGTGAAACATTCTTTCTTCTGTTTCCTAGATGGGTATTCGGGTTATCATCAAATACCTATCCACCCCGATGATCAAAGCAAGATGACATTTACTTGCCCATATGGAACATATGCCTATAGGAGGATGTCGTTTGGGTTGTGTAATGCACCCGCATCTTTCCAACGGTGTATGATGTCTATCTTTTCAGACATGATTGAAGAAATCATGGAAGTCTTCATGGACGACTTCTCAGTCTATGGAAAAACCTTCAATCATTGTCTTGAAAACTTAGATAAAGTCTTGCAAAGGTGCCAGGAAAAGGATTTGGTACTCAATTGGGAAAAGTGCCATTTCATGGTCCGTGAGGGCATTGTCCTAGGCCATCTAGTATCGGAACGAGGGATAGAGGTAGACAAGGCTAAAATAGAAGTTATCGAGCAGCTACCTCCCCCTGTGAATGTAAAGGGAATCCGCAGCTTTCTAGGCCATGCAGGGTTCTATAGGAGATTTATCAAGGACTTTTCTCAAATCTCTAGACCCCTCACAAGCCTGCTAGCCAAGGACGTACCTTTCGAATTCATAGATGAGTGCTTGCATACATTCAATACCCTTAAGAATGCACTCATCTCAGCTCCGATCATCCAGCCTCCTGATTGGACACTACCATTTGAGATCATGTGTGATGCTAGTGACTATGCTATTGGTGCGGTCCTTGGCCAAACCAAAGATAAGAAGCATCATGCGATCGCTTGCGCTAGCAAAACGCTAACAGGAGCTCAGCTAAATTATGCCACCACAGAGAAGGAGCTCCTAGCAGTCGTTTATGCTATCGATAAGTTCCGTTCTTACTTAGTGGGAGCAAAAGTCATAGTCTACACTGAGACCATGCGGCTTTGAAATATTTGCTCACTAAGAAGGACGCAAAACCTCATCCGATTTACATTGGATTCTTCTACTCCGGGAATTTGATCTAGAAATAAAAGATAAAAAGGGGTAGAAAATACCGTAGCGGATCATTTGTCGCGTATGCAGGTCACTAACATGCAGGAACTACCTATAAATGACTTCCTACGCGACGACATGCTACTAAAGGTGACAGACAACAACCCTTGGTACGCAAACATCATCAACTATTGGTTGCCGGATATATACCACCAGGGGAAAATAGGAAAAGCTGCAAGTTGAAAGCAGACGTCACCTTTGGGATGACCCATACCTGTATCGGGTATGTTCGGATGGTCTGTTGAGGAGATGCGTACCAGCAACAGAAGGCCCACAAATCATTGAGAAATGTCACTCTGCACCGTACTGAGGTCATTACGGAGTATTCCGCACACAAGCAAAAATCTGGCATTGCGGATTCTTCTGGCCAACGATGTACGAGGACACCAAAGAATTTATTTGGAGGTGTCGCAAGTGTCAATTCCAAGGAGGCATCACGGCTCACAATGCTATGCCACTACACTATAACCTTCAAATAGAAATATTTGATGTGTGGGGCATTGACTACATGGGACCATTCCAGAAGTCCCAAGATTGCGAGTACATCCTAGTGGCTGTTGACTACGTGTCCAAGTGGGTAGAAGCTATGCCTTGCGGCGGTGACACCAAGCACGCCAAGAAAATGTTTCATGAAGTGATCTTTCCTCGCTTTGGAACACCACGCATGGTGATAAGCGATGGAGGATCCCACTTCATTGACAAAACATTCAGAGCATTCCTGAAAGAGCTTGGAGCCAAGCACAACATAGCTACCCCCTATCATCCTCAAACCAGTGGTCAAGCAGAAACCTCGAATAAACAGATCAAGAACATCCTGCAGAAGACGGTCAACGATATGGGGAAAAGCTGGAAAAGTAAGCTTCCTGATGCACTCTGGGCATACAGGACAGCTTACAAAACCCCTATCGGCATGTCACTATTCCAGCTCGTATAAGGGAAAAGTTGCCACTTACCCATAGAACTCGAACATCGAGCCTATTGGGCAATCAAGAGCTGGAATATGGATTTAAAATTTGCCGGTAGAAATCGACAGCAATAGATTTCTGAACTGGAAGAATGGCGGGAGAAGGCTTATCACGGTGCCAAGCTCTACAAAGAACGAACTAAGAGATGGCACGATCACCGAATCAAGTTCAAAACCTTCAAGCAAGGCAAAAAGGTCTTGCTCTTTAACTCAAAGGTGAAACTATTCGGTGAAGGGAAGTTGCGGAGTAAATGGAAAGGACCGTACACCGTCATCGACACATCGACTCATGGGGCTATCACAATTCAAGATGATGACGGCAACATCTTCAAAGTTAACGGTCAGCGTCTCAAACCTTTCCTTGAGTCTCCCGCAATTTAAATTTCGATGAAGAATTAGATCGAATAGATTTAATTATGCCTAGTTTTTGAAATACCCTCACTTGTTGAAACTAGGCTAGTTAGTCTATTCTTTCTTATCAAAAATATTTTCAAAAAAAAATATATATTTTCCTTTATCTTAGAAATATTCCAAAGCATTTATCCTTGGGTTTCCCACCTTTTTACAAGTGCTGGATATTTCAAATAAATATTTTACAAAATATTCCTTGAAAATCCCTTCAAAAACTAGAGTGGACCTTGAGCCTCAAAAACCCAATGGATCGAAACACAACATTTTGGAAACAAATAGACCGTTGGGGGGCTGACAGGACGAAACAGGGGCCGAGCCGTGCCGCGACTGGCGCGCTCGCGCCTCTGGCGTGCTCGCGCCAGGGAGCGAGCCGTTGCTCCCCAAATTTCGTCCCCTGATCCTCAGCCCTTCTCTGATGCTCACCATAGGGAGTTTGATCCTGCTGCAAATCGCGAGAACAGAGATGTCACCTTCACCTATAAATTGAGCTATCTCCTCCTCTCCTCTCTTCACAAAAGCTCAAGCCATTCATCTCTTTCTCCCGTGCTCACACCCATACACCAGCAAGTTCATCTCCTCTCTAAGCCCCAATAGCCATGGCCCTTGTTCCCTTTGATAGAGAAAATGCTCTTTCCTTCGCCAAGAACTACCTAGAAAAGAGAGAAAGGAGCAACCAAATGGCGGCACCGCTCGCCATCGAAGGGCCTCCTATGGCGCCACTAGCAAGAGCAGCAAGAGAGTCCTCATTGGATCACCAACCAAGCAAGCGCCCTAGGATTTCGTCTCCCCAAACCTCTTCCTTCCAAGCCACCGATCTTTCATACACCGTTCAAGGAATTGTTCGGTCCGATGGTGGGCGTGGAAAAGGGATAGCAGGAAGAGACGGAGGCATTTATACTCCTCGCCTCCTTTACCAACCTCCTATCCAAGGGCAGCTTGCTGGTTTCTTTGGTGATGCTTTACCCTTACCTAAAGGTCCAACAAAAGAGGGGCTGCACAAAAAGATCAAGGAGCTCTCTAGTTACATTCGCTTTCTTAGAGGTAGGCTTGCCGAAAGGAGCTCGGCTGAGATCATGCTAGGACAAGAGATCGACTCCCTTCATACAGAAAGGTATGAGGAATTGGAGGGAGTCGCCGCTAAAATAGGAGTTGCCGACGTTCTCGAGCTTCCCTTTTAGAGCCTTTCGCTCCACCCAAATAATTAGGCGCGCGCACTTTAATTTTCAGCTTGTTGCATTTCCCTTCTCAATTTACTTTTGTAATCATGCGCCTACTTGTAATTTTCAAGTTTTATAATTGAATAAATATATATATATACTTTCTATCTTGTATACACTTGTTTTTGGCCTATGTATTGCACAAAAATTCAAGACACAGGTACAAAAACAAGTGTGGGAGAAGGCTACCCCGACCTCTCAAAAGATGCACAAAAAAAAATTCGCACCTTAAAAATCATCGATTTGCGCATCTTCTCACTCTCCGCGTGTACTTTTGTTCTTCCTAGAAATAATTGGTTTATTAACTAAAAATTGGCTGCTCTACCTTTGTGTTCGCTGATCGATTGCGACTCGCATACTTTTTATTCCTCGCCAAAATTTTATCTTTCTGTGAGCAACTAATTTTTAGGGACCCCTTGAATATCGAAGTTATTGTGGGATGAGAGATAGAAGGATGATATGATACTTGTTTATCTCTTGCAGCAGACTTGGGTTTTTCTTTGCGAAAATTTAAAAAATTTATAGCATGATCCTCAATGATTAGAAATACCCACCAGAGCCATATGTGCTATCTGTAGCAAAAACCTTCATACGCTGCTTGATCATACATTGAGTTCGGTCGGATCAGGTACCGACGCGAGATTATGACCTTACACCCACGATTGAGATTTCACTTGCACACACCAAATAAAATGCCGACTCTTACACTGAGAGTCGCGCACAATATGCACCCCTTTCCATCTGCCAACTCTTACACTGAGAGTTGCGCACCATCTTTCTACTAAATAAAAATGCCGATGCTTATCCTGAGGATCGCGCATTCTTTAGCCACCAAAAAGTACTCCTTGCATTTTCATCATTACATCTCTCTCAATTTTCATCAAATCATTCAGAGATGGGCTATTCAGTTATCGAAAAAAAAGAGAGCAAGAAAAGAAAGAAGGATAGGATAGTGCAATAAATCAATGGCAAAATCTTTAGATCCCTGATCAAAAAAAAAAAGAAGAAGGTTGTTCCACTCATAGCCCATACTCTTCTTGTTATCACTATCATCATCCAAATAAAAGAGAGACATAGTGCATGGAGTACATAAAAACATCCAAAAGTTAGGGACCATCTCTTCCATTCACACACTTGCACAATCTCAATCAAGGTGTATGGCTTAATCTCCGTAAGGTCCGATCCTTGACCTTACAATATATGTGATTCAAGTATGCCCACTTACATACCTACCCAAAACTCCACTCTCAGCTTTGTAGTGGCAGGTAGAAGGCAATTTCTCAAAATGCCTTTGGTGAGGTTATACACTTTGAGCGATCGAGAGAATCATTTGAGGAAATCATCGCTATCTTTTCTTACAAAAACTTCAAAAACCCCAAGTCTTGAAAGCAGGGAGACGCGAGTTGACTTGAAATCCAGGCTGTTCCATCCCTCAATAAGCTCAAGATTACTTGGTAGACACTGTGAATGCTCACAGACAACCAGTGAGGCTTGGAATAATCTGTATGCAGGTTAAAATCTCAGGAAAACAAAGCCACCTTAGTGTCTTTTGCTTGACTCGAGGACGAGCAAAGCGCTAAGTGTGGGGGAGCTTGTTGGCGATCCTTATTGCATATCTAACCCCGCCAACTTAGGTTCATAGTTCACCAAAAACCACCTAGAAAGGAGGTTTACACTAACAAAATTCCATAGTTTTGGTGAACAATTGTTTTGCAGGAGCATTCATGGAATACATGTATTTTGGGCCAAAAGATAGAGAAAAGAGAACAAATATTTGAATTATAAAATTAGCCCAAAAGCAAGACAAGAAGAAAAGAAGAGAAAGGCCAAACCTACGT
Source organism: Themeda triandra (assembly GCA_018135685.1). NCBI lineage: Eukaryota > Viridiplantae > Streptophyta > Magnoliopsida > Poales > Poaceae > Themeda > Themeda triandra. The sequence continues at coordinate 302,123 of JAENPR010000188.1, forward strand.
ACCAACGGGACGAAACACCACAAGGGCCAACTCCAGGCCCAAGATCCAGCCCGCCAGACAAGGTCGGTCAGGGGGAGGCGGCACCCTGGCGCGCTCGCGCCAGGGGCGCGCTCGCGCCCCCCTCGACGGGGAGGGCCGTGCCGGCTAGAGGCGGTGCAATTAATGCCCCAGAGGGTGGTGCGGGGGTGTTTTGGTCATTTGGGCGTGCGGAAACCGACCATGTCCACATATAAAAGCCCTTCTCTCTTTCATTTCACACATCCAATTTTCATTCTTCATTCTTCATTCCTCCCTCTCCACTTCCACAAGCCTACACTAGAGGAAGAGTAGAGCCATTATACCTAGCTTCTAGCTAGAATAGAAGTAGGAGAGTGAGAGAGGTCAAGGGCGGAGTAACTCTTTTCGAGTGCTCCCGGAGGCTAGTCTTCCACGAGGTGGAGTGCCGGATTTGTCGGCTCCCTCCTCACTTGTACCTCGGCAACTTCTTACGCTTGAAGTAAGAGGTTCGTGTTTATCTATTCGTACGCTCCTTCTAGCAAAGTTATCTTTATCGTTGTTTGCTTGCGGGTTCATCGACCATCCTTGTGGCGGTAGTTTTAGTAGAGGACTCCTGATAAAGACGGATGTTCCTGGCCAACGCTAGAGCTGTAACGTTGGCGTAGACGTGGTGTCTAAGCTAATTAGTTACCTTCGTTTGCCCCGTGCTCCACGGTTGAGGTGGTAGGCGGCAGGAGGTGACAGCCCTGTCCATCCTTTGTAATCCTCCATGTCCGGGTACGGTGTAGAGCAACAGGCCGGCATCACCTGCTGCCAGGTGCGATCCGGTGCCCGAAGCAAGCATCTCAGCGGTAGAGTTATCTTTCTCTTAGGATTCGTCTTATAGAAAACCTCACTTTCCCAGTTACCTACTCTCTTCTCTGGGCAACTTAGCTAAGACCTAAACCTGATCATACCATTCTTCGTGAAGTTTACGATACCCAGTCTATCACTGGGTGAAGTGCTACAACGGTCTTTCCGTGTGCTTGCAGAATTTACTGCTTTCGCTAAGAAATACCAACAAGGACCATCCCAGTCAGCTAGGAGTCCTTCCAATTCCAACAAAAACTCCTCCTTCCCCTCTTCATAAGGGGATCCATACACTACTACTAGTCTCCAAACCAGACCATTATGAATATTTCTGATAATACCAGCCACACTAAATTTACCAACCTTCCAGGCTATCACCTCAAATTTGATACTATTAATTCCTACCAGAATACCTCCTGCAGCACCACAGGCAGGTAACTCCTTCCAAATATACTCTCTACTGACATAATTCGAGAAGGATTCCTCAAATGACTCCTTCTTTGTTTCTTGCAACCCAATAAAATTCAGTTTGTTATCAGTAACAAAATCAGCAATACATTGTAATCTACCAACTTTATTAAGCCCCCTAATGTTCCAAAAAGCTCCTATTATTTGTGACATATATTAACAATTTTATTTTTTGTTTTGCCTTCAAAGGCATCGTGCATCACTTTGGTTATCCAGTTGATCGGTTTCCTTAGAACAGGAAGCCCTCCCTCACTTAAAAGTGGAGCAGAAGCTATTAGACTATCAAAATCAGCAACACTAGGTAAATTTATCTCAGGATTAGCATACTCAAATTGTTGGATACATAACTTTTCATTTTCTTTCGGGTTATCAATAACCTTATCAAGATCGATCAACTCATTACCAACTTTAACTCCTACATGACTAGCTTTCACAAGGAATATCATTGCTTTCAAAAGCAAAAGATTTGGATGATTTACCTTTTTCTAGATTCTTGATCTTTGCCATTTCTTGTGCTTTCTCCAAAGATAGTCCCACCAGTTTCCTTCCCTCTCCTTGGCCTTGGAACCCTCTCCACAGGTCCCCACTTCTGCTTCCTTTTCTGCATATTTTTGTTCATCATTTCATCCACCTTCTCAGCAATGTACTCCTCCCACTCCACAGGATATCCCAGCTCAGCCAGTGATGTCCCATCTGTGTCCTTGTCCTCTTCCATATCATCAAGTAAGTCGTAATCTTCATCAGAGTCAGAGTCAGCTAATTCCATTTGTTTTAGGAGATAAGAGCATTGATCAGAGACTCCTTCTCTTGCCATCCTTCTGAACTCCTCCCATTTTGAGCATTGTGATTCATCATTTATAAGGCTCAGCATTTTGTTTCCCACAATATTGCAGTCTGAGTTCATTTTCATCTCCATAACTGGAGTTCTTATTTCATCCCATCCATTCTGACTGCTGCCATCTAGTCTATATGTCCCCTTTCCAGCATCATTGCTACCAACACCTAGACTAAAACCTAGTGATGTTTCCATAAGTTGGTCAGGAGTCAACTCCTTATCATTTTCTTCCACCAGAATACTTTCATAAGCATCCTTCCCTGTTTCAGTATATATTCTTCCAGCATCACTCATTAGCTGATCAGTAGATAACCCACTGTCAGCCCCATCATCCTCACCAGACCACATCTTCCCCTCAGGAGTCATCTCCTTACTGACAGCAGCCTCCATAAAACCCATATGACCAATATACTCCTCTTCCATTAGCAACTTCATCATTGTTTCTTGGTCCACTATGTGCTAAACCCTTTGTGATCCAACAGTTCTTGCTCCCACACTCCCTTGCTTGTTGACTTTAGGTGTCTTGTTGATATTAGTACTTCTCCCACTTCCAGAACCCATCTCAGCATTGCTAGGAGCAGATTCTTCTGGATTTTTGTCTTGCTTCTTGTCATCTTTGCCATCATTATTATCATCATCATTACCACCCCCATCATTTCCATCAGGACCTGAACTCTCAGGGACTGGTCATCCTTATTCACCACAGAAATACCCACAGCATAAAGTTTGATACCTATCTCAAACAATCTAGCACTGGGAATCTTCTTGCTGTCCCTGCATGCCACCTTCACCTTCACCACCTCATAGAATGATTTGAAGATTGTTGCCCAGTCCACATCCATCAATAACCCAACTATAGACACCACTTGAGCAAAAAGCTTCCAGTGGCAATACCTTGGAGGTAGCCCTCTCATCTGTACCCAAACTTCCTCCATCACACTGTAAGGATCTGAATCACCTTTCCACTCCTGCACTTCAATCTGAACCCCAGCTTTTCTAAGATTGAAGGAGGGATAGCTGACAATATCAGAGACTTTCTTGTTGGGTGGGAATCTGACCAGGAACTTCCCTTTCTCCAACTCCCTGATCTGCCAGGGCCAGTCCTTGCCAAAGATATCAGCAAGCTCCACCTTCAGCTCTTCTAGCAGGATCTGACCAGACTTAATCTTGACAATTCCACAATTGGTTAGATTCAACCATTTGATAGACTTCTCCTCAGGCACATCCAGATGGTAAAAACCTAGACCATGTCCAGCACTATCCATGAAACTAGCAATTGGATGCTTATCCTTCCACATCGGGCAGATATCCATGTGGTGACCGGGAACCTCACAAATGAAGCATAGCTTTGGCCTAGCACAGTTGCCTATGAAGTGACCCGGTTCCCCACAGTTGAAGCATGTCAGAGATCTGTACCTTGGGTCTATGATGAAGCCCTGGATACCAGCTTGGTTGACTTGCCCTTGCACCACCCCTTGGTTTCTCTGAGGTTGAAGCTTAGCTTGCGGTGGTTGTTGGGGCGGCGGCCGCGGCGGAGGTTGTGGCCTTGGTGGTGGGGGAGGACGAGCCGCTTGCCTTCTCCCTGGGTCCGCAGGCGCAGCCGGGCCCCTTGGTTTTGGAGGAGGGTGAGGTTGACGCCCCTGGCGCGGTGGCAGCGGCGGCTGCTGCCTCTCCTCCGGGTGCCAAACCCAGCGTCCCTCCGCCATCTCTCGCTTCAGCACATCGGCGAATGTCGCCCGTTGACCTCCCTTCCCCCAGATGTCCCGGTCGAAGTTGATCTTCACTGGGGGCCGATCCAGCCGATTTGACTTGAACGCCGAGAAACAGTCAGTCGCCGAGAAACTCCGGGACTCCACCAAATCCCGCCGGACCCAGAATCGAGCCGGCGCGATCCGCAACGAGGACGAGGAGAAGGAGGCATAGTGGTTGTATCTAGGGTTTGCTTTTGGCGGCGGCGGCGGCGAAATCGCCCACAGCTGCCCGAAAAAATCCTCAATCACCTCCTCATCCTGAACTTTTAGGTCTAGCACCTTTTCTGGAGATCCCGATTTTGCCCTCGAGCCCCTGCCAAGCGGGGTCAAGGGTACCCACCCCTGGCAAGTGGACCCAGCCTCATCCTGTAGCCGCGTGGACTACCAGGGTGGATGCAGCCATGGCGGGGGATCGAGCTCGAGCCCGCAGGGGTTGCCCGCGTCGCCCGCGTCGGCCCTGACCGATGGAGAAGACGACATCTCGTCCTCCTATTTGCGGTTCAGGCAGGGGCAAGATGGGAATGGAAAATGTCCACAATGCACGCACTTGGTCCCCGTCCTCGTGCTTGCCTTTCGAACTGAAGAGCTACAGCAATGGAGAGAGGTGGAGAGGAAGCCATGGGAGGACATGGGAAGGGAAGTTGCGGATTCTCGATTCCAGATGCATTTCTCTTTCCGGAGGTGCAAGGCATTGAATTGGATCGCCCGAGCATCCAAAATGTCCAAGTACATTTTCCCAGATCCGAGATCGAGTTCTCGGTGGCAAGTCGCCAACTTCGCCGCCGACGGCCGCGAGGTCAACTTCTTCACGAGAGGAAGTGTGCGGAGGATATTGAGGCTACGCAAGAATATCCGGAGGTGGAGCGGGTTTGCCATGACGCTCGATTCGAGAAATCAGTAAAAGTGCTTGTTCTTAATTTAGGTGACGCGTCGATTTGAGTATTCACTGGATCTTTCGGGAATGATTTCATTGAAAGTTTTTGCCGCCCTTATTTATACCCTGGTAAACACAAGTTGGTACAGGTTCTATGCCCCGTGTTAGACTCTAATTAGGATCACTAACCAGAGATCTGTCGGGTTAATCACTAATACATGAACATGATGATAGAATACAGAACCTAATACAAGATCTAGCAGACTAGGACAACATCTAACAGTACATGTTACAAGGATAGTTAGGATGTAATCTCTGACCGTCGGACTTCGTTCCGGAAGAGCTGGAGTCGGCCATGTCGCCGGCGTCGATCTTCTGTCCTGGCGTCGGTGTACTGGCGTGGATGCAGAGGCGACGATGAAGCAGGGAGCGCCGGGTTGTTGCGCGGTGGCGGTGGTACTTCACAGTCACTGCCTGCGACCCTCTAGATCGGGTTACGGTTGGAGTGTAGGAGGGAGATGGTGGCGGCGGTCAACTTGGGTGATCGTGCCCCGGCTCCCCTCCTCCTCTTTATACCGCAGGGTGACGAGGGCCCACCAGCCAATGAGCGGCTGGGAGCTCCCCAATCAGGAGCGGATCAAGATCCCTGTTGGGCCGTTGGGTCCAATGGGAAGAAGGGAAGAGGTCAAAACTCTAACATTCTCCCCCTTGATCTCTTCTAATAACTTACCTTAATCTTATCTTAATGTAAACTTAAATGCTTAGCTCTTAGCTCCGTCTCATTATAAAGAAATACGTAGAGTGTGTCTCATCATCACAGAAAGAATCTTCCGTTGGACTTGACCGCTACAATACATCTCTCTAATTTGAAAACAGAGTTCTAACTAAAGGGCCCTAAGTGTTCAGTGATCATAGGCTTTCCCTTAAACCCATGTCGGCTATGTGTTTTCTAAACACGTTGGGTGGTAGGCCTTTTGTGAGCGGATCCGCTAACATATTATCCGTCTTAATATGCTCTAGACTTATAACATGATCCTGAACTTTTTCTTTCACAACGTAATACTTAATGTCAATGTGTTTGGCAGCACCACTTGACCTATTGTTGTGAGCGTATTCAACTGCGGGATTATTATCGTAGTATAACTTAAGTGGTCTCTCAATACTGTCTACCACTCTTAATCCGGGCAAAAACTTCTTAAGCCAATTCACCTGCCCCGAGGCCTCATAACATGCTACAAACTCAGCGTACATCGTGGATGACGTCACGATGGACTTTTTGGAGCTTTTCCACGATATAGCTCCACCTGCGAGGGTGAATATATAACCTGACATGGACTTCCTTTCATCCCCCGCATAATCTGAATCTGAGAACCCTACTATCTCAAGGGAGTCTGACTTTTTATAATTTAGCACGAAGCCTTTTGTGCCCTGCAAATAACGCAAGACTTTCTTAACTAACTTCCAGTGTTCCACACCTGGATTCTTCTGATATCTGCCAAGTAACCCGGTAACAAATGCTATGTCAGGGCGAGTACAAATTTGAGCATATTGTAAGCTTCCGACAGCTGAAGCATAAGGTACTGAACTCATTTGCTCGAGCTCGATCTGATTCTTGGGACATTGATGTTCCCCATATTATCGCCCTTGACAATGGGTGCAGGTGATGGACTGCACTTATGCATACCATATTTCTTAAGAATCTTATCTATGTATGCTTTCTATGACAGCCCTAAAACCCCTCTATTTCTATCACGGTGAATCTCAATCCTCAGAACAAAAGAGGCTTCACCGAGATCCTTCATATCAAAATGTGAGGACAAGAACTTCTTAGTTTCCATTAGTAGATTGACATCATTGCTTGCTAGAAAAATATCATCCACGTATAGAACTAAGAAGATGAACTTACCATTCTTAAATTTTGCGTAAACGCAATTGTCCTCTACATTTGCCTTAAACCCAAATTTTCTAATTGTATTATCAAACTTCAAATACCCTTTGTCTTGAAGCTTGTTTTAGCCCATAAATGGACTTTCTTAGTCGGCATCCCATATTCTCTTTACCTTCCACAACAAAATCTTTCGGTTGTGCCATGTAAACATCTTCTTCAAGATCCCCATTAAGAAATGCCGTCTTAACATCCATCGATGCAATTCTAAGTCAAAATGTGCTACTAGCGCCATCATTATTCTAAAAGAATCTTTACACGAGACGGGAGAGAAAGTCTCATTGTAATCAATTTCTTCTCTTTGGGTAAACCCTTTTGCTACGAGTCGTGCCTTATGTCTTTCGATGTTCCCTTGGGAGTCATACTTAGTTTTATAAACCCATTTACAACCAACCTTCTTAGCTCCCTTAGGAATCTCCATTAGTTCCCAAACTTTGTTGGAATCCATGGATTTTATCTTATCTCTCATAGCTTCTAACCACTTTGTAGCATATTCGCTTCTCATAGCTTGTTCATATGTAGTGGGATCATCCTCCATATGAAATTCTTCGGTTTCATAAACCTCATAATCATCTGATATAGCTGATCTTTTAGTTCTTTGTGACCTTCTAAGATTCTCATTGTTTGGCGCTATATGGGGCTGTTGTTGTTCTTCCTGTTGCTCGACTGGTGGTTCTAAGGGATCCTGAAGGACAGGTTCCGGATTCTCATCAAGTGTCGGCAATGGAGAACTAACAACAGGTGCTGGCACTACAGTGTCTAACACTGTTGGTGTAGCAACAATAGGTAGCATAAAATATGGCTCTTGTAACATTGGAGTAGGGGCATAAACCCGTTTCTCCTTAAGGCTAATCTCTCTAGCTATCTTGCTCCCCCTGATCATAACTTCTTCTAAGAACTCAGCATGTCTTGTTTCTACAAACTTTGTATGCCTGTCAGGGCAATAAAAGCGGTAGCCTTTTGATCTTTCTGGGTAGCCAATGAAATGGCAACTAACTGTCTTAAGATCCAATTTTCCTAAATTTGGGTTGAAGACTTTAGCCTCAGCAGGACAACCCCACACCCTTAAATGCTTAAGTGAGGGTACTTTGCCTGTCCATAACTCATACGGTGTTTTGGGCACCGACTTACTGGGTACTCGATTAAGAATGTAAATGGCGGTTTTTAACGCCTCCATCCACAAGCTTATCGGTAAGGTAGAGTAGCTTATCATGCTTCTTACCATATCCATTAAGGTACGGTTTCTTCTTTCAGCCACTCCATTTTGCTGAGGCTCTCCAGGCATGGAATACTGGGCGACTATGCCATTTTCCTGTAGGAACTTTCCAAAAGGTCCCGGAACTTGGCCATATGGGGTATGTCGCCCATAGTACTCCCCACCACTGTCTGATCTTACTAGCTTAATCTTCTTATTGTGCTGATTTTCTACTTCAGCTTTAAATATCTTAAACTTTTCTAAAGCTTCTGATCTTTCTCTTATTGGATAAATATAGCCAAAACGTGAATAATCATCTGTGAATGTTATAAACGAATCATAACCATCCACACTTTTGACAGAAAATGGTCCACATATATCTGTATGGATTATTTCTAAGATCCCTGCACTTCGTTTGGCATTTTTCTTAATTTTCTTAACATACTTTCCTTTAATACAATCAATACACTGATCTAATTCTGATAGTTCTAATGGCAGAAGAATATCAGTCTTGACTAACCTTTCTATTCTCCCCCTCGAAATATGGCCTAATCTGCAATGCCATAATTTCAAAGAGTCATCCTGATGATTCTTACTCTTTCTACTTACATTCATAGACGAGGAGTCATTCTCATTCACAGTGGATATAGCATTCACATTCTCGTAAACCGATAACAAATAAAGCTCATCTTGTCGGAAGGCAAGACCAACACACTTATTATTAAATAGTAGCTTACATTTGCCATCTCCAAAATGACATGCCAATCCATCATCATCTAACTTAGAAACACTTGTTAAGTTGCGATGCAAAGAGGGAACAAAAAGTACATCTGATAGCCTAAGTACAAAACCATCTAATAATGCTAAAGACAAGTCGCCAATGGCTTCGACGTTGGCTTTTACTCCGTTTGCCACCTTAATTGTTCTTTCTCCTCTTTGCAGGGTTCTCCTCATATGGAATCCCTATAAAGAATTAGCAACATGAATTGTTGCACCTGAGTCAATCCACCAAGTGGACTTATCATAACTTATATACAAGGACTCATCTATAAATGTAATTAAATCCTCACCATTCTTAGCTAGGAACTTCAGGAAACCAATGCAATCCTTTTACTGGTGGCCTTTCTTCTCACAGTACAAGCACTGATCAGGTTCAAGCCATGGCTTCTTTTTGTTTGTGTACTGTGGCTTGTTGTCAGCCTGAGCCCTGTTGTCATGCTGAGGTGGCTTTGCCTGAGGGGCCTTTCCCTGAGCACTAGAGGAGGAGCTGCCATCCCACTTTGGTTTCCCTTGTGGTTTGGCATTCTTACTAAAGAATTTCTTCTTATTATCCCTCACGAAAAGAGCAGAGTCTCCCCGTGATTCCTTAAGTCTCATTTCTCCCCCTGCTCTTCCCTCTCTCCAGCGCAGCGGCGGAGCGGGGCGCATCGCCCATGGCGCCGCGAGGAGGAAGACGGGCGGCGCCGCCGTGAGCCCCTTCGCCGGCGGGCGTGCTCGCCCTTGGCTGAGCACGCCGCTGTTGAGCGGCGTCACGTTCGGTGCCTAGGCACCCGCGCGACTGATCTGATGGCGCCGGCGAGCCAAGCTCGGCTGCGGCCGTCCTTGCCGCCTACGACGGCTATCACCGGCGTGGTGGGGTAGTGATCTCCCCCTTTCGCTCGGTGCTTATTCATCTGATTGCTGATCTGATTTCTTCGCGCGGGTAGTAATTAGGGTTAGGGTTAGGTTAGGGATTCGATTGATTCCTCTCCTTCTAATTGCTTACTAACTGATAGGGTTCTAATCTGATCTTATTAACCCTGATGCTAACCCCTGATTAGATAAATAGGTTTTGACACCATTGTTAGACTCTAATTAGGATCACTAACCAGAGATCAGTCGGGTTAATCACTAATACATGAACATGATGATAGAATACAGAACCTAATACAAGATCTAGCAGACTAGGACAACATCTAACAGTACATGATACAAGGATAGTTAGGATGTAATCTCTGACTGTCGGACTTCGTTCCGGAAGAGCTGGAGTCGGCCATGTCGCCGGCGTCGGTCTTCTGTCCCGGCGTCGGTGTACTGGTGTGGATGCAGAGGCGACGGTGAAGCAGGGAGCGCCGGGTCGTTGCGCGGTGGCGGTGGTACTTCACCGTCACTGCCTGCGACCCTCTAGATCGGGTTAGGGTTGGAGTGTAGGAGGGAGATGGTGGCGGCGGTCAACTTGGGTGATCGTGCCCCGGCTCCCCTCCTCCTCTTTATACCGCAGGGTGACGGGGGCCCACCAGCCAATGAGCGGCTGGGAGCTCCCCGATCACGATCAGGAGCGGATCAAGATCTAGGTTGGGCCGTTGGGTCCAACGGGAAGAAGGGAAGAGGTCAAAACTCTAACACCCCGATGCACTGGTGAAAGAGATGCAACCATGAGCTTCTTGAGGATTGCAGTGCCAAATAGCTCGGTGGAAGGTATCGATCGTAGCATGTGTATTTGATTACATACGGAACTAAGTTACATTGATTTGGATATCTGGATTGTTGGCTTAATTATTCAGCTGCTTAATTGAATTGTTCGCTTCACTGTGAAAATACTAATGACAAAGTTGCTAGGAAAATATAGACACTATCAATACTCAGTGCTCTTAGGAAAAATTGCTGTTTTTACTTTATCAAACATTTGTAATTACCCTACTTTATGTTCTCAAGTTGTTCATTCCCACAGAATAAAAAATAATGGTTTCCTATAACATATGCGTTATATTCTTCTGTAGGATGGACAGGTGCATGTTTGTTTGCCCACTGGAAGTTCCTCATAGCCTACCTTGTTAAAGGCGATCCCGACCAGATCTGCATGGAGGTATCAGGGAACAGAAGCAAGGTTCTGAAGCTATAACATGTGATGAACAAAAGTTGATTTCTCATACTAAGGATTCACCAGATGCAAGTGAGAAGTAGATATTCCACACACTAAACAGTTGCACAAATCGTCTGGAAAATTGTTAGGGTTGCTTGCTAGTAATATTGACCAGTCAAATTGTACACTAAGACTCTGAATCCAATTTGCTATGGTCATATTGGAAGTTTTTTTAAGATCACTGTGTTTTCGATTCCTATTTTGCATGCTTTGCCATGTATCTCCAGAAACATGTATCTCCACGATAGCCCTGCCGTACGCACACCTATGCGAGTTTGCTTTGCCCGCCATACCAGTGTATGTTTTGTACCATACACACAGCAGATCAATGTAAGGATAGTAGAAAGCCAGTTTAGGTCCCTCCCTCCTTCCCTTGAAAACCGAACAACCCATTCCTTGTGTCAGTAATTAGATATGTTTGCTATAGCCTCAGTAAATTATTGCTGTCAATTGTGATTAAGCCTCCTAATTGTACCTGCCATGTTGCCCAGCGGCCCATGCTGCCGGAATCAAAGAAGTTTTGACTGTACCTTGCGTATGTAAACTAATTAAATGTAGATAAAAAAATAACTAATTACACAATTTAGTTGTATATCACGAGACGAATCATTTGAGCCTAGTTGGTCCACGATTGGACAATATTTGTCAAATAAGACAAAAGAGTTACTATTCATCAGGTTCATATTTTTAGCCATCTAAACAAGGGCGAAATGAGAAAAACGATGAAATGGAAGCTTTTGTCGGCGCGAAAGTGTCAACCTGCAGGTAACATGCCGAGCACTGAATGATTGCACATGTGCAGATGTGTGCTTTTGGGTGGTGATTTATCTGGAGTGCTCTTTGTTTAATGCTAGTACGATCAGTCAGTATTAGATATTTAGAATGCAGTCATTATTGCACTGATTGGGGTGAATACTGAAGGAGAGCAATGGCTGAGAACAGCTTCTGAAAATGAATGGTCAATGGCTGAGGACTGGGGACAGGGCAGGGCAGGGCATCACTTTCTGAGGCTGAATGGTCCATCAATACGTAGGATTCCTTTACCCATGATGAGTACCACTTGGTGTGTTTGTCTGTGACATTTGGTTACTCTGAATTGACTGATGCATCAGGGATTATGCATGCAGTCACTGATGACGACGCATTGGATGATTTAATATGATGAAGTAAAAACAGGAGAAAGAGTGACAAACGACTTTCAACGTCAGCCTTTCCCACGCTCATTTACATCTTACAAGTAGGAGATCCGCCTCAAGCTGATGTTCTGAAAATTCATACAAATTCTTCTCTAAACACGCATTGTACCTAGTTTCCGTAGCTTTTCGTGTTTTATCATCCTTGTTTGTTTTTCGTCGATCCGTTCACATGTTTTTGTTGGTTTGCCGAACAACAATCTCAACAAATATAATATGATCCCATGCATGCCCTATCAAGATCTCCAACACAAATTGAAAATAGGAAAGAAACCAAGGTGTGTCAATTAGGTGATTGGTAACCATCCAGTCTCAAATGACAAAAGTTTCAAGGCCTTTCGCTGGCTCTCTTTCTGCCCAACTGCCGGTCGCCAGATGTCGAAAACGTCAAGATTACTCACGTCATACGGGCAGAAGCGGCCGGCCCCAACTTTTGTGGTGGAGTTTGTGAAGCAGGCTTCCCTGTGAGAGGTACATGAAGAGAAAACGATGTGAAAATGTTGAATGTTTCACGGGTGACAGAGCATATCGGATGAGCATGGAAGGAGAACGAAGTGAGGATAAGTCTATAAGAACAACTAAGGTGTGATGTTAAGGTGTTCGCTCGTAGCATCGGCTTCTCGAGCACAAAAACAAGTTTCAAGATGGGACTTTATTAGCAAAAGAGGACGACCTTTTTGGAATGACATATATACTTTGTAGATGTACCATCCTGTTTTTAATGAAAATAAGGCATAGGCTACTTTGATTTGCTGGACATCTTCACTTCTTCAGTACTGCTTTCATTCGTTTTTGATCCCTGTGGTTATTTGTGGATCACTATACATGTGAACATTTCCAGTTCTGAGTCTGGATTAAGTGCTCCTTACCAGGTCGTAGACATGTTTATTTGTGGGGCTCGCTGTTCTTTGCTAGCTTTTATGGAAGACAAGAAACAGTTTCTGCTTTGAAGGGAAACGATTGAAGACCCCTACTAAGGTTTTTTTTAGATAAAGGATAGTTTATACTCCGACTTCTTCTATCAAAAGATAATCGACCAATTATTACAAAGTTTACCCAATGGGCACAAGAACACGTGCTGTCAATAAAACAGCCAACCGTGCTAGGAACCAAATCGAAATAAAGTTTAAGCTAAACATGACCAATTAAACTTGAAGATAACCATCCTTTGGAACCAAAAAATTGCGCAGCGCCGACGTCTCAAGGAACTGTCCAACCATGACCAACTACTCCTTCGATCATCATGCCGCTGCAGGCTTGGCCATTGTCGAAGCCAAACGTTCCCAAGAAGAGTACCTGTAAGAAAGTTTTTGGTGCACATTTATCAAAAACCACTTCGTTTCGGTTAACCAAATTGCCCAATACAAAGGGTGCAGCCGTCGCTGTTAATAACAACGAATTATACTTTTTGTTTTCCCTCTTTGACCAGATTTGAAACATGTTATTCATATCCGTTGGTGAGGTTTTATTTTTTGATTTCTTCTATGTTGATATTACTGGGCAGGGCTTCAAATTAAAAAAGACATCTTCTCCGCGCAGATGGAGCACGGAGCAGGAGTTGTGCAGATGACGGCGATGCTATTCCACCACAGCAAGGGAGACCGGATCCAAGTGACAACAGGATGGCAATAATCTGAAATCTCCTGGAAAAGTATGAAGGTGGTGTAGTTTCTCGTGATTCTTCTTTGCAGCCTTTGAGAGCTGGTGGCGCCTTAATAAGTGAAGTACTGGCACAACCATTTAAACGTTGTTTTGCTAGTTTTTTTAGATTTGAGAAAAGAATAAAAAACTTACTTTTTGAGCAAAGAATAAAAAACGTACTTTTTTTTGAAAAATAAAGAACATACTTGGAAAATGACCAGCGGCCGTGTGGTCTATGCATGTGGATGCTTTTCAGCTCACCCAGTCGCGAAGCCCATTCCACTTTCCACTTCCAGGCCCACAGCCTCCCATGGTAATGCGGCCCGCGGCCATGGCCCACATGACGTTACTCCAGAAAGGCCCACACAGTGACGCCTTGCCACACAACGAACTTGGAGTTGGAATCCATGGCTCGGACGGACGTCGGACGCCGCCACACAGAATTCTGAGCAACATGCGACGGATCGACGGAGTCTCAGCCCGCCGTCTCTTATCGGCGAAGCAGCATATGCGCCCGCTGTTTAGGCTGGCTACGAGCACAGGAGCCGTTACTAATTATGATCGGGATCTATCAGATCAAGGATCCGCTAGGCTGCTCCGCTGTTATAGACTCATTGGCGGCCACCAGATGAGGTGAGATTCAACCTCTACCCTTTCCCTTTTTGTTTTCTTTTTCTCATCTAGTGGGATTTATGTCTTTGAAGTTGATAAAAACGATATATATTTAACAATAAAGACACTCATGTGTCTAGAAAGTGTCAGCTAAAACAAGACACCATTTTGGGCTTGGGTGCAAAGTCTCCGTTTCTTGGCAACTGCCACTACTAGCTTAGGGCTCGCTAGGTATGGTGAAGCCCACTGTTTTGTACCATTCAAGATTTTCTCAAAAAAAAAAAAGAACTAGCAAACATCATAGCAGTATAGTTCTCACCAAACAGAAAATGCAAAACTATGAAAAAGCACATGTGTTTGTCAACATTTTATATGATCAAACAAAGTTCTAGCGTCAACCATCCGGGGATTGTACACAACTGAGCATCAACCACAAAACCAAACCATAAGATCCAAGTACTTATTACAAGCAGGCAGGGAATAAAAAAACCAACAAAGCTCAAGCCCATCATAGGCCACTTCTAAACTTTGGCCACTTCTGGATGGGCCAAATAAATAATGCCGTTGGGTGTATTATTATTGTCACATAACACTGCAACAGCATCTTCATGTCTTCATAAACGGCCGAAAGCAAGTAGAAACAGGATGAAGGGGTATTCATAACCACCCGGAGACACGGACACATCACACGTACATCACCAAACAATTAAATTGAAACACACACTCAAACACATAAATGATGAAATAAATAACACGTGCACAACAGGGAATGGCGGCACGGGCACGGGTACGCAAGAACACGTGCCATATTGAACTTGGACCCAACCTGGCTGTTGCTCCCAGTCCCAGGCAGCCCGGTGATCTTCTTCAGCCTCTGTCGGGTGATCTGAACCTGTATCTGCAAAAGACACGGTTGTACGCTGATATATTATCATAAAGCGTTTCTTAATTGCCGAAAGGACTTTGATAAATTCCTGTGTATCTATATATCAGAGAGTCATGCAAAAATGGCAAACGTACATACCTGTCCGGGACTCACTCAGTGTCCACCGTCACAATGGGTTCGTTTGTATTCTGAGCTAGCTGTTCCTGGATTTTCTTCTTGAGCTCACCTCTCTTGCGCCTTTGTTCCTGTACTTTTTCCTCATATATCTTGTCCCAAGTCTCATGGTCGTCAGGTGCGGCGTCTATCCTGTGCCCATCCGGAAGAAAGTAAACCCTGATCTGGACCTCGTTGATGCTTGGGAGAAATCCTAGCCCAGCAAAATCAATTTCATTTACTGCCCCTGTGACCTGCAGCCGCTCCAGTTTGGGCATTGCTCCATGGTCAAACTTGACCAATCTGATGTTACTTGTCAGTTCAAGGGTAAGCACCCTGAGGCTTCCGAATGCTATTTCGCCCGGCAGAGATTTGAAATCAAGTTCTTCACACTGAAACGATGACCAAAAATCAAGCAGAACTAAAATTTCTAGCTTCGGTAGTTTCCCAAGGAATTCCATAGTAGGATCATGCTCCAATAGTCCAGTGTTCACTAGTTTCAACTTCACCAGATGTTGGAGCTTCTTGATCCATTCCGGCAACTTTTCCATATCACCGTACAGCTTGAGGCTCTGCAGGTTTTTCGGAGGCGAGGATATCCCATCCAAGCAACCATGCAAACCTGCCATTCCGCGTGCTGATGTCACTGATAGAGATTCTAGTCCACTGAGATTGGAAATGGCCAAGCAAAACGCGTGGCCATTCTTCTTGTTGATGCCGGACACCCCTAACTTGCGCAACCTCTTAAGCATTCCGATGTCCCGTAGAACATTGTTTCCCCTTCCGACATGCACTTCCCATAGTGTGTGCAAGTCTTTAAGTTTTCTGATACCCCTGGGCACCATAGCACCTCTTCTATCATATGCTCCCGCCATGGCTGCAGGGAATACCACGCAGCAAGCAAAAGTGCATGCATCACGCCTGCAGCAGTGGCCAGGAATACACAGGAGAGGTAAGAAACATGTCGCACAGAGACACGCCCCCATCAGAGACCTCTGCATTAAACTAAGATTTTCCTCACCTAAGTCGACTGATTTCCTACCAACATGGATGTACTGTAGCTTCCGAAGTTTGATGATGGTTTTTGGCAGAGCATCTATCAATGTATATCTGACATCTAATATCTGGAGTTGCCTCAAATTGCCCAATGAATCAGGTAGTAGGTCAATACCCATGCATCCCCGTAGAGAAAGGTATTTTAGGTGAATAAGCTTCCAAATCTGATCAAGGTGATGGTATTTTAGATCTCTACTAGTCCCTTCCAAGTCTAGCACTCGTAGAAACCTCATCTTGTCAGAAATGAAGAAAGGCTTCCACTTCCCAAACAGAGATAGAGATCGTATTCGGGACAAGTCCACTATGCCCTCGAATTCACTCTTATCTCCCTTCCAGTTGCTACTTATAGCAAGATGGCGTATTGGGCCATGGTTATTCATGCTGCAGCCTTCCTCCAGTCTGAAAACAAGGTTTTCCTCCATGGACTTTGAGATGGCAATGTCACGGATGAGATCATGGACTTTGCAAGAGTCAATTGATTTTCTGCTGTAAATTGATTGCTGAGATGGTAAAATCATGCTTCTGTTCTTGAGTTCCACGAAGTAGTCATCTGCTATTTGACTGGCAGACTTTCCATGTGCCTCAGATGAGTAACTTTCCGCTGTCCACCGACGCACCAAACGCCTTCGACTAATGGTCTGGTCTTCAGGAAATATGGACAGATATAAGAAACAGGACTTGAGATGGTAGGGTAAACCATCATAGCTTTTCTCAAGTACAGCTCTTATTATCTCAAGCTCTGGATTCATTTCCAACTCAGCTCTGATATTCTCATTCAACTTTCTCCACTCTTCTACTGTCTTTGGTCGACTTGCCAAGAAACCACCTATGGCAGCTATTGCAAGGGGAAGTCCACCACACTTCTTTAGGATTTGTTTTTCTTGTTCGACCAAGTCGTGATACCTCTCAACCAAATCTTGAGTCTTCCCAAATACCTGATATTGGTACAATTTAAGTATTTTTCAAATGAAAGAATTTAAGTATTTCAATACGTACATCAAACATTATTACACAAACGATTTGCAGCAACAACAACAGCCTTTTAGGGGCAGCTCAATCACCAGGCCCGAGACCCACGGGACTAGCGGCCCCATCTAATGGAATAGATTTCAGCCGCTCTACAAATGATCCACGATATGCTGCAACTGTCCTTCCTCCACATCACTCACTCTTACATACATGAGAAAAAAGGTTGGAAGGCCTGATGTCAAATCCTTTGTTGGATAGGTCGTAGAATGTAAGAAAATGCTACTGCAAACATTTTTTTTGAAGTTTAATGGTTCATTGTGATTAATTAGATTTTTGCTTTTCTCTCTCTTCTATGGTGCTTGAGCCATTTATGAAGCAAATTAGACCAAAATTTTTGAAGGTACTAGGATAAATTAGGTAGGGGAATTGAATAAGATCATACCTTTATTTACTCAGTCCATGACTTTAGTGGATTATTACTTATTTTTATGGATGTTTCATGTACATGTAGATCAAGATCTAGGGTCTGTTTTTTATTAATTACATTTTGGTATTTTTTTGTATGAAAAATGGGATTAAGTTTGCATGAAGGATAGTGGGTAAAATATTAATTGTTGCTAATTATTGTCTTCAAAATTGTTTATTGTAATCAAGAAATTGAAGTGGAGAAACATATATTTTTAACTAGTTATAGATAATAGGTAATTAATAATTATTCTCTAGCATGGTGTTTGATATGCATCATATAATTATTTTTGCTAATAGGAACAATGATTATATATGTAGTAATAATGGATATAGTGTTATGGTCACATTCTGGACTTGTGGATATAACATGTTGAATTATAAAAATGTATATGTTTGTATATATGTTCTGCTCACATTTAAATTTGTATATTTGTTCTGACTTGTTTTGGAGCTCTCTTGCATAGCCGTGCTTGTTGTTCTAGCGTATAGTTAGGTGCTTTACTCTTGGCAGGCTGGCAGGGAAAGCTTCTTTCTATTGCCGGCAGAAGGGAGCTGATCAAATCGGTGTTAACTGCGCTGCCAGTGTACTTGATCACGGCCATCAAACCTCCAAAAAAGTTTATAAAGGAATTAGACAAGGCAAGAAGACGGTTTCTTTGGGCAGGTGACAGCCAGCTAACTGGAGGAAAGTGCAAAGTGGCGTGGACAAATTGTTGCAAACCGACAGATAAAGGGGGGTTGGGAATCAAAGACTTAGAAGCTTTCAGCAGAGCACTTCGTCTGAGATGGCATTGGCATGCATGGGATGACAGGGAGCGGCCTTGGAACGGCTTACTTAGTGAAATGGATGCTGATGACAGGCGCATTTTCAATTTGGCAACAGAAGTGGTGATCGGGAATGGCCAGCGAGCTTCTTTCTGGCAGTCAAGATGGGTGCAAGGGCAAGTTCCTGCTGAAATATTTTCAGAGCTTTTCAGTCATAGCAAAAGGAAGAACAGGACAGTAGCAGCGGCACTGGAGGGCAATGCTTGGGTACGGGATATCGACTACAACTTGACTCATCAACTGATTTCGCAGTTTCTTCAGCTTGCAGAGATGATCCAAACCACACCTCTAGTGCAAACTTTACAAGACAAGATAATATGGAAATTTTCACCATCCGGCTGTACTCAAAGAAGGTCAGCATACAACCTGCAGTTTCAGCAACAAGATCAATGCATGGTGGCCAAGTTTATATGGAAGTCATCTCGCCTCCGAAGTGTAAGTTCTTTATATGGCTTCTTTTGCAAGATAGGCTATGGACTGCAGCCGAGACTACAGCGCAGTGGCCAAATGAGTATTTCGTCGCTTGTGTATGCTAACTGGAGACCTCAATGCATCTGTTTGTTGAGTGCCCGGTGGTCAAGTCAGTGTGGATCAGAATCAGTCGTTGGGTGAGGACTGATTGCCTGCAGCCTTCGGCCTGGGACAGCGTTGTTAGTGTCAAGGAGTGGTTTGCACAGTTAATGAGGAGGTTGCCGTCAAATTAAAGAAAAGGGCTTCAGTCCCTCATCATCCTCACTACATGGGAAGTGTGGCGAGAAAGGAACAACAGAGTTTTTAGGAAAGATTGCAGGCCACTGGAGGGAATCTTGGCATCCATCTTTGAGCAAGCAAACATCTGGGCGGCCACGGGAAATAAGCACATTAGAGAATTGATTCCTGTTCAAGCTGAAGACTCGGGATGTCTAATGTTCCAGTAGATTACCATTTTCATGTAAATTAGTTTCTTGTTTCGTCTCGGGGTGGCTTAGACTTCACTTCGGTGTGCTCGAGCAAAATTAGGGGGCGCCGCTTGCGCCATTATCTCGTAATTGTAAACTCTATTCTCCTTATCAATGAAAAGCCGGAAACGGGTCTTTCAAAAAAAAAAAAGGTGCTTTACTCTTCTGCTAGAATTGTGTAGGAATGCTTGTTTAGCTTGCAAGCCTAGCATAACTAGTTGTAATTAGTGCCCTCCTTTGTTTCTACTATTTGTACTTTAAAAGAAAATTTTAATAGGGTATTCACCCTTTCTAGCAATCAACTGGTCCTTTGCCCCAGCCTTATTTAAGCTTGTTTGGTAGTTATCAGGGCCTGGTCTCATGCCTTTTATTCTTGAGAATGGGATAGGTGCATGGCACATCGACCAGTACATGCGACGCCACGTCCTGCGTCTATAGCTGCGCAGACATGCCGAGCACCTCCTCTCTCGCCACCACCTTGCCTGACCAGCTAGCTGGCGCCCTGCTTGTTGCCATGCTCTCACTGCTGTTCCGGGCATTGCCTATGCATCACATAACCTGCTCAAAGGCATCCTATGTACCGCCCATGCCTCGCATTCACCATTAGGCCCTGCGCAAACACTACCTTTGCCTCTAGCCACGCTCTCTACTGGCCCACCTTTTGTCCTCGCCGTCATCTCACACTCACTGTTGCCCTGCACACATGCTTACTTGTGCCCCAGGCTGTGGTTACTGCTGGCCGGTGGCTTAATTGACTGCAGTTACGGTTTGGGAAGGGAGAGATGGATTTGGGGAGAAATAACTCACTTTTGGATAAAGTGTCTCGGGAAGGAACAAAACTTACTTGACTATCAAGTTTTATGTAAAAATAATGAGAGCCATGGTACATAAGGGATCAAATAGTCTAAATTGATCGCAATGAACAAAACACATAATTTTTAGTGGTATATAAGTGAGGTTATAAGTTTAAAACTTTAAATAACATTAAAGAAATTAGAATTCTCGTGGGTTCATTCAACAATAGATGCGTCGGAAGCTAAGTGGAACTAAATATAAGGATAAAAGAGGTTAAAAAATAGAGTACATTAAATATGCATGCCTTATTAGATTTGTATTGCCCACTAATAAAAAAATTATGTCTTTCGCATGAGTCACCAACACGGCTTTTCGATCTAGTGCCTTTTCTATTCGAATATACTTATACAATACCATAGATCATGAGATTATGAAGACATATTTAAGACTCCACATTTCTAAAATAAATATTTTTATGTGTACATCAAAATAAATGAAGCAAAATGGAGGAACCACGTTTATATTACCTTTTTGCGGAAGAGGTGCAGGGCGTCATCTGGATCTAGGACTTTTAAGTTGTAGACATTGTCGTGGTTTCCAGAGCAATGCTCTGCAATATCATTCTTCCTTGTAGTAACAATGATTCGGCTTGTCTCCTTCAAATAAGGGACCAAACTTGGTCTTATCTGATTCCATTCCAAGATAGACGATACGTCATCCAGAACAATCAAGCAACTCTTCATATTTACAAGCCTTTTCAACTCGTCTTTCAACTCCTGATCACTCATTGTTGGTAATGATTTTTTTGTACCAGCTCTATTACCCAACAGTTTCTCCTTTGTCGAAAATTCTTGATCTAGTCGAACAACCAAGCTTTTAAGGAGCTCCACAAGATTGAAAGGACGCATGATTGTGACAAAAACAAACTTCTCAAACTTGTCACTCAGCTTTGGGCTTTTATAAACACTGCTAACTAGAGCGGTTTTTCCAAGACCACCCATTCCCCAAACAGAGATAACCTCAACCTGTTGGCTATTTTTCGAAGTTAATAACTTGACAATGTCATCTATCTCCTTCTTTCGCCCAATGAGTTGAGACTCCTCCAAAACAATAGATAGATCACCCTTTGTTATCTCAACAGGGACTTGCGTAGGGTCTTCTGTAGGGATTGTGGCTGCTTCTCGGCTAGACACTGATGTCCTCAATGAATAGCTTGCTTCTTGAGAACCCTAAACAAATGAAAGCAATGATAAATTAGGAGGGTCCTTTAGCCTTCATTTTTTCTGCACAGTGTCTGCCCTTCCTGAGTGCTATTGTAGAGTGGATATATAAAGTTGTTATTATCATTAAAAGAAATATGAATGAGCTAGGAAGGAAATGTATATTAATTGGTAACCAGAGGTAATAAAGCATCTACAAATGTTAGAGCTTGCACAATTGAGAGAGGACAAAGATAAGAAATTTAGATTAGTTTGTGGGCCCCAATTAGTACATGATTTCTAGCAAGAATATCTTTTATCATTACTAGCACCTGCAGGGGCATGGGTTGAGTTGATTGACTAATCTGAACACTTTTATGGTTCTATCTATATTTGTGGCTGTTAACTGTTAACTGCATTTTTTTTTCAAAAGCGTACATTACTTCTTCGATTTCTATTGACATGGCAACTCCGATTCACACATTAACTAGCCTAGATTACTGAATTAGAAGGATATGAGGAGGTATTGTGATACTAAGAATTAAGAATGAGAAGATGTCTAAATACAACTGAAGATTACCTTTCTGTAGAATGCATAAAGAGTTTGATCATGAGACAACCGCTTTAGCTCTGACGCTTGGCTTTGTTGCCCTGCACATAAGCTTGCAACTTCAACTTGCATCGTTGACACTATGATTCGACTTCCTTTCATAATGTTCTGGAAGCATTTTTTGATCTGATTCCACTCTTCTATGGTAGAAAGGTCATTCAGCACAATGAGACACCTCTTCTTGTTCACATATTCGTTGAACTTCTTAGCTAAATCTTGTTCTGCCTCCTCTATCTCCAGGAGAACTTCAACCCCTTCAGCTGCTTGAAACTCAGTCACCAAGCTCTGGACAAAGCCTCTTGGGCTGAAAGGATGCATCACTCTGACCCATGCTCGTCCAGGAAATTTGGCTTGAACATATGGGTTCTCATAAGCCTCCATGATGGTGGAAGCTATGCCGATATCTCCGCTTGTTCCCCACACCGCGATCACTTTAGGGTCCTCATCATCCATGCTTATCAACTGGACGAGGTCCACTCTCTGGTTCATTTGCTTGGAGGCATATCTTGCATCATCAACACCAAAGATAGCGGCAGCAATGGCGCTAGATTGCTCAGCAGCAGTGGCGGCTGCAGCCTTGGAGCTTGATGAGCCTTTGATGAGCTGGTACCGCGCGTTCCTCTGGCTGACTTCCTCAACCTTGGCCCTGAGCTCCTTCATCTGCTGGGCCACACGACGCCGCTCCAGCAGCGTGCAAGGGAATCGCCACCATGATGGCTTTTGCAGACGGACAGAGAAATCCTGGAGGCTGTCCTCGACGTCATATGCCGTGTCGCGGACCTGCTTCACCCAGGTCTTGACCACCTTGCTGTCATCCCTCTCCTCGTGCGCCTCCATCATGAAAGATCGCATCATCTCGAGCTCGCCGGTGATGAACTCGTGGTCGCGCTGGATGCCGAGCTGCAAGGCCACCTCCTCCGCAAACGCGGATGTGGCGTAGTCAAGCGCTCCATTCAGCACGGACTTGCCCACACTGAGGGCCGTCGCCTCCATTGCTCTGTTGTATCCTGTAATATATATGGCAGTACTTGAATCAGTGAACGCTCTAATCCGGGGCTGGATCACGCAGTGGTGAATCTAGAAAATTTGCAGCTGATGTGCATGTATGGAAGCACAGACAAATTAAATAATGTGTCGCGAAAAATGATTTCTGTGAGTACACCAACAGTAAAATTCAACCATTCATATTGTTGGCTCTATATGCACACAACTATCAAAAAAGGAATGCAGTCCCAAATTAGATGCTCCAAAATATGTTTGAAGACTGAGGTATACCTTTTGTGGGCTGCTACTATCAGAGGGCGCTAACAGAGCCACATACAGACGAAGCAGATGGAGTTGATGACAGGTCTATAAATGTTAATGGCTGAGCTGCCAGAACAGAGGAAACAGCTATAATGGCTGCCCTGGAAGCAGGCAAGTCAGATTCTGCGACTTTACCCATGTCCACGGCAAGGCATCTGCCTGTTGCCTCCCTCAAGAACAGAGGAAACAGCCATAATGGCTGCCCTGGAAGCAGGCAAGCCAGATTCTGCGACTTTACCCATGTCCACAGCAAGGCATATACCTCTTGCCTCCATCAAGCAAAGTAGTCCCTTGGCATGTGGTCTGGGAGATGAACCAGATCCTCTGCCTTTTCCCCTGCAGAGAGCAACGTATATGTCTCTTGCAGTCTTGCTTGCCTAAATCACAATTCACATCTTGCCTTTGTGGTGGCTGGGAGCAAAGCTTACACGGTAGCATTAGAGCATCTCCTGAGAGGGATCAAAGCAAACCATCAACCGGTGTGAATAGCAGAATGCGTAAAGTATCTAATCAGCAGACAGTTGCTTTAGCTCTGAGGCTTGGCTTTCTTTCTATGCAGAATGGCTTGCAGTTTCAACTTTTGTGCTTGACCCAGTGATTCGGCTTCCTTTCTTCTTGTTCGCGGGAACATTTCTTAATTTGATCCCACTCTTCTCGTGGGCCTCCATCATGAATGACCTCATCATCTCAAGCTCATCGGTGACGAAAGCGTGATCTTCCCAATACCGAGCTGCAAGGCCACCTGCTCGGCAATTGTGGATTTTGTGTAGCCAAGAACGCTCCATTGAGCCCGGACTTGCCCACACCCAGCGCCGTCGCCTCCATGGCTCTGCTAGATTCCTGTATGGATATGTGGCAGGAGTGATATATATGCTGATACGCCTGATGACAGACATCAGAAAATAAACACAAGATGGCCCAATTTAACTAGGACAACGAATTAATAAATTCAAGGCGAAAGAGGGTAAAAGGACTGGTGCTGATGCACTATCCTGGCAGATGCCATACCTGAATCGGTGAATGCCGCCGTCAGACCCGGGGCTCACTCAGTAAATAAATGTCTGCAAAATATGTTCCAACTGTGAGTTCAACCATTCGTATATATTATTGACGACAACACACTCCATCACGGCAGCACAAAAGGCTTTCGCTATCCTGAGTGTACTGTGTTTTTGGGAGAAACCTTCCGCTATTTCGTCGTAGTACATTAAAATAAGATGCTCAAAGCAAAGCTGTGAGAAACTGATGAAAATGTTTCGCGGCCTACCGTGAGAAGAAAGCGCTCTTACAAAATGAAGCTGCAGGTCGCTGGACGGCGCCCCAAGCCCTCTGACGTGATGACTGGTGAGCAAGAGCAAGGCAGCGTGTTGAGGAACCGCTTGCCGGCGACGAGCCACGCGCGCGGCGACGCCTCTCCTCCAGGCGGTCTGTCGTTGCCGCTCTCAGATCTCGGTGGCTCGGTAGTCACTCACTATTCTCAATAACCAGTACTCGGGTCAAGCTGGGCGGGGCTGGTCATCGAGGTGCACGCCTCCCTAGGATTGAATAAAGGCACTAAACACAATGATACTCCTGAGTAAATTGAGTTCATCTTGTCGATCGGCGGGTCATGAGATGGCGATAGCTGGTGGTGAGAGATGCTCTCTTGCTCTCCCGATGAAAAGCACCCCAGCCTGTTTAATCGGTGTGAAATGCAACCGGAACAGGTTAGGCCAGGGGTGAAATGCAGAATAATATAATCGGTGTGGCCATTATGCCCCTGATTATTATTACACTACAATCTTGATACATAAATCTAGAAAATCATTACTTTTACATACGGATGAACAGCAAACTTTATATCAAAATTGTAATGATCAGTGAGAATTACAGTTTTTGTAGTTATCATGTTTTCGATATTAAATTATTTAGAGTGCGAAAAAATCTTATAGATTTCTCAAATTTTGAAATTTAAAATTTAGAATATCTAGAGTCATTTATATGAATATTCATTTTTCTTTTTTAGATTCTATGTTCACAATTTAAAATTTTCAAACAGCTGTAGTATTTTCAAACAGCTTTGCTCAGGTCCTTGAGATCAAGGCAGCACTGACGACCGAGAAAGCATGGGAATTGCGAGAAGCTTGGGCATCTTGCGTGGCGGAGCAAGTCGCGCACCACGGACCTTAATTGATGGAAACCTTTAATTTGTAGTAAAACTTATTCAAGTACGATGAATTAACAATATGCACTTTAAGTTGGATTGAGTAAATACAAAAAATAGGAATCGAAACGTGAGACATCTATTCTTCATTCATATTCAAAAATGTCTTTTTCAGAGATATAGATATAGATATAGATATTAAAAGTACTAATTGATTCGGCTGGACCAAAGCCACGAGAATCTTGCTTTTCAATATTATGTATATGTGTGTAGATACAATGTTAACCTTTTTATCTCATGGTTGTTCACGTGGTGTCATACAGTTCGATATTCAAAGACAATATATTAATTGGACAGGAGGTTTGGGTGCAGTAGTTTTATATATATAACTAGATGATACCCTGCGCGTTGCTGCGGAATTTTGTCGCATTATATACGGAGAGAATTCATAGGGAGAGAAGTGATATATTCACTGTGAGTCTGTGACCAACTCTATAGTGTTAAACACGGATTAAAAGAAAAATTCAGATAAACGATGACGTTAATAGGACAAAGATTAACACCAATTTATTGGTTCACCCGTTACGAAAACATTGTACAGAGTTTGCACATATGGTGAGGGCTATCCATTTTTTTTTTTTGGTACATATAGAGAATAAAATTGGTTCTTTCATGATTTTAGTTTCTGAAATCTTAAAGGCTGTGGAAGATGCTTCATCTTCACTGAATAAGAAGCTTTGATGCGTGGAAGCGGCAGAGCAATCCATTATGAATAAATAATGAAGCAAATACAAATGATTCTTTCTGGAAAGCAAGACGTGAGACAAAAAATAGTGTAAAGAAGAAGGGAAAGGGAACACTACTTTGCGTTGTTAGGATGGGAGCTTGTTACGCACCAAATGTCACCTAAGTACATGAGGACCACACATTGGAGAATTAGATAATATACAATGCATGTTGGATTACTAAAATAGACCGGCTGATGACTGGAAAAGATAGAATGAAAGAGGAGATGATATTGAATTAGAAATCAAATGAAATACTAATTTTTTTAGTCTAATGCTATCACGGGGTTCAAGATAACCTTTAATGGGAGCCGAAATCGAATGCAGCTATGCAGAAGTAGCGGATTGCTTCGCTTTGCCATGCATGCGAGATGGATTCACGGAGAGATGGACTAAACAGAGTGCAGCACTGCAGCTCTTCATGCTTCGGCGGTAGCGGCTATTAAAGGGATAGGGAAAGTCGAGCAGGTGAAGGGAGAACGGCGGACAGTAGGATTGGAACCGATCGAGAGTCCGTCTAGCTGCCATGTGCGGAATGTGCGC
Organism: Themeda triandra; assembly: GCA_018135685.1. NCBI lineage: Eukaryota > Viridiplantae > Streptophyta > Magnoliopsida > Poales > Poaceae > Themeda > Themeda triandra. The sequence goes on from JAENPR010000188.1 coordinate 329,060, forward strand.
ACGATGTAAAAATAGGACGGGGCACTATATTGCTTGATTGATAGGAAGCGGGGCCTGCAGTGGGTGACGTGGCTTCACCAGGTCGTAGAGAAATCAGCTAGTGGGGGTCAAGGATAAAGACTTGTGTATAATCTTACTATTACTAGATCCAATGGAGACACCACATTAATATATAATACAGACTTGTGTATAATCTTACTATTACCATACGCGTTATTAGGAAAAAAAGAAAAAATTCTTAAAATTCTCACAAAAATTAGAAAGATCTAGTCATCAATTTAATGGTCTCTTATCGCCACTAATATCAATAGCCGTCAGATCTATATTATGTTTTTCCAAAAAATACCCACCTTGCCATTATGAAAATACCAGAAAGTAACCCTCTAAACTTATACCTTAATTACCAGCTTTTGCCATTATAAAACATAATGCACTTATTTAATGATAATTAAAATTCAGCATGTACGGGCTAATAACAATTCTCATGCAGATCCATATCGCTGTACCGCCGCCAATAGTTATTCCCGCATAGTAAACATGGGCGCCTCCTCCGTGCGTGATGCCCGACCGCTCGCCCTTGCTTGCTGTACTCGCGTTGCTCCTCCATGGCGGTGCAGCGTCCATCCATTGGCTTGAGGAGAGGTTTGCAAGTCCTTATGCCGGTGGCCTGGGTTCGCCACGGTCTGGGCGAGGCACCTTGCCAATCGAGGCAAAATAATCCGTGGCACTGGCACAACAGGGTCCCGGGCGATGAGACCGATCGCCCCTCAGTAAATCCCGATGAAGATGCACGGTGATTCCTTTTTTTTTTTTCTGTTGATTATCGAACATCTGTGTATCGAGAAGAGAAACATGTGTATATCGGACTGCCCTTAACTTTTTTTTTTTTATTAGAGGCAAGGCCCCGACTTTTAAGAAAGCCGAAGTAGTATACTGGGGAATAAGTCAGTTTTACAAAGAAGCTTAGGAAAGCTAAAAAGAGAAGATTACAATTCCCAAATGTCAGTACTGGCGTGAAAGTCTTGAACCAGAGCAGAATGGCGCCCTTGATCTTCTCTATCTTCTCCCTGTCCTCAGTCTTCAGAAGCAAACTCCATTTCTGTAAAAACGATATAGCCGTGAAGATGACATCTGAAGGATAGGATTGCCCTTAACTTACTATTACTATTATTATTATTAGTTGGAAGCCTCAAGGGAGACTCCAGGACAATTCTCAACTGTAATCTATTTCATCGGAACAACTCATGTGAAGATCCACTTTGTGCGTGCATCCAAGTCTTCCATATCATCAATCTCAATTCTACTGGCAACAACTCAAAGGTAAAGAACCAATTTGACGTAAGGTTCATCCTACCGCCACGCAGCCCCAACACACAAGTAACCATCCATGACCACCTCTTATTATACCATAAGTAAGAATCAAATGCGAACAAAAAAACAATATTGTATTATTTAATTTAATATGCAACATCACAGGTTCTAAAGCAAAAAAGATTGTGCCTGTTACGAATAGAATATGACACAGCTGGATACTTGTATTGAGGCCCAATAGAGGATATATATAGAGTATAGGGAGATACATGACCTAACCCCTAGGCATAGGAGTTTACACTAATACCCTGTGACTAATACCTTAACAGTGCCTAGCAAATATATTTTTGGTTCCACATGTTCCTTGAGTCCAATTAATGCTTATGTGAACTGAGATTGAAATCAGGAGAGAACTATGGATGATCAACCAAAAAGTGCTGGAGACAAGCGAACAACCAAGAAAAAGATCTCCCCTTTTTCTAAAAAATGGAAAAGATACTACTAATAAACAAAAACAAGATAATGATTTGGATACGATTTTGCATCATCATCTTTTCAAAGCCTCAGCTAAACTAGAGTATTTATATTGATTTATTTACATTCATATTCCCTTTATTTCTTTTACAGTCAATCAAGTTTTACATACTTACAAGAAAAGGAATGCTAAAGCATATGCGCCATCGTTCTTGCATGCCACATACAAAGATGGACCTAAATTAGCTTGGCAAAAAGGAAGCAAATTATGGATGCAATTAGATGTAAAAAAATTGAAGGTAGAGTGGAATGATGTCTATATCTCAAGAAAAATGTTTTGCAACATAACAATGAAACTTGCTGCCTACGTTTCACAAGTATTAGACACATTGTCTTGCTACTATACAAGTTTTATTTACCTTTACATTACCAAATGCAGTTTCAAACTTTACCCAATTTTTTATGCAAAAAATGTTTCAGTGGTAATCTTATCTAAGAGATACATATTGATGAACATCTAAATGGAACGTTAGGACCAAATGCATTAAAATAAAGGAACTTTAGAACAACTAGATCTCATTTTGTTTGAAGCAAATCAGGGTGTGCATTAGTTTGACCAATACACGCTACTTTTGAAAAACTAACATACATATGAGTGATATATACATAATTATAGGAAAAAAGTACTTGATATTGAAGTAACAATAAGTTAAGTTAATGCGACATTTAGATGATACTGCATTCATGTAGTATGGATGATTATAAGAAGCAACTTGAAAAAAAAAGAATCACCACTACTATTGCAGTAAAATGTGCAACAAAGCTGAAGCTAAACCATAATTTGTACTCATATTATACCATGTTTATTTTATTTTTTAATAAAATAATAGTAAAAAGAGGTACAAAATAAAGATTGAATTAAGTGATCCAACAGGAACTACGACATGTGTACCTTTTGGAAATGGATAACAAATATTGATTACTGAATCAATAGACTTGATAATATGTGGACACAAAAAGTAGCACAAAAAATATGTGGACTGATAATGTTTTTTAGATGAGATTGACTGACAACAACTTCACAAGTATTGGACCTCATCATACTTTTCTACACTATTTTCTTTAAAATAAAAAATTAGTTCAATGACCCACATAGAAAATGATTACAAGGTGCATTCCTTGATCGTAAGTACTTTATAACTCTTTTAGCTGTGGCATCCATTATTTTTTAATTGTATGTTTTATATAAAAAACAAGACTAACCTATATTCAGTTATATTAAATTTTTAACCCAATAAACAAGACAACTCATTGGATAGTCAAACATTTAGGGAAAATATACCACATCAGTAGAACAAACAATAAGAGCTGCATAAAAAAGTCAAATAAAGATAATCATCTACATCCCAATGTACATTTTCTTAGTGCCAAAAAAGTACTATTCATGCAAAGTACTTACTATTACAAATTGTTCATCTCTTTTTAATAAAGCAAATATTCATCTAACTATATTACTTAAACTATCCATCCTAACTATACCAGGCAAAACATCATTATTATTTCATAGTTCATCTTTTTTAATAAGGCAATTACCACTCTTTTTTTTTTGAGTCCTAATTTCCCCCCAAATCTGGAGGCGTCGCGAGATGTTACGGTGCATGTGGCCTATCATAGACACATCAAATGCCTCTCGATGCTTCAGCATTAATGTTTTTTCATCATCTGGGTCCACAAATGATAGACACATGCCTCCCCAACCATTGTAAATTTTATCATATATTAATTAGTGAACTTCTAATGTAGGATCCTTTATTAGCTATAAATATGAATAGTAACTAATGCTTACGTCTTATAGATCTTAGCCCATGCGATAGTACGGGTTGATGGACTAGTATAATATAAATACATACGCACAACAAGTTATCCTCCACTACCAAGGTATATGTAAAAAAAAGAGTAGTAAAATATATATACTTTGTGTCTCTCTTGGTCATGTGACCCTCTTTAAGAGCGACACAACGACTCGAGGATCGCGGCCGTGACGATTGCTTTGTTCTTGATTCTTACTATCATGCCATCAACCTTAACGTCAGCCAGGTGTGGTTATTTATTACTTTACATACATACCTCCATCGTGTCTAAGTTAGGTAAATTTCTGTTTTGTGTTGCTGATTGTGTTTTTGAATCGATGTGTTGTGTTGCTGATTGTAGGTTTCATCCGTTTTTTCCCGTGGCGGCCGCCACCGCCCAAGATTCACCACCTGGTGTCGCTATTAATACACGCTGTAGGGGGGATTTCGATTGCCAAACGCCTTGCAAAGAAAGAGGCTACAAGTGTGGTACATGCCATAAAAATGATACAACATGAATTTCTCCGTTTTGGAGTGTGTGCTACTGCCTATCGATGTAATATGTCCATTTCATTAATGGAAGTCCAATAAAATTAGTTCATCAATGTGAGCTAGCTGGCGAACTTAATTATATATACTTGTTATATAAACAAACTCCACGAGCCTATTTCTCTTGAATTTCCTAAAGCCATGTCATTATGAGACCTCATCAAGTCACTAAGAGCAAGTATAATAATGGGCTTATAACCAAACTAGTCAGCATTTTTGATGTAGTGGGGGAGAGAAGGGAGGAGAGAGAAGAGAGCTTGGCTCTTGTTCTACCACCAAGCTGGTGTTGGGAATATGCCCTAGAGGTAATCATAGAGATGATGATATTCCGCTTGTATCTATGATATGTAATGTGTCCATTGAATATCCATTAAAGACAACTTGTATTGATTGGCAATTATGTGAATTGTTTGTGGAACTCTTTTACTTGTATGGTTATTCTATATTTGTCCCTGGTCGGAGTTCATGTGAGGACACACATGAATATTAGACTAGCACATTATTAGTTGATGACTATGTTTCACAAGTCATGGACATGGAGATGTCGAACTAATAATGTGGGCAAATGTATGACATGTAGGCTGGACTGACCCGACATGAGATTGTCTCTATACACATCATATATGTTATGTCCTTCGACCTGAGATTGTTGTATGTGCTCGAGATGTGTATCAACTTGCTTAGGGACTGACAAACGCTACTCCGTTACTAGGTAGTTATAAAGGACGTCTTCGGGTTTGTCGAGAAACCTGCTATGAGACATAGACAATCAAGATGGGACTTGCCCCTCTCTAATTAGAGAGATATCACTGGATCACTCAAGTGATTGGATCAACAAATGCATGGCCGTGCTTGGGTTAAGTATTAACCCACGAGTTGAACCAAATATCATGTGGCAAGGGAATAACTTGTATGTGGTCATGGTGGTTCGTCTGATATGATCATTTGCGTTCACATAGGAGTTGTCACGCCTTGCTAGAGGCCGCTTGTAACATCCCAAAAATCCGAGTTACAAATTTTTTTGCCAAAAAACCCATGAGTGGTGATGTGTCATGTAGTTGCAACCCAAAAACCCCACCTAGATTAACCCGGAGTTGCTTTAGTATTTACTTTCATCATGCATTTTAAATTCAAGTTTGAGTTGGAGTTTTTGGTTCTTTTGTTTGCTCAAATTAAATCAACTCAAAACATATTTATTTATTATATAATAAATAAATATGAACACACTTATTATGTTATTGGAAATAATATTCCAACTAAGCCTATGACTACCTATGTCCTCCATGGAATTTCTACACAAGTAGCAAAGTATGAAAATATTCAAACACCAAAGAAAAGAAATCGAAAAGAAAACAGAAAAAGAAAATAGAAAAGAAAAAGGAAAGAAATGCCAAAGCCATTTTCAGCCGTGGCCATCCAAGTCCGGCCCACGCGGCCTATCTCTTTCTTCTCCATTTCCACCAGTCCGGCCCAGAAAACCACGCCGGCCCAATACCCTTTTTCTCTCTCTTTTTCTCTCTGTCAACCGAGCCACCCATCTCTTCTTTTCTTTTTCCATTCTTCTTTCGCCGGCCCAGCCCAGCACCGCGGCCCGCTCACTCAGCGCGTGGCGACGGGGAGCCGCCGTCGCCGCTGACGAGACGACCCCGCGCTGGCCCCACATGTCATAAGCTCCGTACACCCTTCCTCTATTTCTCTTCCTCCCCCTGCTTTTGACCGAGCCACGCAATTCGCCGCGCCACGTCGCCCCGCTCCGCCTCGGATTCGAATTCGAAGCCCCCGGTGCGCCCACGCCGACCGCCCGCCAGCTAGAGCCGACAACCCTGACAAGGGAGCGTCGCGCCGCGAGGATTTCCCTCTCGTGCTCCAACGGCCGCTCGGGCGCACATGCCCCTGCTCCCAACTACGCGCCTCTCCGATTCTTTGCCGAGAAGATGGACGCGAGTGCGCCATGACGCACGCCGAGCCCCACCGGTGACCAAGACCACCTCTCGACCGCTCGATCGCGTCCGAGGATCGGAGGCTGTCCGCCGTGCCCTGTTCCACGCCACCGGCCTATATAACCCAAGCCCTGCGCCTCTAGGGTTCCTCGACCCCCGCCGCCGCATTGCGGCCTTGCAAAACCCCAATCCACTGCCAATTGCCAAGAAGAGGAAGAGGAAGAGGAGAGGAGAAGAAGGAGGTGGGGAAAGGACGCCGCCGCCCGGGAAGAAGACGCCGCCGGTGCCGCCGCTGTCGGAGGAGGACTTGCCGGGAAGAGGAGCGCGTCGCCAGGGAGCCGCCGCCGTCGTCCGCTTCGCCAAGCAGTACCGCGAGCCGTACCACGAACCGCAAGCACCGAACGTACCCCGACGTCCACTACCACGCCGGTGAGCTCGCCGTTCCCCGATTCCAACCTCGCCCATGCTACTATGGCCATGGCGCCCCCGAGCGCATAGGCCGAGCTTCCAGCCCGCTCTTGGACACACGCACACACCAGCCCGGACCAGCCCCGGCCACCTGTGTGCGGCGCCACCATACGCCGCCGTCCCAACCTCCATGTTCGCCGCGCCGTGGCCATGCCAAGCCATGGTGCACGCCATCGTTCTGGCCATCACCGGCCGCATTGGACACACTGGATCCCGAGTTCCATGTCCGCCGCGATGAGGCGCATCCCATGCGCACGCCGCGGGCCCGAGACATCCCCCCGAGAGCACTGCCTTGCCTCGCCGTCGGAGGTTGAGGCCGCACGGGACGTCCTGGGGACACCACCGTGGCGCCCTTGCGCCAGCCGATTCCGGCCACCTCGCTTGCCGAGGAAGCGCCGTCGAGCCGCGCCGCGGCCCGCTGCACGCCGCAGCACCGCCGGAGGTGAAGGAGCACGCCGCAATCCGCCATGCCGCTGCTGTGCACCGTCGCGCGCCGCCGTCATGAGGGAACGCTCCGCCGTGCGTTTTTGCTCACTTTGCCAAGTCAAGACGGCGCCTTGATGCGCCAATCGCACTTGCGCACCTCGAATTGAGCCCAAGCCGCGCCCTTGGCTGCCGCCGTCGTGCGCCGCCGTCGGAGTAAGGTCGCCGCCGCCGCCGGCCCTGCCAGAGCGCGCCGTGCTGCTCCATCACGCACCCGCGAGCTCGCCTTGGTGCCGCGGAGCTAAAGCACTCGCCGTCGAGGCCAGGGGCTCACCCCAGCGCTCCAACGCACCGCCGTGCCGTCGCCGGCCGCGCTCGGCCGCCCGCGGGCATGACGAAGGGGATGGGATACGCGCTGGGCAGCAGAGGGTGGACGTGGTCCATGTGGCGAGCCACGGGCCGGTGGGTCCACACGCACTGGATCCACCATACACCGGATTCGGTGGACCAAGGAGCCCCTGCGATTCTCTGTGAACCAAGTCCGGGTGGACCGAGTCGCTGACAGTGGGTTCCACAGTCGCCAGTCCATCGTGAACCAAAACCTGTACACCAGCCCGACCCAGATCCAACAGCGCCACGTGGCGAGTTCCTGTGCAGCCACGTGTTGGGCCCGGCCCGGCCCAGTCCGGCCCACTTGCTCGCTGCCGGCCCATTTCCGGCCCATCTGACCGTTGACCTGGTCAACGCTGACGTCAGCATGACGTCATCAATGCTGACGTCAGCATCCACGTCATCGGCCATGTCAGCAGAATCTGTCCAGTCAGCCGCCCTTCTGTGACACGTGGCAGGCTCCTGTTGCGCCACGTATCCCCATATATTTAACCCCTGTTTTAATATTTTCTTAAATATGTTTCAGCTTCAGAAATTCATAACTAATTCACTGTAGCTCCGAAAATACAATCAAGGTACCGAAATTTTCCTTAAATCGAGCACAATAATCTGAAACTATGTTTGAGTGTATTTGGTTCTTCCATATTTTATTTGCTTCTTTGTGAACTCTATAGGAGTCGCTAACGCGACTATTAAATAACCGTTTCAGAGCCGGACGAGGAGCACGAGTTTGACCAGGACGACTACGAGTACCAGGAGGGCTTAGGCGATGACGTCGGAGGTGCCATATCCCATCCACTTTCTCAGATCCCATTACGCATTGCAATACACTTTACTTTCTGCAATACATTTATATTCCTGTGATAAGTTGCATGGTAGTATTTATACATGTTCGGCCCTGCCTTGACTTGACTATCACCCTGCTACCGCTGTTAGGCTAGACTTGCGCTTACTATCTTTTGCTCTCGTATTACTTCTACTATGCTTTATATCTGTGATGTGAGGTGTGGTGGACATGGATATTATATGGGCGATATTATGGATTGATCATGGAGAGCGTGCTGCGTGAGTCTTGGGTGGGTGGTGAGGGTTGAGTTGGCCGAACAGGGATGACGACGAGCTTTGAGCGAGTCTTGCCGAGGGGATACGGCCTGGGTATCCTCGCTTTGTGAGTACCTGTGGCGGGTATCTGGTTTGGATTGAGGTGTTCCATGGTGTGAGCTCCTTGGGGTGGAGCCTTGGGAATGGGGTGCCATGGCAGCACGGTAAAAATTAGCCCATACAGGGGAGATATCGCTGTTTGGCCAATACCTAAGGACTTGAGGGCTAGTAACGGATCATTGGACGCCTTACTTTCCACTCGCTCTCCAATGGGAGGGGAGACGGTCTAACCATCTGGTAGAACGAATGCCATTACTGTTGGAAGTAAGCGGAATGTGTCGGGAGGTACGGGCCGAGAGTGCTCACACCCTCCTTAACCAACATAGTGACCCCTTTGGCACGGTACTATGTCTCACGGTCTCGGCGGCCGGGGCCGAGTGGCGGGATGGTATTCGTTCTAGGCTTATGGCGATCGGTATCTGCCTAGATGATGATCAGCATCAATGATGGCTATCTTGTGGATTAGTGAAACCTCTGTAGAGTGTATGGTTGATCGATCGATACATATGCCGACTCGTCGGCTATGGACCAAGTCCCGTGTGATGCTTGCTGGACTAGGAGAGGAGTCTTCTATCTTTCTGGATGAGTGCGTGTGGATGGGATTGATTCCGGCCGTGAACGTCGGGAGGTTGTGGGCCATTGAGGCATGACGGGAGGGAGTCGTTCATGTCGACCACGCGTGGCGTGGAAGGGGTGTGTGGTGTGAGGTGTGTGGTATGGATGGGATGGAGGATGGATTTGGGAATGGATAAAAATTTGACCAACTATATATATTAAACATGTTACTATATGTGTAGGAAACCTCGGCTTTATAGGTTCCCTTGTTATACCCTGTATTTACTTTTATTGCATCCAATTCCACAAATAAGCATAGGGTGGGAATGTGGCCAGTAAAATTCGTACTGATACTTTGGATAAACAGGTGATGAGGACGAGTACGACTATGATGATGATAGCTATGAGGATTAGTGGGTTTCGTTCCTACGCTCAAGTGTTCGGAGATCGTGTTGATGCTTCCGCTTCTATCTACAGCTGTTCCGGATGTTTACTTTTCAGTTGATTCCGCCAGTGTGGCGATGTAATAAATTATTGTAATCCCATACTATTTACTATTCCTAAGACGATGTATGGAATGATATCAGCTGAACTATTGTAATGTGATGGATTTAATCTATCGTGTTACCCTCGAATCTGTGAAATTTCCATCGCGGAATTTGAGGATGTTTTAGTTGGTATCAGCTCCCATGCTTGACCCTAGGATGAGACCCATAGGATTGGTCGACTAGTATAAGCGCCAGACCTTCTTTCAGTTATATCACCGACCATTGCATCACTTTTATGCATGGCTTATCTTTATATCTGACTTGCTGACCAAATTTCCCTTGAAACGTGCAGATGACAAGCCTAGAAAACCCTCCAGTCGGGCCTTTACCACCCTACCCCACTCTCAAGCTGACCTACATGGGGAAGATGCCTGGGGGTTTCTCCCTAACCCTCTACCGAGTGCTGAAGACCCTAGAAGTCCCTGTTGATGAGATCAAGTATGTCTGCTTAGGACAGCCAGGGGAAGATGGAGGAATCAAGGGACACGTCGTCACCAGTGTGGAAGTACCTGCAAGTCTGATCCTGCCCTCAGTGATTGCCTTCACTGAGATGTCAGTGGACGAGTCCTGTGAAGAGAGGATTCAATCAGTTGCCCACAAGGCTCTTCGCCGCGCACTGCGAGACCACTACTGCTACTTGCAGACGACAGAGTTTCGCCTACTCCCTCAGGCCCTCCGCCTTGAGCTTGCCCCTGAAGCGCAAGTTGTCGAGGCCTTCACCAGAGCCAGCTTTGAGGTTGACCCCTGTCTTCGTGCCTCTGGTTACCACCTGGTGAACCAAGATCAGTACATTGAGGGACTGGAGAAGAGGAACCGTAGCTACCGTGGTCTCTTGCGGGATAACCAGGAGTGGCTAGCCAAGGGAATTGAGGAAAATGCCAAGCTACGAGAGACAGTAGCTAGACTGCAAGACCGCCTCGCCTGCCAGGCGAGCGAACACAAGGCTGAAATAGCTGACCTCCAGAACAAGACCGCTAACCTCGGCAATGGGAATGTGTACCTAGACTGCAATGTCCTAGAGCTATAGAGAGACCTCCAGGATAGGAGTGCAGCCTTAGCCAGTGTGCGAGAGCAGTCAAGGAGCTATGGAGTGCAAATGCACATCCTCAGCAATAGAAACCTGACCCTGAAGAGAGAGCTGAAGGAGCAGAAGGTCAAGGCCGTGAGAAACCAAGGTCACCTCATCAACACTATGAGGATGAACGAGTTTCTCCGTGAGAAGCTCAAGTTGACCGAAGAAGCTTGGGCCGTGTCTGACAGGAAGCGACGCAAGGAGCTCGAAGAGATTCAGAAGCAGTTGCCCCCACACAAGCGCGTGCAGCCTTAGAAGGAGATGTTCAAGCTCGGCGAATCGACTCTGAACTTCAAGGACTGCCCCGCAGCCGCTGGAGTGAAGCCCACTGAGGAGCACGCCGAGGCTCTCACCTACATCAAGCGCCTACGCAAGACCAGGACAGAGATAAGAGTTTCTGGCGAGCGCGTTCCGTCAGTAGTTCACCACCAGGAGTAGGTGTGAGTGTGCCAGACCCTGCGTGATCAAGTGTCATGTTCTAGCATAGCTGAGTAGTCATCAGTCATGAGTCATGTGAGATGTGAGCTGCCATGATGTATCCCATGAGTAGTATGAGTCAAGATGTACCCCCCATGAGTTACCATGCGTAGAACAAACCCTGTCAGCACTATTATTATCATGTCATTAACATTTTTATTCCACCCATGTAATGAGTGATCGGATTTTATCGCTTCTTATGGTTTTTATTGCTTCTTTGCATGAGTGTTGGATAGAATAAATGTTTTTCCCTTAAATTGTTGAAATCATTTAATTCTATTGAACTATATAATAATGTACTATGGGTACTAAACTCTTATGGCCGTGTCACAGATGTCAACCCGTCGTTCAGTTCGCCTTGAGCGCCGCTCACCATCCCCCGGGCCAGCTTTGGGACGTGGTGCCTGTGGACGTGGACGTGGTCATGGCCGTGGACGTGGTCGTGGCCGTGGATGTGGTCGCGGCCGCAATCTCAACCTGGGCGGTGATGACCGTCGTGAAGTGACCCCGCTACCAGTCAACAACGATGGTGAAGAAGTTCCAGCTGAGAATGCGCCAGGAGGACGTGGGGAGGAAGTGCCAGCTGGAGGAGGTGGAGAGGAGGTCCCAACTGGAGGTGGGGGCGACAATGCTCCACCACCGCCACCACCAAACCTAGGCGAGGTCATGGCGCAGCGGAGCTCGGCTTCTTGCCGCCCGGTTAATGGTGCCAACCGCCGCTATGGTGGTCCGCTCGATGACTTTCAGCGGAAGCTGGAGGGATTTCTGAAGCTGCGTCCTCCCACCTTTGATGGCCTGAATGCGGACCCAATGGTTGCTGATGATTGGCTGAAGGAAATCGAGAAGAAGCTTGATCTCACTACCTGCACTGATGAGGAGTGTGTTGGGATTGCTGCCCACCAGCTTGTGGGTGGAGGGCGCTCATGGTGGGACAGCTACTGCGAATCCCAGAGGACCCCGCCAACATCTCCTGGGATGAGTTCATGGAGGAGTTCCATGATTTCTTCATCCCTGAGGGCGCCATGAAGGCCAAGGAGAAGGAGTTCCACAACGTCACTATGATCCACAATGAGAGGGTTCATGAGTACACCAACCGCTTTACCAACCTACTGCGCTATGCTCCACCCGCGTGTGTTGTTGATGAGAATGAGAAGATGTACTACTATCGTGAAGGTCTGAGTACCCGCATCAAGCTAGCCCTCTCTGGTACAAAGAGCTGTACACTGAGAGAGCTCATTGACTGTTGAATGGACATTGAGAAGGATCGCATGGAAGTAGATGCTCTGCATGACAAGAAGGAGAGGAAGCGTCGTCCTGAGGGATCCTCTCACGCTCCCCCTCAGAAGCACCGCAAAGAGGCCCCTGTGCAAGGCCGCTACCGCAACACTCAGAACTTTGCGCCTGCAGCTGGTCGTGGTGGGGGTAACTACACCAACAACTACCCTCGCCAGAACAACCCAGTGGTGAACCGCCCCGCGGGGAACCACTCCGCGCCTGGTCATCCCGCGCCGAACAACAGCAATTGGAGGGCTCCCGTGACAACCCCAACAGGCGGTATGGGCCCTACTTGCTACGGGTGCGGACAGCCGGGTCACAAGGTCATAGACTGTCCTCAGAAGGCTGCTGCCCCTGGAGCTCAGAACACTCCGTACCGTGCTTCTGCCCCGCACGGTCGTCTCACTCACCTGACCACGAGAAGATGCTCGGCTGCCCCCTGCACGTGGTGTACGGTATGTTTTTAGTACATGGTGCAAAGGCTTCCGTACTTTTTGATTCTGGAGCTACTTGTTCTTACATATCTGCTAAGTACGCTAGAGAGCATAACATACCAGTTACTCCCCGTAGAGAACCTATCATTACCAGCTCACCCCTAGGAGAACTCAAGAGTACCCACCTATGCAAGGGAGTGAAACTCACCATTGAGGGTCTTACCTTTCTAGCCAACCTCACCCTACTACCCTCCACCAGTCTAGATGTTATCCTAGGGATGGATTGGTTAACCAAACACCGAGGAGTCATATCTTGCTCACCCAGATACGTACAGATAACCCATCCTAGTGGCCAAGCTGTTAGATGCCTACCTCAGACAAAACAGTTAACCAACCTACTATGTGCCCTAGCCACCAAACCTGAAGCCAAAACAGAACCCAAGACAGTAGATGATGTGCCTGTGGTGAGGCACTATGCTGATGTTTTCCCTGAGGAGTTACCAGGAATGCCCCTTGATCGTGATGTGGAATTCGTCATCGACCTCATGCCTGGTACGGGTCCCATTGCTAAGCGACCCTACCGCATGTCAGTGGATGAGCTGGATGAGCTCAAGAAGCAGTTGAAGGAGCTCTCTGATAAAGGTACATTCGACCCAGTGCTTCTCCCTGGGGATCTCCTGTCTTGTTCGTGAAGAAGAAAGATGGCTCAATGAGAATGTGCATCGATTATCGTAATCTGAATGCCGTCACCATCAAGAACAAGTATCCCCTGCCAAGGATAGATGATTTGCTAGATCAGTTGAGAGGTGCCAAGTACTTCTCCAAGATTGATCTTAGATCAGGCTATCACCAGATGAAGATCCGCGAGGAAGACATTCCTAAGACTGCCTTTGTCACCCGATATGGCCAGTATGAGTGCACAGTGGTGTCCTTCGGACTCACAAATGCTCCTGCCTACTTCATGAACATGATGAACAAGGTATTCATGGATGTGCTCGACAAGTTCGTCGTGGTATTCATTGATGACATCCTTATCTACTCTGCTACTGCTAAAGAGCATGAAGAACATCTGAGAACAGTGCTCGAAAGATTGAGTCTACATCAGCTATATGCCAAGTTTAGCAAATGTGAATTCTGGCTTGAGGAAGTTGCCTTCTTGGGTCATGTGCTTTCCGCTGATGGTGTTGCTGTAGACCCTGCCAAGATTGAAGCCGTGAAAGAATGGGAACAACACCGTTCCTTGACCGAAGTCAGGAGTTTCTTGGGATTGGCTGGATATTATCGCCGATTCATCGAGAACTTCTCCAAGATAGCTCGCCCTATGACCAACCTCTTGAAGATGACCAAGGAGTTTGGGTGGACGCCCGAGTGCGAACAAAGCTTCTAGACTCTGAAAGAAAGGTTGACCACCACCCCTGTGCTAGCATTACCAGATATCAGCAAGGATTTGTAGTCTATTGTGACGCCTCCCGTCAAGGACTTGGTTGCGTGCTGATGCAGAATGGTAAGGTCATTGCTTGTGCTTCTCGCCAGCTGAAAGACCATGAACAACGTTATCCTACCCATGATCTCGAGCTAGCTGCTGTTGTTCATGCTCTGAAGATCTGGAGGCATTACTTGATTGGCAACAAGTGTGATATCTATACTGATCACAAGAGCTTGAAGTACTTCTTTACTCAAGAAGACCTGAACATGAGGCAGCGCCGATGGTTAGAGCTCATCGAAGACTATGACCTCGAAATACACTACCATCCGGGGAAAGCCAATGTAGTTGCCGATGCTCTCAGTCGCAAAAGCTACTGTCACACCCTGATCTCAGAATCCGTGCCACTTGAGCTTAAACAGGAGCTTGAGGACTTCCAGCTTGAAATAGTACCTCATGGCCTGCTAAACGAGCTCCACATCCAGTACAACCTCACTGATCGCATCCGTGAAGCCCAAAAAGAATGTAAGGATCTGTAGCGCATCCGTGGTCCGATGGAGCGTGGGTATAACCCGAATTCGAGAAGACGAACAAGGAGCCCTGGGGTGCAATGACAGAATTTGTGTGCCCTCCGATCCAGCTTTGTGAGAGGAGATTCTATCAGAAGCACATGATTCCAAATACTGCATTCACCCTGGTTGTGTGAAGATGTATCATGACCTCGGGAAGCACTTCCGGTGGAAGAGCATGAAAGCGACATTGCGGGACATGTGGCCCGATGTGACATCGCAACGAGTCAAGGCCGAACACAAGAGACCCCCGGTTTGCTAAAGCCCCTTGATGTTCCCGAATGGAAGTGGGAAGACATATCCATGGATTTCATTGTTGGGTTGCCTCACTCACGCATGGAAACAATGCCATATTAGTGATAGTTGATCGCTTGACTAAAGTCGCTCATTTCTTGCCTGTCAAAGAGACGATCCGAGCTGAACAGTTAGCTGATCTCTACATCAAGGAAATTCTCCGCTTGCATGGTGCCCCTAAAAGCATCGTATCTGATCGCGGATCCTTGTTCATGTCCCATTTCTGGCAACAGATGCATAGATCCATTGGGACTAAGCTTGATTATAGTACAACTTACCATCCTCAGACCGATGGCCAGACGGAAAGGGTGAACCAGATTCTGGAAGATATGCCGAGAGCCCGTGTCCGCAATATGGGGACCGATTGGGAGAAGAGCCTACCACATGCGAGAATTCTCCTACAACAATAGCTACCAAGCCAGCATTAAGATGCCACCGTTTGAAGCTTTGTATGAGAGACTTTGCAACACTCTGCTTATGTGGTCACAACCTGGTCAAAGAGTTTTTCATGGAGCCAACAAGATCAAACAGGCCGAAGAGGGTGTTGCTCAAGTCCAAGCAAATCTGAAAGCCGCTCAGAGCTGACAGAAGAGTTATGCTGACAAAAGGTGTAGAGACCTTGAATTCAAAGTTGGAGACTCCGTCTATCTCAAAGTGTCTTCGCTCCGTGGTACCGTCCGGTTCCATGTGAAAGGGAAACTTGCTCCAAGATACATAGGCCCCTACCCGATCATTGGGAGAATTGGGAAGCTTGCATACAGGCTTGAACTACCTCTAGAGTTGGCAGGAGTGCATCCCGTCTTTCATGTGTCACAACTACGCAAGTGTCTGAAGCTGCCAGAGCAACAACATGTGACCACCGATGTGCTAGATGTGCAGAACTCACTTGAATACAAAGAACACCGGATCAAGATTCTGGGATGGGACACCAAAGAAATGAGAAGCAAGTCAATTCCTATGTGCAAGGTCCAGTGGAGCAACCACACAGAAAGAGAAGCCACATGGGAGAAGGAGTCAGATCTTCGTGCCCTATACCCCTACCTCTTCGATGGGTAAGTTACATTTTTAAATCTCGGGGACGAGATTCTCGTAAGGAGGTAGGACGTAACATCCCAAAAATCCGAGTTACAAAATTTTTTGCCAAAAAACCCATGAGTTGTGATGTGTCATGTAGTTGCAACCCAAAAACCCCACCTAGATTTACCCGGAGTTCCATTAGTATTTACTTTCATCATGCATTTTAAATTCAAGTTTGAGTTGGAGTTTTTGGTTCTTTTGTTTGCTCAAATTAAATCAACTCAAAACATATTTATTTATTATATAATAAATAAATATGAACACACCTATTATGTTATTGGAAATAATATTCCAACTAAGCCTATGACTACCTATGTCCTCCATGGAATTTCTACACAAGTAGCAAAGTATGAAAATATTCAAACACCAAAGAAAAGAAATCAGAAAAGAAAACATAAAAAGAAAACAGAAAAGAAAAAGGAAAGAAATGCCAAAGCCATTTTCGGCCCGTGGCCATCCAGCCGGCCCACGCGGCCTATCTCTTTCTTCTCCATTTCCACCAGTCCGACCTAGAAAACCACGCCGGCCCAATACCCTTTTTCTCTCTGTCAACCGAGCCAGCCCATCTCTTCTTTTCTTTTTCCATTCTTCTTTCGTCGGCCCAGCCCAGACCGCGGCCCGCTCACTCAGCGTGTGGCGACAGGGAGCCGCCGCCGCCGCTGACGAGACGACCCCGCACTGGCCCCCACATGTCATAAGCTCCGTACACCCTTCCTCTGTTTCTCTTCCCCCCTGCTTTTGACCGAGCGACGCAATTCGCCGTGCCACGTCGCCCCGCTCCGCCTCGGATTCGAATTCGAAGCCCTCGGTGCGCCCACGCCGACCGCCCGCTAGCTGGAGCCAACAACCCTGACAAGGGAGCGTCGTGCCACGAGGATTTCCCTCTGGTGCTCCAACGGCCGCTCGGGCGCACATGCCCCTGCTCCCCACTACGCGCCTCTCCGATTCTTGGCCAAGAAGATGGACGCGAGTGCGCCATGACGCACGCCGAGCCTCACCGGTGCCCAAGACCACCTCTCGACCACCCGATCATGTTCGAGGATCGGAGGCCATCCGCCGTGCCCTGTTCCGTGCCACCGGCCTATATAACCCAAGCCCTACGCCTCTAGGGTTCCTCGACCCCCGCCGCCGCATTGCGGCCTTGCAAAACCCCAATCCACTGCCAATTGCCAAGAAGAGGAAGAGGAAGAGGAGAGGAGAAGAAGGAGGCGGAGAAAGGATGCCGCCGCCCGGGAAGAAGACGCCGCCGGTGCCGCCGCCGTCGAAGGAGGACTTGCCAGGAGGAGGAGCGCGTCGCCAGGGAGCCGCCGCCGTCGTCCGCTTCGCCAAGCAGTACCGCGAGCCGTACCACGAACCGCAAGCACCGCCCGTACCCCGACGTCCACTACCGCACCGGTGAGCTCGCCGTTCCCCGATTCCAACCTCGCCCATGCTACTATGGCCATGGCGCCCCCGAGCGCGTAGGCCGAGCTTCCACCCCGCTCTTGGACACACGCACACACCAGCACGGACCAGCCCCGGCCACCTGTGTGCGGCGCCACCATACGCCGCCGTCCCGACCTCTATGTCCGCCGCGCTGTGGCCATGCCAAGCCACGGTGCGCGCCACCGTTCCGGCCATCACCGGCCGCATTGGACACACTGGATCCCGAGGGCCATGTCCGCCGCGACGAGGCGCATCCCATGCGCACGCCGCGGGCCCGAGACATCCCCCGAGAGCACCGCCTTGCCTCACCGTCGGAGGTTGAGGCCGCACGGGACGTCCTGGGGATGCCACCGTGACGCCCTTGCGCCGGTCGGTTCTGGCCACCTCGCTTGCCGAGGAAGCGCCGTCGAGCCGCACCGCGGCCCGCTGCAC
The DNA here is from genome assembly GCA_018135685.1 of Themeda triandra. Classification (NCBI taxonomy): domain Eukaryota; kingdom Viridiplantae; phylum Streptophyta; class Magnoliopsida; order Poales; family Poaceae; genus Themeda; species Themeda triandra. The sequence continues at coordinate 347,207 of JAENPR010000188.1, forward strand.
GCCGCAGCACCGCCGGAGGTGAAGGAGCACGCCGTAATCCGCCATGCCGCTACTGTGCGCCGTCGCGCACTGCCGTCATGAGGGAACTTGCGGCCGTGCGTTTTTGCTCACTTTGCCAAGTCAAGACGGCGCCTTGATGCGCCAATCGCACTTGCGCACCTCGAATTGAGCCCAAGCCGCGCCCTTGGCTGCCGCCGTCGTGCGCCGCCGTCGGAGTAAGGTCGCCGCCGCCGCCGGCCCTGCCAGAGTGCGCCGTGCCACTCCATCACGCACTCGCGAGCTCGCCTTGGCGCCGCGGAGCTAAAGCGCTCGCTGTCGAGGCCAGGGGCTCACCCCAGCGCTCCAACGCGCCGCCGTGCCGTCGCCGGCCGCGCTCAGCCGCCCGCGGGCATGACGAAGGGGATGGGATACGCGCTGGGCAGCAGAGGGTGGACATGGTCCATGTGAACCGAGCCACGGCTGGTGGGTCCACACGCACCAGTCTACCATGCACCGGATTCGGTGGACCAAGGAGCCCCTGCGATTCTCTGTGAACCAAGTCCGGGTGGACCGAGTCGCTGACAGTGGGTTCCACAGTCGCCAGTCCACCGTGATCCAAAACCTGTACACCAGCCCGACCCAGATCCAACAGCGCCACGTGGCGAGTTCCTGTGCAGCCACGTGTTGGGCCCGGCCTGGCCTAGTCCGGCCCACTGGCCCGCTGCCGGCCCATTTACGGCCATTTCCGGCCCATCTGACCGTTGACATGGTCAACGCTGATGTCAGCATGACGTCATCAATGCTGACGTCAGCATCCACGTCATCGGCCACGTCGCCAGAATCTGTCTAGTGGCCCGCCCTTCCGTGATACGTGGCAGGCTCTGTTGCGCCACGTGTCCCCATATCTTTGTTTTAATATTTTCTTAAATATGTTTCAGCTTCAGAAATTCATAACTAATTCACCGTAGCTCCGAAAAATACAATCAAGGTACCAAAATTTTCCTTAAATCGAGCACAATAATCTGAAACTATGTTTGAGTGTATTTGGTTCTTCCATATTTTATTTGCTTCTTTGTGAACTCTATAGGAGTCGCTGACGCGACTATTAAATAACCGTTTCAGAGCCGGACGAGGAGCAGGAGTTTGACCAGGACGACTATGAGTACCAGGAGGACTTAGGCGACGACGTTGGAGGTGCCACATCCCATCCACTTTCTTAGATCCCATTACGCATTGCAATACACTTTACTTTCTGCAATACATTTATATTCCTGTGATAGGTTGCATGGTAGTATTTATACTTGTTCGGCCCTGCCTTGACTTGACTATCACCCTGCTACCGCTGTTAGGCTAGACTTGCGCTTACTATCTTTTTCTCTCGTGTTACTTCTACTATACTTTATATCTATGATGTGAGGCGTGGTGGACATGGATATTATTTGGGCGATATTATGGATTGATCATGGAGAGCGTGCTGCATGAGTCTTGGGTGAGTGGTGAGGGTTGAGTTGGCCGAACTGGGATGACAACAAGCTTCGAGCGAGTCTTGCCGAGGGGATATGGCCTGGGTATCCCCGCTTTGTGAGTACCTGTGGCGGGTATCAGGTTTGGATTGAGGTGTTCCATGGTGTGAGCTCCTTGGGGTGGAGCCTTGGGAATGGGGTGCCGTGGCAGCAAGGTAAAGATTAGCCCATACAGGGGAGATATCGCTGTTTGGCCAATACCTAAGGACTTGAGGGCTAGTAACCGGATCATTGGACGCCTTACTTTCCACTCGCTCTCCAATGGGAGGGGAGACGGTCTAACCATCTGGTAGAACGAATGCCATTACTGTTGGAAGTAAGCGGAATGTGTCGGGAGGTACGGGCCGAGAGTGCTCACACCCTCCTTAACCAACATAGTGACCCCTTTGGCCTCGGTACTATGTCTCACGGTCTCGGCGGCCGTGGCCGAGTGGCGGGATGGTATTCGTTCTAGGCTTATGGCGATCGGTATCTCGCCTAGATGATGATCGGCATCAATGATGGCTATCTTGTGGATTAGTGAAACCTCTACAGAGTGTATGGTTGATCGATCGATACATATGCCGACTCGTCGGCTATGGACCAAGTCCCGTGTGATGCTTGCTGGACTAGGAGAGGAGTCTTCTATCTTTCTGGATGAGTGCGTGTGGATGGGATTGATTCCGGCCATGAACCTCGGGAGGTTGTGGGCCGCTGAGGCATGACGAGAGGGAGTCGTTCATGTCGACCACGCATGGCGTGGAAGGGGTGTGTGGTGTGAGGTGTGTGGTATCGATGGGATGGAGGATGGATAAAAATTTGACCAACTATATATATTAAACATGGTTACTATATGCGTAGGAAACTTCGGCTTTATAGGTTCCCTTGTTATACCCTGTATTTACTTTTATTGCATCCAATTCCACAAATAAGCATAGGGAGGGAATGTGGCCAGTACAATTCGTACTGATACTTTGGATAAACAGGTGATGAGGACGAGTACGACTATGATGATGATAGCTATGAGGATTAGTGGGTTTCGTTCCTACGCTCAAGTGTTCGGAGATCGTGTTGATGCTTCCGCTTCTATCTATGAGGACGAGTCACGGCGAGTTTGAAATCAATCAGATTGATCGAATTGAACCCTAGGTCAAGAGCCGAGCGCATGTGATGCGCGGCGGCGGCAGATTGGATCGGCCGTCGGGCGCTGGGTTGCTGAGAAAAGTTCTGTTCGTAAAACGGCCGTAACTTTTCAACCGTAACTCGGATGGAGACGATCTTTAAACGAAAGTTGTAGACAATTTCGTGATGGACCTAACCGAATCCCACTCTGTCAGATTCGATGAGGTTAGAATTGCGAAATAAGGTCCGCAAGATAGAGTTTTTTGTGATTTACTTTTAGTAGTCGGAATCGGTTAACTCTGTTTTGCAGGATTTGATGACTAGTATAGCCCTTATGTGTATATGATGCATATATGTAATTAAATCATGGCTTGCACGTCATGAGGATGACAATATGAGCTGGAGCCACATAGATATTGTCAAAATTATTGTAATGGCTTGCGTGCCAATCTGTGATGATCCTATCGGCGACTATGTAATATTATTTCACTAGCTTTGGCGTTAGTGGTAGTTAGTCATGGCGGATTCATCACTGAAGGATGGCATACATAGATCATGGAGATGGAGATCACCATGATGGACAGATTGAGGAGATGGAGATCTCGAAAAGAACAATGGGCTATACCAAGTCATATCTGTGTTTATGCCGTTCTTACTATGTTCTACTTTCACATGCTATAATATTTTTATCTACATTCGTGCGGTAGTGAAGTAGAACGATCCCTCAGCAATGTTTGAGTTCATGCTCCCCCAAACCTTGCACTGTCGCTGTCTTGTACAATCGGTGGTGGGTCTATGAAATTAGGGTGCCACCGATTTTCCTTGACTAGACAGGTTCGTATCGGATACTTACTGCAGAAGGTTTGGTTGCTTGAACAAGGTCATCCTAACGGTTAGGGACCTTGGAGCATAAGAAGTTGGTAACCCAAGCATAGAGATGCTATCCAACAACAAGAGTCATATGTGATATGATTAGCAAAAAGTTGCTTACCGATCTATCATGTCTTCTAGCGGTGATGCTAAAGCTCACTAGACAACAATGCAAGAGTTGCTGCGTTGAACATCGGGACGATGCAACTTCACCTACTGTCAGGATTTATATTGGAATTGAATAATTATTATTTTGTTCCTAGCTTAAGTCGAAACATTGTGTTGCCTTCATGTTTGATGAAGGATGGATATTCATTTGCGAGTAAAGACAATGGTTGTGTTATCTCAAAGAATGATATGTTTGTGGCTTTTGCATCCATTGTGAATGGATTATTTATTTTAAATCTTGTTGATGCACTGCGTAATGTTAATGCTAAAAGGCCTCGGCTTAATGAGTTAAGTCCTACATATATTTGGCATTGTCGTTTGGGTCATATAAGTGAAAAACGCATGAAGAGGCTCCATGATGATGGGCTTCTAACTTCGTTTGATTTTGAATCTTACGAGACATGTGAGGCTTGCCTATTAGGTAAGATGACCAAGACGCCTTTCTCAGGTTTTCCTGAGAGAGCGTATGACTTGTTGGAACTAGTACATACCGATGTATGTGGACCAATGAGCACGGCTTGACTAGAGGCGGATTTCAATACTTCATAACTTTTTCTTGATGATTTTTGTAGATATGGCTATGTCTACCTAATGAAGCATAAGTGCGAAACATTTGAAAAGTTCAAAGAATTTCAGAATGAAGTAGAGAATCAACGTGGCAAGAAAATTAAGGCCTTGTGATCTCGATCATGGAGGCGAATATTTGAGTCACGAGTTTAGCAATCATCTTAAGAGTTGTGGAATTGTTCCACGGCTTACGCCACCAGGACGCCACGGAGAAATAGCGTGTACGAGCGGCATAATCGGACTTTGTTGGACATGGTTCGATCTATGATGAGCTTGATCGGACCTACCTTTATCGTTTTGGGGATACGCTCTAGAAACGGCCGCTTTCACATTGAATAGGGTACCATCTAAGTCCGTAGTTAAGACACCATATGAGATATGGTGGGAAGAGTCCTAGTTTGTCTTTTCTAAAAATTTGGGGTTGTGAAGTTTATGTCAAACAGCTTATATCAGATAAGCTAACACCCAAATCGGACAAATGTTTTTTCGTGGGATATCCGAAGGAAACTTTAGGATATTACTTCTACAACTGCTCAAAGGGCAAAGTGTTTGTTGCTCGAAACGGTGTTTTCTTAGAGAAAGAGTTTCTCAAAAGAGAGAAGAGTGGACAAAATGTCTATCTTGAAGAAGTTCAAGAAGAGCCAGTCGAGAAGGACTCTACGAGTGATGCTAATGTAGCAGAACAAGTTGAGATGCCCGTGGCCATTGAAACACCTCCACAACCACGAAGATCAGCAAGACTTCGTGAATTGCGTGGGGATCTGTTATTGTTGGACGATGACAAACCCGCAACATATGCAGAAGCTATGATGGACTCAGATTCCGAGCAATGGCAGAGTGCCATGAGATCCGAGATAGATTCCATGGGAAATAATCAAGTTTGGAACTTGGTTGACCCGCTGATGGTGTTAGACCCATCGAGTGCAAATGGATCTATAAAAGAAGAAAGATATGGATGGAAATGTTCATGTCTATAAAGCTCGACTTGTCGCAAAGGGTTTTCGGAAAGTTGAGGAATTGACTATGATGAGACATTCTCTCCAGTAGCGATGCTTAAATCTATCCGGATCATTCTAGCAATAGCTGCCTATTTCGATTAGAGATTTGGCAGATGGATGTTAAAACAGCCTTTCTAAATGGAAATTTAGAGAAGGATGTGTATATGATACAGCTCGAGGGTTTTGTTGATCCAAATAATGCTAGAAAAATATGCAAGCTTAAAAAATCTATTTACGGGTTAAAGCAAGCATCTCGGAGTTGGAACATTCATTTTGATGAGGTTGTCAAAGAGTTTGGCTTCTGTCAGAATGAAGAAGAGCCTTGTGTTTACCAAAAGGCTAGTGGGAGCGCTGTTGTGTTTCTAATCTTGTATGTGGATGACATATATTGATTGGGAATGACATTCCTATGTTGCTATCTGTAAAGACTTCACTGAATAATAGTTTTTCTATGAAGGATTTAGGAGATGCAGCATACATCTTGGGCATTAAGATCTATAGAGATAGGTCAAAGAGGCTAATAGGATTATGCCAAGATACATACATTGACAAGGTGTTGAAACAGTTCAACATGGAGCAATCCAAGAAAGGGTTCTTGCCTATGTCACATGGTATGCGCTTTAGCGACAAGCAATGTCCTTCATTAGATGAAGAGCGCAAACGCATGAGTAAGGTTCCATATGCTTTGGCAGTTGGTTCCATCATATATGCCATGATATGTACTCGCCCAGATGTCTCATATGCTCTAAGTGTTGCGAGCAAGTACCAAGGTAATCCTGGTGAGAGTCACTGGACACTTGTTAAAAACATCCTTAAGTACTTGAGAAGGACTAAGGATGAGTTCCTAATCTATGGAGATGAGGAGGAGCTCGTTGTAAATGGTTACATTGATGCTAGCTTCCAAACTGATGTAGATGATTCACAATCTCAATCAGGTTTTGTGTTCACAGTAAATGGTGGTGCAGTAAGCTGGAAAAGTTCCAAGCAGGAGACAGTGTCCGATTCTACAACAAAGCCGAGTACATTGCAGCTTCTGAAGCTGCGAAGGAAGGTGTTTGGATGAGGTGTTTCCTCATTGATCTTGGTGTGTTTCCTAATGCGGCCAGCCCATTGAATCTACATTGTGACAACAATGGGGCGATAGCGCAGGCTAAGGAGCCAAGGAATCACCAGAAGAACAAACATGTACAGCGGAAATTTCACCTCATTCGACAGTTTATCAGCGAAGGTGAAATTAAAATGTGCAAAATACACACGGATTTGAATGTAGCAGATCCGTTGACAAAGGCCCTTCCACAGCCTAAGCATGAGGCGCACATGAGGTCTATGGGGATTAGACATCTTAGAGATTAACTCTAGTGCAGTGGGAGACTGTTGGGAATATGCCCTAGAGGTAATTATAGAGATGATGATATTCCGCTTGTATCCATGATATGTAATGTGTCCATTGAATATCCATTAAAGACAACTTGTATTGATTGACAATTATGTGAATTGTTTGTGGAACTCTTTTATTTGTATGGTTATTCTATATTTGTCCCTGGTCGGAGTTCATGTGAGGACACACATGAATATTAGACTAGCATATTATTAGTTGATGACTATGTTTCACAAGTCATGGACATGGAGATGTCGAACTAATAATGTGGGCAAATGTATGACATGTAGGCTGGACTGACCCGACATGAGATTGTCTCTATACACATCATATATGTTATGTCCTTCGACCTGAGATTGTTGTATGTGCTCGAGATGTGTATCGACTTGCTTAGGGACTGACAAACGCTACTCCGTTACTAGGTAGTTATAAAGGACGTCTTCAGGTTTGTCGAGAAACCTGCTATGAGACATAGGCAATCAAGATGGGACTTGCCCCTCTCTAATGAGAGAGATATCACTGGATCACTCAAGTGATTGGATCAACAAATGCATGGCCGTGCTTGGGTTAAGTGTTAACCCACGAGTTGAACCAAATATCATGTGGCAAGGGAATAACTTGTATGTGGTCGTGGTGGTTCGTCTGATATGATCATTTGCGTTCACATAGGAGTTGTCACGCCTTGCTAGAGGCCGCTGTCAGCTATTGGGCGAATAGGAGTATTCGGCCCATGTCTATGTGGGCGTGAACCCAAAGGGTCGCACGCTTAAGGGGCTGGAAGCCTAATTCGGGTTGGACCCGAATTAGACAAGGCTTAGGGTTTCTAATGGGCCTCCAACTCGGGAGCACATGAGAGACGCCTATATAAGTAGAGGGGAGGGGCGCGGCCAAACCTAATCCACGCCTTCTGGCAGCCGCCGTCGCCCTCCACGCTCTCGCCTTCGCTCCTCGCGGACCTAGCAGTCCGGAGGCGCATCGCTTCTCCCTCGTACGTGTGTGATACCTCGGAGGTGCTGCATCTGGAGCACGAGGACGAACCGCAAGGTGGTGGGAGGAGTTGCTGGACGACCACGCAACTGCACGGCACTGCTGCGACGCGTTCGACTACATCGAGTCGTCTTCCGCTGCATCTGCGCGTCTAGTGGTAATCCCGTAACCTGTAACTAGCAGTAGATCCTGGGATATGAGGTAGAAAAGTTTTGTTTTCCGGCTAGCGTAGCACCCTCATAACCCTACAGCTGGGCACCGATGCATAGCATTAGTGGGTCTTAATAGAGATGGATGTGAGGAAGAGTAGAAAAGAGAATGGTGCATATAATAATAAATAAATTTTGTAGCCAAGTACTAAGAGACTAGTTATTGTATAGCTTGGCTCTTACTACTTGACTTATTGCCAAGCACTTGGCTCTATTATTAGCCATGCTCTAAGTGCACCATAACTTCAAACACTAAATTGCATTAGTTGTCAAGCTATCAAGAGTCATTTTAGAGTCATTTTAATGCATCAAGTCACTTCCATGATGACCCCATTCACTATCAAACTCTTATATTCATTTAACTCTTTTATTAATTTCACTTCTATAATGAAACTAGCAACTAATCAAATATGTTTTTTCCTTGCATACCCGCTGCAACACGGGAAATCCTTCTAGTATAAAATATACTACATAATAAGTAGGAGTAATTTAAGAGAGATAAAATAAATATTAAACGCACACAAGTATGAGTGAATTTGGGGCCACACAACTAACCACTATACAACAAATATGCTAAAATAAGACATAATATATTAATCCCTGAACACCGGATAAATTGTGGCCTCCTTAGCACTTCTTTCGCACTGTTCATTCAAATTTTAAGTGTTTCCTCGTTACTGACTTACTGTTCATTGCTTTGTCGTTACTGTTTACATGTTTGTGTCCTGACCATGTTGACGATAATGACGTGCACGTTGTGGATGTAAGACTACAATTGGTGACGAAGTCGGAGGTGCGAATGAAGGCGAGAAGCACGACGGCACTGCCAGCAAATAGGAACCAGCGAACTCAATTTTAAATAACTTCAAATATTAATTTAATTTCATTAATGATACATAAAATTAAACTAAAATTTAGTTTTTCCTAATTTAGCTTAAACCTAATATATTTGTTGTTGTACATAAATTTAAAACTTTAACCTCTTTTTTTGCTGCTTTAAATTAAATTTTACTTTGGTTATTGATGAACTTTGTAGTTAAACTCTGTTCATATATGTACGTTGAATTTAACTATATGCATTTTGAGTTGAAATGAGTAAATATCCAAATAGGAATCCAAATGTGAGACATCAATTTTTCATTCGTACGTATTTGAATTTGAATTAAAATATGGTGACAGATGGGGTATTTGGATCCGGTTCCATGTGAATCCGATTCATATTCATCCCTGCTGTGATGGAATGAGGTGGATGGCTAAAGCCTAAAGGCACTGGGTGTGATCTGTCTGGATGAAATCTGGAGAAAGGAATTTTTGTTCTTTAATATTAATTAAAGTATAGATATAGACGCAGATACACTGATATAGATATAGATGTTGAGATTATTTAGGATAATTAATTATTAGTGATCAGTTTAGATAGATAATCACGTCATATAGCAGCTGCTAATGACAGTTCCAATAGGCCCTTTCCAGAGGCCCTTTCAAGGCACTTGTTCGCCTTTAACAAACTGCCATTTGGGGTAGTATATATAGGTAATACGTTGTCATCAGTAATACAGAGATCACTATAATCCAAACATTTTCTTGTAACAATAGATATAGATATAGATATAGATATAGATATAGATATAGATACTAAGTGATTGGGATCCAAGAAAGCCTAGAGAAAGAATTTGCCGCTCTTTAATATTATTTATATATATAATAAATAGATATAGATATAAATTTATTTTTATTACTGTATATACATATATAATCGTGCTTGTACGGGTGTCATAAGAGGAACTTAGATATTCAAAGATATGTTGCTAAAAAAAGATATTCAAAGATATAATATATTAATTGGACGGGAGGGATGTAGCTCTGTATAGAAACTTATCTAATATAAATGCGTACATACAGCAATTTAGTTATTCTCGATCCACTACCTCCTCGTTGGTAGATAAAAGAAAATAGTAGTAAAATATATATACTCTTCGTCCCTCTTCGTCATGACCCTCGTTAAGAGCGACAGAATGAGGATCGCGCCCCGGATGATTACTTTGTTCTTGATTCTTGCTATCATGCCATCAAGCTTAACGTCAGCCAGGTGTGGTTATTACTTTACATGCATACGCACATCCATTGTGTTTAAACTAGATACCTTTTGACAAAAAAAAAAAAAAAAATGTTAACCAACCAGTCTTGTTCTATATTGTGTTATTTTGATTGTAGGTTTCATCCATCCTTGCATGCCGCCACAGGTTTTCCACCTGGCGAACCAATTAATGCACACTGTGTGTTGGATTTAGATTGCCAAGCGCCTTGCCAAAAAAGACGCTTCAAGCGTGGGACATGCTATAAAATATATCCGGCTCTACTGGGGGTGTGTTACTGCCATCTTGTGTAATACCGTTTTAGTGAAGTCCAATAAAACTAGTCCTTGAGCGTGAGCCAACTGGCAAATTCCTGGTGGGAAAACAACCGGGTGTTCAAAGCCGCCAAAAGATCCACCTATAAGTTTTGTCCTGTCATTTTAAGCTTGTGTTTTTTTCAGAAAATTTTAAGCATGAGTTATCCATTGTTACTGTAACATCAATTTCGCACAGACTGTTTGGCCTAATAACAAGTCTGCCTGATTGAGTTATCCAAAAAAAAATAGAGCTTGATACATACGTAAAAGCAGCTCGAATAACCTTTTTATATATCCTTGTAAATAATTTTTTTAATTCCTAATAATATTTTTAAAAAATTACAGCTTCAAATCAATATGCCAAGTGCGATAACTAACTGACATGCCTGATGTGGTCCTAACCAGGTAGCAACAAAAACATTGACTCCTACATTGTGAACATATAGAAGAACATGCTGCTAATTAACTAGAGAAACAAATTTAAAGCAACCCCAAGACAACAACAATACAATAAAACAAGCTGCCAATTGTGGGCAAAATTTTGAAAACAACCCCAAAATAACAATAATACATTGAAACAATCTTCTAATTGTGAGAATTTAATAAACAACAAGGCAAAACAAAGCTGCCAACCGGTAGAACAAATTTGAAAAACAACCTCAAAGCAACAACAATTAAACAAATAAGCTGCCAGCAAGGGGATAAATTTTAAAACAACCCAAAGGAACACCAATACATCAAACTAGGCTGCCAACTGGGTGGATAAATTTAAAAAACAAAAATAATTCCAGTTGGGAGAGGATAAAATTCAAAAATAACCATAATACAACAAAACAAGTTGCTAACTTCAATCTAGACTGAACTCTATGGTGGAGACTGTGAAGCACCAGAATAAATACACGCAAAGAAATCGGCCATTTGTTGATCAACTTGTTCTCCCACTAGACGCGCTACAACTTCTCCACTCTGTGTTTGACGCAAAGAACTAAGCTCATCACGTTGGAATGGTTGCTCTTATTGTAATGTGCGACCACCGTGGAAACCTGGTCTTCCAAAGCTTGTGCACATTGCTAAGCAGCCTCAACACATTGTGTTGGGGGCAGGGGTGGAATTGGCCACCCCATCCCCTCTGTTTATGTGCGCCTCTTGTGTTTGATGTATGCAGGCAGGGCCGAAAGCGCGGGCAGGCGCGCATTCGGCATCAACGCCAGGCGCTGGGACGGAATCGTCGATAGCGTGGGCAGGCGCGCATTCGGCGTGAACACCAGGCGCCGGGACGGAATCGTCGATAGCGCGACCAGGCGCGCATTCGGCGTCGACGCCAGGCGCCAGGACGGAATCGCCGATAGCGCGGGCTGGCGCGCATTCGGCGTGAACACCGGGCACCAGGACGGAATCCCCGATAGCGCGGCCAGGCGCGCATTTGGGGTCGACGCCAGGCGCCAGGAGGGCATCAGCAACGGGCGCAGGGCTGGAAGCCCCGATGGTACGGGCTGACGCGCATTCGGCCCAACTGTGGACGCATTCGGCTGCCCAGCAGGAAGATGGCCCGGATGTGCGCTGGTCGGTGATTGGCCGACAAGGGTGGGCCCCCGGGGCCGTTTACTTGTCTGCCCCTTGTCGGTCATTCCTGAACGTTGAAACTAGGGTTGCTAGGGGCATTTTTGTACAAAGCACGGCACGACTTCCTATAAAGATACCCTTCAAGGGACGTTGTAGGGGACGTCTGGACTCCGTGCGTTTTAGCCGGAGAACAAGGAATATAAGGTCCATGTCGTTTGTTTCGTTTTGTAGTTTTGTTTTTTCGGTTTTTCCTATTCGGTCCTTTAGGGGGTTCGACCCTAAGGGGCTGGAACAACATTGGCGCCCACCGTGGTTGTCGCACGGACTTGTCATGCCACCTAAGGGAAAAGCTAGAAGTTCAAGAAAGCAAATGCCAACCATCGACGAAATCGCTCCTTCAGCAGCAACCGGCTCGGATCCGGTACTCCCCGAAGCCATAGCATCGGGGGCGGCGTCTCCGCCACCGAATCCGACACCTCCGCAGCCAGATCAGGCCGCCGAGGAAAATGCCATCAGAGCAGCAGACGGAGCGCCGATCCCATCTGATGTGGAAGCCACAGGTACCGAGGGGGCGGCGGAAGACGCGGAGGCTGACCCGGAGCCAGAAGCCCCGAATGCGGTGGACGGACTGATGCTGCAGAATTCCAGGCTGTTAAAGCTGTTGGATGAGCATACAACCAGAATCGAGGAGCTAAAGGCGTACCGTGATCAGTTGCAAGGAGACATCGAAGCAAGAAACAGGATATCAGCGACCCAGGTAGCGGTCGATCACGCAGCAAGAGAAGCAGAAAGGTTACAGCGGGAGATTCAGGCACTTGGAGCAAGAACCAAAACTGAGAGTAAGGTCAGATATCTGGGTTCGGCCTCGTGCAAGGGGGCCCCGGATATGGTTGACATGGCGTCCGCTCTGTCCCATGAGCTGCAAAAATACCCATGGCCATCGGGGTATAAGCCCAAAATCCCGCACTTTAATGGTAAATCCAATCCCAGAAGGTTCATATCAAGCTACGAGGCTGCAATATATTCGGCAGGAGGCAACGAATCCCTACTGGCCAAAACTTTGATCCTGGCAATGCAAGATGTGGCACATGATTGGTACATGTCCCTGCGTCCATTATCCATTCGGTCATGGAGGCAGGCAAAAGAGGAGCTGCTGGCAACTTTTCAGGGACTTCAAGCCGACAAGAAAACCATAATGGATCTGCTCACCTTGTATCAGCCAGATGACGAGCCAATGGCCAAGTACCTGGAGCGCATCATCCAGATGCGGGCACAGGTCCCGAATGTGTCTGACGATACGGTCATCGCTTCGGCCATCAGAGGCCTCAAAATTGGGCCGTGCGCCGAAGTGTTTACCAGGGAGGTACCCAAAACTGTAAAGCAATTGTTCGATGAAATGAGAAAGTTCACCATTTCGGAGGAAGACCTGCAGAAGCGCAAGGTGTCAAGAAACAGCCTCAAACAAAACACCCCGAAGCAGAATCAACAGAATCAACAGAAGTGGGGACAGAATCAAGGTTATGTCAACAACCTTCACGAAGAGTCATCCAACCCTGCACCCCCGAAGCAAAACGATAGCCAGTCTCATGAAACCCGGGGCGGAGGTCAGCAGAACCGGGGGGCCGTGGTAATAGAGGCGGACGAGGTCGAGGGCGCAATAGCGGCGCCCCGAAAACACCATATTGTTGCGTATGTGGCGAAAACAAGGGCCATTTCACCAGAGACTGCAAATACACGCAGCAGGCCAAAGAGCAAAAGGAAAGAGATGACGCTATGGGGAAATCTGAACCAGCAAAGCACGTATTCCACACGGCACCGGCACAACACTACGCTTTCCCCCACCAAATGGCCGCCTCCCAGTCTGGGCAGCCGGGGAATCCGTACCTCGCCCCACATGCGCAGGCACATTGGGGGGGGGGTCGCCAAACATGCATTACCAACAATACCAGCAGCCGATGATTGCGCACCTGATGCCAGTATCGGCTGTGGCTTCTTCCTCAGCGCCTACTGAGAATAGACAGCTAGCAAAGAAGAATGTGTAGCAAAGCAAGAAACTTCCAAGGAGTTGCAGATCGTACACACTGTAGCACCCGCAAATGCGATGCCATCCAACGGGCACATATACGCCATCATTGGAGGTTCCAATATAGAGCATGACAGCAAGAGAACGCGAAGAGAATATCAGAGGCGCGTGTTGGCAGTAACACCAGCAGCTCCGATGAATCGGGCCGCGTGGAAGCTTCAGCCCATCACCTTCACTGAAGAAGATAATCAGGTCCGGGATTACCCGCATTATGACGCTTTCGTTGCAACTGCTTTTGTAGCCGGGTATACCCTGCACAACATTTTGATTGACAACGGCAGTTCGGCGGACATCTTGTTCACCAAAGCGTACGACAGTATGAAACTCGACAGCGTCATTGGATCAGCGAGCAATGCCCTATTCGGTTTTGGTGGAAAGAAAATAGATGCACTTGGGGAAGAAAACGCTTACGGTGGCTTTCAGCGAGGGTGAGAAACTGCGAGCAGAAGAAATATCTTTCGACGTAGTGCAAATGGAATACCCAACACGGCCATCTTCGGAAGGGGAATCATAAACAAGTTCGACATCATCATCAAGCAGAGTTACCTATGCATGAAATTGCCGTCCCCATTCGGGGTAATCACAGTGCACGGGGATCAACTCGCGGCCAGAAACATAGACGGCAAACCTATACCGGGATACAGCATGGTGCACGAAGTAAAAAAGCCTGCAAGAAAAGAGGATGCAGATGAGGTCGCAGAGCGGAAAGAGCGAAAAGCAGAGCCGGACGAGGGCACGAGAAGAATGCCTTTATCGGCGAATCGCCCGGATCAGTGTGTACATATCGGGGCAAGTCTTTCGGAACAAGACGCTTCGGAGTCGCTAGCATTTCGGCTGAAAACAAGGATGTATTCGCGTGGACTACTAAAGACCTCAAGGGGGTTGACAGGAAACTGGCACAGCATAACCTCAATGTTAGCAAAATGGCAAAACCAAGGAAGCAGAAATTGAGGAAGATGTCATCCGAAAGGGCCGACGCGGCGGCCGCAGAAGTGCAAAGGCTTTTAGACGCAGACGTGATCAGGCCAGTGCAGTATCCGGAATGGCTAGCCAATGTGGTCATGGTCAAGAAGAAAAACGGCAAATGGCGCATGTGCGTGGATTTCACGGATCTCAACAAACATTGCCCTAAAGACCCGTACCCACTGCCGCGAATCGACAAGCTGGTCGATATTGCATCGGGTTGCGAACTGTTAAGCTTACTGGACTGTTTCTCGGGATACCATCGATATGGCTGAATGAAGAAGACCAAGAGAAAACAAGTTTTATCACTCCGGAGGAACCTTTTGCTACAAACGCATGCCCGAGGGCTCGCGCAATGCCGACCCTACTTTCTCCCGAATGACCGACGAGGTCTTCGGGAGCGAGAAAAAGAGGAAAAACCTAGTCGCATACGTGGACGATACGGTGGTGAAGAGCGATAAAAAAAGCACGCACATTGAGGATCTCAAGGAAACTTTCGTTAACCTACGAAAGCGGCCGAAGCTAAACCCAAAAAATGCATATTCGGGGTTAGCAAGGGCAAGATGCTGGGATGTCTGGTGTCGGCCAGAGGTATAGAAGCTAACCCGGACAAGATTGCCGCTATTGTAAACATGAGACCTCCCGAGACAAAGAAGCAGGTGCAGAAGCTCACAGGCAGGATCGCCGCTTTAGGGAGATTCATATCCAGAAGCGCGGAGCGAGGACTTCCGTTTTTCCATATCCTAAAGAATTCAGAAGGTTTCAGATGGGGCCCGGAGCAGCAGCGAGCATTCGATGACCTAAAAGCTTATCTGTCAAAGGCCACAACATTATCAAGCCCATCGCCAGATGTGATCCTGTTACTATACGTAGCAGCATCCCACGCTGCAATGAGCGTGGTCCTGGTGGAAGAAAAAGAGAATGAGGGGAAGTTACAGCAGTTCCCAATCTACTTCGTATCAGAAGCTTTGACATCAGCAAAGGCAAATTATTCCGAGTTGAAGAAAATTGCATATGCGGTGGTCATGGCGTCGCGGAAGCTCAAGCACTATTTTCAGGCTCATCACATTCGGGTCTTGTCTGCTCAGCCCCTAGAGGCCCTGTTCAGAAACGCAGAGGTGGTAGGGCGAATAGGCAAGTGGGCAGCTGAACTGAACGAATACGTCATTGACTTCGAGCACAGATCAGCCATCAAATCGCAAGTGATAGCGGATTTCATCGCAGATTGGACCCCTCGCGGGGATAACACTACTCTCAGTTTTGAGGAGCCAGAATGGACAGTGCACACGGACGGAGCATGGTGTTTAGCTGCAGCAGGCATATCCGCGGTATTGACACCTCCATCAGGCCCGAAACTGCGATACGCCACAGGGTTGCAGTATCGCACCACCAACAATACGGCCGAATATGAGGCAGTTCTGCTGGGTCTCAGAAAACTCAGAGCGCTAGGAATCCGCAGATGCGTCATTAAATTCGATTCACAAGTAATTGTGGGGCATATCCGAAAGGAATACACAGCCAAGGAGCCGGCTTTGGCTAGGTATCTGGATGCTGTACGACGAATGGAGAGATATTTCCTTGGTTTCACCTTGCAGTACATTCCGAGGGCAGACAACACAGAGGCAGATGCGTTGGCAAAAGCTGCAGCCCAGAACGCTCCTTTGCCTGCCGATGTTTTCTACCAAGTCTTGACAGCCGCAGCGGTACAGCAGGAAGAGGAGCGACCGGCAGTAATTCACGCTATCGCGAGTGACGACTGGAGGGCACCGATATGGGCATTCATTTCTGGAACGTATGAGCCCGGGGACAGAAAGCAACAGCAAAGGATGGAGTCCAGAACCAAGCAATACTGCATAATTGGAGAGAATTTGTACAAGGAGGGAGTTGTGGCGCCACTGCTGAAGTGCATCAGCCGGAACGAGGGGGTCCAGCTCTTGCACGATATACATTCGAGAACTTGCGTAGCGCACAGAGGTCCGCATGAAATCGCTCACAGAGCAATGAGACAAGGCTTTTATTGGCCAACCGCCATCGAGGATGCCAAGCGATTGGTGAAATCGTGCCATGGCTGCCAAAAGTTTGCAAAATATCAGAGGGCCCTAGCAAACCCAACCTCCCCGATATGTCCAACTTGGCCGCTGCAGAGATGGGGTATCGACATAGTTGGGCCGCTTCCGCCGGCGCCCGGGAATCTGAAATTCACTGCGGTGGCACTTGAATACTTCATCAAATGGGTAGAAGCAAAGGCGTTGGCGACAATATCATCTGGCACTCTAGTTAACTTTGTGTGGCAGAGAATCATTTGCAGATTCGGGGTCCCATCCTACATAACAAGTGGACAATGGAAAGCGGTTTGACAAGTACCAAGTTCGGGACTTTCGTGAAGACCGGGGATCAAACCGACATTCACCTCGATGAACCACCCGAGAATCGAATGGCGCAGTGGAACGGGTCAACGGCGACATTTTCACTGCCATATCAAAGACCCTCGAAAGCACCGAGAAGAAAGGCAGATGGGCTCAGGAGTTAACAGCAACGGTTTGGGGGCACAATATATCCAAGTCGCGCGCAACCGGTTTCACGCCTTTCAGACTCCTCTTTGGGGAAGAGGCCATTACTCCAGAAGAGGTGCGGCTAGGATCTTTCCGAACTGAAATCATGGCTACCACGCCAGAGCAGCGATACACTCAGCTCGAAGCGGTCGACTCTCTGAGGCAACAGGCGGCGGAAAATCTCGACAAGTACCATCACGAAACAAAGGCTTGGAGAGATAAAAAAGTGCTGAGGCAAGTCATCAACCCCGGAGACATGGTGCTCATTCGGCAACCCGACAAGCAAGGCAAACTGCAGTCGCCGTGGTACGGGCCGTACATTGTCGCGAGAATGGTAAAAGCAGGGGTCTACACGCTGGTGAATGAGGATGGCGCTGAGTCCAGCCATACCTGGAATGCTGATAATTTACGCCGCTTTTACCCATGAAATTGCCCCACAGGAGTTGTAATTTTCCTTTTTAATTCATAAGCATACATTGTACAATTCGGGGGGCGCGCTCTTTTTTCTCACAGGGGAAACCTTTTCGGAGGTGTGAGGTTTTTTAATGAGGTGTCCCTATGTATCCCCTTTCAATGCTTTTTAATTCACGTTTCCCCAAAAGCGAGGACGCATACCACTTTCTCTAACCTTAAAAAGACAATGGCATATCTGCCATTGTCCCTATTCGGAGCAGTCTTTGTCAGGTTGCAAGCAACCAAAAGCCAAAAACGGCCCATGAACTCAGCAAAACGCTGAAGTGTCATAAACAAACATTTACAATGCGCGAAAGAAAACGCCGCAAGCGAACTCAAGAAAAAAACGCTGAAGCGTCGCGAATACAAACCGAATGCGCGCAAAGAGCGCTTCAGGTGAAACGCGCTTCTGGGGTAAAAACCCAAATGTAACAGTTGCGCAAGGCTACCAGCAAACAATTTGCATTCTTAACTTCTTATTCATCATATTCTGGCAAAGTATAACTATACCGGAAGTGTTTGAAATATTTAATATCGCAATCAAGAGCAACACACCCGCTATATCGAGCAATGCCTCGAGAATGTGGATGTTGGAAGTTTAGGAACTTTTTGATTTAATTTAATTCTAGAATATATCATGACAATAACTACATAAATGATGACTATGAACCACATGTTCAAATAGTAAGAACAAACTTACTGATCTCTCTCGGAGAAGCCAATAGTTGACGAAGACGTCTTCACGATCACCGTTTCTTAAGAACTCAATGAAGATGTTGTCGAAGTCCTTGCCGAAGTCGATGAAGAAGCCAAATGAGCAGTCGCGTTAAACGCTTCCCAAAAACCTTATTCGCCCTCTCCCGTGCAGGATCTCAAGGACGAGGGTTTCAGAGACCTGCTATCCCTAACAACGTTGCACGTCGTCGCAGGGATGGGGCAAACTACTTGTGGCAACTCAGAACTAGGGAACCGGCAAACACTTGTGTCCTCACTATTGATTGTATGGCATTACTTGTGTCATCCCAATGACCCATGCAAGTCTATTTATAGACTTACGAACCATCATATGAGAAGGATCTAGAGTGCAACTCATACTTATCTAGACAACTCATACTCATCTAGACATTAGCTAAGATTCATGCATTTACAACTCATTATCAAGTTCAATTTTACTTTCTCCTTATCAAGCATGTAGATGTTTCTACTAACATCATGAGTTATCTACATCTTTCATGCATCATGTGATTAGCAAATCCAAATTGATTCCATACTCATGAGATTAGTCAAATCCAAATTGACTTTCTCTTCATGAGATTAGTAGAATCCAAATTGACTTCCTCACATGCTTTGGGCCTTTGAGATCTTTATGAACTCCAACAATCCCCCACCAGATCTCAAGGGCCCAACTAGAGATTTGCCTGTTCCTAGAACTGTTTGATATACTAGTCTTTCGGTGGAGACTGTTAAGTTGAACATCCACCTAGAGCCTCAAGCTACGCTTATCCACAACTTGAACAATGGACTATGCCTTGAATTGCAAGTTTTCTGCGAACAAGTTTCACTGGAGATCAAACCAGTACTATGTTGCCTGTAGGCTGCCCCTTGGGTGGAGCATATGAGTCGTACTCCGTGGTCTTTCATGAGCTTATTAGAGGATACCCATACCTCACGGACTGCGACCAACAGTCAAGCTCATATAGGTGTGTTCTTTCAAGGATACTGCCGGACAAGTACCTCCGCCACTTAAGACTCACAAAACACATTAAGGCAATTACCAACCTGCCTAGCAGTTATGAGAGTTTTACATCTTCTCGGAGAGGGTAGTAAAAGTTTAAACTCTCCTCAAGTTCCCCACAGCTTGTTTTTCCCAGACACTACTTCACGGTATCTCCGATCACATAAGCTGGGTTACCACTATGGTAACTTTGCACGGGTCTCATACCCAACTCCCTCGATGCATTTTCTATCACATTCCGTGATAGCCCCTTTGTAAAGGGATCTGCCAGATTTTTAGCTGTTTGGATATAATCCAAGGTTATCACTCAGGAGTTTCTCAATTTTCTGACAGACTTCAGTCTTCTCTTTACATGTCTTGAGGACTTCATATTATCCTTTGAACTGTTCACCTTGACAATTACTGTCTGGTTGTCACAGTTCATGATAATAGCCGGAATCGGTTTCTCGACCACTGGTAGGTCCATCAAGAGCTCACGTAGCCATTCTGCCTCAGCAGTAGCTGTGTCTAATGCTGTGAGTTCTGCCTCCATGGTTGACCTCATCAAAATGGTCTGTTTACAAGACCTCCATGATATTGCAGCGCCACCAAGGGTGAAGACATACCCACTCGTGGCCTTTATCTCATCAGCATCAGAAATCCAATTTGCATCACTATAACCCTCCAGTACTGGTGGGTATCCAGTATAGTGAAGTCCATAACTCATACTACCTCGCAGATAGTGCATTACTCGATCAAGTGCATGCCAGTGATCATTTCCCGGATTAGATGTAAACCGGCTCAATTTGCTTACAGCGAATGAGATGTCAGGCCTCGTAGCACTTGCTAAGTACATCAATGATCTGGGAATAACGTAATTGATCTTTGGCAATACTCTTATTCTTACGAAGTGTCATACTGGGATCATAAGGTGTTGGAGAAGGTTTACTTTCCATATAGCCGAAACGGCTCAAGACCTTCTCCACATAATGGGATTGCAAGAGGGTAATCCCATTCTCCCCTTTAATTATTTTGATGTTTAAGATTACATTAGCCTCTCCCAGATCTTTCATATCGAAATTCTTTGATAACAAAGACTTGACTTTATTGATCACATCAATGTTTGTGCCAAAGATCAATATGTCATCCACATATAAACACAATATAACTCCCTCACCCCCACCATAGCGATAGTATACACATCTATCGGCCTCATTAATGGCAAAGCCTGCAGTAGTTAAGGTTCTGTCGAATTTCTCATGCCATTGCTTAGGGGCTTGTTTCAGGCCATACAAAGATTTCAGCAACCTACACACCTTGTTCTCTTGACCTTTTATTACAAAACCTTCTGGCTGTTCCATATAGATTTCCTCATCCAACTCCCCATTAAGAAAAGCTGTCTTAACGTCCATCTGATGAACGAGAAGACCATTTGAGGCAGCCAAGGAAAGTAGTACTCGAATTGTAGTCAATCTAGCAACAGGTGAGTAAGTATCAAAGAAATATTTGCCTTCTTTTTGGGTGTAGCCCTTAGCCACAAGACGAGCCTTGTACTTTTCAATCGTACCATCAGGCCTAAGTTTCTTCTTGAACACCCACTTACAACCCATAGGCTTGCAACCATAGGGTCGATCTGTTACTTCCCAAGTCCTGTTAGTGAGAATGGAATCCATCTCACTATGAACAGCCTCTTTCCAATAATCTACATACGGAGATGCATATGCCTCGGAAATTGACTTGGGAGTATCGTCCACAAGGTATACAATGAAGTCATCACCAAAGGATTTTAACATCCTTTGTCTCTTGCTCCTCCTTGGAGCCTCACTTTGTCATCCTCCTCGGGACTTCGCTCAAGTGGTTGTTCATCATACTCAATAGGTGGGGTAGGTTTAGGAGGTATCTCATAAGAAAATCTAGAAGTGTTATGCATATCTTTCATAGGAAATAAATTCTCAAAGAATGTGGCATCTCTAGACTCTATAATTGTGTCCACAAGCATGTCTGCGGTACTTGATTTAACCACTAAGAATCTACAGGCGGTACTCCTCTCCGAGCATATCCTAGAAAGACACAATCAACCGTCTTAGGTCCAAGCTTGCACTTTTTAGCAATTGGTACATTGACTTTCGCCAAGCATCCCCAAGTGCGTAAGTAAGAAAGTGATGGTTTTCTCCCAACCCACTCCTCATAAGGGGTTTTATCCTTATTCTTGTTTGGAACTCTATTCGGGACATGACTTGCGGTCAACAAGGCCTCCCCCACCATGCCTTGATAACCCAAGCAGTGTCTAACATGGTATTTACCAAGTCAGTCAAAGTGCGGTTCTTTCTTTCGGCAACGCCGTTTGATTCCGGTGAATAGGGAGGCGTCCTCTCATGAATAATTCCATGTCCCTCACAAAATAAGTCAAATTGATTAGGATAATACTCTCCACCATGATCTGATCTAATTCGTTTGATTTTTCTTTCTAGTTGGTTCTCAACCTCTGCCTTATAGACTTTAAAATGATCTAGAGCCTCATCTTTAGATCGTAATAGATACACATAACAAAATCTAGATGCATCATCAATTAAAGTCATGAAATATCTTTTTCCACCCTTCGTCAACACACTATTCATCTCACAAAGATCGAATGAATGAGTTCTAATGGTGCCAAGTGTCTTTCCTCAACCGCCTTATGAGGCTTCCGAGGTTGCTTAGATTGCACACAACTATGGCACTTCGAACCTTTGATGATGGAAAAATTTGGAATTAACTCCATACTAGAAAGCCGACTCATAGTACCAAAATTTAAGTGACATAATCTCGAGTGCCAAAGACTAGCATCATCATTTATATTGCCACAAATATGGTTTACAGACTTGTTGCTACAATCATCAAGGGAAAAACGGAACAAGCCCCACACTCATAACCTTTACCAATAAACAGACCATATTTAGACAGGACTACTTTATTGGACTCTAATACCACTTTAAACCCCTCTCTACATAGAAGGGTGCCGCTAACAAGATTCTTGTTGATAGATGGTACATGCTGTACGTTCTTTAGTTGCACAATTTTTCCAGAAGTAAACTTCAAATTAATCGTGCCTACACCTCGAACAGAAGCATGCGACCCATTTCCCATCAACACGGAAGATTCTTGGGTGACCTGATAAGAAGTGAACAAGGACTTATCAGCACATACATGAACATTAGCACCCGTGTCAAACCACCAATCGGTAGAACGACACACTGAAAGAACAATGGGTAAGTTGCCATACTCGGATGTTCCATCTCCAGTGTCGCTAGTGGTCACGACATTTACTGACTTCTTTTGTTCCTGACTAGCCTTTCTTCCTTTGCGGTTTGGGCAATCCTTTGCCCAGTGACCGATCTCACCGCACACAAAGCAAGGCTTGTCCCCAATGTTCTTCTTCTTCTTCTTCTTAAAAGTGGTGGTTTTGAAAGGCTTTGTTTTCCCTTTGTTCTTGCCATGAGGGGACTTCTGCACCAAGTTGGCGCTAGGCTGACCCTCGTCTCCTCTAGGGTACTTATCCTTTGCCCGAGCTTTCTCCTCAACATCAAGAGACGCGATTAAGCTCTCAACAGATATCTCTTGCCTCTTGTGTTTCAAGGCAGTGGCAAAGTTGCTCCAGGAAGGAGGCAACTTGGCAATAATACCACCAGCCACAAATTTGTCAGGCAAAGTACACTTGAGGAGCTCAAGTTCCCTCATGATGCACTGTATTTCATGAGCCTGCTCAACTACAGATTTATTCTCAACCATCTTGTAGTCATGATAGGTCTCCGTAATATACAATGCACCGCCTGGGTCAGTTGCACCGAACTTAACATTTAGTGCATCCCACAACTCCTTTGCGTCTGTTATGTGCATATACACATCTACCAGACGATCGGCAAGAACGCTTAGAACGCATCCTACAAAGAGCGTGTTGGCATCCTTGAACTCTTTCTCCTTATCTGGAGTTAGGGTTCCTTCAGGCTTGCCTTCCGCAACCCAGTAGACATTCATAGCAGTTAGCCACAGGGTGACCTTTGCTTGCCACCTTTTAAAGTGCACACCGGTAAATTTCTCCGGCCTCAGCGCATCGGCAAATCCAGCCATCGTTAAACCAAAGTGCCTAGAATAAGGTTTTTGGGATGTTGGAAGTTTAGGCACTTTTTGATTTAATTTAATTCCAGAATATATCATGACAATAACTACATAAATGATGACTATGAACCACATGTTGAAATAGTAAGAACAAACTTACCGATCTCTCTCGAAGAAGCCAACGGTTGACGAAGACGTCTTCACGATCACCGTTTCTTAAGAACTCAATGAAGATGTTGTCGAAGTCCTTGCCGAAGTCGATGAAGAAGCCAAATGAGCGATCGCGTTAAACGCTTCCCAAAAACCTTATTCGCCCTCTCCCGCGGGATCTCAAGGACGAGGGTTTCGAGACTCGCTATCCCTAACAACATTGCACGTCGTCGCAGGATGGGGCAAACTACTTGTGGCAACTCGAACTAGGGAACCGGCAAACACTTGTGTTCTCACTATTGATTGTATGGCATTACTTGTGTCATCCCAATGACCCATGCAAGTCTATTTATAGACTTACGAACCGTCATATGAGAAGGATCTAGAGTGCAACTCATACTTATCTAGACAACTCATACTCATCTAGACATTAGCTAAGATTCATGCATTTACAACTCATTATCAAGTTCAATTTGCCTTTCTCCTTATCAAGCATGTAGATGTTTCTACCAACATCATGAGTTATCTACATCTTTCATGCATCATGTGATTAGCAAATCCAAATTGATTCCATACTCATGAGATTAGTCAAATCCAAATTGACTTTCTCTTCATGAGATTAGTAGAATCCAAATTGACTTCCTCACATGCTTTGGGCCTTTGAGATCTTTTTTTCGGACTCCCGAAAGGAGCGCTGTACTGCACCATGATCGTGTGTACACCACCCAAATGCGGCATGCATAACCAGCAAAAGGGTCAAGCGCTTACACCCAATGTGGTTAGTGAGGACCGGTAAGCGAGTGCCGCTTTTGGTCTGATGATGCCGACAATCCCGAAACCTCCCATTCCCGCACGTTATAAGCAATGTAAGCAGCCAATAAAACCAAAGGTAAGGTTGCTGTAGGCATGGCAAAAACCAAGAGGCTTAACTAGACTATATAATCCAGCTGCTTGGCCCCTAGCACGGGCAAAATTTATGATCCACCTAACAAATATACGGCCGTATTGTTGTTTAAAAGGGTGTTTTACGGCGCTATGATCCAAGCAGTGCTATATATACACAACAGCCCACTGCCGAGCAAAGCCATGTCAGTCAATACAAGCCCCACCCCGTTTCAAAACCAGGGTTGATAGGAATGAGAGGGGTCAGGAAGGGAGTCAGTGCTAGTCCTCCCGTTTCAGTTGTGAGCCCCGAGCAAATAGGCGCAGCCAGGGTCAACTCGACTGCTTAAGCAAAAGCAGCAAGCACGCAATAGCAGAGATGCGTAGAATCGCGCGCCTCCCTATCGCCAAGAATGACTGGAAGCTCCAGCTCCTACACGACGACTAGCCCACATTCGGGAGTCCGGCCCACAGCAAGTGTGGGGCAAACATAAGGCCTGGGATCTAGTCAACTGCTGCGGTTCAGTGCTCTACCTGCCTATAAACAAAAAAGGACACAAGCACGCTCATATGGGTGTTGGAAGCCGAATCCTACCACTTCGAGATAGGACTCAACCGGCTTCAGCCAATAGGGCCATACAGAGTTCCATTCAGTGGCTGTGCAGAGCGATTATGCACTTTGTAACAACCATGACAAACTCTAAGTGAAAACAAACGCTGGAGGGCTTACCGAAAAGTTTTCCCGAATGCGCCCTCCACCGCTCAAATTCGGGGGGGGGGGGTGGCGCTCTAAGACTCCATGCAACGCTGGAGGGCTTAACGAAAAGTTTTCCCGAATGCGCCCTCCACCGCTCAAATTCGGGGGGGCGGTGCTCTAAGACTCCACGCAACGCTGGAGGGCTTAACGAAAAGTTTTCCCGAATGCGCCCTCCACCGCCCAAATTCGGGGGGGCGGCGCTCTAAGACTCCATGCAACGCTGGAGGGCTTAACGAAAAGTTTTCCTGAATGTGCCCTCCACTGCTCAAATTCGGGGGGGCGGCGCTCTAAGACTCCACGCAACGCTGGAGGGCTTAACGAAAAGTTTTCTCGAATGCGCCCTCCACCGCTCAAATTCGGGGGGGCGGTGCTCTAAGACTCCATGCAACGCTGGAGGGATTAACGAAAAGTTTTCCCGAATGCGCCCTCCACCGATCAAATTCGGGGCGGCGCTCTAAGACTACAAGTAAACAGTTCATTGAGAACTTCCTTGGTCGAATGCGTCTTTCTCTGGTCAATTTCGGGGGAGTAAAGACAAGAACGCGAATATGTAGAAAAACAACCGAATAGCTAAATAACAGTCGAATATGGTAGCACACCACAAAAGGTAGTTAAATTGTTCAAAGGTTCCCCGAACCCTGGCCACGCAGGGCCGCAAGCACGGCCATGCAGGGCCAAACAAGTCAGACTTAAGTTCTTGAAAAATAAAACCGAGTAGTTCAAGCATCGGCCGCAGTTTCATTGGCAGCTGATTGAAGTTGAGGCGCGCTCGCTTCGGTGGATGCTGTCGCGGATGAGTTGACGGCGCCGGCCGGATTGCCCTGTGTAGCACTTTCGGGTGCAGGGGTCATCTCCAGGGATCGCATCACGCTGGAGGACGGAGTGCTAGCAGCGGCGGCCGCTTCGCGCTCGTCCCTGGCCCTGATGTAGGCCATAACTCGATCACGGATAATGGCCTCCTCTTTCTCATCCCCCTAAAACAAAGAAACGCGAAAGTGGTCAAGTCAATCACAAGTTACCCAACCGGGCCCGTCAAAGAGCAATCACATTCGGCGTTTTTCTTGTACTTACCTCCGCTACACTCAGCGCCGCGCATAGCAGGCTCATGTTGCGGCCGCCACAGCTCCAGAAGCCGCTGAAGAACTTCACTGCTGTTTCATGCACATCCTTATCCGGGACCTAGAAACGATCCACGTCATCTGGAGCCGGCAGCGCTTCCGCATGCGGGCAGCCCGCGTCTTTCAACGCCTTCCACAAGGCACAGACAGTTTCAAGGGCAGCCCAGCGGTGCCCGATAATGGGCTCCACCACTTCATCGCCAACCCCGGCAACCAGGCGCGCGAATATGGCAGCGGCCTGGCTGAGCTCGTGAAGCTGCTGGCGGCGGGCGGATTTCTGCAGCTCGTTCTGGGTGTTCCGTTCGGTCCTGGCTGTGCGGGCGTCAGCTTCGGCTTCCTCACGTGCCGCTTTCTCCCGATCAAGATCGGAGCGCGCTTGAGCCAGTTCGTCCTTCAGCCTGCGCACCTTGGCCTCGCTTTCGGTGAGTTTGGACTCAACGAAAGCGACCGCGGCGTAGTCTTGCTTGGCAAGGGCGGCGCTTATAACAGATTGCTGCAAAACGATAGTGAATGAGAATTCAACAGCCCGATAGGGAAACAAGATCGAGTGTATGAGGTAGTTGACTTACAGAAATGGCGTGGAAGTTGATGGCAGAGAGGAGCTCCAGACGATCCACCTTCGCCAAATCCCTTTCGGTGGTGGTGGTCGAAAATGACGTGCTACATGAATCCACGAAAGCGACACCTGCCGCGCCCGGCAGCACGCCGCTTGCGTGGCAGTCCACCCCCGCAATTAAGCGAGCGTCCGAAGCCGCCCCTAGAGCACGAGCAAGTTGGTAAGTCCTTTCATGGTCTGGGCTCGTCTCTTCGGGAGATGAGCACCCCGGATACACGCGCATTTGGTCGCACTCGTTTGGGGCTCGCTCTAAGGAGAGTTTGCCGTGTCCAAACAGAGCGCAAGCCGCGATTTCGGGGGTCATGTGACTCTGCTCACAGTGAAAGCGGGACTTACCAGACTTCCTGGCCAGATTGGGGCTCTGGTCCGAAAGAGTGCGGGCGGTTTCGGTAGCGGCAGGTGGCGGCATGGAAGCAGGCGCGTTAGTGGCCGATGGTGCTCCCGCGGCCTTGTGCCTCTTTGTCATTTCAAAAACACCCCCGGAGGCATCAGCTGGCCTTTTGAAGCTGAGGCCAAGGGTGCTTAACGTCAGCTGCGCTTTCGGTGGCAGGCGGCACGGGTCCGAAATTTTCTTACGTGTTCCGGCCATCGAGCTGGAACCGCCGATATCGTCCTGCAAAACAAAGCCAGAAGTTATCGTGTTAGCCTGCTTTTGTCGAAAAGTGAATCTAACAACAAAGCCCTAATGCGCAGCCTGCTCTACCGTTTTGGCAGGCAAAGGTTCAACAACCCCCAAGAAGTCCAACAAGAATTTAGCACTGTGCTTCAGCGGTTTGGTCCATAATCGCCCGGCCATTTCACGGCATACCTGAACATCACAGGGTTCCGGCTCAGGTCGCTCCTGACTTTGCTGGGCGCGCTTCTGTTTCTAGGCGGCAACGGTGCTGGCGCCCCGAATGGGCACGGAAGGAGCCGGGCGCGGAACAGGAGGCGGCCGGCGAGCCCCCGACCCGGAGCCGCTTGGAACATCGGCACCCATCTCAGGGTCACCAGCACCGTTCTTAGCTTTTGCCACCCTTGGAACCGGAGCTGGCCTCTCCGAATATGCAATGCCCATGCAATCTAGCACACTATTCTTTCGGGGCGAGTTTCCAAGTTGGCGTAGTTTCTTCTTGTGCTCCCGGTCACCGTATGGCCCGCACAATCGGGTGGCCATCTTCTCCAGCGCAACGACATATTCGGCATCCGAGTTGAAATGATCAGGGCGCTGGAGAAGAAAGTCGGGACCACGATAGCCATCGATGTCCCTTATGGGCTCGAACTTAACCGTCTCACACAGCGGCCACTCGTCTATCGCGATCATCTCCTCGGCCAAGTCACGGCTGGTCTGCCGGCTGGCGGTCAAGGCATACGCTTCCGCGGCAGCAGTGTCGGACGGCCCGAAAGCGGTTTGAGCTGCATGCTTCTCTCCGATCATGATGGTCATCATTGACACCAAGGGATTTGCCCAACGGCGCTTTACTCGCTGCGCAGCTTCCACCTCTGCATCCGTGGCAACCCGAATATAGAACCAGTACTTATTCCAATCCTCCCATTTCTCCTTGAAAGTGGGCACCAAGCAATTCTGTTCCTGTCCTGGGGCAGGCACGAAGTTGTAGGAGCCGTATTCGGTGCGAATATTTGGCCAACCATCAACCTTCCCAACCTTTGAGTGGAAGTGGGTGCTGTGCAATTTCGCGAAATGGGTGGCACTGGGCTCATGACCCATCATCTTCATGGCCATCGCGTATATGCTGAGCCGTGCGATGGCATTCGGGGTCAGGTGGTGAATCTGCAGGCGATACCGCTCAAGAACAGTGTCGAAAAACGGAACCAAGGGGAACCGCAATCCGGCAATGAAAAAGTCCCGAAAAACCACCGCCTCATATGGTCGTAGTTTCGGAGTAGTTTCATCCCCACGGCTGTTTTCGCGCTCAAGTGCGCTGAGAATCCCGCTGCGCTGATAATAGTTGAGCTGGTCTTCGTCGATTTTGGAGCGGCATATAATGCCAGTGTGTTCCTTGATTTTAACCCGGTGGCTTCTGTGGGCCATGCCAGATTCAGCTCCATCCCCCCCTTCTGTCGTTGTGGCTGCCGAGCTCCCTTCGGCTTCCTCGTACTCAGCTGAGTCGGCGTATTCGTCATGCGCAATTCTAGCGCTCCCTTGGCCACTCACGGTGGCGTCAGTGATTATGTCCTCGACAGGCTCAACTATCGCGGGCGCAAAGGCGCGAATAGGTTCAACGAATTCGGGGGCACCCAGGCTGGCCTCAGAACCCTGCGACATGGTTCTCGATCCGGCTTGGGCAAGTTGGGCCGCCAGTTCAGCGCAAAAAGCCGAAGCGCCGGAGCTGCCAGTAGAGCAAGGTGCAGGTCCGTTGGCGGTTCCGGTTGAGTTTCCAGGCGATGAGTTTTCGGACATGCTAGGTGCTCGCGTCAAGAGGGGATCCGGGCTTCCGAGCTAAAATAAGAAACGAAAACGTGTTCAATACGCCGCAAGCGATCAGCCCTTCTGACCCCAAACCATGGCCCCTTTGCCCCGAAAGCTTGGCTAGCAAAATGTAAAACGAAAGTGCAAAGTCAGACCTTACCGAATGGGGAGGAGAACTGTCGGATGCGGAGACCGAAAGGGGAACTCCCGGACGCGGTAGCGGCAGGTAAGCAGGTAAGCCGACGCATCATTTCACGTGAATCGAGGCGCCAGTTCGCGCCTAAAAAAAAACTGTCCCCTCATCCTGGGGGCGGCGCTGGCACATTCGGCGCGGACAAATTCGGTGTGACGAAAAATATTGTCGGCTTTGCCCGGAAGGGACAGCCCTTCTGGACAAGGCCGGAGGGCTACTGTTGGGGGCAGGGGTGGAATTGGCCACCCCGTCCCCTCTGTTTATGTGCGCCTCTTGTGTTTGATGCATGCAGGCAGGGCCGAAAGCGCGGGCAGGCGCACATTTGGCATCAACGCCAGGCGCCGGGACGGAATCGTCGATAGCGTGGGCAGGCGCGCATTCGGCGTGAACACCAGGTGCTGGGACGGAATCGTCGATAGCGCGGCCAGGCGCGCATTCGGCGTCGACGCCAGGCGCCAGGACGGAATCGCCGATAGCGCGGGCTGGCGCGCATTCGGCGTGAACATCGGGCACCAGGACGGAATCCCCGATAGCGCGGCCAAGCGCGCATTCGGGGTCGACACCAGGCGCCAGGACGGCATCAGCAACGGGCGCAGGGCTGGAAGCCCCGATGGTATGGGCTGACGCGCATTCGGCCCAACTGTGGACGCATTCGGCTGCCCAGCAGGAAGATGGCCCGAATGTGCGCTGGTCGGTGATTGGCCAACAAGGGTGGGCCCCCGGGGCCGTTTACTTGTCTGCCCCTTGTCGGTCATTCCTGAACGTTGAAACTAGGGTAGCTAGGGGCATTTTTGTACAAAGCACGGCACGACTTCCTATAAATATACCCTTCAAGGGACGTTGTAGGGGACGTCTGGACTCCGTGCGTTTTTAGCCGGAGAACAAGGAATATAAGGTCCGTGTCGTTTGTTTTGTTTTGTAGTTTTGTTTTCCGGTTTTTCCTGTTCTGGTCCTTTAAGGGGTTCGACCCTAAGGGGCTGGAACAACACATTGCTCATCAGCATCTGCACGTGCTCGAGCTGCAGCTTCATATAAATCATAAGAACAAGCATTAACAATAGGATGGTTAATCAAATCAATATATCATATGACAGGCAAACTTGTATTGCTCGTATGATTCATGATTACAAATATAGCATGTTATATATTCAAAACAAATTGCAACTTCTCAATTCACATTGCAAGTGAACTAAAAGCCATCCAAAAGGCAAGTAACATGCTTAGGCCTGTTTGGCACGGCTACACTTCACCTTTGAAGCTATTTTTAATAGCTTCAGCTCCATAAACAACTCTACTAGTGGAGCTAAATCCGTTTTGATAAACTGTTTGGCAAAACAACTTCACATATAGTGTTCCTTAAAATATGCTCTCACAAAATGCCACGTAGGATGAGGTGAAAACAGGATAAGCTACTATTTTTAGCTCCTTCCTACCCCGCAGCTCTATGGGAGCATATATATTTTTTGGAGCTTCTTCAATGGAGCCATTTTTATTTTACCCCTGTTTGACGAAAACAGCTCCAAACAGCTTCTAAAGCCGCTAGAGAAGCCCTGCCAAATGGGGCCTTAGTATTATGTCTATACGAAACAATTCCACCTGCAGCGTAACGAGCAACACCCCCAACCCCATCCCGCCCCATCCAACCGCCACCCCACCAGGGCACTCGTTGGACGCTTGGAGTAGCCACCTCATGAAACATCCTCAATTTTCCACGAAGGGAAAACCTCACAGAATGATATACAACAGTCGATAATCAATTCCATACATCGAATTATAAGTCTAAAGAGTACAATAGAGGGGTTTACAATAATATTTACAACGCCGCAAGGCGTAAACAAAGTATCTCTAACATCCAGAACAGCTTGTGAAGGCGGAAGTAACGCGGAAGCAACTCCAAACTCCAACTTGAGCGCAGGCATGAGACCTTCTAATCCATTTGACATCTCTGAGAAGCAGGAAAATCTGCACACCGCCAGATGTGTGCAGGCCCTGGTCAGCACCGAATGATCTTTAGTGGAAAAGAGAAATTAAAGGGATCTGGCGATCCTATAGTTTGGCTGTGGTTTGCATCCTAGCGCGTGCAAAATAGCAACAAGTAGTAATAGTAATAATAATAATAATAATCATGTTTAACACATTCCCATTCCCACACGCATACATCCCATCCATCCCAAATCCATCTCAAGTCCATCTCTAGTCCATCTCAAATCCATCTCCACATCTCCATCACCTTATCTCACACTCAAGTCGGCAGGCCAACTCCCTCTCAGCCTGTCTCAAAGGCCCGCAGCCACAAACCAAGGCTCACGGCCTGAATACTCTCTCGGGGAAGGTAGAACACTCCTCTCACTAGTCGACAGAAACGTAGGTCACAGAATGGCCATAACCGAGGCCGCGGTATGCGCATAGATCGATCAACTCTGCAGAGTGTGTACACTGTACCCACCGAGATCACCATCATCGGCATGTGCCTTTGCCTAGGTGACGCGGACGACCTTCTAACCTGGACAATACCATCTTGCCACCCGGCCCTAGAAAGTAACGGCTTACCGAACACACGGGACCGGGATCACGAAGAACCGGCTTCCCCTCCAATGGTACTGTTGAATAGAATGGTACAGGCTCACCACATACCATTCCCCCTCAACTACAAGCAGCAATGGCATCGTCCAGTCTAGTCGAACTTCCGTCTCTTGCGAAAGCGAGAGCGAGTGGTGTGTACGAAAGTTCCGTGGTTCCGGTTCTCCCGATATATCAGTCCTTAGGTAGGACTAGACAGGATATCTTCATACAGGGTTTGAGTTTACCGTGCCACCATAGCACCTCCTTCCCGAGGGCTCTCCACACTAGGAAATTCTCCTTAAGTCACGTATCATCTATCCCGAGGGCTCTCCACCCGGGGTCTTCTCAAGTCTCATGTACCTGCCACAGGTACCTCTCATCGGGATGCCTAGGATGCACCCCCGGCAAGACTCGTCTTAGGGCCCGCCCTCAAGACTCGTCGTCGATCCTGTCCAGTCGACTCAACCCTCACCCTCCACGCACCCAAGTCACACGCACAATACCTCCAGATCCTCACCACCAAGTCCACCCAAGTCTAGCATCCCAAGCCAAACCATTCCCGGGGTTCACCACCCGCATCACATCACAGATACAATGCGAAGTGGAGTTATATAATAATAAGTATGGTGATGTAAAGAGAGAGGTAGTAATATAAAGTGCGAGCGCAAAAGCAGGGTAGCATGGTGAAGGGTTTCAATCAAGGTAAATATGGCTCAAGCAATAGCATGCATCAATATACTAGCAAAGGAATAAATATAAAGCGCTAGCAGTTCTATTAATTATGCAATGTCTAATAGGATTATCTAAAAGAAGGTGCTGCCATGACACCTGCGATGTCGAGGAAGTAGTGGTACGAATCTGATCGTAGTGGTACAGGTCCTCCTCCGTAGTCGTTCAGCAGGTTCACGCCCTCGAGTTTGTAGTCTCCATCCTCGGATCGTTCCTCGCCCGAATCGATTCTGAAACCGAGTCGCGTTAGCGACTCCTATAGAAACCACAAAGAACCAAATGAATATCAAA
Source organism: Themeda triandra (assembly GCA_018135685.1). Classification (NCBI taxonomy): domain Eukaryota; kingdom Viridiplantae; phylum Streptophyta; class Magnoliopsida; order Poales; family Poaceae; genus Themeda; species Themeda triandra. Next base: position 380,510 of record JAENPR010000188.1, read on the forward strand.
AAGATCCAAATGCACTCAAACATAGGCTCATGAGATAAAGCTCGATTTTAGATGATTTCCATATAAAGATCATTATTTTTGGAGCTCGTATGAATTAGTTATGAATTTCCGAAGTTTAATCAGTATTCAGGAAAAGAAAAGAGGCAGATTAATATGGGGTCGACACGTGTCAGTCACTGGTTAGGCCACGTGGCATCTGCGTGTCTGCTGACGTGGCTGTGGGACCACGGTGACGTCATCGATGATGTCACCGTTGACCGGGTCAACACTATGGGCCGGTAGCGGGCCGCGCAGGGCCGGTTCAGGGCTGGATATGACGGCACCGAGCCAGATCTTGGGCCTATGGCTTCCAGGACTCAAGGAAGAGGTCGATGCGGCGGCTCGCGAGCTATGGTGTGGCGGCGCTCCAGAGCATCGCCTATGGCGGCGTGGTCCAAGGGGAGTAGGGCGTCCAAGGGTCGTTATCCGGGTATAGCGTGCGCATGGTGCTCGTCTTGATGCGGCGCACACGGTGGTCACGACCTTGGGGCTCCATAGGTCCGTCCAGTGGTCAAGGTAGGGCCTCGCCGCGGCATGGCTTGGCGAGTTCATGGCGGCAGCGGCAACCACGCTGATATCATCCAACACCGGTGGCTCGTTTGGGCTTGCTGGTCTCGTGTGTGTGCGTGCAAGTGTCCGGGAGCGGTAGAGCTCCCTCGCAACGCCGTGCCCGAGGCAGGAGCACGACGGCGACTATGGTGGGTCCGTGGCCGGGAAAAACATGGTCGGAGAGGGAAAACGGGATGGCAACGGCTGCTCACCGACGTGTAGGCGAGCAACAGCGCGGTGCGGCGTAGTCGTAGGCGAGCTCGCGATACTCGTTTCTCCGGCGTGGCCTCCCCCTCCCGGTGGCGGCGTCCTTCTTCTTCGAGTCCGGCAGCGGCTCTGGCTTCTCTCCGGCGACGGCTGTTGCTCCTTCTTCTTCCCTCCGCCTCCTCACTTCTCCCTCCTTTCTTGGCTCGGTGCTGATGGTGGTGCAGAGGAGCTCTACGGTGGGCGTGGCCACGATCGGCGGCGAAGCAGCGGCTTTCGGGCGAACTTCTCTCTCTCCAAGTCCAGCGGCGCTCCGCCGGTTCCTTCTCCCCACCTTCTTCTTCTCCTCCCCTCCTCCTACTCCAATTCGGTGTCGCGTGGTTGTGTTCTAGGCCGCGAGGTGGTGGCAGACAGAAATCCGGAACCCTAGCGCGTCGGGGTCGGTCTTTTATAGAGCGGCAGCTATCCATGGTGCTCGGGAGGTCACGGTGGATGGCGATCGCGGCCGGTGCTTGATCATGCGGCTCCTGGTACCCCGAGCAGTTGCTGTCGAGGCTTGAGTGGGCTCCGGCTGCCAGTGGGAGCGGCCAATTTGGCTTCACGGCCAAGGAAAGGCAGGGGACAGCGGCATGTGCGCCGCGAGGCCGTTGGCGCACGGAGCAAAAGGGTCACGGCCGTGGGTGCGATGTGGCCAGAGATGTCGGCCCAGGTGGCGGTGCCCACAGGCGTCCATGTGGCGGGAGCGTGGATCGGGCGGCTGGGCGAGGTGGCATAGCCGCTACGCTGCTCTGCTCTCCGGTCAATAGTGGAGTATGACGCAAGGGAGACCTGGCTTATGACATGCGGGCCCTGCTTATCGGCGTCACAGGGAGGGGCAGGCGCACCTGGCTGGTTGCCATGTCCGGTTGGGCCGCTGCGTCCGTGGTACTGGGCCGGGATCGGCTGTTGGGCCGGTCAGGAAAATGGAGGAGAGAGGTAGCAGGCTGGGCCGATTTGGTGTTGCGGGTTGGAGAAAAAGAAAGAGGGGAAAGAGAGTAGCGGGCCGGGCTAGGGTGTGTGGACTGCTTTCCTCTTTTCTTTTTCATCCATTATTCTTTTGCTTTTCTATTTATATATTGCTTGATTATTTCAATGATCGAGTGTTTGTATGCTAGGCTTAATTAGCTTAAGTGTGTTTCCAATTGGGGATTAGCCAAGGGTCATAGGGTAAGTTGGGGTCCTATCCCCTATATATAATGATATTTATTACTAGGATTTGTTTGGACAAATATTTATTAGCTCACTTAATAAATATTTGTTGTGTTTACTAACATCACAAAGATCCAAGAAGAACCAAATCACAAGTATTAACATTATACATATATGAATGCATAATTAGGGAATTAAACCCCATATGTTGACAAATTATGCAAGTGCGATCCACATATGTGATAGATGATGTAATGCTTAGTTGAGTAGATGACCTATCATGAGTTCCACTTATGCTTAAGCTATGGTGGTTCACTATATGTATGGTCATGTCGTGATCAAATAGGTAAGGTTCTCTACATGACAAGCATCAAACATGGATTTATTTAGAAAAAATTTTGTAGTTGGAATTTTTGTGTTTAGTGAATTTTTTGGGTTGTTACAGTCCTACCCCCTTATCGGAATCTCGTCCTCGAGATTTAAGGTGTGTAGTACTACATGGGAGGTAAGGTGAAGTCTAATCATCATCTAACTACTTGTTCCATGTAGCTTGTTGGGGTTACTCCAGGTGGATCTTAGGATTTCCAAAGGAACACTTCGAGAATACTCTGGTAGTTGCACCGGTAGGGAGTGTGGTTGATGTATGGAAGGATCACAGATTAGTTTAGACTAGATCAGGTTTTGCTAGTTTAAGAGGTGTGCTTTAGGCTCCTGATTTCAATCCAGGGTCTAGTGGGTTATGGGTCTACCACACTTCTGCTGTGCTACTTTGATAAGCGTAGATAACCTCCATGTCTTCTGTCTGGGTAGGCATTCTCTAAACTGAGATGATCATCTGGGCCACAGGATGTGGTAAAGTGGAATTTATTGAGACGAGTCATAAAAAGGGCGAGGCTACTCCTAACCTACTTTTCTAGGGCTTGTTGGGCGAAGTGTAGAAAGAACAATTGATAAAGATAAATTGATGATGGATGGGGCTAGCTCATATTCATGGTAGACCAAATTCTGGTACAAATATGGGGGATCATACATGAACTTGAGATACTAGATAAGACATCATTGAAGTCTCAGCTTGAATTGTAGATCATACATTCTCCATATCAGGGGACACTATGTGTTGCCAGGTGGTTAAGTTGAAAGCGGGCAGCTCGAGTAGCACTCCGAATCTTCTTGGCTGAACCTTGAATTGGCTTGAACCGGATCTCAGCTGGTGGAGTGTTGTAGTTCCTCGGACAGTTGATGACTCTGTGACCCAGTTTACCACAACCAAAACAAGTGAGAGGCTCACTGCTTGTAGGGGTTGGCAGAGCGGCCTTCTGGTTGCCAGGTCTTGGTGCAGAGCGAGTCGGTGCAGGATGTCTAGATATGGGATGAGTATGAGTATGGCGAGTCTGTGTAGAATGGTCCTGAGCGAGGTGATCCAGAGTGAAATGGTCCTGAGTAGGGTGAGAGTAGTCAGTGGTGTAGGTACCGTCATACCAACTCGAATCAGGTACATCCTCCTTGACGTAGCGAGTGCGGTCTGTCGAAGGTGCATCTTCACAGTACCTCTTGAGATCAGAAAAGCGGAACGATTCCTTTAATCTGTGCTTCTTTTCCTTGTATTCCTTGATAGCTTCCATGCGGTCTCTCTCGATCTGGATGCATCTGTCGATCAAGTCTCGTAGAGTGTAACTCTTGACACCACTAAGGCTCAACTTGATCTTTGAGTTCAGTCCTTTCCTATAGTAGTAAACCTTTTCCTTCTCATCTTTCTTGACTGCAGGGAGTGCATAGCGTAGCAAGTTAGTGAAGCGTGTTGTGTACTCGCATATCTTGTCCTTGCCCATTCTGATGTCATGGAACTCTTCAGTCTTGGCTTCAAAGACTCCTTCAGGAATGTGGTGCTCAATGAAAGCTTCCACAAACTCTTCCCAGGAGATGTTGGCAGGGTTCTGGTGTGCACCACAGTAGCTATCCCACCAGTCACGTGGAGCACCTGTGAGCTGGTGGGTGGCGATTGTAACACGCTCCTCATCATCAGTGCACTTTATCACATTAAGCTTCTTCTCAATCTCCCTAAGCCAGTCATCAGCTGCGAGAGGTTCAGGGTCAGTTCCATCATAGGTGGGTGGCCTGAGCTTTATAAATCCTTCCAACTTCCGCTGAAAGTCATTGGGTGGATAGCGATTCAGCACGTCCTCGACAAGAGTCTCCATGAGGTGCGTCTGCTGAGCCATTACTTCAGCCAGAAGGGGTGGTTGATGGTCTTCTCCCGCTACATCACCAGTGGGTGGTGGCGGAGGCGGAGCAAGATCTCTTCCGATAGAGGCCCCATCAGGCGAACCACGACCGAAGGGGTTACCATGCTGCAGAGAAGGAGTGCGAGGTTCCACACGTCCGCCATGATGAACATATCCACGTCTATGACCAAGTGCACGACCACGGATGATCGGTGCAGGGGAAGGAGCACTGTGGTTCCTCAGGCGTTCAGAGCGACGGGTCATCATCTGGGTGCAACGGTCCCAAATATTAGTGAAAGTGATATGACTTTTTAGCAATTTAATGTAATAAAGCAATTTAAACAATTTAAAACATTTTAAGCTAGTCCTACACTCAATCAAAGATGCAAGAAGAACCATAAAATGCGATAAAATCCAAACACTCATTACATTGGGTTTAGTCACAAGGCGATATCCTTCGTAGCTATGCGTAGGTATCTCATGGTGGTAGACATTCTACTCTACTCATGGTATGACTTGTAGCTAAATGGGGTTCATCTTCATTCCTCTACCTACCCCCTTATCATGATGGGTCTTGTCTATAGAGTGAAACTGGTGGAGTAAGGGACTTTCTTCAAATTTTTTCTATCAGACACTTGGGTCTAGGTGTGTTCGGCTTCATCCCATTACCCTATGGCACTATTGGAGGCATCGAGGGCATGGGTGATAGACGTTAGGGGGCCATGCTTGAGGAGTTCGTATGCATCTTGTGTCACAAATTGACGAGTTGCATGTGCAATAAGCTGCACAACGGTAAAGATAGTGGTTTCCGACACATGAATGGTTTAGACCTTCGCTGTGGCACCTCTGCGCTTGGGAGAATTTGTAGAGTCACCATGTAGCAGACTTCGTCGCCTCTAGGCACTATCCATTTGTGGCACGTCTATTGTTACATGTCTTCAGAGACTCCTTACTCTTGAAGCACTTCTTGAAGGACTTGGGCGTATCCTTCGTGATACTCGAGGTAGAAGAACATGCTTTCAAAGCTCATCACTTGCATAATTGGCCAAGTACATGGTCAGCAAGTCCATTTCAAGAGGTAAGCCATGCACAAAGTGGTGCAAGGTCGGTAATATAACCGAAAGAAGGGCTGGATCAACCTATTCTATCGTCTAATCCTGAGGGTCTCGTCCTAGGGTCAAGCCTGGAGCTGATACCAACTGAAACATCCTCAATTTTCCACGAAGGGAAAACCTCACAGAATGATATACAACAGTCGATAATCAATTCCATACATCGAATTATAGTCTAGAGGGGTTTACAATAATATTTACAATGCTGCAAGGCATAAATAAAGTATCTCTAACACCCAGAATAGCTTGTGAAGGCAGAAGTAACGCGGAAGCAACTCCAAACTCCAACTTGAGCGCAGGCACGAGACCTTCTAATCCGTTTGACATCTCTGAGAAACAGGAAAATCTGCACACCGCCAGATGTGTGCAGGCCATGGTCAGCACCGAATGAGCTTTAGTGGAAAAAAGAAATTAAAGGGATCTGGCGATCCTATAGTTTGGCTGTGGTTTGCATCCTAGCGCATGCAAAATAGCAGCAAGTAGTAATAGTAATAATAATAATAATAATCATGTTTAACACATTCCCATTCCCACACGCATACATCCCATCCATCCCAAATCCATCTCAAGTCCATCTCAAATCCATCTCCACATCTCCATCACCTTATCTCACACTCAAGTCGGCAGGCCAACTCCCTCTCGGCCTGTCTCAAAGGCCCGCAGCCACAAACCAAGGCTCACGGCCTGAAAACTCTTTCGGGGAAGGTAGAACACTCCTCTCACTAGTCGACAGAAATGTAGGTCACAGAATGGCCATAACCGAGGCCGCGGTATGCGCATAGATCGATCAACTCTACAGAGTGTGTACACCTGTACCCACCAGATCACCATCATCGGCATGTGCACTGCCTAGGCGATGCCGGACGACCTTCTAACCTGGACAATACCATCCTGCCACCCAGCCCTAGAAAGTAACGGCTTACCAGAACACACTGAGACCGGAATCAACAGTAACTGGCTACCCCTCCAATGGTACTGTTGAATAGAATGGTACAGGCTCACCACATACCATTCCCCCTCAACTCCAAGCAGCAATGGCATCGTCCAGTCTAGTCGATCTTCCGTCTCTTGCGGAAGCGAGAGCGAGTGGTGTGTACGAAAGTTCCGTGGTTCCGGTTCTCCCGATATTTCAGTCCTTAGGTAGGACTAGACAGGATATCTTCATACAGGGTTTGAGTTTACCGTGCCACCATAGCACCTCCTTCCCGAGGGCTCTCCACACCGGGAAATTCTCCTTAAGTCACGTATCATCTGTCCCGAGGGCTCTCCACCCGGGTCTTCTTAAGTCTCATGTACCCGCCACAGGTACATCTCATCGGGATGCCTAGGATGCACCCCCGGCAAGACTCGTCTTAGGGCCCGCCCTCAAGACTCGTCGTCGATCCTGTCCAGTGGACTCAACCCTCACCCAACACGCACCCAAGTCACACGAACAATACCTCCAGATCCTCACCACCAAGTCCACCCAAGTCTAGCATCCCAAGCCAAACCATTCCCGGGGTTCACCACCCGCATCACATCACAGATACAATGCGAAGTGGAGTTATATAATAATAAGTATGGTGATGTAAAGAGAGAGGTAGTAATATAAAGTGCGAGCGCAAAAGCAGGGTAGCATGGTGAAGGGTTTCCATCAAGGTAAATATGGCTCAAGTAATAGCATGCATCAATATACTAGCAAAGGAATAAATATAAAGCGCTAGCAGTTCTATTAATTATGCAATGTCTAATAGGATTCCCTAAAAGAAGGTGCTGCCATGACACCTGCGATGTCGAGGAAGTAGTGGTACAAATCCGATCGTAGTGGTACAGGTCCTCCTCCATAGTCGTTCAGCAGGTTCACGCCCTCGAGTTTGTAGTCTCCATCCTCGGATCGTTCCTCGCCCGAATCGATTCTGAAACCGAGTCACGTTAGCGACTCCTATAGAATCCACAAAGAACCAAATGAATATCAAAAAGATCCAAATGCACTCAAACATAGGCTCATGAGATAAAGCTTGATTTTAGATGAATTTCCATATAAAGATCATTATTTTTGGAGCTCGTATGAATTAGTTATGAATTTCTGAAGTTTAATCAGTATTCAGGAAAAGAAAAGAGGCAGATTAATATGGGGTCGACACGTGTCAGTCACTGGTTAGGCCACATGGCGTCTGCGTGTCTGCTGACGTGGCTATGGGACCACGGTGACGTCACCGATGACGTCACCGTTGACCGGGTCAACACTATGGGCCGGTAGCGGGCCGCGCAGGGCCGGTTCAGGGCTGGATATGGGCAGGGTCGGACCGCCACGTGTCACTTTACTGCGCTGCCACGCCGTCAGCTGGGCTCTTAACGGGCTCGGGTCCACGGTTCCATCCGTCTGCTGGCTCACGGTGGTCTAGTAGTGTTCGGTCTATAGACCACCACACGGTCTATGGTGGACAATGTCCGTCCGTTCTGTTGCATCCCATGGTCCATATACACCGGTTCCACATGGTCTTCGTCTGGTGAGGCATGGGTCCATGCGCTCGGCGTATGGTGGACAAGCAGCTGTGGGTCCGGCTCATCAGGGTCTTGGTCTACACGGACTAAGTCTATCCAGTGATTGCTTCACCATCTCCTCCCAATCTCTTCTCCATCCTTCATCTGCTCGCAGCAGAGCTACTCGCCGGTGGCGAGGTCGCTCGTGCGATCGCTCCGGTGACCCTCCGGCATCATATTCAAGCGCTACGGTACCGTGAGATCCTAACGGGGTCGTATGGCTCATCTTGGCGAGGCGCGGCGGTCCGCAGCGGCTGGTGCGCGCACCAAGCGGCACGACGGCGGTCATGGCCACCAATGGCAAGGTCACGCGCGCAGGCACTCTGGAGGTCCATAGACAAATTCAACGGGCGCATAGGAATATAGGGCACAGGGCGGTCCGCAGCAAGGGTATGTGGGCGGTCCAGGAGGCTCTCCACACTGCTAGCTACGACGCTGGCCGCATGGCGGCATGGCGGCGTAGGCGTGCACCGTAAAGGGGCTTACGACCGCGTCGTCATTCAATTGGCGCTGCAGATCAGCAATTGGGGTCTTACAGGGGCCGTTCGACTCGACGACGGCGACCAATCCACACGGCGGCGCCCGCGCGAGAAGCGAGCTCGCGACGGAGCTCCGGTGGTGTGACGGCACCGCAGTCCGGGGCAACACAGGGGTACACAGGCTTTATCACCACCACGGCCGGGTGCAGCATGTCCAGGCGGTGCTCGTCGGCCCATCCACGCAAAGCGAGGCGTCCTGTACAGCGCGCAAGGGTGGCGACATGGCGGTGCTCTGCGGCGCTCCGGCGATGGCATGGTGCACAGTCCAAGGTCTTCCAGGGGCTATCATCACCAAAAAGAGTGCGCACGGCGTGCGCCAGGTCATGGCGGGTCCAGATCTTGGGCCTATGGCTTCGAAGACTCAACGAAGAGGTCGATGTGGCGGCTCGCGAGCTATGGCATGGCGGCGCTCCAGAGCATCGCCTATGGCGGCGTGGTCCAAGGGGAGCAGGGCGTCCAAGGGTCGTTATCCGGGTATAGCGTGCGCATGGTGCTCGTCTTGATGCGGCGCACACGGTGGTCACGACCTTGGGGCTCCATAGGTCTGTCCAGTGGTCAAGGTAGGGCCTCGCCACGGCATGGCTTGGCGAGTTCATGGAGGCAGCGGCAACCACGCCGGCATCATCCAACACCGGTGGCTCGTTTGGGCTTGCCGGTCTCGTGTGTGTGCGTGCAAGTGTCCGGGAGCGGTAGAGCTCCCTCGCAACGCCGTGCCCGAGGCAGGAGCACGACGGCGACTATGGCGGTTCCGTGGCCGGGAAAACATGGTCGGAGAGGGAAAACGGGATGGCAACGGCTGCTCACCGACGTGTAGGCGAGCAACAGCGCGGTGCGGCGTAGTTGTAGGCGAGCTCGCGATACTCGTTTCTCCGGCGTGGCATCCTCCTCCCGGCGGCGGCGTCCTTCTTCTCCGAGTCCAGCAGCGGCTCCGGCTTCTCTCCGGCAACGGCTGCTGCTCCTTCTTCTTCCCTCCACCTCCTCACTTCTCCCTCCTTTCTTGGCTCGGTGCTGATGGTGGTGCAGAGGAGCTCTACGGTGGGCATGGCCACGATCAGCTGTGAAGCAGCGGCTTTCGGGCGAGCTTCTCTCTCTCCAAGTCCGGCGGTGCTCCGCTGGTTCCTTCTCCCTGCCTTCTTCTTCTCCTTCCCTCCTCCTACTCCAATTCGGTGTCGCGTGGTTGTGTTCTAGGCCGCGAGGTGGCGGTGGACGGAGATCCGGAACCCTAGCGCGTCGGGGTCGGTCTTTTATAGAGCGGCAGCTATCCATGGCACTCAGGAGGTCACGGTGGATGGCGATCGCGGCCGGTGCTTGATCATGCGACTCCCGGTACCCCGAGCGGTCGCTGTCGAGGCTTGAGTGGGCTCCGGCTGCCAGTGGGAGCGGCCAATTTGGCTTCGCGGCCAAGGAAAGGCAGGGGACAGCGGCATGTGCGCCCGCGAGGCCGTTGGCGCGCGGAGCAAAAGGCTCACGGCCGTGGGTGCGATGTGGCCAGAGATGTCGGCCCAGGTGGCGGTGCCCACAGGCGTCGATGTGGCGGGAGCGTGGATCGGGCGGCTGGGCGAGGCGGCGTAGCCGCTACGCTGCTCTGCTCTCCGGTCAATAGTGGAGGATGACGCAAGGGAGACCTGGCTTATGACATGCGGGCCCTGCTTGTTGGCGTCACAGGAGAGGGGCAGGCGCTGTAACGGAACCGACCAATTAATATAAACATAATGTACTAATGATGTCGCTTAAGCAACTCAATTAGCACATGACGCTTATATCAACCCGGTAGTCCGTGAAACCACGAAGGATTTCAAACTTTCCACAATACAGCCCGGACCGAATTAAGTTCAACATAATACCGTCCATAGTAATACATAAGTTCGCAAGTAGTTGATTACATCGGAGTTGCGAAAATAGTTATTACAATATCAAGTTGGAAACAAAACTGCGGAAGCAAGATAAAGTGTTGTTTACAAACGCACACTTAGTTAAAAATAGTGCCCGGTCCATCATCAAATCCAGCAAAAAGCATAGAGGTCTCGAGATATAAGAGTTGACCTTGCCCAAGGTCTAATCCTCCCGTAGTGGGATACAGGTCCATCTTGTTGCCACAAAGCCAAAGGTCTTATGATCTCGCAACAAGTGGGAATAAAACCCCGAGTACAAGAAGGTACTCAGCCTAGACTTACCCGTCATAAACCAAAAATAAAGTGACACCAAGGAGTATGCAAAGCTTTATAAGTGGGATAGCCTGACTCATTTAAACTTGCGATAAAAGATGAGCTTATTAAATAATCATTTAGTGATAAAAGACTCTCTAGCTTATCATCTTTTAGGTTGGATCCCGACATCACTAGATTAGCACCGAACTACTCCAACTGTGGTATGAGCAAACAATGCTATCCTATCCTTCAAAGGTTGAGCATACCAAGATCAACAACATAGAACCATAACCATCCTATTTTTCACAATGATTTGCGACGTCTGCCGCTGCTCGGTCAAGTGTTCACTGTCCAGGAACGATGGCGATTATAATCGATTGCAAACCAGCTGGCGGGTATTCCTCACACAAACCACACGTCTCCCGTCGGAGTCGATTAGATCACCTTGGTCTATTCGGGTGGAAACACGGATTTCAACGAATACGGTTGCAACCAGGGCATGCCCGGCTACTGAGTCTCTCCGGCGCGACCGGCCACCGGCTTTAATACCGCGCTGTGGGCAACACACTCAACTCCGTTGAAATACCGGCCCAAACATCCTCAAGGCTTCGCGGTCGGATGATCGCATCCTTCCAGCCTATCTCGTGAGGCATTGTTCAACATGATCCGAGGACGTACAAAGCCATAGTCCCATTAAGTGACATCGCCGGAGTTTCCGTGGTCTAACACACCACAAACTCCGACTAGTCGTGATTTAACAAGGCCACATGGTTATGTTCTCTAAACCAACCTCCAGTATCAACCATAGGGTAGTAACCACCTACCTCGCGGATGAGGGTCAATCACCCGTCTTCTACCGATCTAATTAAGCAAAGTGCTAAGCAAATGAACGATCCCGAACTTAAAAAGGGTAAAGGTATTGGTGGATCAAGGTACTCATAATGCAAGAACGGTTCCAAGTAAAGCCTAAAAACTTAATGCATCATAAACAATAAAGGACGCAAAGTAAATCATTTTGCAAACCGTAGGAGAAATGCTCCGGGCTTGCCTTCCTAATACGATCAATGTTGAAGCTCCCAAAGACTTGATCACTCCACATCTCGGTTCCCGGTTCTCGATCACCTCCCGTGTCGTGGTTCCCCTTGGTGACTCCTCCTTTGGATCCTTGACCCACGTCACGTTCTGTTCTCCTAGCGATCCCGTATGATGCGGGTGCATGCATGAATACTAAGAATACATAGTGTATGATAATGCGGATGCATGCTTTGCTTGACTCTTTCTACAAGGTAGTCAACATCATCCAAGAACGTGTACCCAAAAGCACATGTCATCTAGTACGCTTTCTACTACAACAATGTAATCCTAGTATACTACTTAACCACCCATCATACCCTAATCACCTTGAACACCTGACAATAAGCCTAGCACACAACATCACTTGTTCAAGCCTCAATACTAGTCCTAACCATATAACTAACAGATCAGTAAATAAATCGTAAATAAATAACCATAGACCTTATGGATATGAATGAAGACATTCTGGAAAGCTTATGAAATTCTCCATCAAACATATGAAGATATCACAAACTGATTCCCAGGTTAACTACACCTTAAACGCAGAACATCAGGACTGATTCTGGCAAAACAGCCACTAAAACAGCCTTGGTGACCATTTTGTCACACTCATAACTCCTTAACCATTCATGCAATGACCATGAAACTTTAACAGTAGATGGTCAAGCTAACACACTAACTTTCATCTTTAGACAAGTTAATCAGAAACCCAACTTGTAATTAGATTAGCCTAGCATCAAAGGACTTAACTCCTAATTGAACATCCAAGGGTTGAACAGGAGCACCATGATTGGCTACTCCTAAAATCCTACAAAAATTACAGTAGATAACACTTGGCAATGGCAGTCCATCATCCAAGTTTCATCCCATTTGGATGACCCTACTATCCTACACAAAAATAACATGGCAGCAACAAACCAAGGACCTATAAATACTTTGTACTACCAACTTGATCAAACAATAAAACAAAGCATACACAGAGCTACATTAGGGCATATAAATGGCCCACAAAAATTATGAACCTCAGATTCAACCTATATTATTGATTTATGAATTTTCTTTGACGTAGGAAACAAATGGCACTTGAACTACAACTCTAATTTTTCCCACAGAAAGTATGCATGAAATATTTATCATGGACAGGGCATGGCAATACAAAACTAACACAACAAGAATCACATTTTTCAGAGCAACCTATGAATTACTATGCATTTTCTACGATCATAGGCATTTCAATAATTAATTCTAGGCTCAACATAAAAGTATTTCCAACATGGCATGGCATATTTTTCCTATATAGTTCACATCACAAGAAAAATAACGCAACTTGAATCACGCAATCAGACATTTCTAGCCCTAGATATAATTTTTGCAAGAATTGAACCTAAATCGAAAATCTTTTTCCATAATCCGAATAGGACAGAGCATTTGCAGAAAGGCCCCCGGGTTTTGCTGAAATCGCATAAGGGCCGATCTGTACTTCTCGTGCCTGGTGTCTTTGCGGATTAGCCCTCGCCTTCATCTAATTCCGGGCCAAGCCCCTCGCGCGGAGGAGCAGGGGAGCGCACCGGGCTCGCTGTCCGCCGGCCGGCGGCTCGGCGGTGAAGATGAGATGGCGGCGGGGCACCGAGAGGACCCCGCGCATCCTAGGAAGGCCTCGCCGTGGCCCAAGGCGGCCCGTGGTGGCGCGGTCACTGAGCCGTGGCCCGCCGATGGCGGCGCTCCGTGGCGGGGAGACCGCCGGCCACGGCGGCACGCTACGAGGTGAGCGCGGCGGTGGCGCAAGCGGGACGCGGCAAGGGAGCGGCGCGCGTGGCGAGCAAGTAGGGACGAGTGCCGCAGCAGCGAGGTTGGCGCGCGGCGCGTTGGAGCCCGCGGCGCGGCGGTCATGGCGGCGGTGGCAAACCGGCCGATGCGGCCTCATCTTTGCCCGTCCGTGGCTGCGGTCTATGCGAGGGCGTAGCTCAAGGGTGGAGAGGAGGAGGATGTAGGCCAAGGCACCGAGGAGACGCGACCGGCACGGCGGCGCTGCGGCCGCACGGCAATGGCGACGCGGCGTTCGCGCGGCGGGAGGAGAGCGAGGAGAGAGGAAATTGGAGTGAGGCGAGTGGATTAGAGAGTGAGGCGCGGGTTTTAAAGCCACTTGGCTTGGCCAATTTGAACCGGGCGTCACGGGTGAGCGGAGGACCGAACGGCGGCAATGGCGCTCGACGCCATCGTCTCGGCGGCAGCGCAGCGCAGCGGGGAAGCGAAGGCGACGGCAGGCGAGGCGTTGGCGCTTGCGTGCGCGTGCCCGATGCGTTGTCGCGGCGCTCTTGGCTGCTCCCTTTGGCGGCGTTCGGCGTGCGACGTGCAGCAGCGACGACGGTGAACGCGGCGATGGCAGCATGGCGCAGCGAGCGGCAGGCGAGGCGTGCTTGTCGGCGGCGTCACGTAGCGCGCGTCGCGGAGCGGCACGCGGCATCGGCAAGACGGCCAGCGAGGGCAGGGGGCAGGCCGACAGCGGCGCGCGGCGCGCTGCGGCGCTCCTGTGCGGGAAGCAGCGAGGGGAAGCAAGGAGGGGTATGACAAGTGGGTCCCACCCTTTTTGTCTCGACTTGCAAAGTTTGACCTCCTGTAACTCCAAAAATATTGCGAATTTGGAAAAACTCAAAACATGAAAGTTTCTCCATTTGATGAGTAGAATACTTTTCATGTTGGAAGTTTTTGCTAATTCGGCCTAGTTTTGAAAATGTGAATTAGGGTCAAATTATAATTATAAAAATATTATTTTTTTTAATATTCCCCTTTCGTTTATGCCCTTTTGAAAGCCTTCGCCCCATTTTCATGACTTGGTGCCAAAATACTTTTTGCTCCTTATATTTTTCTCTTCAAATCATATTAAGGGTCCAACTTGAGATGAGCAACGTAACTACCACTTTTGAAAACGGCTGGAATCGAAACCTAGAGGCATTTTTGGTCGACTCTCAACCGAGTCATTTTTGGGCTATATGACCAACACACAAATTGTTCCTAGCAATATGTTAAACACATCTCCAATCAATCCAAGCATCGTTACTCATCAAACTATAATCTAGCACTCAGTTATCCTAATTAAAATACAAACAAGCATGCACCAATTATCATGGCCTAAAGTTCATCATGCAAATGGGATGCTGATGAGATGATCATGCCAGGTAATGCAAGATTGATTATGCCTAAAACCGGAGATGTTACAGCCTACCCCCCTTAAAGAAATCTCGCCCCGAGATTTAAAGCAAGAAGAGGGAAAAAGAAGAGAAAGAAGATCTTTATTTCACAGATCTGGATTTACATCGAGGATTACACGACTCTGATACAAACCCTCTCAAGATTTGAGAGAACAGGGCTATGAGAAATACACGAGAATCATTAGCCTAATCCAGATAGCGACTGATACATGGACAATGGAGACATAGGATGAACACGACGCTCCAAAACGTCAAGAATGTCCACAAGAACCAGAAAACCTCCAGGGTGAACTCAACCATCGTGAACCCAACCAGCAAAATCAATCCAAAACAGATCAGGAGTTCCTCCATGAAATACATATCTTTCTTCTCTCTTACGCTGGCGACTCTGGATCCACGGACAAACACCGAATCTTACCACTCTGCTCCTGATTGCTCCCTCTTTCCAAAGCGATGGCTTTCTCAAGTTTCTTCTCTCAGAGCAAGGTTTCAGATATGGGGATGGAAAAGAAGAACTGATGCACAGGAGGGCACCCACGACGGAGTGGGAAAACAGAAGGATGCAAGGCACCAGAGTGGAGGCAGGAGGAAGAAGATGGACGATGAGTCACTCACGCACGGGCGAGAAGAAGATCGAGGAGAGAATAGATTCGCTCGGCTAGGAGGCGGGCGAGCGACTGCCTTTTGAAGCCGCGAAAGGAGAGGAGGGGTCCGGCATGAGAACGAGGACGAGGCGCGAGAGCTGACAAGGCGACAGGATAAAGGAGGGTTCCCTGCGCAGGAGCTGTGAGTGCTGCACCACGATCACGCGAGCACAGTGCACAAGTGGGTCCCCTAGGATTGCAACGGTTCTCTTCTGGTTGACTTGCTGTGACCATTCCAGTTGTCCACATATTCATTTTTCCACCTTCAAGACCAGTAGAGGACATTCTTCTACTTATCCCATTCTTCTAATCTGATATCAAATCCTTTTTCTTAATTTGAATTGCCAAGATGATAAGAATAATACGATGTACTCTCTCATTAAACCCCAGAATTGCTATTCACTAGGGCAGGTTATCGCAAAGCGTAACCAATAATTACCCTATTGGAGGCATCAAAGGGTTTAATGTGAGAGAGTCTGCTATTCGCATCATCAAATACATCAGAAGGTGGTTCAACCCTCAAATGGTTTACCACTACGAAGCAGGTCAAACTGAGGTTTGCACATCTTCAAGTTAAATCCAAATCAAGTTTGTCAATAAGAATAGCATCTCGCAATACTTTCTACAATATCACCAAGGACCGTGTGAACAAAGACAAGCTGAATTTGGGTATCATCCGTTGGATTCCTTGAGGTGAGCTAGACACTGACATAATCCTTCATAAGAGCACAGACTAATAGATGCTAATATGAACCAGCTAGACTGACGAAGTCCACTCTTTTGCATGTAGAAGTCAAAGTTCTTAGGTCAAAGACATCCAAATCATCTCGTGTAGAAATCAAAATTCCTAGGTCAATGATTCTCTGACTCCATAGAAACCAACCAATTGCCTCTCTTATAGCACCAAAACGGTAACATGAGCAGATTCTTTGGCGAGGACTCATGATTACCAATTCCTTTCTATAAGTCATGCTCTCGAAGCAGGGAATTGTTGAGTTTTGTTATCCAACCAACATTTCTTCCAAATGATAAGCGTGACAACCTTTCTTTCAGAGTGTTGTCCCTACTGATCCAAATTCACTTATTCAGACGACTTTTGTTTGATACTCAAGGCAGAACTATATGTTGGTAAATCCAAGATTATACCCAAGCACTTGTACGATGCGTACCCAATGCATAGTTGAATCCGACATCATGACGCTTGAGTACCAGACCAGATGCAAAACCAAAATTGCTGTCATAATCCATTTATAAGAAGTTTTTGTCTGAAGAATTTCCTTCATTGACTCCCATAAAGCATGAATACTCCATAAGGCCTTAAAATACCTAATAGATGTATAGGAATTCTAAGTCTCTACTGAGGAGTACCATGGAATAGGAAACCATTCTCTCGATCAGACAAACACCTGGTATAGTCCTTTGTCTACCACCTCTTGTGGTCCGATGAGTCTTACTGAAAACGATCTCATTCTCTTTGATTTGCCTAATTTTGCTCTTCGGGGAAAATATCATAAGAGATTGGATGATGAGTATCGAGAGGAAATCAAGGTAGGTTCATGCAAAATGACACCTCGAGGTAATCTCTGTAATAGGTCGAGATCAACAATCGTGATACCTGCGCGTGCCGAGCAGCACATCCATGTGTCTGCAGCCACAGGGTGCTCTCGGTTTCGTCGCGGCACCATCAGTCATTAATCAGGACTCCATCACAAATCTTACGTTTGGGATGCAATTCCACATGATTAAAGGTATTCTCGCACGAATAAGCATTACGTGCAAGGCAAAAGTGAGATATACGAAAAATAGCCACAAGGACACAAGGTAATAGGAAAAGGTCAACTACATCGATTTGTAGCAACCTCCGTCATAATATCATGGCGCGATTTGAATGAGGATGGATTGCATTAACAAGGATATGCATAAACAAACATTCAAGGGAGGTTTTATGACAAAGATGTTGTCTTGGCTTAGACGAAATAATGTGTTACGATTAATAATTACAATACTGCGTACCCCTAGTAATCCATCTAGGTGCGTCCACCGAAATGGTCTAGGTTATTGTCGCGGCACTGTAGCTTATTAATCGAGACAATATTGCCATGACTATGATCAAAAGAATAATTCGCCAGAAAATCGAATTATACTCGATATCTTGCACAACAAAACTTTGTGCACAAGACAAGGGGAAAGGATTACCAAGAATTTCAAAATTGTGGATAGCAAGGAATGTTTTTGAACGACATGGCATGTGCCACATACTATTGTCGCGTCGTACCCAAGGGAGGATTAATAACAATATTCACTTAACAATTGGTCTAGACATGTGACAACAAGAAACCAATGTCAACGTATCATTATAGACCGAGAGGAATAGAAGTGAATTTTCATGGACGAGGATAGAATACAAATTTGATCAACGACTGAATTTTGATGCCCAAAATACATGACATATAAAACTTGTTCTTGCAGGCTGCATAGGACATATACATCACTTAAACACGCTAAGATCCATAATCACTAATCCTCAAACCATTGTAGCATCTGCTTAGGAGTACAAAGCTCATTACAACAGTCCGCTCAACGGAAAACATAACATTCCTACTAAAGACTTCTCATCGCCTACTCCTCATGGTCATGGTCCATGTCCTCAACACTTTTCGCATTTCCCGTATTCGCACTAACGATGTTGGGCACTATCTGAAGTCCTTCCTCATCCACACCAAGAGAATTGGGGTGAAGCTGGTTGTAGACCCATAGCAGTTCTCCTTGCAAAGCACCATTGATGACCTCTAATGCAAGCACTTGCTCCCTCAGACGGTATTCCTCATTCCAAGCTTCATTTCATTGCTGCTCAACTATACCAAAGGCTTGTTGCCGCTGACCAAGTAGGGCAAGCAGTTCCCAAAACTGACTTTGTGCCACAAAGGTCTCATGAACAGCAGCATTTTCTCTTTGGATGGCCTGATCCTTGGATAGTGTCATCGGCTCAAGCAATTTGGTCAGTCTTTCAACTTCCTCTTCATATTCTTTCTTCATCTCTCGCTTAAATGAGGTGACGTAGACGAACTCACGATTAAGAGATTCCAATGCATTCTCCAGGCAGGAGTAACTCTTCATCATAGCAAACATTGCGCTACTAGCAGGACCATTGCTGTTCTCAGCCTCATCTTTACCATCGACAAGTGCAGTCTCACTAAGCTGACACCACACAACATGGTATGGGTCACCCTGCGGAAACACACCTGCAGTGGCACGAGCAACCTCTTCTGGGCATCTTTTGAGCAAATCCCGCAGTGCCTTGTATGCAACCACATTTGCACCTTCCTGAGGATTCCTACCTCGAGCAATGAACCGACGTCCACACCAAAGTGACGCTCCTTCACTCTTGGTGGGAATTATTACTTCAACAGGAATCAAACTCAAGCGCTGACTCTCCAGCTCCTTACTCCACTGATAGCGAAGTTCTTTACCCGTGGGATAACCCACTGAGTGCAGAATTTGCCATAGCAATGAAGACATTCCATATTCTTTTAGAAACTTTTTGGCACCACGTGGCTCACGGGTGGCAAGCTGCTGGTGCAAAACTTTTCCCTTGGTTGACTTGGATTTGATGCGCTTCATTCTTGCCATCTACTCAATCGAATCACAACTCTCATGAGATGGAGATTAAGTTGGGGACTTTTATCGAAAGAGAGAATCATCATTTTTTTATAAGGGAAGAAATAATGCAATTGCCATGAAATGATTATGTGTTATGATGCATGCACGTTCCGTACGTCCTCACAAAACAGGAAAACCATAAATTCTAGCGTTTTTAGACGGTGGCATACCAACGTGCTCTCATATAGCGTAAACTAGTCGGGCTACACGATCTTGCGTAGTTAGTGTACCTGCAGAAAATTCATTTCAGCCCAATATCCCGATAAATGCAAGCGACGTAAAAATCCACGCACCTTCCGAACAAGGTGAAATCTCCGATTACTTGCACCCATTCCCGAGTGCACACTACCCAACAAGTCATCAGAAGACGACACCCTCACATGGGGTACCTTCTTATAAACATGTGTGGACATGTATATAATCCAGCACCAATAAGCACTCCCCTAGATCGGCATTGCGTCCGATCATGCTCTCACAACTCACACTTACCTTAGCGGCGAACCAATCTTACCTTGGCGTAGGGGCAAATTGATCCATACATAACCATTCAAGTGAATGGCCCTCATACATATCCGTCGTGTATGAGCACGACAAATAGCAAATATGATGCAGTAATCCCCCAGTTAGTACTGATATAAGCCACCTGAAGTCCTTAATTGGGCATATAGGATATGACTGGTCCAAGGCACATATATAGATTTTGAAAACCACACACTTTTGAAAAGCCTATATATGAGATTAAGTGGCTATAAGTTCGTAATTACTGTTTATAAAACAAATTCTTTTTGTTTTAAATATACTTATGAACAGTAATACGTTGAACCAGCTCCGATGCCAGCTGTAACGGAACCGACCAATTAATATAAACATAATGTAC
Source organism: Themeda triandra (assembly GCA_018135685.1). Lineage (NCBI taxonomy): Eukaryota > Viridiplantae > Streptophyta > Magnoliopsida > Poales > Poaceae > Themeda > Themeda triandra. The sequence continues at coordinate 400,497 of JAENPR010000188.1, forward strand.
TAATGATGTCGCTTAAGCAACTCAATTAGCACATGACGCTTATATCAACCCGGTAGTCCGTGAAACCACGAAGGATTTCAAACTTTCCACAATACAGCCCGGACCGAATTAAGTTCAACATAATACCGTCCATAGTAATACATAAGTTCGCAAGTAGTTGATTACATCGGAGTTGCGAAAATAGTTATTACAATATCAAGTTGGAAACAAAAGCTCAAGGAAGCAAGATAAAGTGTTGTTTACAAACGCACACTTAGTTAAAAATAGTGCCTGGTCCATCATCAAATCCAGCAAAAGCATAGAGGTCTCGAGATATAAGAGTTGACCTTGCCCAAGGTCTAATCCTCCCGTAGTGGGATACAGGTCCATCTTGTTGCCACAAAGAAAGGTCTTATGATCTCGCAACAAGTGGGAATAAAACCCCGAGTACAAGAAGGTACTCACTAGACTTACCCGTCATAAACCAAAAATAAAGTGACACCAAGGAGTATGCAAAGCTTTATAAGTGGGATAGCCGACTCATTTAAACTTGCGATAAAAGATGAGCTTATTAAATAATCATTTAGTGATAAAAGACTCTCTAGCTTATCATCTTTTAGGTTGGATCCTGACATCACTAGATTAGCACCTGAACTACTCCAACTCCAGGGTATGAGCAAACAATGCTATCCTATCCTTCAGGTTGAGCATACCAAAGCATCAACAACATAGAACCATAACCATCCTATTTTTCACAATGATTTGCGACAATGCTGCCGCTCGGTCAAGTGTTCACCGTCCAGAACGATGGCGATTATAATCGATTGCAAACCGGTGGCGGGTATTCCTCACACAAACCACACGTCTCCCGTCGGAGTCGATTAGATCACCTTGGTCTATTCGGGTGGAAACACGGATTTCAACGAATACGGTTGCAACCGGGGCATGCCCGGCTACCAGTCTCTCCGGCGCGACCGGCCACCGGCTTTAATACCGCGCCTGTGGGCAACACACTCAACTCCGTTGAAATACCGGCCCAAACATCCTCAAGGCTTCGCGGTCGGATGATCGCATCCTTCCAGCTATCTGTGAGGCATTGTTCAACATGATCCGAGGACGTACAAAGCCATAGTCCCATTAAGTGACATCGCCGGAGTTTCCGTGGTCTAACACACCACAAACTCCGACTAGTCGTGATTTAACAAGGCCACATGGTTATGTTCTCTAAACCAACCTCCGAGTATCAACCATAGGGTAGTAACCACCTACCTCGCGGATGAGGGTCAATCACCCGTCTTCTACCGATCTAATTAAGCGGTGCTAAGCAAATGAACGATCCCGAACTTAAAAAGGGTAAAGGTATTCGGGTGGATCAAGGTACTCATAATGCAGTAACGGTTCCAAGTAAAGCCTAAAAACTTAATGCATCATAAACAATAAAGGACGCAAAGTAAATCATTTTGCAAACCGTAGGAGAAATGCTCCGGGGCTTGCCTTCCTAATACGATCAATGTTGAAGCTCCCAAAGACTTGATCACTCCACATCCGGTTCCCGGTTCTCGATCACCTCCCGTGTCGTGGTTCCCCTTGGTGACTCCTCCTTTGGATCCTTGACCCACGTCACGTTCGTTCTCCTAGCGATCCGTATGATGCGGGTGCATGCATGAATACTAAGAATACATAGTGTATGATAATGCGGATGCATGCTTTGCTTGACTCTTTCTACAAGGTAGTCAACATCATCCAAGAACGTGTACCCAAAAGCACATGTCATCTAGTACGCTTTCTACTACAACAATGTAATCCTAGTATACTACTTAACCACCCATCATACCCTAATCACCTTGAACACCTGACAATAAGCCTAGCACACAACATCACTTGTTCAAGCCTCAATACTAGTCCTAACCATATAACTAACAGATCAGTAAATAAATCGTAAATAAATAACCATAGACCTTATGGATATGAATGAAGACATTCTGGAAAGCTTATGAAATTCTCCATCAAACATATGAAGATATCACAAACTGATTCCCAGGTTAACTACACCTTAAACGCAGAACATCGGGACTGATTCTGGCAAAACAGCCACTAAAACAGCCTTGGTGACCATTTTGTCACACTCATAACTCCTTAACCATTCATGCAATGACCATGAAACTTTAACAGTAGATGGTCAAGCTAACACACTAACTTTCATCTTTAGACAAGTTAATCAGAAACCCAACTTGTAATTAGATTAGCCTAGCATCAAAGGACTTAACTCCTAATTGAACATCCAAGGGTTGAACAGGAGCACCATGATTGGCTACTCCTAAAATCCTACAAAAATTACAGTAGATAACACTTGGCAATGGCAGTCCATCATCCAAGTTTCATCCCATTTGGATGACCCTACTATCCTACACAAAAATAACATGGCAGCAACAAACCAAGGACCTATAAATACTTTGTACTACCAACTTGATCAAACAATAAAACAAAGCATACACAGAGCTACATTAGGGCATATAAATGGCCCACAAAAATTATGAACCTCAGATTCAACCTATATTATTGATTTATGAATTTTCTTTGACGTAGGAAACAAATGGCACTTGAACTACAACTCTAATTTTTCCCACAGAAAGTATGCATGAAATATTTATCATGGACAGGGCATGGCAATACAAAACTAACACAACAAGAATCACATTTTTCAGAGCAACCTATGAATTACTATGCATTTTCTACGATCATAGGCATTTCAATAATTAATTCTAGGCTCAACATAAAAGTATTTCCAACATGGCATGGCATATTTTTCCTATATAGTTCACATCACAAGAAAAATAACGCAACTTGAATCACTGCAATCAGACATTTCTAGCCCTAGATATAATTTTTGCAAGAATTGAACCTAAATCGAAAATCTTTTTCCATAATCCGAATAGGACAGAGCATTTGCAGAAAGGCCCCCGGGTTTTGCTGAAATCGCATAAGGGCCGATCTGTACTTCTCTCGTGCCTGGTGTCTTTGCGGATTAGCCCCTCGCCTTCATCTAATTCCCGGGCCAAGCCCTCTCGCGAGGAGGGCGGGGAGCAGTGAGCGCACCGGCTCGCTGTTCCGCCGCCCGGCGGCTCGGCGGTGAAGATGAGATGGCGGCGGGGCACCGCAGGACCCCGCGCATCCTAGGAAGGCCTCGCCGTGGCCCAAGGCGGCCCGTGGTGGCGCGGTCACTCGAGCCGTGGCCCGCCGATGGCGGCGCTCCGTGGCGGGAGACCGCCGGCCACGGCGGCACGCTACGAGGTGAGCTGCGGCGGTGGCGCAAGCGGACGCGGCAAGGGAGCGGCGCTGCGTGGCGAGCAAGTAGGGACGAGTGCCGCAGCAGCGAGGTTGGCGCGCGGCGCGTTGGAGCTTCGCGGCGCGGCGGTCATGGCGGCGGTGGCAAACCGGCCGATGCGGCCTCATCTTTGCCCGTCCGTGGCTGCGGTCTATGCGAGGGCGTAGCTCAAGGGTGGAGAGGAGGAGGATGTAGGCCAAGGCACTGAGGAGACGCGACCTGGCACGGCGGCGCTGCGGCCGCACGGCAATGGCGACGCGGCGTTCGCGCGGCGGGAGGAGAGCGAGGAGAGAGGAAATTGGAGTGAGGCGAGTGGATTAGAGAGTGAGGCGCGGGTTTTAAAGCCACTTGGCTTGGCCAATTTGAACCGGGCGTCACGGGTGAGCGGAGGACCGAACGGCGGCAATGGCGCTCGACGCCATCGTCTCGCGGCAGCGCAGCGCAGCGGGGAAGCGAAGGCGACGGCAGGCGAGGCGTTGGCGCTTGCGTGCGCGTGCCCGATGCGTTGTCGCGGCGCTCTTGGCTGCTCCCTTTTGGCGGCGTTCGGCGTGCGACGTGCAGCAGCGACGACGGTGAACGCGGCGATGGCAGCATGGCGCAGCGAGCGGCAGGCGAGGCGTGCTTGTCGGCGGCGTCACGTAGCGCGCGTCGCGGAGCGGCACGCGGCATCGGCAGTACGGCCAGCGAGGGCAGCAGGGCAGGCCGACAGCGGCGCGCAGCGGCGCTGCGGCGCTCCTGTGCGGGAAGCAGCGAGGGGAAGCAAGGAGGGGTATGACAAGTGGGTCCCACCCTTTTTGTCTCGACTTGCAAAGTTTGACCTCCTGTAACTCCAAAAATATTGCGAATTTGGAAAAACTCAAAACATGAAAGTTTCTCCATTTGATGAGTAGAATACTTTTCATGTTGGAAGTTTTTGCTAATTCGGCCTAGTTTTGAAAATGTGAATTAGGGTCAAATTATAATTATAAAAATATTATTTTTTTTAATATTCCCCTTTCGTTTATGCCCTTTTGAAAGCCTTCGCCCCATTTTCATGACTTGGTGCCAAAATACTTTTTGCTCCTTATATTTTTCTCTTCAAATCATATTAAGGGTCCAACTTGAGATGAGCAACGTAACTACCACTTTTGAAAACTATTTGGAATCGAAACCTAGAGGCATTTTTGGTCGACTCTCAACCGAGTCATTTTTGGGCTATATGACCAACACACAAATTGTTCCTAGCAATATGTTAAACACATCTCCAATCAATCCAAGCATCAGTTACTCATCAAACTATAATCTAGCACTCAGTTATCCTAATTAAAATACAAACAAGCATGCACCAATTATCATGGCCTAAAGTTCATCATGCAAATGGGATGCTGATGAGATGATCATGCCAGGTAATGCAAGATTGATTATGCCTAAAACCGGAGATGTTACAGGCGCACTTGGCTGGTTACCATGTCCGGTTGGGCCACTGCGTCCGTGGTACTGGGCCGGGATCGGCTGTTGGGCCGGTCAGGAAAATGGAGGAGAGAGGTAGCAGGCTGGGCCGATTTGGTGTTGCGGGCTGGAGAAAAGAAAGAGGGGAAAGAGAGTAGCAGGCCGGGCTAGGGTGTGTGGACTGCTTTCCTCTTTTCTTTTTCATCCATTATTCTTTTGCTTTTCTATTTATATATTGCTTGATCATTTCAATGATCGAGTGTTTGTATGCTAGGCTTAATTAGCTTAAGTGTGTTTCCAATTGGGGATTAGCCAAGGGTCATAGGGTAAGTTGGGGTCCTATCCCCTATATATATTGATATTTATTATTAGGATTTGTTAGGACAAATATTTATTAGCTCACTTAATAAATATTTGTTGTGTTTACTAACATCACAAAGATCCATGAAGAACCAAATCACAAGTATTATCATTATACATATATGGATGCATAGTTAGGGAATTAAACCCCATATGTTGACAAATAATGCAAGTGTGATCCACCTATGTGATAGATGATATAATGCTTAGTTGAGTAGATGACCTATCATGAATTTCACTAATGCTTAAGCTATGGTGGTTCACTATATGCATGGCCATGTTGTGATCAAATAGGTAAGGTTCTCTACATGACAAGCATCAAACATGGATTTATTTAGAAAAAAATTTTGTAGTTGGGATTTTTGTGTTTGGTGAATTTTTCGGGTTGTTACACCTCACCCCGCTACTGCGTCGCCGCCGGACGGCTCCTCAGCAGTGTGCGCCTGCCTCTGCCCATCTACGCGTGTCATCATCACGCTATGGTCATGGCCCCTTCGTCATCATGCCCTACTCCATTTTTTAATTTTTTTTCTTCTCCAAACCTTTTTTTAGAATAAAGGCCGAAGCCCCGCTTTATAGAAAGCAACTGATTCACTGGGGACACCAGCTTACAAGGTTTTCAAGTTCAAACAACAAAATAAAGACTCCAACAGAGATAAGCGCGACATCGTAATGAACCGACCAACTAACATAATTACTCGTTCACTAATCAAGCCACGTAGGTAGCTTAAGCAGTAAACGGCAATTACACTCGCCCGGTAGTCTGGAAACCTCGAAGGATTTTGCCAACGTTACATACATCTCGGATCATTTTCCAACACATGCCATCTCGACCATTATAATAGGTTCACAAATTATTACATAAAGTGCTCAAATTAAGTTATTACAGACCAGTTCTCAAATTCAAAGTGTGAAAGCAAATTTAAACTCTGTTCTCAAACACACCCCTGAAGTTTTTCTCCAAATAGTGCCAGATTTCCATCGAGATCCACTACAGCAAAAGATACGAAAGAAGGAATGATCGAGCCCATGATCTACTCGTCTCCAACTGCCGGATGGAAGCATGTCGGGCAATAGCTGTAGAACATCTCACCATCTGCAACAACATTGGGAATTGCACCCTGAGTACTTGGTACTCAACAAGACTAACCCGACAAAAGAAAAATAAGGAAAAAGACTCTTTGGTGGATGCCAGGCTTTATGTGGGTAGCCGACATTTTCTTTGCCAAAAGATGAGCTTATTACGTAATCATTTAGTGATAAAAGGACTCTCTAGCTTATCCAATTAAGTTGGGCCTACCAGCTATGTTAGCACCTGCACTACTTCATCATTTTAAGTAGAAGCAATCAAATATAATCATGTAACGCATTGATTGAGTAATCATTAAACCAACATGAGTGAACATAACCAATTCGCATTTCAAATCTTATTTGCGGCACCGTAATCGTCGTCAAGTTATTCACTATCCAGAACGATGGCGATTATAATCGATTGCAAACCGCTGGCGGGTATTCCTCACACAAACCAGGCATGCTCCTCAAAAGCAGCCTTGGTCACCATGGTCTACTCAGGAAAAACGCGAGATCAACATACCACCACCATGACCAAGGAAACTCCCGGCAGCCAACAGGTAAGCGTGCCCATCAAATGACACTGCCCCATCTTAAGGTCTTACCAACCGGGCTCTTGTTACACCCACCCCCATCGCTAGCATGGATACGTGGCAGTTGAAACCCGGCCCAAGTAGAACTCTTGGCTTCGCGGTAGGCACTCCGGCCATCCCAGCTATCTGTGAGGCGTTGTTCAAAATGATCCGAGGATGCTCGTGTGCCATAGTATATTAGAAGTGATTTATCCTGGCCACGAGGTTATGTTCATATCCAACCTACACCAATCTCAATCCAAGGGATAGTAACCACCTATCCGCGCAGATGATGGTCGATCACCTGTCTTCTATCGATTAAGTAGCAGGCCTAAGCTCTACGTAGCCCTACACCTATCATGGGATAACTTTTTGTGGTAAGTAGTCCTAATGCAACTATGTTTCCGAGCAACTCCTATAATGTAAATGCATCATAGATAGTAAAGGACTCAAATAAATATTTGCAAACCATAGGAGAATATCCTCCGGGGCTTGCCTTTGACGAAGGAGCTAGGGACGTGGTTAGGACACTCGAGCAGCTCAGCTTCTGGATCCCCTCCTTCGGCTGCCCCCTGCAGCTCCTGCTCCTGCTGCTCCTCCACGTTCAGCTCCTCGGGTACTGCTTGGTGGTTGCTTTCCTGCGATCCTGTATGATGCGATGCAAGTATATAAATAACGTGCATATGAAGTGAAGTAGCATTGTCATGATGTCATGATGTATGTAATTAGCAATTGAATGGAAACACCACATTAATCAAATCAGGATCACCTCATGATCCAACCAAAATGATCCACCATCCCACTATCAAACTTGTCGGAAACCGGCATAAAAACTCTATGCTTCTACAGCAAGTCCTACCCATGCTGCTCATAAAATTCTACAAAAATTACAGCAGCACATCCATAGCTAAACTAAGCTACCACAGAAATTTCATCTCAAAACTCCTAGTATACAAGCCTACACAAAATTCTCAAGCCAGCTGCCACACATGGTCCAGAAAATACTTTGTATTACCAAAGTAGTTCAACATCAGCACCAATGGCATGTGGACCTTCCAAACAGCATATAAACATGCCTCAAGAAGTTTCATGGCCATAGCATCAACCTATAATTTTCTACGAATTAATCTAGCAAAGGGCCAACCAATGCACTTGTACTACAGCTCTCAAAATCTCCATTGCACAAGTCAATCCTAGACATCATAGAGATAAAGCATAGCCTAACTAAGCCAACAAAACAATCCTCACATTTTTCTGAGCCTTTGAGAATTACTTATGCATTTTACAAGATTAAGGCATTTTCCAAAATTAAATAAAACAGTACATAAAAGTATTTCAAACTTGGCATCTCATAATTTTCTAGCATAGTTCATCTCATAAGAAAAAATAACCCAACTTGATTCATCTCATTTGGCCAAATAATGAGGGAGATATGAATTTCCCAAGATTAAAACTAAATCGGAAATCTATTTCTATTTTCCGTAAATCCAACTTAAATGCTACGCATACCCCGGCGTGTACCTAGTTCAGATCAAAAGCACTAGGTGCACCCGGCCTCGTGTACCCAGGTCCTGCCACGGACCAGACCCGCTGACGAACCGGGCCCACCTGTCATCACCTCCGCAGCGTTGGGAGACGGTGGCGCGTTGCGGCCCCACGCCGGCGGTGGCTCCCTGGCCCATCCGAGGACCTCGCCAGGTGCGGCTCGCCCCAGCGCACCCGTAGCACTACTCGAAGCCGGCCCTAGTAGCCCTAAACGGCGGCGGCGGCTTGCATGGCGGCTCGCGGCGGCGGCCGACGGTGGGAAGGCCGTCGAGGCCTCGGCGGAGCCCCTGCTCATGTCTACGGGCTTCGCCTCGACTGCGCGAGCGCGTCGGGCGCACGAAGTGAAGAAAATGGCGGCGCTAGCGGTGGCTATGTCCTATCGGAGCAACGGCGTCGAGCTCGCCGGCGCGGCACACTAGCGGCGCTACGCAGCTCCGAGCTCCGCCTCGAGGTTGGCCCTGAGCCCTATGCGCTAGTGCGGCTCGAAGGCACGCACGATCTTGCGGCAAGAAGAAAGGAAGAGGGGCAGCACATGCTCGCCGGCGCAAATGGCGCGGCGGCCGTACGCGAGGAGGAAGAACCAATGCGGCTCGGTTCTCACCGGAACGAGGCAAAGAAGGGCGGCAGGTGACGAAGTCGAGGGCGGCGAGTCCGATGCTGCCCTTGGCTCCCGTTTTACCGGCGGATTGCGAGCTAGGCGGAGGTGAAGGCGGCGGCCATGGCGTCGGCGTCGGAGGGGGAGAGGGAGGAGGAAGAAAGGGGGATGGCGCGTTAATGCGGGACGGGACGGGGGTCTCCCCCCTTTCCCGTTTGGGCAGGGGTCTGCGGGCGCGGCGTGTGGCGGCCACCGCCACTGCCAGGCGGGCCCCGCGGGGGTCGCGTGGCGCACGGACGCGTGTCGACGCGGCGCGCGCGGCGGTGTGGCCCTGCGTGTGGCGGCCGCACGGGATTTGGGACGGCAAAACAGCAAACACCGAATCCGGCCAATCGATCATGCCACATCGCTCAAATTGAATTTGAATTTCAAACTGTCTGTAACTCCCAAACGGTTCTGAATTAGACGAAACTTTCAACATGAAAGTTTCTCCAAATTGGAAGATGAATATTTCATTCAACTACCGCTTTGGCTAATTCAGCCCAGATAAAAAGATCTAAAATTAGTTTTGAAAATGAAGTAAAATAATACTTTTAAAATTTCCCCCTAAGACTGTTTTTAGCTATTTGAAGCCCCAAAACCCATTTTCACAATTTGGTCAAAACACAAAGTTTTCATGAAATATTTTTCTGCACATTTCTTCTCAAAACACCAAATTCAAACAAGCAACCTATCTAGCACTTCTAGTCATACCCAGGCTAGCACAACAAGTCAATCAATCAATTCATGCAAATGATGCTTATGCAAATGATGACATGCTTAGAGATAATTAATTAATGCTTAACACTGGAGGTGTTACAGCTCTACCCCCTTAAAGAAATCTCGTCCCGAGATTTGCGAGTACTAACCATTTTCTATAGAATTCTGGATAAGCCTCTTGGAGATACTCTCCGGTCTCCCATGTTGCGTCGTCGTCATCGTGATGACTCCAACACACCTTGTACGTGGTCACCGAACTTGTGCGGGTCACTCATTCTTTAATATCCAATACCTTGATAGGTTCTTCTTCATATGTCAGATCCGACTGAAGCTGAATGTCCGCAATCTTGACTTGCTCCCTAGTCACCTCAATGCATTTCTTGAGTTGTGACACGTGGAATACCGGAAAGACTGCACTGAGATTCTCAGGCAATTCTAACATGTAAGCCACGTCACCTTTCTTCTCAAGAACCTTAAATGGTCCAACATATCGAGGTGCAAGCTTCTGCTTAGCTCCGAACCTTTTTGCTTTCTTCATGGGAGAAACCTTTAAGTACACATGGTCGCCTTCCTCAAAGAACAATGGTCTCCACCGCTTGTCCGCGTAACTCTTCTGTCGAGATTGGGCTGCTAACATGTGCTTCTTGATGATCTGAACCTTCTCAGCGGCATCCTGCATGATATCTACACCGTAATACCTCTTCTCTCCCGTTTCTACCCAATTCGACGGCGTTCTACAGCTTCTACCATATAATGCCTCGAAAGGCGACATCTTAATACTCTCCTGATACCCATTATTATACGCAAACTCAGCTAATGGCAACCATTTTTCCCAAGAACCCTTAAATGAAAGCAAACATGCCCTCAACAGGTCCTCTAGTACTTGGTTAACTCTCTCAACTTGACCCGAGGTCTGCGGATGATAAGCTGAACTGTGCACTAACTCTGTTCCCAATTCCTTCTGCATTTGAGCCCAAAAATGTGCCATGAACTGAGGTCCTCTATCAGATTCAATCTTCTTGGGTATACCATGTAATCTCACAATCTCTTTAATGTACAGGTCGGCATACTGCGGTGATCGGAAGGTTGTATGAACCGGAATGAAATGTGCTGACTTGGTGAGTCGGTCCACAATCACCCAGATCGAATCATGGCCCTTCGCCGAAGTAGGCAAACTCATAATGAAATCCATGCTAATCTCTTCCCACTTCCAATCAGGTACTGACAATGGGTGTAGCAAACCTCCTGACTTCAGATGAACTGCCTTAACTCTGCAGCAAACATCACACTTCGCAACGTACTCTGCTACTTCCTTCTTCATATGTGGCCACCAAAATCTCAATTTCAAGTCATGAAACATCTTGCTACTGCCTGGATGCATGGTTACTCTAGACAGATGTGCCTCATCCATGACCAACTTCCTAAGTTCAGAATCTCGAGGTACTACCAATCGATTATCAAACCATAAGATCCCATGGTCATCTACCGAGAGTCGCTATGATGGGTGAGTTTCTAGCTTCTCCTTGAATTTGGCTACCATACTATCAGTTTTCTGCCCCTCAATGATTCTGCTCTCAAGTTCACAGTTCAGTTGGATGTTCTTCGCTATCACTGGATGCAAAAAGTCAAAGTTCTCTGGCAATCTTATTTGAATAGCTTCACATTGTGGCTTTCTACTCAATGCATCAGCAACCACATTTGCCTTACCAGGATGATAATGCAAACGTAGGTCGTAATCCTTAATCAACTCTAGCCAACGTCTCTGCCTCATGTTCAACTCATTCTGCGTGAAAATGTACTTCAAACTCTTGTGATCCGTATAAATATTACAGGGATTACCGAGAAGGTAATGCCTCCATATCTTCAAAGCATGCACTACGGCTGCCAACTCTAGGTCATGGGTAGGGTAATTCTGTTCATGCTTCTTCAACTGCCTTGATGCATACGCTATAACCTTGCCTTCTTGCATTAACACGCACTCCAATCCAATGCCCGAAGCATCACAATACACATCAAACGGTTTCTCAATATCAGGTTGTGCAAGAACAGGTGCAGTGGTCAACATTTCCCGCAAGGTGCGGAAAGCTGCTTCACACTGCTCGGTCCACTCAAACTTTGCATCCTTATGCAACAAGTTGGTTAATGGCTTAGCTATCTTCGAGAATCCTGGGATAAACCGACAATAATATCCGGCTAACCCCAAGAATCCCCGAACCTTGTGCACTGTCTTCGGTGTCTTCCAATTCAGCACCTTTTCAATGTTAGCAGGATCCACTGTTATACCCTCATCCGTCAGGATATGTCCTAAGAATTGCACTTTCTTAGTCCAAAACTCACACTTGCTGAACTTGGCATACAACTTCTTCTCTCTAAGCCTCTCTAGAACAATCCTCAAATGTTTGGCATGATCCTCTTCATTCTCAGAATACACCAAGATGTCATCAATGAATACCACAACAAACTGATCCAATTCAGGCATAAAGACCGAATTCATCAGATACATGAAGTATGCGGGAGCATTCGTCAGTCCAAAAGACATGACCAAATACTCAAACAACCCGTATCTAGTAGTAAAAGCGGTCTTAGGTATATCTTCAGGTCTGATCTTGATTTGATGGTACCCTGCCTTCAAGTCTATCTTGGAGGACACCTTAGCCTTGGATAACTGATCAAACAATATGTCAATCCGAGGCAACGGATACTTGTTCTTGACTGTAGCTGCATTGAGCAAGCGGTAATCTACACACATACGTAAGGACTGATCCTTCTTCTTCACAAACAACACTGGACTACCCCATTCTAAAACACTGGGTCGAATCAATCCCTTGCTAAGCAAATCATTCAGCTGTGCCTTGAGTTCCTTCAACTCATTTGGTGCCATCCTATACGGCCTTTTGCAAATTGGTGCCGTACCAGGCAACAATTCAATACGGAACTCTACATCCCTATCAGGCGGCAAGCCTGGTAGTTCCTCCGGAAATACATCCGGGAATTCACATACCACGGGTATATGTTCCAAGGGAGTAGTTTGGGTAGCATAGGTGACACTCTCAAGTTTGGTCTTCTGAGGTAAAGGTATCTGAAGGTTTCCCTCACCCAATGGTTTACGAATAGAGATCATCCTATTAGTGGTATCCAATACCACACCCCAAAAATTCATCCAGCTCATCCCGATTATAACATCTACTCCTAGTCCAGGAAGAACGATTAAGTTCAGCCGGAATCTCCAATCTTCTAAATCCAATGATGCCCCTTGCACTATCTGGTTCGTGCAAATGTCAGCCCCAGCTGAGCTCACATGAAACTCTATACCCAGTTCTGTTATCTTTTGATCATGTTGTTTTGCAAATGCTTGACTCATGAATGAATGAGATGATCCAGTATCAAACAAAACAGCAGCAGGAATCTCATTGACAGGAAACATACCAGCGGTCACGGGTTCTCCAGCTAGGATTTCCTCAATGGTTGTCAGATGAGCACGGGCGGGCATCTGCCTCCTTGGATGTGGGCACTCCCTGCTGAAGTGTCCTATTCCACCATAGTTGTAGCACGGACCATATGGTGCCTTGCCTCCCGTAGCCATTGCTGGTGCTCTCTGATTCTGATTTGGCTTGTTCTGAGTAACTGGTGTACGAAAAGCTTTCGAAACTTCGATTTCCCCGAGCGGTGCCAATTCTTCTTTGGTGGGGGTCTCGAATCGTTTACCCCCGGTTGAATGCACGGTATGGAGGACGAAATGCGGGTGAAGCCCTCTGCTGAGACGGGCCACCCTCATTCGGCCTCTTGCGGTTCTTGGTTGCAGCGTGCAGATTGTTTTGCTTCTCTTGAATCATGCAGTCGTTGTAGAAGGCATTGAAATTGTCACGGATAGAAGTACCCATGGTTTTCATCAGCTTGGTGCTAAGCCCTCTCTTGAAGCATTCTATCTTGGCTGCCTCAGTGCGCACCATCTCAGGTGCATAACGGGACAAGTTGTTGAAAATGTGGTGGTACTCTGACACTAAGCGAGTCCCCATGGTCAGGCTATGGAACTCGGCCTTCTTAGCAGCAATTCCACAGGGTGGAACAAAGGCATCACGAAAAGCAGTGAAAAACATATCCCAGGTGATCGGCTGTCCCTCTGGATAGGTAGCACGGTGTTGAACCCACGATGTCTGAGCTTCCTCATCAAGCATATAAGCAGCATAAGTGGTCTTGAGATCCTCAGTAAGACGCAGCAGACGGAACCTCTCTTCCATATGGGTGATCCAGCCATCCGCGAGAAGCGGATCAGAGGTAGTCTTGAACAGACGAGGTTTAGTGTCCATGAAGTCCTTGAACTCACTGTACTAATTTGGCTGTGGCCCCTGATTATGGTGTGGAACATGCATATTGTTGTTGTTGTTGAAGTTGTCACGCAGCAACTGCTCAATATTACGCCTGTCCTCCCGTAAACCGCCGAAAGAACCGCTTTCGCCACCGGAGGAGGAGGTGGTGCACCATGAGCCTCTTCACCAGCATGGCCTCCACCACGTCCACAACCACCCATGGGAGCACCGCGACCACCACCACCGATGGGGGCACCGCGACCTCCACCGCCAACTGGAGCTCCACGGCCACTACCATCGATGGGGGCACCACGGCCTCCACCACCACTGCCACCAGCAGCCTGGGCAGCGGCAGAACTCCGGGTATCCACCATCTGTAAGTGCCAACGATAATATTGTGATAATTAGGAGTTGAACCGACATGACAAATAAATATAATCATGTTGCACTGAACAATGTAGAGAGAATATCAACATTCAATCAATCATTCGCACATACACAATAATTCATTTTCCACATCACAACCACACTAATAATATTATGTTGCACATCACAGAAGTGTCAAATATACATGGATGCCAGCATACATACACTGGACTTTTAAACGCGTTCAAATTACATCGCAACCCACAATTCCAAAGGTCTCCTCATCAGACATACTTAGTAGCGTACCATATTACATCCCAAAAGAGAAAAGATCAACGGTCACTCAAAAGAAATGCTAGGAGCTATCACGCTACCACTAGTCTAACTACGCACATCAGTCGCCCTAAGCGTCCTGCACGTCCATGTCCACCGCGTGGCTACCAGCACCATTGTGGTGAGACGACTCTGCCTGTGCAACTGCTCCTCTCTGAACCTCAGCCTGCATCCCATCAATGAACACCTCCTTCTGATGTAGCTCACGCCTGAGAATGCGCGTCTCCTCTTGAACATCGTGCAGCTCGGACCAGGCTACATTCCTCTGCCTAGTGATCTCAATCAGGGAATCCTCCGTGTTCTTCAGCACTGTCTCACGGTTCCCCAACTTCTGCTCAAGTACCTCCAGCCTCACATTGTACCACTCCTTCAGATCTGACAGCTTCTTCTCATACTGCTCAACTTCCACCTTGTCCTCCTCCTGAATAGACTCCAGCTCATCATACCTCATCAGAGCTAGGTCCTCCATGTCAGAGTAGGCCCTCATAAGAGAGAAGACCGCACTCTGAGCAACTGAGGTACTGCTCTCAGCCTCCCGTGTCCCAAAGAAACGAGACGTCCCCTTCCCTCGCTTCCACTTGTCGGACGGGGTCGGCCGGGGAAAGACTCCGTGCATCGGGCGTGCCAACTCATCGGGCATCTCTCGTCACCATCCTCACCAACACCTGGAAGGCAGCGTCCTCAGCAGCACGGAAGGTGTCCACGCCCTCGCCCCTCTGCGACCAACTGTGCCACAGATCACTAAGGCCCAAGGACGGAACCTCAACCATCACTGTGACAAAACTGCGCTCCCTGGTGTCCTGAGTGTCCCAGTAGTACACAGGATAGGTACCATTAGGATACCCAGCGGCGTGTAAGATCCTCCAGAGAAGAGTGGGCAAACCACCCTGCGTGAGGAACGTGTTGGACATCCTACGGGGGTTGTCAGGCCTCCGTCGGATAACTCAATCCGCACCTGCTGGAAGAGAAACACGAGGGGTGTCAGGCTCGCGGGTACTCTTGTGTGCTGTTTGCTTAGTCCTGGCCATCTGTAAAAATTTTAATTACGCCCATAAGCACAAGTTTTAAGTATAGCAATTTAATTATAGGAAAGGAATGCTGATATGCATGATTGTGGCAAAATTTTATAATTCATGATGCATGCACGTTCTATTCGATCTCACTCATAAGTATCACTAATACGTCTAGTCGGTGGCATAGAGTTACGTGCTCTCATCATACGTACTTTTCACATCGTTCTACACGAATTCGTGGTTAGGGTACCTGCAGAAAATTCATTTCAGCCCATTCCCAATGAATGCAATCGACGAACAAAATTTGGCACCTTAAGAATAAGGCAAAAACCTCCGATTCAACCAACTCCTATTCAACATCCTACTCCACACAGGTATACCCATTATACCTGCATGTAGGCGCATGCTAGTCCCAAATCATCGCCGAAAGACAATATCCCACACATGGAGTACCGTCATATGGACATGTGTAAAACATGAGCATATTTCAGCACTATATAAGCACTCCCCTAGACCAGCATTGCATCCGGTCATGCTCTCACAACTCCCCTTACCTTGGCGTTGAATCACTTACCAGAGCGTAGAGGAATATGAAACCAGTCATAACCATTCAAGTGAATGGCCCCCATACATATCTGCCGTGTATGAGCGCGACAAATAGAAATATGATGCAACCCTTGTTAGCCTGTTAGATAGCCACCTAATAGTCCTTAACTGGGCATAAGAGATCCGACGAATCCTTGGCACACTTATAAGTTTTTGAAAACTCACGCATTTCATAAACCTACTTAAGTGTCTATGAGTTCAAGATCACTTTTAATGTCAAGATTAGTGTTTATAATGACCAAGATTAGCAAATTGTTGGAAAACCGGGAGCTGATGCCAGCTGTAACAGAACCGACCAACTAACATAATTACTGTTCACTAATCAAGCCACGTAGGCAGCTTAAGCAGTAAATGGCAATTACACTAGCCCGGTAGTCTGGAAACCTCGAAGGATTTCACCAACGTTACATACATCTCGGGTCATTTTCCAACACATGCCATCTCAGACCATTATAACAGGTTCACAAATTATTACATAAAGTGCTCAAATTAAGTTATTACAGACCAGTTCTCAAATTCAAAGTGCGGAAGCAAATTTAAACTCTGTTCTCAAACACACCGCTGAAGTTTTTCTCC
Organism: Themeda triandra; assembly: GCA_018135685.1. Lineage (NCBI taxonomy): Eukaryota > Viridiplantae > Streptophyta > Magnoliopsida > Poales > Poaceae > Themeda > Themeda triandra. The sequence goes on from JAENPR010000188.1 coordinate 417,332, forward strand.
AAATACGAAAGAAGGAATGATCGAGCCCACGATCTACTCATCTCCAACTGCCGGATGGAAGCATGTCAGGCAATAGCCGTAGAACATCTCACCATCTGCAACAACATTGGGAATTGCACCCTGAGTACTTGGTACTCAACAAGACTTACCCGACAAAAGGAAAATAAGGAAAAAGACTCTTTGGTGGATGCCAGGCTTTATGTGGGTAGCTGACATTTTCTTTGCCAAAAGATGAGCTTATTACGTAATCATTTAGTGATAAAAGGACTCTCTAGCTTATCCAATTAAATTGGGCCTACCAGCTATGTTAGCACCTGCACTACTTCATCATTTTAAGTAGAAGCAATCAAATATAATCATGTAACGCATTGATTGAGTAATCATTAAACCAACATGAGTGAACATAACCAATTCGCATTTCAAATCTTATTTGCGGCACCGTAACTGCTCAGTCAAGTTATTCACTATCCAGGAATGATGGCGATTATAATTGATTGCAAACCAGCTGGCGGGTATTCCTCACACAAACCAGGCATGCTCCTCGAAAGCAGCCTTGGTCACCATGGTCTACTCGGGAAAAATGCGGGATCAACATACCACCACCATGACCAAGAAAACTCCCGGCAGCCAACAGGTAAGCGTGCCCATCAAATGACACCGCCCCATCTTAAGGTCTTACCAACCGGGCTCTTGTTACACCCACCCCCATCGCCAGCATGGATACGTGGCAGTTGAAACCCGGCCCAAGTAGAACTCTTGGCTTCGCGGTAGGCACTCCGGCCATCCCAGCTATCTGTGAGGCGTTGTTCAAAATGATCCGAGGACGCTCGTGTGCCATAGTATATTAGAAGTGATTTATCCTAGCCACGAGGTTATGTTCATATCCAACCTACACCAATCTCAATCCAAGGGATAGTAACCACCTATCCGCGCAGATGATGGTCGATCACCTGTCTTCTACCGATTAAGTAGCAGGCCTAAGCTCTACGTAGCCCAACACCTATCATGGGATAACTTTTGTGGTAAGTAGTCCTAATGCAACTATGTTTTCGAGCAACTCCTATAACGTAAATGCATCATAGATAGTAAAGGACTCAAATAAATATTTGCAAACCATAGGAGAATATGCTTCGGGGCTTGCCTTTGACGAAGGAGCTAGGGACGTGGTTAGGACACTCGAGCAGCTCAGCTTCTGGATCCTCTCCTTCGGCTGCCCCCTGCAGCTCCTGCTCCTGCTGCTCCTCCACGTTCAGCTCCTCGGGCACTGCTTGATGGTTGCTTTCCTGCGATCCTGTATGATGCGATGCAAGTATATAAATAACGTGCATATGAAGTGAAGTAGTATTGTCATGATATCATGATGTATGTAATTAGCAATTGAATGGAAACACCACATTAATCAAATCAGGATCACCTCATGATCCAATCAAAATGATCCACCATCCCACTATCAAACTTGTCGGAAACCGGCATAAAAACTCTATGCTTCTACAACAAGTCCTACCTCTGCTGCTCATAAAATTCTACAAAAATTACAGCAGCACATCCATAGCTAAACTAAGCTACCACAGAAATTTCACCTCAAAACTCCTAGTATACAAGCCTACACAAAATTCTCAAGCCAGCTGCCACACATGGTCCAGAAAATACTTTGTATTACCAAAGTAGTCCAACATCAGCACCAATGGCATGTGGACCTTCCAAACAGCATATAAACATGCCTCAAGAAGTTTCATGGCCATAGCATCAACCTATAATTTTCTACGAATTAATCTAGCAAAGTGCCAACCAATGCACTTGTACTACAGCTCTCAAAATCTCCATTGCACAAGTCAATCCTAGACATCACAGAGATAAAGCATAGCCTAACTAAGCCAACAAAACAACCCTCACATTTTTCTGAGCCTTTGAGAATTACTTATGCATTTTACAAGATTAAGGCATTTTCCAAAATTAAATAAAACAGTACATAAAAGTATTTCAAACTTGGCATCTCATAATTTTCTAGCATAGTTCATCTCATAAGAAAAAATAACCCAACTTGATTCATCTCATTTGGCCAAATAATGAGGGAGATATGAATTTCCCAAGATTAAAACTAAATCTGGAAATCTATTTCTATTTTCCAGAAATCCAACTTAAATGCTACACGTACCCCGGCGTGTACCTAGTTCAGATCAAAAGCGCTAGGTGCACCCGGCCTCGTGTACCCAAGTCCTGCCACGGACCAGACCCGCTGACAAACCGGGCCCACCTGTCATCACCTCCGCAGCGGAGGGAGACAGTGGTGCGTTGCGGCCCCACGCCGGCGGTGGCTCCCCGGCCCATCCGAGGACCTCGCCAGGTGCCGCTCGCCCCAGCGCACCCGTAGCACTACTCGAAGCCGGCCCTAGTGGCCCTAAACGGCGGCGGCGGCTTGCATGGCGGCTCGCGGCGGCGGCCGACGGTGGGAAGGCCGTCGAGGCCTCGGCGGAGCCCCTGCTCATGTCTACGGGCTTCGCCTCGACTGCGCGAGCGCGTCGGGCCCACGAAGTGAAGAAAATGGCGGCGCTAGCGGCGGCTATGTCCTATCGGAGCAACGGCGTTGAGCTCGCCGGCGTGGCACACTAGCGGCGCTACGCGGCTCCGAGCTCCGCCTCGAGGTTGGCCCTGAGCCCAATGCGCTAGTGCGGCTCGAAGGCGCGCACGATCTTGTAGCAAGAAGAAAGGAAGAGGGGCGGCACATGCTCGCCGGCGCAAATGGCGCGGCAGTCGTACGCGAGGAGGAAGAACCAATGCGGCTCGGTTCTCACTGGAACGAGGCAAAGAAGGGCGGCAGGTGACGAAGTCGAGGGCGGCGAGTCCGATGCTGCCCTTGGCTCCGCGTTTTACCGGCTGGATTGCGAGCTAGGCGGAGGTGAAGGCGGCGGCCATGGCGTCGGTGTCGGAGGGGGAGAGGGAGGAGGAAGAAAGGGGGACGGCGCGTTAATGCGGGACGAGACGGGGGTCTCCCTCCCTTTCCCGTTTGGGCAGGGGTCTGCGGGCGCGGCGCGTGGCGCGGGTGGCGGCCACCGCCACTGCCAGGCGGGCCCCGCGGGGGTCGCGTGGCGCACGGGCGCGTGTCGACGCGGCGCGGCGGTGGTGTGGCCCTGCGTGTGGCGGCCGCACGGGATCCGGGACGGCAAAACAGCAAACACCGAATCCGGCCAATCAGATCATGCCACGTCGCTCAAATTGAATTTGAATTTCAAACTGCTGTAACTCCCAAACAGTTCTGAATTAGACGAAACTTTCAACATGAAAGTTTCTCCAAATTGGAAGATGAATATTTCATTCAACTACCACTTTGGCTAATTTGGCCCGGATAAAAAGATCTAAAATTAGTTTTGAAAATGAAGTAAAATAATACTTTTAAAATTTCCCCCTAAGACTGTTTTAGCTATTTGAAGCCCCAAAACCCATTTTCACAATTTGGTCAAAACACAAAGTTTTCACGAAATATTTTTCTGCACATTTCTTCCCAAAACACCAAATTCAAAGAAGCAACCTATCTAGCACTTCTAGTCATACCCAGGCTAGCACAACAAGTCAATCAATCAACTCATGCAAATGATGCTTATGCAAATGATGACATGCTTAGAGATAATTAATTAATGCTTAACACTAGAGGTGTTACAATTACATCCATCCCTATAATCGGCTTCTCCTCACTACTCAACACCAGGAACAACTCCTACTCAAACGACACAGAACACGCCCTCCACGAAAGGGAAAACATTTTGCTTCTACGCCATCAGTCGTGCATCTTGCTTCTATGCCATCAGTCGTGCACGTTTCGCTCCATGCATTGCGAAAGCTTCTCCATTGTCTTCATAGCCCACACCTTCTCCTTGTCCCGGAGGAGGATACTCCACTTCTGCATAAACACCATCGATCGATGGATGATTGCATTAGGATCTGCTATCACTCTGTTATTGAAGACATAATCATTGCGAATCAACCATAAGCTCCAACAAATGCAAGCTAATAAGAAGATCATCATAGGCTTGGGTGTGTCCCCTCTACCCCGACTGATCTCTAAGAACTGGTTCAGATCAATTGGTGTCTGTGACCAGCCCAGAGCCTCTCTAGCCGTCCACCAGCTGAATTGTGCAAAACTGCACTCGAAGAAAATGTGTTGTGCCGATTCGACCTGTCCACACAATTTACAGTGTTCCTCCCCAGGCCAACTCCTTTTGACTAGCTGTTCAGCAGAAGGCAAACAGTCTGAGTATATGGACCACAGAAAGAATCAAATTTTAAGTGGGATTTTGGCTTTCCATATACTCATAATCTCTCTATTGACCATCCCTGGAAATGTGAGCTCTCTATATAAAGAAGCTGTTGTAAAATTTCCTCTCTTATCCAAAGCCCAAGAAATGGTGTCCTCTCCCTCTCGCAGCTGAAATTGTCCTATTTGTTCAATTAGATCCTCCCATTCCACCACTTCATCATGTCCAAAAGTTCTTCTAAAAGAGAGATCAATCTCATTATCATGCAATACTTCAAAGACAGTACTCTCTTGGTTATTACAGATTTCATAGAGCTTCCTGTATTTCAGATTGAATGGACATTGTCCCAGCCACACATCCAACCAGAACCTTGTTTTCCTCCCATTTCTGACTACATAAATCAGTCCCCCTAGCACAACTCTCTTTAACTTCATGAAGACCAGTCCAAAATTGAGATGTGTTCCTATGTTTTGAGCTGTAGAAACCCTTGTCTCCCATATACTTTTTCCTCAACATATCTAGGCATGGATTCCTGTCTCCTCTCTCAAGTCTGAAAATCCATTTAGATAACAGACATTTGTTCATTACCCTTGTGTCGGTGAAACCTAGCCCTCCAACTGGTTTTGGTGTTGCAAGAATCTCCCATGATGCATGTAGAGCTACTACGAACTTCACTGGTTTTGGTGATTCGCAATGATTATGTCTTCAATAACAGAGTGATAGCAGATCCTAATGCAATCATCCATCGATCGATGGTGTTTATGCAGAAGTGGAGTATCCTCCTCCGGGACAAGGAGAAGGTGTGGGCTATGAAGACAATGGAGAAGCTTTTGCAATGCATGGGGCGAAACGTGCACGACTGATGGCGTAGAAGCAAGATGCACAACTGATGGCGTAGAAGCAAAATGTTTTCCCTTTTGTGGAGGGCGTGTTTTGTGTCATTTGAGTAGGAGTTGTTCCTGGTGTTGAGTAGTGAGGAGAAGCCGATTATAGGGATGGATGTAATCGCGCTTATCTCTGTTGGAGTCTTTATTTTGTTGTTTGAACCTGAAAACCTTGTAAGCTGGTGTCCCCAGCAAATCAGTTGCTTTCTATAAAGCGGGGCTTCGGCCTTTATTCTAAGAAATTTCTTGCAGGAAGATTGTGGTCCAAAAACTCCTGTTAGACACCGCGGTAGGTTCTTTTCTAGCATGGTTATCTTGACGGACTTCGTGTTCACCGTAACCTGCAGCAGCGTAAACTGGAAGAAGCGTTCAGACATAGCCAATAAGATTCCTCCTGTTACCCCCACCGCGGGTAGGGCAGCGTAGCTGTTAGCCAGCTATGGACCTAGCATCTCGATGAGAAGAGTTTGATTCTGCAGACATACTATCGTTGCTCGAACTAACAAGGTTTCTCACGCTCGCTCTTTTGGCCCCATAATATTTAGGCCCAACATTCCAACACAGAATTGAGCAATACTTTTGTGCCATTAAAGCTGAAGGCGCTACTGATGACAGCTGGCAAAGCCTGATAACGAACAGTTTGAAAACCATGGGACGATGTCCACAACACCAGCATGTCTCAAGTGCAGAAGGGGAATAGCTGAAGGCAACAAAGCCAGCAGACCTAAGACATCTGCCCCGCAACTCAGCTACAGTTGCTGCAAATCTTGTGCCGAAGGCTACGAGGTTAGCAGGCAACGATCAAACAAGTTCTCTAAGATACATGGGTTTGAAAGCCCCTTGATGGCCACGCAGGTCCCAACTGAACCTGACTCACGACGACGAAACAACCTGATCCCACTCGTAGATGGCAGATAGAGGAGTCATTGGGAAGACAACCTGACTATCCATATCCCTTAGGCTGCGGCCATCTTGACGGACTCAGAAGTCAATATGGAAATTGGTGTCCAACTTATTATTTTATATATAATAGTATTAATCTAGATAGTGTTGTACCATCCAGTAATATTTCCTCTCTTCTCGTGGCACTTCGACTGCTCAAACTCTTAGTGGGGCTCGTCCACACCATTCCCATTGTTGTCATTGGACTACATGATCTTTTTGCTACCGGAGCTTGCATTTTTGTCTTCGAGTGTTTTTTCTCTACTTTCGATCAGAGAGCTGCATGGCATAATTGACACGAGTAAATAGATATACAAAATTAGTGCCCGAACGAAATAAAAAAAAATTGCAGATTAAGTTCTGGAATCAAGTGACTCATTTTTCACAGAATAGGCATTCATGTCTTGTTGCAATCCATGAGAAAACAGGGAAACTATTCTTCCAGATCAATATAAATAATTTATCACATCGCTTATAGTGTATAGCAGTCTACCTCAAAACTCAAAAAAGTCGTACTATTCTAGTGATTAACGAAGTGTCCGATTGCTCATACTATTCTAGTGAGATATGCAAATCATCTATTCTAAAAAATATCAAATTTCACAAGTTATCGAAGATCAGATCTGAGAACTCGAATACTAACGGAACACTTTTGATTTGTCCAGTTTCCTTCAACCGACTTAAGACATATGTTCTAGTGAAAGTAAAACAATAAATCTTCAACTTCATATAGAAGTCATCACTAAAAAGCATGAATCACAAAATATTAAAATTTCCTACATAAGATTTGTGAACATCTCATGTTTAATTATCCATGAAATATTTAGTGTGGAACAACTTGTGGAAAAGGCAATACATTATAGAACTGTAACAGAATAAGTGAAAAAGGCTCTGCTGAGCCCTGGGGCCTCAAACTGCTTGTATTTTTTCCCATAAGAAATATGTCATTGGAGAGAGATACAAGCATCATCATGTTACCTTTTTATTTATTTTTTTTGAGGAAAATCTAGTTACCTTATTAGTTATTTCAACATTTTATTCATTAGTTGAAAGTTGAAGATAAATCCATATATGCAATAAAACACTAAGACTTTTCTTTATGGGGGGTCACAGGAGCATGAGTGGCTTCTGCTATATTCATTGTTTGGCTTTGCCTGGCTCAGTACAGTGGCGGGAAACAACACATTCTTATGGCTTTATACAAATTGAGGAACATACTTATGGAATTACAGGAACATATATGTGATCTTTGTGAATTATTATGCTTTCCTCCCTGCATATTTCTCTGTGGTGTTTGCTAATAATCTAGGCCTAGCCTCATCATGAGATATTTAATACTGTGATGCAGCAATTTAGTGACAACTACGATCCAATATGGACCAATGCCAAGTCCGAACACAAAGATATGCTTAGTTAAGTGTGGAAAAAATATTGAAATACAAAGATATATGTGCAAAAAAGAGGAACTTCAATCCACTGTACTGTCATGGTGTCACCTAATGCACTGTTCAGCTGGTTGATGTTATTTATGCATGGGTTTATGAAAACACCTATTCAACACTAAACCACAGTAATGACTTACCAAATCTTCAGTTAAACTAATTATGATTCATTCAGACTAAAATTGCAATTCAATGGTATTAGTACTGACTATGGCACAGGCAGTAGATAAAATACCTGTGCATATCTATTAAGTCCCAGTCCCGCTTCCAAATTAAAATGGGCTTGTTTTCATTCAAAGAAAGTTGCTCCCGGATTTTCATTTTCAACTCATCTATCTTGCACTTTTCGTTCTGTCCTTCTTCCACAATCATCTTGTCCAAGCTCTCAGAATCACGACAATCACTCATTTTTCCAAAATCCCATGGAAAGTGAGCATCAAACTGGACTTCATTAATGCTTGGGAGACATTGAATCCCAGAAATGCAAAACCCATTACTTATTTCGCCTTTGACCTTGAGTTGCTCAAGTTTGAGCATTGTACCTGCTTCAAATTTCACCGATTTTATCTTTGTTTCTTCAAAACTCGGCCACTCAAAACTTAGCAACTTCATGCTTCTGAAAGAAACTTCTGTCTGCTCAGAACGAAAAGAAATCTCTTCACATTGAAATGATAGACCAATCAAACTTAGAATCTGTAGTTTGGGCAGTCTTCCTATTAACTGTGTAGCACCATCTGCATCTAGCAACCCACTACCCGATAATCTTAGCTTCACAAGTTGCTCAAGCTTTCTAACCCATTCTGGCAATATTTCCAAACTTCCATATAATTTGAGACTCTGAAGGTTTTCTGGGGGCGTGGAAAGTGCATCCAAAGAACCCCTCAATCCTGATCTCCCTGCAGCTGCACTCACAGATAGTGATTCCAGTTTCTTCAGATTAGCAATAGCTAAGCAAAAAACTAGACCATTCCTCTTGTTGATTCCAGTTATGCCTAACTTTCGCAACCCTGTGAGCCATCTTATGTCTTGAATAACAGCATTGCCCCTTCCAACTCGCACAGCACTCAGTGTCAGCAGTCCTCTCATTTTTCTGATTCCTCTCGGCACCCGAACACCCTGACCTTGAAGGTCCACTGTGAAATAGCTTGTCGGCGTGCAGCAAGCATCACACCTATTGAATCCCTGAATTCCCATATAGGTGGGTACACAGCACGCTGCACACAGCATCGAGCCCACCAACAAATTGTGCCGAATCCTCAGCATCAAACTTCTCTTGTCAAATATGAATTTTGATTTTTGACCAGCATAGATAAATTGTAGCCTTTGAAGCTTGACAATTGTTTTTGGTAGAGCTGAAATATTTGTGTCTCTTATATCTAGAGTAAGAAGCTGGCTCAGTTTGCCCAATGAATTGGGTAGGAGAAAGATTTCATTACAACCTCGTAGAGAAAGGTATGTGAGGTGAAGAAGCTTCCCTATATTATCAAGATCATGGTAGCCTAAACCATGCGTGCTTTCTAGGTCCAGCACCCTAAGCATCCGCATCTTCTTAGAAATGAAAAATGACTGGAACTTACCAAACACGGTAAGCGATCTTAGCCGTCTCAGGTCAACACTGTTCTCAAACTGATCCTGATCGCCTTTCCAATTGCTACTTACTGAAAGATGACGAGCTGCAGATTTTAAGCTGCAGCCCTCCTCTAGTCGAAAAATATTTTCTTCTTCCAGTGACTTCGATATTGCGATTTCATGCAGGAGATCATGGACTTTACATGAGTCCATTAATTTTCTACTCTCACCTGATTTCCTAAACGGTAATATCATGCTTCTGTTTATTAGCTCCATGAAGTAATTGTCAGCCATTTCAATGGCTGACTTCCCAAGCCTCTAAATGCAATGACCTTCTGCTACCCATCGATGAACCAAACGTCGCCGACTAAGGAGATGATCTCCAGGATATAAAGATAGATGTAAAAAACAAGATTTGAGATAGAAGGGCAAACCATCATAGCTCTTCTGAAGGACAGTTTTTATCATTCCAAGCTGTGGATTCATCTCCAACTCTGAACTGATATTGTAATTCAATCGTCTCCACTCTTCTCGATCCTTTGGATGGTTTGCCAAGAAACCACCAATGACAACAATTGCCAGGGGAAGCCCGCCGCACTTCTTCAAGATTTTTTCTGCTTCTTTAACCAACTCATAATTCTTCTGCTGAGCCAAATATCCGGTCTCCCCAAATACCTGATATTACAACAATTTAAGATTCTCAACACTAAAAACTAAAGATTGATTACCCTAGCTTACTATCATAATGATATTTCCTTTATGTTACAAATAAAATATAAAATGATGTTTGTTCCTTACAAAAACAATGTCACATCTTACATCGATCCAATGCAGATCATTTAACTACTCACAGTACAAAACAAAGGCCATGCAATAACCAAATCAGCGAGTGCTCCTGAGTTCTGAAGCCTCGGACAATATGCCTAGATGCTTACCATTGTTGATTGTAATCCTTGTGTGCTAGATTAGACTTAGCATATTTGTCCAATAGCTGTTTAGGCGCATGATCACTGATTGTGATTGTGATTGGTCTGATTGAAGACCTTGATTAGGTTCATTGTAATAACTTATTTAAGAACAGCAATACAACCAGAAAAAGTGGCCTAGTTTGATAGCACTAAACGAGATCGTGTCCAGCATGGGTTGTGTGTGTATTCCTGGCTGTAACCATGCCGGCAGCGCTTTCTGTGTTGTCTCTAAAGCAAGTCGAGGACACAGGGGAGAAGCCTAGACCTGCTGCTGCAGTGTCTGGGAACAAACAGACACCGCCACCATCGCCCTACTGGGCGGAGGCAGTGGAGTTTGCCTCGGTGCAAGGAGAGAACAGTGACAACCTGGAAGCCAACTACGACAAGGACGACCTGCTGCGGTACTGGAGGGTTGACAATGTTAGCATCAGATCACAGGTAAAGTTGTAGGATAACTTGGCCAAAGGCCTTTCTATTGAATTGGAAAAACTTGTAAATTGAATTGTACAAGACTCTCCCCCCTTATGCTCTTATAGCCAAAGGGTGAACCCCAGGAGAGGAATATGCTGGGAAGCTAAGGGTCTTATCTTCTTGACCCCCAAGCAAACCTTACAGCTAAGCTAATGATGAAGAAGGAAAAGCAAAACAGAAAGGCTAACTACTTTGGAAAAACTAGAATGCAGGACCAACTTGCATCATTTCTCCCCCTTAGTCTTGATTTCCTTGACAGCAACAGCTGCTAGGCCAATCCTTCATCTGAGTTCCTCAAATTTGACCTTCCCAAGAGCTTCAGTGAGGATATCAGCTAGCTGATCTCCAGTGGAGAGACGTTCTCTGCCCTGATGCTTCCATCCTCCATATAGCTTCTAATGAAGTGATACTTGATCCTTATGTGTTTGTTGCGCTCATGGAACACAGGATTCTAGGCCAAAGCCACAGCTGACTTGCTGTCCACCTTGAGCTCCACCAATCAATAGGCCTTCCCAGCAGGTAAGCTAGCAACCTTGACTGCCACATGGCTTGGGTTGCAGCAGTTGATGTAGCCACATACTCTGCCTCACAGCTGGAGAGTGCCACTATCTTCTGCTTGATAGATTGCCAACTGACCAAGCACTGATCGAGGAAGAAGATAACTCCACTCGTGCTCTTGCTTGTGTCAATGTCGCCGCCCAGATCACTATCGTAGTAGCCAATGAAGCGAGTTGTGCCATGTGCCTTGGTGAAGTGGAGCCCGAAGTCCAGAGTCTCGGCGATGTATCTGAGGATGCACTTGACACTGACAGCAGCCATGTGCTCCAGGGTGGGACGCTACATGAACCTGCTGATGAAGCTGACTGAGAATGCCAGATCAGGCCGAGTGTGCACCAGGTAGCGCAGATTGCCGATCAGACGCCATTAGTGAGTTGAATCAACCTCCTTGGCCATGCTCTATCGGCTGAGCTTCAGCCTCTATTCCATGGGAGTGGCCGCCGGATTAGCGCCCTTCATTCCTCCTAGCTCCAGGATCCCTCTCGGCGTAATGGGTCTGCGACGCTGAGGTAGAAGCTCAGCAGCCCGAGATCACTCGTCTCGAACGCCTACATCATCTGGGCCTTGAACGTTGTCACCTCCTTCCCATCGGTACCGGTGATGATCAGGTCATCGACGTAGACACCGACGAGCAGAACGGCCCGCCCGCTGCCCCACTAGTACATGGCCGCCTCATGGGAACTCTGCTAGAACCCCATCTCCTTGAGCGTCGCGTCCAGCTTCGCGTTCCAAGCACGAAGCGCCTAGCGCAGGCCGTAGAGAGCCTTGCGCAAGCGGTACACCTTGTCTTCTTCCCAGGCGATGACGAATCCCGGCGGCTGCCGCACGTAGACTTCTTCCTTCAGGTCGCCATTGAGGAAGGAGGACTTCACGTCCATGTGGCGGACGAGCCACCCTTCCTGAGCCGCCAGCGCAAGGAGGACGCAGACTGACTCCAAGCGCGCCACTAGCACAAATGCGTTGTCGTAGTGGATCCCCTCTTGTTGAACGAAACCGCGCGCCACCAGGCGGTCCTTATGCTTGGTCACCGCGCCCCGCTCATCCTTCTTTAGCTTGAACACCCATTTCAGGGTGATGGACTAGTGGCCAGCCGGGAGCGGCACCAACTCCTAAGTGCGGTTCTGCTCCATGGACTTGAGTTCCTGCTCCATGGCCGCACGCCAGGCAGGGTCATTCTTGGCCTGGATGAAGCTCGCCGGCTCTCCAGCGTGGGTCAGGTGGACCTCGGCAAAAAGGCGTGGGAGCAGGGGCGGTGTAGGAGCATTGCCGATGATGTCCATGGCCACCATGCGATAGCGTAGGGGCTCATCATCGTGCCAGGCATCAACGCGATCCTCATCTTCCAGCGGTGTGGCGAATTCCACCGGATCGCCAGTCTCAACCGCTGTGGCTGGCAGAATAGATCCTGCAGCAGGAGTCTCCAGCACACCCGCATCACCTCCATCATTGTCCCCCGGAGTAGATGACGACGTGCACGGTGAGCTTGGTGAAGACGATGCTGGGGAAACGGATGCGGCTACCTTCTCTGGTTCAGTCGGCCAATCGATGGTGAAGTCACTTGAGGCCGCTGTAGAGGATCCAGCCGCCGACGTCACCCAATCGCACCCGCGCCCCTCGTCGAAGATGACGTCGCGGGAGGTCTTGACGCGCTCGATCATCGGGTCAAGCACATGGTAGGCTTTAGCGCCCTGGGCGTAGTCAATGAAGACGTCGGGGATGCCGGTGGTCGTCGAGCTTGCACAGCTGGTTCAGATCGCGTGTGTAGGCGGCGCAACCCAAGACACGCAGGTGCGCCACGGACGGCGCGCGCCCATGCCAGGCCTCGTAGGGTGTCATGCCTTGCAGTGACTTGGTGGGCAAGTGGTTCAGCAGATGAACTGCGGTCACCACTGCCTCCCCCCAAAAACCAGCCGGCATGCCGTGCTACTTGAGCAGAGTTCGCGCATTGGCCACCACAGTCTGATTTCGCCACTCCACAACTCCGTTTTGCTGTGGTGAGTGCGGCGCGGAGAAGTGGCTCTTGACGCCCTCCATGGCGAAGTGCTCGGCGAGCTCGGAGCAGGTGAACTCACCACCGTTGTCAGTCTGCAGTACCTTTAGGTCGCGGTCAGACTCCCTCTTGGCCTGAACCTTGATCTTCTTCACCACCTCTGCAGCCCCATCCTTGGTTGCGAGCAGCACGACGAACATGAATCGTGTGGCGTCGTCAACCATGAGGAGGAAGTAGAGTCGGCCTCCCGGACTTGTTGGCATCACTAGTCCACACAAGTCACTGTGGGCGAGCTCCAGCGGCTTCTCGGCACGGTACATGGCCTGCTGTGGGAACGGTCGGCGACGCATCTTGGTGGTGACGCAGGTGTCGCAGACCTTCTCGGCGTGCATGATCACCGGGATTCCGCACGCCATGGCATCCTTGCCGAGTCGATGTAGAGCGTCGAAGTGCAAGTGCCCGTACCTCTCATGCCAACGCCAGGACTCGTCGTCCTTCTGCGTGGCGAGGCAGAGCGGCTGCACGGCATCAAGGTAAAGGACGTAAAGGCGGTTCCGACCACGCTTTACCTTGGGGAGGATGCGCTTGCGCTGATCCCAGATACGCAGGATGCCATGCTCGATCTCCACCTTGGAGCCCACTTCATCGAGCTGGCCTAGGGACACCATGGAATTGCAGAGCGCCGGGATGAAGTAGACGCGATGCTCATCGTTCTTCGCCTGGAACACGAACGAGCCCACTCCTTGAATCTCCACGCGTGAGGCGTCACCGAATTTGACCGTGACATGCACCGATGTGTCGAGCTTGGAGAAGATCTCACGACGCCTAGACATGTGGTGGGTGGCGCCACTGTCGAGGTACCAACCATCGAGCTTGTCCTCGTCGCCGACGTCACTGAAGAAGACGTGCAAGCATGGCTCGGCAAGGTCCGTGAACGCAGTGGCCTTGGTGCAGAGGACTTCAGGCGACTTCTCATCCAGCTCGACGAAGCCGTGGGCGAAGAAGAGCGCACCATCATCTGAATATACCTCGGCGACGTGCGCTGCGCCACGCGCACCACCACGCCCGACGCCGCCACTGCCGCCACGCGCTCCCTGCTGACCGCCACGATCACCGCCACCGCCACCACCACGATCGTGGCACAGAGGATCATGGCAGTCGTGTGCCCAGTGACCCGTCCGCTCGCAATTCAGGTAAATGTCGTCGTGGGTGGCCTTGTGCTTGCTAATGTCCTAGCGACGCTCGTTCTTGGCCTTCTGCTTCTTGCCACCGCATGGACAGCGCCGTGGCTCCTAGCATATGGCTGAAGAAGAGTCGTGGGCACCATTGTTCTTCTGCTTCTGCCGAGCATGCCACTGAGACCCGTCGCGATGATGAGAGGCTCCGTCGTGCCTTCTTCCAGGTCGTCCACTGCCTTTAGTCGACCCGAGACCTCCTCAATGGTGAGGTCCTGGAAATCGAGAAGGGTCTCGATGGCGATTTGGAGCTGCGCGTACTTGGCTGGTGCAGTGCACAGAAGCTTCTCCACCGCGCGCTCCTCGTCGATGTCTGTATCGCCATGGATGGCGAGCTGCTGCTTCAACGCAACCAGGCGCAGAGTAAAATCCTCAGCTTGCTCACCTGGGCGGAAAGACATCTCCCACTCACAGCGCAGACGTTGCAGAGTGGTGCGCCGTGCTCAATTCCGCCGATGCATGCAGTAGCGAGGGATTCCCACGCCTCCTTCGTCATCGCCTTCTCTTACAACGACATCTGCATCTCTTGGGGAACGGCGGCGACGAGCGCTTCGACGATGTGGCGATCCTCGTGATGAGGGAGGTCGCCGTACTCGATCGCGTCCTGAAGCTGGCGAGCTTGAAGCTTTAGCTTCATGATCGACGCCCACTCGTGGTAGTTGGTCTTGGTCAGCATCGGCCATGAGGAAGACGCGCTGGAGTCCTTGTAGATGGTCTAGAACACCGGCAGAGGCCCCTGCTGCCACGTTCGTGATGGTAATCCCGATCTTGATCTGGCGACTATGACTGCCTGCGCTCCCGCTCCAGGCTCCTCCGCGGGCAGCGATCACGCGGCTGTGGCTGGTCCTCCAGTGGCGGCTCCTCCTCTCTTAGCTCTCGACGCAGAGCCACGGCCGTGGCCGTGGCGGCCGCGTCCCGAGTAGCTGTTGCTGCCTCCGCGGCTTGCTGTGCTTGCATGGCTGCGGCCCTCTCGACGCAGAGCCGCGGCCGTGGTGGCCGCGTCCCGATTAGCTGTTGCTGCCTCCGCAGCTTGCTGTGCTTGCGTGGCTGCGGCCTCTGCTACGGCCAGAGGCTGCACATGCTGATTGCCATTTGCTGCGGCGGCGGCTGCGGCTGCTGTCTCTGCGGAGGTGGCCATGGCTTCTTCTCCTGATCCTAATCAAACAAGACTCTTGATGCCAATTGTTGGCATCAGATCACAGGTAAAGTTATAGGATAACTTGGCCAAAGGCCTTTCTATTGAATTGGAAAAACTTGTCTATTGAATTGCACAAGACTCTGCCCCCTTATGCTCTTATAGGCAAAGAGTGTGGGAAAGTAAAGTAGATGCCTTCAGGATAAGTTTGGCAGCTAAGGATCTTATCTTCTTGACACCCAAGCAAACCTTATAGCTAAGCTAATGATGAAGAAGCAAAAGCAAAACAGAAAGGCTAACTACTCTGAAAAACTGGAATGCAGGACCAACTTGCGTCAGACAACATCCTCGGTCCAGCATTGCCGGCTGGCTTCGTGACAAGGGTGCTAATTGCTGAAGAGCTACTGGTGGTGAGTTCTGATGAACCTAGCATGCGCTAAAGCTGAACGCAGCCCAAGTTGGAAGAAGGCAATGGTGGAGGAGATGGAGTCCATTGAGGACAACAAGGTCGCTAGCAGACCTCTCCTGGTCGGCAGGCGATCGGGTTGAAATTTGTCTTCAAGGTGAAGAGGGACTGGGCACAGGGCGGAGGCCAAGCACAAGGCGCGCCTCGTGGTGAAGGAATATGAGCAGCGGCACGGCATTGACTATGATGAGGTGTTTGCTCTAGTGGCGTGGCTGGACTCGGTACGTGTGCTCATCGCCCTTGTGGCACATAGAAGGGCGGGAGGTGCACCACATGGACGTCAAATCGGCGTTCCTGAATGGCGACCTCCAGGAGGAGCAGGCTTCGTCATTGTCATCGCTGGGAAGGAGCGCAAGGTTCTCAAGCTGTGCAAAGCGTTGTACAGGCTGCACCAGGAGCCACGAGCCTGGAACGCAAAGCTGGACGGCACACTAGTGTCGCTCGGTTCCAGGAGTCCTGTTGGGGGATAGCCGAAACCTGGGCACCTGGCGCAGGCCGAATGGCTCATGTGATTCGGCGTGAGCCCATGTGATTCGGCAAGTGGCCCGAATCCCCAACTAAACCCGGCGAAAGCCTCATTCGGTGCGCCGCCAGGACAACGGCGAGCACACGCCCGGGCAGGATTTAGCGGTGACGCCGAATCTACCCGCCGAATCACTGTATTTCGGTTTCCTAACGTTTGTCTTAGTTGTGCGCAGATGGATGGCTGGTCCACGACCCCAAAGAAGCAACACTAGGAAAAAGCAGCGTGAGCGCCTGATGACAAGTGGGGCTTAGGCGGTCGGCCACCCAGGAGACAGGGCTTGGTGCTGCAAGCTTGACTGTTTAGCCCTTTGCCAGAAGTTGCGTAGGGCTTTAGGGGGCAAACCCTAAGGGCAAAATCGTCTTGTAAATGCCTGCGGGCGACTATAAATATGCCCGGACAACAACCGTGTAAATGGACTGATTCTTGAGTAATATATTGGTTTTCGACCATCGTGTGTTATTCGTGTGTCTTTCGTCATATTTCGTATTTGGGGTTCTAGGCTTTCGGCCTAGAACAACATTGGCGCCCACCGTGGTTGTTGCTCGCAATGGCCATGGCACCGAAGGGAAAAGGTAAGGTAGGTTCTACCAGAGAGGCTTCCGCATCTACGGGCGCGCCGGACGCAGGATTTCAGCTCCAGCCGTCAGCCGGTGCTTCGGCACGAGCGGTGAATGCATTGCCCGCCGGTACCGAAGCACCGGTTTTGCAGCCAGCAGACCCACCAGATCCGGAGGCGGGGGGCGGAGTTCATGACGAGGAAGTCGAAGCCGAGGAAGAGGAGGAGCCACCAGCGGCTGAGGATACCGAAAACGCGAAGCTTCTCTGGGTCCTCGAGGAGCGATCGTCCAAGGTAGCAGAGCTCATAGCGGAGCATAATCGCCTGGCCAACATCGTTGCTGCGAGAAAGCGGGCATCGTCCACCCAGGTGGCCATCGATCAGGTGGCAGAGGAGGAAGCCAGGCTTTTGCACGAGATTCAGAGCCTGCAGGAGAGTGGTTCCACCTCACCGAGGTACACCAAGGATGTAATTTTTATCGGAGAAAAGTGTGGCGGCAGCGCCGCCGAAGCTATAGACATGACATCTCCTATGTCTATAGCGATACAGTGTCACCCCTGGCCCACAGGCTACAAGCCAAAGATACCACAGTACAATGGCAGATCCAACCCAAGGAAGTTCATTTCAAGCTATGAAGCTTCACTTCATTCGGCAGGAGGAAACGACGCTATTCTCGCCAAGTCCCTAATCATGGCGGTCGAAGATGTCGCGCATGATTGGTACATGTCTCTGAAGCCATTGTCCATCACTTCATGGCAGTAGGCAAAGGCCGAGCTGCTTACCACCTTCTAGGGTTTCCAGACCGACAAGCAAACGACTGCGGATCTGATGAACCTGTTCCAGCCGGATGATGAACTGCTATCCAAGTACCTAGAGAGAATCATTCAGCTAAAGGCACAGCTGCCGAATGTGTCGGATGACATCATGATCGCAGCCGCAATAAAGGGTTTAAAAATCGGCCCATGCGCCGAAGCTCTGTCTGGGGATCCCCCAACAACCATCAAGCAACTTTTCGACCAGATGCGAAAGTTCGCTAGATCGGAGGATGACTTTAACAGGCGAAAGGCTGCACGTCACAGTTTCAAGCAGGCCACACCGAAAAACACATCGCAGGCTCCCCCAAAAGCCAGTCAGCAAAGCAGTCCGGTTCACAATGTGCAACAAGATTCTGATGCACCGCCTAATGACTCGGCGCAGCCAGGGTCTTAGCAAGGCAGGGGCTCTGGAGGTCAGGGCAGCGGTGGTCGTGGGGGTGGTGGCGGAGGCCATGGCAAAGGGCGCGGGAAGGGTAACCGAACCCATTACTGCACGGTGTGTGGAGAAGATAAAGGTCACTTCACCAGAGATTGCAAGTACACCCAGCTAGCGAAGCAGCAGCGGGAGAAAGACGAAGCATCAAACTCAGCAGAAGCGCCGAAGCATGTGTATCACACAGCTCCGGCTCCCACATATCACCAGCCGCCGTTTCAGGCTTACCAATCTCTGTATACTTGGTATCACCCGAATTACGTACAGTTTCAGCAGGCCCAGCAGAACCGACAGTAGGTCGCCCCGGCGTCGGCTCAACCTTCGGCCCCTCCGGAGAATCAAGCCCAGCAACAACAGGCGCAGCCAGCACCTGAAAGTTCAAGGGAGCTGCAGCTGGTAAATTCGGTGGCTCCGGTGAATATAATGCCGTCGAACGGTCATATTTATGCAATCACTGGAGGAACCAACCTAGATCACGAAAACAAGAGAGCCCACCGGGACTATGTAAAAAGGCTGCATTTGGTTTCCGTCAAGTGCCCAGTCACTAGACCCGCATGGAAAAATGAACCCATATCCTTCAGTGAGCAAGACATCCAGGTCCAGTATTACCCGCATTTTGACGCTTTCGTCGCCACTGCCTATGTCGCTGGATATACACTGCACAACATGCTCATTGACAATGGCAGTTCAGCTGATATTCTATTCACCAAGGCCTTTGACGGAATGAAGCTCAGCAGAAAAGATCTAGAGCCTGTCGGCAATGCCTTGTTCGGATTCGGCGGTCAGAGAATTGACGCCATCGGCAAGAAAACCCTCACTGTAGCTTTCAACAAAGGTTAGAAGGTCAGGGCTGAAGCACTTTCGACGTGGTCGACATACCATATCCTTACACGGCCATATTCGGCCGTGGTATCATCAACAAGTTCGACATCATTATCATCCAGGGGTACCTATGCATGAAAATGCCTTGCCCAGGTGGAATCATCGCAGTACATGGTGATCAATTAGCCGCCAAGAACATCGACGGCAAACCAATCCCAGGGTACAGCGCGGTTCATGAAGTTAAGGAGACTGTGCCCGATGAAAACCATGAGTTTTAGCATCATCAGAGAAAAGAACCAAGGGCAGCACCGTGTGAAGACACAGTCCAGTTGCCACTCAGCTCCGGCAGACCCGACGAATGTGTGCACATCGGATCCGGCCTAAACACCGAAGAAAGGGCCGAATTGCTGAAGTTCTTGTTCGAGAATCGAGACGTGTTCGCGTGTCGGCAAGGGATCTACAGGGAGTAAATCGCGAATTGGTGCAGCACAGCCTGAACGTCGATAAGCAAGCAAGGCCAAGGAAGCAGAAGCTAAGGAAAATGTCAGATGAGAGAGCGGCGGCAGCCGAAGCAGAAAAGCGGAATGGTTGGCTAACGTGGTACTGGTAAAGAAGAAAAGCGGGAAATGGCGCATGTGCGTGGATTTCACAGATCTCAACAAGCACTGCCCCAAGGACCCGTACCCGTTACCCCGCATCGACAAGCTGGTAGATATTGTGGCTGGGTGCGAAATGATGAGTCTCCTAGACTGTTTTTCGGGATATCACCAAATATGGATGAACCCGGAAGACGAAGAAAAGAAAAGCTTCATCACGCCCGCCGGAACGTTTTGCTACCGCCGAATGCCTGAGGGACTTCGGAATGCTGGACCTACTTTCTCCCGCATGACAGATGAAGCTTTTCGGGAGCAGAAAAAGAAAAACAATCTCGTGGCCTACGTGGACGACTTGGTTGTCAAGAGCGATGAAAAGCAATCACACATCAAAGACCTTAAAGAAACGCATATTCGGCATACGTAAGGGAAAGCTGTTAGGGTGTCTGTTATTGGCAAGAGGCATCGAAGCCAACCCCGAAAAGATCGCAGCCATCA
Source organism: Themeda triandra (assembly GCA_018135685.1). Taxonomy (NCBI): domain Eukaryota; kingdom Viridiplantae; phylum Streptophyta; class Magnoliopsida; order Poales; family Poaceae; genus Themeda; species Themeda triandra. Next base: position 437,485 of record JAENPR010000188.1, read on the forward strand.
TGAACATGAAGCCGCCAGCAAGTAAGAAAGATGTGCAGAAGCTCACGGGCCGTATCGCAGCTCTGAGCCATTTCATCTCCAGGTCAGCCGAAAGAGGGTTACCTTTCTTCAGGGTGTTACGGGAAGTTGACGCATTCGACTGGGGCGCCGAACAGTAGCAAGCGTTTGAGGACCTCAAGGCATACTTGACTCAGCTCACCATACTTTCGAAGCCTGAGCCAAATGCCACGCTCATTCTGTACCTCGCAACATCACCAGCCGCAGTCAGCGCGGTGCTCATCCAGGAAAGGGAGCATGAAGGGAAGCTGCATCAGTTCCCAATATATTTCGTCTCCGAAGCACTGTCTGGGGCAAAGCTCAACTATTCTGAGCTGGAGAAAATTGCTTACACCGTTGTCATGGCATCAAGGAAGCTGAAACACTACTTTAAGGCCCACGTCATTTGGGTCCTGTCCGCGCAGCCCCTGGAGGCCCTATTCCGGAATGCCAAAGCAGTAGGCTGGATCGGGAAATGGGCTGCTGAACTGAACCAGTATGCAATCCAATTCGGGCACAGAGCCACAATCAAATCACAGGTTCTCGCAGATTTCATCGCAGACTGGACCCCAAGCGGGGATGACCCCACCAGGGAATTCTCTGAGCCCGAATGGACCGCGCATTGTGACGGCTCTTGGTGTAGCGCTGGGGCGGGCATTTCGGCGATCTTAACTCCGCTGTCTGGCCAGTCATTCGGTACGCAGCACGCCTACAGTTCTTATCCACCAACAATTCGGTGGAGTACGAGGCAGTCCTGTTGGCACTGAGAAATTTGCAGGTGGTTGTAGGACACATTCAGAAAGATTATGTGGCCAAGGAGCCCGAGCTGGCTAAGTACCTATCCGTGGTAAGGAGAATGGAAAAATTCTTCATTGGTTTCACCCTGAGATACATTCCCAGGTCAGAAAACACAGAGGCTGATGAGTTGGCCAAGGCAGCGGCCCAGGTTTCACCAATGCCACCGGATGTGTTCTATCAGGTCTTAACGGCTAAGGCAGTCAAAGAAGAAGAGGAGAACCCAGCGGTCATCCATGCTATTGCAAGCGATGACTGGAGATCTGAAATTTGGGCTTATCTTCAGGGGACCCATGAGCCCGCGAGTAAAAAAGATGAGCAGCGCATGGCATCCAGAACGAAGCAATTCTCCATCATCGGAGAAAGCCTGTATAAGGAAGGGGTAGTCGCCCCGCTACTCAAATGCATCAGCCGAAACGAGGGAATTCAGCTGCTAGCAGAAATACATTCGGGTTCATGCGGAGCACACAGAGGTCCGCATGAAATTGCCCACAGGGCCACGAGGCAGGGTTTCAACTGGCCAACCGTGGTCGAAGACGCCAAGAACATAACAAGATCATGCAGGGGCTGTCAAATGTTCGCGAAGAACCAGAACGCTCCGGCGAATCCCACGAAGCCGGTATACCCCACTTGGCCACTACAGCGGTGGGGGTCGACATAGTGGGAGCATTACCACCGGCTCCAGGGAATCTGAAATACGCCGCGGTGGCCCTCGAATACTTCACCAAGTGGGTCGAGGCCAAGCCCTTGGCTAAGATAACCTCAGGTACACTAACCAATTTTGTGTGGCAGAGAATTGTTTGCAGATTCGGCGTACCCACCTATATCACCGTTGACAACGGCAAGCAGTTCGACTGAACACAGTTTCGAACATTTTATGAAGAGCTCGGAATCAAGTTGTCCTTCGCGTCGGTGAACCACCCCTCATCAAATGGAGCGGTCGAGAGGGCCAATGGCGACATCTTCGGCACCATCTCCAAAGCACTGGAAGACGCAAAGAAAGGACGATGGGCTCAGGAGCTGGTGATAGCTGTCTGGGGCCACAACATTTCCAGAACCAGAGCAACAGGATTCATGCCATTCAGGTTGGTATTCGGCGAGGAAGCCATCACCCCTGAAGAGGTGATGCTCGGATCTTTCCGAACCGAAATTTCCCCGACGAATCTGATCCAGAGAATGGTGGAAGTCGAAGTCTCCGTCAACCGAAAGAGCCAGGCGGCGCAGAACCTTGACATCTACCACGCCGAAACTAAAAGCTAAAGAGACAAGAAGGTCCTCAGGAGGAGTTTCGCTCCGGGGGACATGGTGCTCATCAGGCAACCAGACAAGCAGGGCAAGTTGCAGCCCCAATGGTATGGACCATACATCATCGCAAGAATGATCAAGACAGGCATTTTCACCCTCGTGACCGAAGATGCTTCCGAATCAACTCACACTTGGAATGCAGACAACCTGCGTCGCTTCTACCCATGATTTCGTGCTCCGAAAAAAGGAGTTGTAATCGTCGATTTTACTTTTATTTTTATTACCGCATTCGGTTATGACACCTAAAGACATTCTGGGCTCTGCACTCTTTTTCCTCACTGAGGTTTTTTAACGAGGCATCCCTTGTAATAATTGCCACTGCATTCGATGTTTTATTTAGCACAGAATTGTTGCTGCATGAAATGTTTGCGCTGAAAACGGCCAAGCTGACGAGCTTGGCCATATATTCGGCATTATCTCTCAGGTTGCAAGCAACCTCTCTAGCCAAAAATGGCTGCAGGTAAACTCCCTAAAATACAGGGGGTTCACCGGTGTTCTTCACCTCAGCAAATCGAGCAGAGTCCACCAAGAAGTAAATCAGACAATCAGGCGCAATAATGACAAAGATATATGTCAAACTATTAATGCATGGTTAGGTCAATGCATTTACAACCCCTAGGGTGTGAAAGAGCCTATATAAGCAAGGCCTTCACCCTGAGACTTCACATAAGCCGCAAGGTTATGACAAGTCTCAGCCACAAAGCAAAGCACCACCGAAATGAAGAGGCCTGGTCGCCAGCCATTTAGGATTAGGAAGCACCCGGAAAAGGTGGATTCGAAGAGCCAGGAGAAAAGCCACTTCCAAACCATCACCAGCGGCATTTGGTTTCAGTGTTCCTGGCAAAGCCCATTTGGCGTCCGCCAGGCCCTCACTAACCACTGAAAGAGTCACGCCCGACGCCGCGTTCTGTTCCGCCCCACCAAGAAACGGTGGGCAACACTTTCGGCATCCAACATGTCGAATCCGGATGATGGTACAAAGAAGTGCTTCATCAATTGCAGTTTCGGGGACCTCTCTACCATCCACAGTAAAACGGCCGTCGAGGACCGCATTCTGGTCGTCACCTTCAGCCACAGGGGCTTTGCCAGCCGAAAGCCAATAGGCATTCGGTGCTAGTTCCCCTAGCTCCATGGCAGCACGCGCCGTCAAAGCATGACCCATCAGTTGACAACGCGCGAGCCACTCGGCGTTCGCAGCAAATCCAGCTTTCGGCATCAGCAACAAACTTCAGGGCCACTCTCGGTGCCCAAGCCAAAGGCTGCACCACAAGCACTTGGGTCCTAGCTTAACTCTGAAAAAATTGTAAAGTTGTCACCCCAGCACTCTAATCAAGAGAATAAATCCCGCGTCTCCTTGTGCAAAATTCTCCAGCAGGAAACTAATTCGGCGTCAAAGCCGAAACTGGAAGGCGCATCCCTTTCGACTTCAACAAGTCGAGGGACGGCGTTTTCAAAAACTAAATCGGCGTCAAAGTCAAAACGGGAAGGGGCATCCCTTTCGACTTCAACAAGTCGGGGGACGGCGTTTTCAAAAACTAATTCGACGTCAAAGCCGAAACGGGAAGGCGCATCCCTTTCGACTTCAACAAGTCGGGGGGACGGCGTTTTCAAAAACTAATTCGGCGTCAAAGCCGTAACGGGAAGGCGCATCCTTTTCGGCTTTAACAAGTCGGGGACGGCGTTTTCAAAAAACTAATTCGGCGTCAAAGCCGAAATGGGAAGGCGCATCCTTTTCGACTTTAACAAGTGGGGGACGGCATTTTTCAAAAACTAATTCGGCGTCAAAGCCAAAATGGGAGGGCGCATCCTTTTGGTCTTTAACAAGTCGGGGGGAACGCGTTTTTCGAAAAACTAATTCGGTGTCAAAGCCGAAACGCATTCAAGACAAGAAACGCGTAAACCACACAAAAGCATGCAACTTTAAGACAAATGACAAGTTTTACATCCAGAGGTGCATTCGGTGGAAAAGCATGCAACTTTAAGACAAATGACCTTGTAGCCTTTCGCGCTGGAAAAGCAAGCGAAGCTCATGTCTTGGCAAAGTGGCCACTGCCCCAAGGATAGCATTTCTTCCACCAAGTCACGGCTGGTCTGACGATTTGCAGTCAGCCGATAGGTTTCGGCAGCATCGCCGTCCACCTCATCCCCAGCGTGGAGCTCGCCTTGAGTGAGCCCGACCATGGGAGTCATTAGTGAAACCAGCCCATGTGTTTTCGGCAGTCCCCTCCGTTTCGCCTTGGCCACCGCCGAATCATCGCAGACGCAGATGTAGAACCAGTGTTTCTTCCAGTTATCCCACTTGCTTTTGAAGTAAGGAACAATACATTCACCAGCTTTCTTCTTCGAGGCAATGAAATTGAAGGAGCCAATCTCCATCCGGTAGTCCTTATCGGCTGTATATTTCCCGTGCCAGTGAGAGTCGTGAAATTCCACGAACACAGGAACGCTTAGGGGGCTCCCCATCATCTTCATGCACATCGCGTAGACACTAAGTCTTGAGATGGCATTCGGGGTGAGCTGGTGAAGTTGCAGCTTAAAACGATCCAGAACCGAAACCAGAAACTCCTCCTCCAAAGGAAAATGGAGGCCGGCCCTGAAATAGTCGCGAAACACCAACGCCTCATGGTCTCGGGGGTCCGGGTATTTTTCCCCTTTTGGGGGCGCGCGGCACTTGGCTTTCTCGGCAACTGTCAAGTAGCCGTCCCGAACATAGCTGTCCAGTTTCGCGTCGTCCACGTCGGACTCCCCCAGCAAGCAAGACCATCCCACCAGTTTCACGCGTTTTGCGGCGGGACCCGAATCCGCATCGGCAATTTCAACTCATTGCCGAGGCGCCACGCTAAGGGTGTCCAGTTCCCCAGCTTCGAAGCATTCGACGTCCTCATCCATGTTATTTTCCCCCTCCAACTCCGATTCCGATTCATCCTCAATTACGATCGGGGCTACTGCGCGCAAGGGAGCGACTCGTTTCCCGGCCGCAATCGCAGCTCGGGGATTCGGGGCTGAGACGGATTCGCTGGACGACCCCGAGCTAGATTCGGATGAGCCGTCGGATCCAGTTCCGCTGGGGTCGCCAGATTCGGTGCCGTGGCCGGGGTTCGTGAGTTTAGGGTTCTGGCTATCGGTCGCCGATGAACTCGCCATGTCAGAGGTCAGCGAGGGCGAGCGTGCGGAGGTCTCGCCGAAACTATAAAGTAAAACAAGAAGGGGAATTGTAAGATGCTTTCGCAGCACCTACTGAAGCAAAACAAGAAAACCCCCGAACCCCGGTAACAGCGAATATACCCAAAGGAGCTAAAGAAAGCTCACTGAATTCACAGAAGCCGCCGAATGCCTTTCGCTGTCCTCGCCGAATGCTCTCAGGAGATCCTTCACACGCGCGAGACAGGGGGGAGGCATGAAAATGACGCCGGCCGCCGGGGGGGCCTTTTATAGGCGCGGGAGGCAGCCGTTACGCGACGAAACGTCGCGTTGGTTGCGCTTCCCGAGGTGACGGTTCACGCCATTCAAAAAAAATCTGTTTGCACGCTTGCAACCTGAGCGCAGGCTTCCCGCGTGCAAATCGGGGACGGCGTTGGGCAATTCGGCCGATGCGCCGAATTTGGGGCAGCTCAGTCGCCACGTGCGAAACAGCGCTGTCGGGGGCCTTTCGGCACCCAGTCCATTCGGCATCCTGGTCCAAGTCGGCGCCTGCCGAATCCCGCAACAGCCAGGGTTCGACAGCTGCCGAGGGGCTACTGTTGGGGGATAGCCGAGGCCTGGGCACCTGGCGCAGGCCAAAAGGCTCATGTGATTCGGCGTGAGCCCATGTGATTCGGCAAGTGGCCTGAATCCCCAACTAAACCCGGCGAAAGCCTCATTCGGCGCGCCGCCAGGACAACGGCGAGCGCACGCCTGGGCAGGATTCGGCGGTGACGCCGAATCTACCCGCCGAATCACCGTATTTCGGTTTCCTAACGTTTGTCTTAGCTGTGCGCAGATGGATGGCTGGTCCACGACCCCCAAAGAAGCAACACTGGGAAAAGCTGCGTGAGCGCCTGATGACAAGTGGGGCTTAGGCGGTCGGCCACCCAGGAGACAGGGCTTGGTGCTGCAAGCTTGACTGTTTAGCCCTTTGCCAGAAGTTGCGTAGGGCTTTAGGGGGCAAACCCTAAGGGCAAAATCGTCTTGTAAATGCCTGCGGGCGACTATAAATATGCCCGGACGACAACCGTGTAAATGGACTGATTCTTGAGTAATACATTGGTTTTCGACCATCGTGTGTTATTCGTGTGTCTTTCGTCATATTTCGTATTCGGGGTTCTAGGCTTTCGGCCTAGAACAACAAGTCCATAGGAGCACGCCATCTACGTACGTCAGGCGGAATGGTGGCGTGCACCTGGTGGTTAGTGCGTACGTTGACGGTCTGGTGATCGACGGCGCCAGCTGCGTCGACATCAAGCTGCAGCGTTCATGATGAGCGATCTTGGCCTGCTTCACTACTACCTTGCTTCACTACTACCTCGGCATTGCAATGAAGGAAGGGGCGGGCGGCATCTCGCTCAGCCAATGCAAGGAGCCTGCACTATCAAGCTCCTGGAAAAGAGCGGCATCGCTGGGTGCAATCCCAGTCAGGTGACCATGGAGGCACGTTTGAAGCTCAGAAGGAGAGCACGACGTCACTGGCGGACGCTACTGCGTACAGAAGCATAACCGAGAGCTTACGGTATCTGGTAAACACTCATCCCGACCTTCCATTTGTTGTTGGGTACATCAGCCGTGGAGGAGACACGGGAGGATCACCTTGCAGCAGTCAAGCGAATTCTTCGCTATGTGGCGGGAAACAGCAGCTGGGGCCTTTGGTTTGGGAGGAAGAAGAATGATCATGCCCAGGTGACAGGTTTCAGCAATGCCGATGCTGACCGAACTGGGTTCAGTGATGCTGATTTCGCTGGAGGTGTTGATGCTAGGAAAAGCACAACTGGAGTGATCTTCTTTCTGGCCAACAGTCCAATCACCTGGCAGTCTATGAAGCAGAAGGTGGTAGCTCAGCCCACCTGTGAGGCAGAATATATAACTACCGCAAATGCTGCCTATCAAGGAATATGGCTAGCTCGGGTGTTGTCTGAAGTGCAGGGAGGGACACCAAGAGCGCCAATGCTGAAGGTGGAGTCTGTAATTGCTCTAATCAAGAACCCAGCCCTCCATGGACAGAGCAAGCTGGGCGACATTCTGACAAAGGCTTCAGTAGGCAGAGTAAAATTTCATGAGCAGCATGCCAAGATCGGCATGCTTGATGTAAATATTAAGCACAGCAAGGCTTAGGAGGAGATTGTTGATTGTAATCCTTGTGTGCTAGATTAGACTTAGCATATTTGTCCAGTAGCTGTTTCAGCGCATGATCACTAATTGTCATTGTGACAGGTCTGGTTGAAGACCTTGATTAGTTTACTTGTAAAAGCTTAATTAAGCATAGCAATACAACCAGAAAAGGCAGAGTTTGACAGCACCAAACGAGATCGTGTCCAGCGTGAGTTGTGTGTGTGTGTGTGTGTGTTCCCTGACCTTGCCGGCGGCGCTGTCTTTGTTGTCTCTTCGGCAAGTTCCAACAACCATTTCCTGATCTAGTCTAGAACTATTCCTGTATCTAGTGTGGCGCTATTTCTGTGTACCTGTGTCTGTATTGTGAAGCACAAATTTAACTACGCCCTCTGGTCCGTTTTATGTGGCGCGCAAATGTTTTTGGCTTTGGCCAAAATAAGTGGCGCAGGCTGAAGTATCGAGGGATTAGTCATTATTACACCAGTCAAAACACTTGCATATGTGCATGCATTGGTGTTTTATGCGGTGGCCCGTGTTTCTAGATGAGTCTTGGTACATGTAAACTCTCCTCCCACGCCAGATCAAAGGGACTGGAGGGAGTATATGAATGGATATGCATAGTGTACCCAATAAGACAGTATTGGTAATCGTTGTGGATTAATCAAATGGATGAAATAATATCAAATAGTTTGCAATTCCAGTGTGAAAGATCAGCATGAGCCCTAGCCCAAACATATAATGTCATAACCATCCCTAAAGACTTTAAAACACTAGGGTAACCAGTATTGCAGTGATAATGCTACTCACCTATGATATGAAATTAAATGTTCCTATTTTAAACACAGTACAATGGAGCACATTGGTATTACCTTCTCACTGAAGAGGTCTAGTGCATCCTCGGGTTCAAGAACGTGGAGGTTGTACACAACTCCGTCTTTTGAGGAGCAGTGGTTCGCAACGTTTTGGTCCCGTGTAGTCACAATGACTCTGCTTGCCTCTTTCATCCAAAGGAAGAATGGCTCTATCATATCCCATTCTTCACAAGAAGATAAATCATCAAGAACTATCAAACAGCTCTTCTTTTCTAAAAGTGCTCTCAATTGCTCATTTAATTCTTCAATTCCCATTGATGCAATTGGGACTCTGTTTACCATCAGTTGTTCCTTAGTAGGTTTTTGATGTAGTTGCCAAACCAAACTCCTAAGGAAATCTGCAACATTGAAAGGACGTTTGATGGTGATAAAAGTGCATTTGTCAAACCTGTCCCTCATTTCTGGGCTTTCATACACACTGCTGACTAGTGTGGTTTTTCCTATACCACCCATTCCCCACACAGAGAGCACCAGACAGTGTTTGTTGTCCTCATTTAGCATTAGGTGTATAAAATCAACCCTTTGTTTCTCTCGCCCAATAAGCTGGGATTCCAAAGCACCAACATTCCTGGACCGAGTAAGACTCCTCTTCTTTCCCTTGATGTCCATCCTTTGAACCTCTTCTATTTCATCAATGTCCATAGGTTCCTCTATTTCTTCATCTGGCTTCACTAAATCCATTACACTTTGGGAACCCTGAAAGAAAGGAAACAGAGGTGATAAACTGTACAAAGAAACCTTCCACTCTACTACATTATACGTAAATTCAGTGGGTCAATCTGCTAGTCTATCTCCTACCTCTGTGTCTATCTAACACATTTTCTTATGGCATAGGAATATCCCTGTATACAATTAACATTATTACTTTCTCTAGAAATGACTGTTAATAAACCTTGGCATGTAGAAAGTATCAGAATTTAAAACCAACAACACTGAAGGCATGTTAGCAATTGCAATGGTAGATAAGGAAAACAGAACATTTTACTCGCCCCTTAATTATACCACAGTTCTCTTCTAACCTGTATATGACCATTGCTTTTTTTCCTAACAGACATTTCATGGTACAGATGTGCTTCTTTTAACAAATATAAATCCTTGTATATATATCTGTGGCTAATGTTTCAAAATGTTGGTAGCTGAATTACAAGAAACCAAGAGGTACGATATTAACGAGATGATCTTTAGCAGGAAGGTTACCATGTCATAGAATGCATAAAGGGCTTGATCAGCAGACAATTTCTTTAGCTCTGAAACCTGGCTCTCTTGCCCGGCACATAAGCTTGCAACCTCAACTTGTGCTGTTGATACCACGATCCGGCTTCCCTTCTTGTTGTTTTGGAAACATTTTATAATTAAATCCCATTCTTCAATGTTTGAGAGGTCAGAAAGCACAATAAAAAACCTATTTTCCTTCACATAGCCTTTGAACTCCTCAATTAAATCTTGGTCTAACTTTTCTGCCTCCAACAGGGCTTCAACACCTTCGGTTGCTTGAAACTGATTCACCAAGCTCTGAATAAAATTTCTTGGGCTGAAAGGATGCATCACTCTAACCCATGCTCTAACGGGGAACTTCTTTTGGATGCCCGGGTTCTCATAGGCGATCCTAATGATGGATGTTTGGCCTATGTCACATGTACTCCACACCGCAATCACTTTAAGGTTCTCGTTTTCCTCATTGATCAGTTGGACAAGATCCACTCTCTGGTTGTCAATGCCGAACATGGCAGCAGCACTACTGGAAGACTGCTCGGCAGCAATGGTCTTGGAGCCTGAGCCCTTGATAAGACGGTAGCGAATATTCCGTTGGCTTACTTCCTCGACCTTGGCCCTTAGCTTCTTCATCTGCTTGGCCACACGGTGCCGTGCAACCAATGTGCAAGGGAATCGCCACCAAGCTGGCCTCTCCAGATGAACTGCGAACTCTCGTAAAGTATCCTCCACATCATAGGCCGTATCACGGACTTGATTCACCCAGGTACCAACCACTTTGCTTCTATCTCGCCCCTCATGTGCTTCCATCATAAAGGACATCATCATGTCAAGCTCATCTGCAACAAATGTGTGGTCTTTCTCAATGCCAAGCTGCAAAGCCACCTCCTCAGCAATGGCAGACTTCGCGTAGGTAAGTGCTCCATCCAGCACGGACTTGCCCAAACTCAACAACGTCAACTCCATTGCTCTGCTGCAGTTCCGTATGGGTTTGTGGCAGAGCTGCTGGGTACTCCGTATACACACCAGAAAAACAACAAAAGGTCCAAATTCAACAACGACATTGAGTAAAACTACAGCTGACATAAAGAGCAAACACACTTAAAAATTGGTGAAGAGATAGTAGCACCTGAATAAGCGAACACCCTCAAATTAAATCAGGGGCTCACGCACAGCACTCTATGATGTTCAAGAGTGCAACAAACCAGCACCACGCAAAGGCAAATGCGCTGCACAATAGGTTGTGATTGTGAGTACCAACAATAAAATTGACCGTGTACAGAAGGACAATGATAGGTATGATCCTTGTGCTTATCTAGTACTAGTATCGGTTAATTGCTCTTTAATTTATCCTAGCTACCAACATGTAAACATGCCAGCTCTATAGGTTTGAGGCCCTTGGACGAATGGGTCCTGTTGACCTTTAGATTTTTTTAAATTTTAACATGATAAAGCAGACAAACAACAAGAAGAACAGCAGTAGCAGTAGCTGTTTTAGTAGTAAATTGAAATATTTATTTGGTTCTGTAAAAATAACGCTCAATTACAACAAACAGACTAAGAGAACAATCAAATGAAACTAGTGTAGTTACCTCAAATAAGAAATAAGCTCTGACTCTAATAACAATATTGGTTTAGCGATTTGATCAATGTTGTCCATATGCAATAACGCCTTTTCTGGTGTCAATACTACAGCTAAAAGTTGAAAAAGTCCTAACATTCTAACCTACTACCAATTAAATAAGCACTTGAATATGGAATAATTAACATACAAAAGACTATCTCCATTAGAAAAAGGTAGCATTCTTGATCCAACCTCAATCCATCTTTGTCAACACAATGCAATTCTGGAGCACCACGCGGTGAAGTGCTACATCGTCAAACAACATTTACTAGAGACTCGTCTAACGTGTATCTTAGGAGAGAACAAATTGGTTGGTTACATGGACATCAACACAAGCAAAAGCACCTCTGGTGTTCTATTCGTCCTTGGTGCTAGCATACTTCGATGGCAATCCACTTCATCCGTTATTGCTTGGAGAATATAGGAGCATCTCTGATAATTTTTTGAACACCAAAGACCAGCTTGGAAATATTATAAGGAAGGCATTAGGGCAAGTTCGAGTCCAAGAGCTCAGTGCAAGGATTGAAATGGTCATGATCAGGGAAGAAGACAAGGATTAGAGAGAGAATGACAAAATGATCTATGTGCTTCTCTAGCTAGTAATAGTATTGTTATTGTTAGCCTAGCATGTAGATTAGTTCTCCTTTCTTTGGGAGTAAGCAGGTAGAGACAAGAGGGAAGATATCAAGTTAAGATTTGCAAAATTGATAACATTGACGACAGGGAACTATGGAGGAACCCTTGGCAGCCCAAGACAGCCCAGAGCACTAAGACAATGTATGGCCCAAGAAACATATCGCCTCTACAAAGGGAGTGGCCACGAGATTTGAAGGAGGACAGAAAATACTTCATAAACACGAACCAAGGTCAACGAGGCGATCTTCCTCCTAGTTATCAAGATTCCTCTGTTCTTCCAGCGCGCCAGGCCTCCTCGAATTGTGTGCACCTCTATAGGGTGCAGATGCAGACGTTGAAGGCTAGAGCAGCTGCTCGTGTAGTGGTGCTGCACGCAGGGCCCATGACTCCCTAAGCTCCACAACTGGCGCCATCGGTCCAGTGCCCACCCATGCTACAGTCACCACTGTTGCCTAGACATCAAGCAATTTGGGGCCAGATCCGAAATGTCAACTTGACCTATGGGCTGCTTGATTGAAATTGAAAGTTGCAAAAGCCTTACAAAGGGGATGGCTGCTGCTTATATAGAGCAGGGCCTTACCTACTACTTAGCATATTCTTGCATAAAGCAAGATGCTCCATAGACTCCTTGGTGGCCAAAGCTTCTCATCATCAGCTTGAGAGCCAAGGCACCTCTAATTTGCATAAAGGTAAAAGCATGAAAGTAAGATACACGTGCTAGATTAACCTATCAATCTCCCCCTTAAGCCTATCACTACTTGATCTTCTTCAGGACGATCCCCCTCATCTCCTATAGAACTTGGACCTGCCTAGTGACTCGGTGAGAATATCAGCTAGCTGGTCTATGGTTGGGATGTAGTTGGCCTTGATGCTCCCTTCTTCCAGACAGTCCCTGATGAAACATACTTAGTTCTGATGTGTTTGCTCCTGTCATGGAAGACAAAGTTCTTGGCCAGAGCTAGAGCAGACTTGTTGTCCACCCTTAGCTCCACCACCTCCACATTCCTGGACAGCCAAAGAGCTAGTGTTGCTGCAGTGGTGGTGGCAATGTACTCTGCCTCGTAGCTCAACAGGGCACCACCTATTGCTTGATCGACTACCAGCTGACCAAGCAATTGCCCAGGAAGAACATGGTTCCGCTGGTGCTCTTGCTTGTGTCAACGTCACCGGCGTGGTCGCTGTCGTAGTAGCCGATGAAGCGCGTCGTGTTGGGACTTGGGAGCTGTCTTGTAGTGGAGTCCGAAGCCCAGGGTCCCAGCCACGTAGCGGAGAACGCGCTTGGCGGCCTGCTGATGCTCCATCGTGGGCTGCTCCATGAAGCGGTTGAGGTACCCGTCGGCGAATTCTAGGTCCGGTCGGGTGTGCACGAGGTACCGCAAGCTGCCGATGAGTCGTTGGTACTGCGTATCGTCCGCCTCCTCTGTTGTGCTCTCACGGCTGAGCTTCAACTTCTCCTCCATGGGGGTGGCTGTCGGGTTGCAGTCCATCATGTTCCCCTGCTCGAGGATGCGCTGCGTGTAGTGAGACTGGCGCAAAGTGATGCCCTTGGCAAACCGGTGGACCTCGACGCCAAGGTAGAAGGAGAGCAAGCTGAGGTCGCTCATCTTGAACCGCTTCTTCATCTCAGCCTTGAACTCCTCCGCCTCCCTCCAGTTGGCACCGATGATGATGAGATTGTCGATGTAGGCGCCGACCAGAACGACAGAGCGCCAGCTGCCCCATCAGTACAGCACCCCCTCGTGCTCGCTCTGTTGGAGCCCCATCTGCTTCAGCATGTGGTCCAGCTTCGCGTTCTAGGGGAGCGATGCTTGCATGAGCCTGTAGAATGCCTTGCATAGGCGGTACACCTTGACTTCTTCTCCAGCAACGGAGAAACCGGGCGGTTGCCGTGGTACACCTCCTCCTTGAGGTCGCCGCCGAGGAAGGCGGACTTCATGTCCATGTGGTGCACCTTCCAGCCCTCATGCGCCGCCAGTGTGAGGAGAACCCGCACGGACTCCATCCTCGCTATCAGTGCGAAGGCATCCTTGAAGTCAATGCCTTCATGCTGCACAAACTTGTGCGCCACCAACCTCGCCTTGTGCTTGGTCACCGCACCCTTCTCGTCCTTCTTGAGTTTGAAGACCCACTTCAGCGAGATCGAGCGGTGGCTAGCGTGCAGGTCCACGAGCTCCCAGGTCTTGTTCTTCTCAACCGCCTCCAGCTCCTGCTTCATGGCCGCTTCACATGTCGGGTCGCCCTTGGCTTTTGCTTGGTTGATGGGCTCACCAGCATGCGTGAGGTGGAGCTGTGCGAACAGGCACGGCGCCAAGCACGGAGGAGAGTTGTCGTCGATGATGTTCATCACCATGCGGTAGCGGAGGGGCTCGACATTGTAGAACGCATCCAGCCTATCCTCATCATCCTCCAACGGCATGGCGGGCTCGATTGGGGGCGTCATCGACGCCGTGGCCGCCGCTGGTGTCACCTCAACAACGCTTGGGGCCGGAGACAGCTAGGGCAGAGGAGTCCCACCATCTTCTGCTTCTCTGAGCTGGAGACGGCGAGTGCAGTGTGGCTGGAGCAGAGGCCGAGCTTGGAGCATGGGATGACGTTGCATAGTTATGACATCGTTATGTTGCGGCGAGTAGGGAGCACTGTAATGGCACTAGATGCTATCCTAGGCACAGTACGTCGCGAACTCAGCGACGGTGAACTCAAGCCCGTTGTCTATGCATAGAGTCTGTAGCTTCTTCTCGCTCTTCTTCTCAGCCACGGCTTGGAGACACTTGATGTTATGTGCAGTGGTGTCCTTGCTCATGAGCAGGGAAACCCACATGTACCGTGTGGCGTCGTTAACTAGCAGCAGGAAGTAGTGTCTGCCACCGGGAGTCGCCGGTGAGACAAGGCCACAGATGTCATCGTGGATGAGCTCCAACGGGTCTTGCATGCGGTACTTGGCCTCGAACGGGAACAACGCACGGTCATGCTTGGTTGATCGCCGGCAACCTGTGCGCTGTGCCGTCCTTGGAGAGCTAGTGGAGGGAATTGAAGCGCCATGCTTCATCATCCTTGCACACGGTGAGGCACAACATCTTGGTTGTGTCAATGTGGAGGACGTAGAGGTGGTTGGCACTTCGCGTACCTTGACGAGGAGCCACTACCACCAATCCCAAATCCTCAAGACACCATCCTCGATCTCCAACTTGGAGCCTCCCTTGTCGAGCTGGTCAAGGCTCATGATCGAATTGAGAAGCGCCGGGTTGTAGTACATGCCATGCAGCTGTTCTTCGCCTCGAAGATGATGGAGCCGACGGCCAAAATTTGCACCTTACACTCATTTCCGAACCTCACCGTACCTCTGGCCATCATGTCGAGGTCAATGAAGAGCTCCCGGCGTCCAGTCATGTGGTCAGTGCCGCCGTTATCCAGGTACCACCCGTCCAGCTTGTCGCCGCACTGGAATCCGTGTCGAGGAAGACACGCGCCCGCAGCGCATCGTGGTCGAGGTCGAGGTCAGTGTTCTTGGCATAGAAGGTGCAAGGTTGGGCCTTGCCGGTGCACTGCTCCATGTCTATCTCCAAGAACCCATGCGCCAAAAACAGAGCATGATCTCCTCTGCTTCTGCCATGTGCGTAGCACCGCCCCGATCCCAGTCGCAATGAGGGGGGGCAATCGCATGCCCAATGTCCTTCCTGATAAAGTTGAGGTAGGTGTCGTAGTTCCCACGACGATCACCACCGCGGTCCGCTCCAACGCGATCACCTTCTCACTCGCCTACCTTGGCCTTGGCCTTCTTGCCACCACGGGGGCGCCAGCGTCGATCACCATCCTTGGATAACCCAGTGCCATGCCCCTTCTTGTCATAGGCCTACCACTGCTCGACGGTGTAAAGCAGCTTGCCGGTGGAGGGCTCAAACTCTGGCACAAGCTCGTGATCCTAGTCCACCTTGAGCTAGCCAGCCGGTGACGTCCTCGATGGTGAGCGCCCCAAAGTCGAGGAGCCTCTAAATCGAGTTCAAGATTTGCTCGAACCTCTTCAATACGCACCGAAGAAGCTTCTCCACGGCGCGCTCTTCATTGAGGTTGGTGTCGCCGTTGAACACCATCTGCTCCATCAAGCTGGAGAGCAGCAGTGCAAAGTCCTCGAATTGCTCTCCACAGAGGCGCTGCAGCGTGGTGCAGCGTACGCGCTCACCGTCGACACGCCTGGTCGCGATCGCCTCCTAGGTGAGCTTGGTAGTCGGCTTGTTGGTGACGGCGGCTCCCAACTCCAGAGGATGACGGCGCAAGGGCCTCCAAGGCATGCCGATCCTCCTTATACACCACATTGCCGTAGTGGAACGCCTCCCAGAGCTCACGCGCCTAGAGCTTGACCTTCATCAGCAGGCTCCACTCATGGTAGTTGGAGCGGGTGAGCTGCGGCCACATGTCGGCGACGTCACGATAGACCTGCACAAACGAGGAGCGCCCGCGGCAGAAGCGGCGACGGTCCGAACAGGGTGATGCACTACAACAACGCGGGTCTAGGCTCTGCGATCCTCCAGCCAACCTGCCCGCCTACTCCTCCTCCTTCATCTTCGCACGCAGAGCCACCGCTGTCGCGGCCAGACATGCCTCATGGCTGCCAAGATCAGCAGCCTCGCCGCTGGGCACCGGCTTCTACTCCTTGGACGTGGCTACTGCGGTGGCGTGGCATGCTCTCTAAGAGGTGGACTTTGCGGCGGCGGCGACTGGATTGGGGCTTTCCAAAATCTAGGCTTCATATACCAATTGTCGCCAAGACATCAAGCAATCTGGGGCCAAATCCCATAGGTCAGCTTGACCTATGGGCTGCTTGATTGGAATTGAAAGTTGCAAAAGCCTTAGCTTACAAAGAGGATGGCTACTTCTTGTATAGAGCAGGGCCTTACCTACTACTTAGCATATTCTTCCATAAAGCAAGATGCTCCTTAGACTCCTTGGTGGCCAAGGCTTCTCATGATCAGCTTGAGAACTGAGGCACCTCTAATTTGCATAAAGGTAAAAGCATGAAAGTAAGACACATGGACTAGCTCAACCTATCAACCACCATGGACACCCTACATTCTCGGATGAGGGGCCACCTAGCCTACCATTGCGGTTAATGCCCCCTGCTGCATCCGCCTCCAGTTGCTCCGAGTCCCTATCTATCAAGGGAGCCCAGTGAGTAATAGCCCTGATTCACCATCCATGAGCTCTCCCATCGCCCAACAGTTCAAACCATGGGAGCATTCGAGGAGACGTTCTAGGGCTCGTCATTGGGGTGATGATGGCCTCCTTGAGGCCTCTGATGCAGAGCAAGCACCAACCGCCTCCCCAAATCCATACCTCGACGCGGCTTATCAGTGCCACTAACGGCCAAGGACCTAGCCGTTGACTGAGGTAGCCCAGCCATGCTCCATCATCGTCTGAAGCATGCGCGACGATGATACGTTGCTGCCGGCAGTGTGGGCGGGCTACGCAAACAACCCAAACCCCGCATGCCACGTCCATAGCTCATCCACATGTTTGTGTCTGGGTCGAGACAGCGACAACAAGATGTGGTTGAGCACAGCATTAGTTAGTCCGTCTAAGGCTAGGACCACATCAGGAGGCCGTGACGACTCTCCACCAGCAACGTGTCCAGTGCCCCATTTCCTGCCAGAGCTAGATGGGAATACCTCAACTGCATCTCCTCCTCACACAGAGTGACATGCAACCTAACCTAGTGCTACCTGCACTATAAGGGCTTCAACCATTGCACACATGACTGCAAGCTACTACGGTGGCAGCTTAGCAAAGACCATCGTACCTAGCGACTGGGTGCTCTCCCTCAACGTTTTGCCTAGGGTCACTATGATAAGCACACTCACGGAAACACACGGGCTTAGGTGAAGTTAAGTGTTGTTGGGCGTGGCGACAGAAGGAATCAATGTCTATGTCGAAGATGTCACGGATGGCCAAGGGGTGGCGGCATCACAACAGCAGCAGCACCATTGTCGCCACCAACCATTGCACATGAAGATCATGCCAAGCCAACTAGCGACACATGCCATATGTGGGGCCTCTCAAGCTTGGTTCATTGACACTTTCACTAAACCCGGATGCCACACACATTGCATGTGAGGACTCAGAGGACCCGATGCTAGGGAGGTTGCAGCCTTACTCGCAGCCACAGGCACGCGCACCAACACCCCTTTGACAATGGCCTTCCACCCAGCTCAGATGGAAACGGACTTTGCTGCACAGCCGTAGGAGCAGATCAGGATGAGGTCATGCCACCATAGGCGGTGCAGACCACCACCTCGGAAGCTAACGCTTCTATAGAGGACAAGTTTTTGGTTGTCTTCTTGGCTTTGCTCCAGCCAAACCCACGGCAGATGCTGACATGTTCAGTACGCCGCCATGGGCAGCCACTTGGTTGATGACAACAACAACTCCGCCGCACGCCACCTTAGGGGCTTCACCAAGCGACTAACGAAGAAGGTTGTGTGGAGATCCTAGCATACGGGTATGTTAATCCTCGGTCCAAGTGTTCTTGACCGTGGGACCCCTCAACAGACCCCTCCAGGATAGCTCGAGGGCTCGAGAGCTATACCCATCGGATGCGCTCGCATGCCCCCCCCCCCTTCCCCGGCTAAGGGGGAAGGCTGAGCCCGAGCAGAGATCAGGAGCTTGCTCGAGGCTTGGACTCCAAACCAAGGGATCTGAACCTAACCCTTTAGCTCTGTCTCAACCTTCAAATCTATCTAGGACTCGAGTCCTAGAAGACGACACCCCAAGCCATCATGCTTGGGGGCTCCTAGTCACTCCCCCTGGGTGCGGATTTGTCGGCTACTCCTCCGACAAGGTCACGCTCAAAGTGTGACATAAGGAGACAAACTCCTCCACTGCGGCCCTAAGGGACTTGAAGGTTCCAAGCCCATGCGTCGGTCCTTCGAGCCGACCTCAATTGCCACCATGAATACGCCAAAAGTTGCACCTATGGGAGACTAGTACAAGCTAGAACAGCCTAAAACTCAGGTCGGACGATGCCTAGAGCTCCTTTGGCACCAAGACATCTCCGCGGTCCAAAAGACGCCGCTACAAGGCCTCTGTGGACTCTGGCATATGTAGATCATAGACACATTTTCCCCCAACCATCTTGTACCTGACCTACCATAGAATAAAAGGGGAGATCGCATCCTACATAGTGGAGAGGTTGAACATCTCAGAGGACAAACATAATAGAGACACTTCGCCAACTCAATCCTAGAGGATCACGGCCCGCTCTCATCGGGCACCAAGAGCATAGCACCTCCACTCCCGTTGCAGGGGAAGACTCCACCAGCAGTTGGCTGACCTAATTTTAGAAACGAGATAACCCCTACCATAAGTCTTCCTACTCTTAGTTGTAACCCCTAATTATGGGTGCTCTTGAGTACAAGAATCATCAGCTATTGGATGTAGGGCATCATCAACCTAAACCAAGATAAATGTGCGTGTCCACTCAGTGATTCCTATGTTCATGAGTCCACACGAGCCACCGAACACAATGCTAGTTGTGGTTATGATCCCGCGATAGCAAGCACGACAGGTATGGGGTAGCATCAAGTGCGGTTTGGGCCCTATGGTGGCCGGAACCGCTCGCCTCATGGCCAGAGCAAGAGGGGCCACCCCAAACTACGACATCCACTTCCCCCACAAGTGTTAGAACAGTGACAAATGTTCTACATGCTCAGTGGTCCATCACCAAATTATGATCGGGGAGGTGCTCCCCACACCAGACCACTTATAGTACTACCTCTTGGCTCTGCCATAATGGATCCAAAATGTGGTGTTGTCCTTCTAGTTAGAGCTAGAGCACCACATCAACCACATGGCGCCAAACGCAACGCCATGCTCTCCTGTGCAGTGGGGACTGAAGTCCCCTTGTTGCACGCCTTCCTTGAGGTCCTCACAAGAGAGGATCCATAGTACGACTTCGATAACATCGACCACTATGGCATACCGAGCATGTGTTTCCACATCGACAGTGGGATCGCCCGGAGGAGCAATCTTAGCTCATGCCGCCAGACTGAGTCCCCATGGCCACGTGCTCTACCTTCAGGAGAAGGATGAGTGCCTACGAGCTTAGCAGGTGGACTTGTTGACCACCGAGGTAGAGCTCGAGCACCAAATACAAGACCTTCCATGGCTACGAGCCGCGCAGCCCCTTGGCACCGATGACGACGCTCACATGGGGGCTCCTAGCACCCTCCACTTCCCTCGCACGACGTACAACATGGCCGCCACCGCCTACCACCTGGAGGACGTCTCCTACATGCTAGACTTGAAGACCCATGAGTGGCAGAACAAGGCAAGGTGGCTCCTTCATGTCTCCCTCAAGCAGTAGGCCAAGAGCTCAGCATCCCGGCACTGTGCCACCTTCTCCCAATTGTCCCACCCAATGGCACCATCAGTGAGGACCGCTCCGACGCAACCGCCCCGCTGACAGAAGGAACCGACGGCAACAGCTCCAACCGTCTATAAACCTAGGGAGTCAAGCCCTATCAGGAGCGAAGGCACGAGCTTTAGCCTCTTCGTCCTCTAGTATGCCACTGGGTCGGCGACGATCATGGTGTGCATGACACCATCAAGCCAAGATAGCACACTGTGGTGAGGTCACACACCCCCGAGCATGGTGACTGGGGCACTGCCAGAGCCACTTCGGCCCCATCGCATCTGGGGCCAAGATCTGGCTGAGTTCCCAACCCAAGTGGTTTCCATCGCCCACACACGTCGTGAAGTATAACAGTGAGACCAACCTTGACCACTAGCTTAAGGACTATAGCCTCGCCATGCACATCAAGGGTCCGATGAGGACTTTGCCGTCTAGTACCTTTCTGTGCTCTTGTCAAGGTCGACCAAAGCTTGCCTGGAGTAGCTCAAGCCTAGTATAGCATCCACTGCCAGGGCGATCACTGCTCCGTGTTCGTGGGTCACTTCCAAGGGACCTACACCTAAAGCTCTACAACTGCAAGCAGAGGGCCGACAAGACCCTCCACGCATACATCCAACGCTTCTCCAAGAAGTGCAGCCAGCTCGCAAAGATCACTAAGGCTGACGTGACCAATGCCTTCATCTACAGTACCAACTGCAAGGCACTCGTCCATGTTCTCGGCTGTGAGAGCGCACGTATGATGTAGGGGCTCCTAGACGTCACCAACAACTACGCCACCGGCGAGGAAGCCGTCCAGACCAATTTCAGTGGTAAGGGTCGGGCCATCGCCGGACACCCGAGTAGTGGGGACGTGTAACATCCTAGATGTTAATTGCAACTAAAACTTGATTTAGAAGTTTTGTTAAAACCTAATCATCGAGCATCATGGCATAATTGCATTCATGTTTTAATATTATTATTGATGTGATGCTTTGTTTTACATATGAAATGATGCTTGTGATTGCTAATGCCCGATTAGTTAGTGTAGAAATTAAATCGAGCTCCAACCGTTTCAAAAACCCCGTTTTCCCGAAAACCCCGATTTACCCCCTTTTCTCTATTTCAAAATCTACAAAGAATTTGGGGTTGGTCCAAAAAGCAATATTGTGGGTCTCGATGAGAGCTTCAATGTTGGTGTTCAAAGTTTTTCAAGTTTCCAAAAAGAATTTCAAATAAATTTGAAAATACGGTTTTCCAACAAGTTGTCCCCTTTTCAATTTCAAACCATAATTCAAAAACTATGCATATTTTGGAAAAACATCTTTTGGAGAAAATGTGCAGTTTGAAAAGTTGAGTTTTCCATAGTTTTGGAGTTTTTCAAGTTCTTTAGAAAAATCCAAAGTAATTTCAAATATTTCATTCTAGGGTTTTTGTCCCCTTTCCAAAATTTGATTCAAATTCAATTTTCCTTGAAAAATTTGAAAATGTGCCAGTTGAGAAAGTTGTAGAGAATGAAAAATTAGCTAGGGTTGCTTTTTGGAATTTTTCGAGTTTAGTTTAATATTTGGGAGTAATTTGTAAAAGTCTGAAAAGGGTGCCCTGCTGACGTCATCACCTCCCTCCTTCCTCTCTATTCCTCGTCGTCGCCGTGTCCATGGCTGCCCATGCCGGCTTGCCGGCGACCGCCAGCGCACGGCCGTGCGTAAGCTTCCTCGGCCACGTGTTTCCCTCTCCCGCGACGCCGCCCAGCCTCCTTAATCCCGCCGGACCCCGTTTCCCTCCTTTTTCTTCTTCTCCCTCTCCGTTACCGCCATGGCCGCGCGCCGCCTCGCCGTCAAATTCCCCGCCGTCGACTGCTCCTCGCCTCCATCTTCACCTCCACCAGCTCCGCCTCGATGTTGCGCAACCATTGAGCCCTTTAATGCAGCCCCCGCATCGTCCAAGAAGCTCACGCGCCGTCATCTTTCCCCTGGCCGGCAACACCTCCGCCGTGAGCAACCACGCCGTCCAGAGCTCGCCACGGTGAGCCGTAGCTTGCATTTTTTTTAGCGCGCTGGATTCACGTCGATGCTTAGATCATGATCGGCCTGCCCGCTCTTGCAGTTGAGGTCTTGACGGACCGGGACGCTGTCCATGCCAGCCGGTTTGCCGCCGCCGCTGACCTCCTCCCGATGAGCACCTACCTCCAGCCGACTCCGACCAAACCCAGCATGCGCAACGAAGTCATGGTGAGTCCCCGAGTACAACTGTGCCATCCGCTTGGCCTCTTCTTCCCTGGGATCGCCGGAACACGTGCGTTGCCAATGAGCTCCGCCATGCCGCCCGCGCACGCGTGGCCATACGCGTAGGAGCCATCTTGGGCTCAATTAATTTGGGGATTTGTTTCGCCTAGCGTTGCTGAGGCCGCTGTTGCCCTTTTCCGCTGCCGGAGAGGCCTTCGCCCGCCGTTTCGCGTCGCCGTAGTGCCGCCGTCGGCCCGCCATGGGCAGTGACCTTGCTCCAAACCCTAATTCGGCCAACCGAGCCCCTAGGTGTGTGCGCGGGCTCAAGTCGATCGCATAGGACCAAGCCCGGTCGCGGCGAGGCCGCCGCCGGCGGAACCCGGCCGACCGAGCGCCCCGCCGCCATGTTCGCTCGGGGTTACCCAAGGACCCGAGGAAACAAGAATAGGAGAAAGCCAAGGTTCTTAGTGCAAAGTCCCTGACTCATATGAATAGTGTCAAATAGTTATTTGTCTTTGATTGTAATTTTGTAAAACCTCAAGGGCCTTTTTGCAAAAACCGCCAGGCCAGGCCTTGGCCAGGCCGAGCTGGGCCGGCCTGCTCCTGCTCGCGGGCCGAAGCCGGGCTGGCTGGGCCGCCTTGGTTTTTCTTTTTATTTTACTTTTTCAGAAAACGATTTGGGCCTGTTTCCATTAGTATCGGGGCCGTTGGACCGGATTCGGCCCGGTTCGCCCCTTTTCTTTTTATTTAGATTTTATTCTTTTTTCGTTTTCTGAATAGTAATGTCTTTTGTTATTTTCATATAGAATTATTGATAGCTCCAAAAATTATGAAAATTTTTGTGTATGCTCTCTGTTATGTGCTTGATTTTATAAAAATATTAGATGCCTATTTTGATTATATTTTATATGTTTTAAAATTAGCCCTTTTAATTGAAAAATGCTTCTTCTTTTATTTATAGTTATTTGTTTATTGTTCCAAAAATCTTGAAAATTATTTGGTAGTCTTCTCAGGCCATGAGAAGCTTAAGTTTAATTTTTAAGATTTATTTTGACAACTTTTTATTTAGTCATTATTTTATGTTTATTTATTTAATAGATCTTAATTGCTTATTCACTTCTTTATGACTTAGGGTTTGAGTGTTTTTGAGATGGATGGAAGACCTTAGGTCATTGACCTTAATGACCTTGGGGCACTTTGATGACTTGTATGAATTATCTTGATCTGCTGGTTGTCGTAACTAGAGTGGCTTCACCTATGTAACCCTAGGTTTTGTTTAATTAATGTTGTTAGAGTACAACTGTATCGCGAAGGAAAGTTGTACTCAAGTGATCAAGTTGTTATGCTTTCATCCATGTATCATCATGCATCATGCCATGAGCTCATCGCTCTAAATCACGCTTCATTAATTACGTGTAGTTGTTTCGAGAGTGAGGTGGATTGTGTTGATCGACGTTCGGAAAGATGTCGTCCGACAAGTGGTACTCGAGAAGGTGTCATCCATGGTGTTGATGTCAACTCGATAATTGGAATCTAACTTCATCGCAACTCGGCAAGCCCCGAGCATGCAACCCATTTCGTTTTCGCAAATATTTTACACTATAAGTCTAGTGTATTGTGCATTAAGTTAATAGGATTTGGTTGATACCGTTGCCGCATGACTACCTTGATCTACTTTTACATCATGATATCCACTAGTATGTGTAGGTCGATTTCTTATGCTTAGCCATGCTTAGACTTCGGTAGAAGTTGTAGGTCGTTAATCTTTGATCATGGTTTACCATTTTATCCTTGCTACTCTAGACCTAAAGATGGGTCACGAGGGCATAAGAATATGGTTATAAGAAATTGAGACCGGTCGGGTAACTTGCATCGGGAATGGAGTCTTGATGTAGTGTTTCCGACTGTGTCGATTAAGGACCGTACCGTTGTTGGCCCTTGGATCAAGACTTTACAACTACTCACATATCTACGGAAAAGCTTTACCCTAGGATAATCTAAGGACTAGTACGGTGAGCCCGTGCACCGGGAGTGGCGAGATGGCGGGAGTACAATACCCTCGTGGGCCGTGTCCCCCGGATTGGAGGTGTAAGTGTACTCTCGGGTGGCGCGGAAGCCGAACCTAGTTCTAGAATGTCCGACGGTATTGTTGATATAATTGTGGGTTAGAGTCCCACTTATATCGTGTGTTTAGGGATCCTCACCGAGTAAAATCGCTTCGAACCGTCGTTTGCTCCACGTATAAGGAGACTTGATCCTCGCACCGCATCGTAGCATTCAAGAGAAATATGAAAGAATTGGTTCTTGGTGACTCGTGGAATCGAGAAGAAGGCAAAATTGAAAGATAATCTCAAGTGTAATGCTTAATATGATTGTTGGAAATAGAATAGGTGCTAATCTAGCTTTAATAGATATAATAGAATTTGATGCTTTTATTCCGTTTAAAAACATTGAAAGTAAGGTTTCAAGATTAGTAATGCTTTTATGCAAAACTCCTCTTCTCTAGCTCAACTACTCAAAAGCCAAAGATATCCTTGAGAGTCTTTTCTTTTAGTCGGGTAAGTCTTGCGGAGTACCTTCATGTACTCGGGGTTTGTTCTACCCCGTTGCGAGTGTGCCGATGTTGCTTCGAACCATGTTGTGTCGTTGGGCTCGACATGATTTGGTCTCCTCTCGCTACTTAGGTGTCCTACCTAAGTTGTCTTCGTAGCTCCACTCTATTTCCGCAATATAAAGTTAAGTTTGTAAAATATTATCCTATTCATTATTTGAAAAATTGATGTTATCATTCTTCCGCACTCTGATATATATATTTTTGTAACAAATGTTGTAATGTTGTGGTTACTCCATTGTTGATCCCGGGTATGAGTGTAAAAGTGGTTCAATCGGTGTTCGTTAAGAACATCGACAGGGCTTCATAAGTCGTGTGGAACACATGCATAGTAATCTGAGGTCTGTTAAGACGAGGATTAGTGCATGTGGGCCACATTACTTAGGAGGTTCTGCCTAAGCTTGGTATCGAGCTCATACGTTGGATCGGCTACAACATTACATTTGAAAACTTCAAAATGAGTTTACAATTTAAAAGTCTTTGAAGTTAACAAATTAAAAATGGATCCTTATCTATTTTCTTTCCTGCTGAAAGACTTTGAGAAGTTTCTCGGTACTTCTTCAAATGGTCAACATGGAAGTCAACTTCCTCAACCCAAGCTTCGCTGGAGTGTCTTTAAACAGTTCGTCTAACAAGCCCTCTAATTCACTAACTTGGTGAAGTTGAAGTTTTCTAACATTGTGAGGACGTATAGGACGAGCGTATCATATGAAAATCTTTTGGAAGTTAAAATATCCCCTTAAGGTTGGAATGGTTATATTCCTTTATGACTATTCTATTGCTAAATTTCGTCATATACCAGGATTGCTTATTAATTGAATCTTTTATTCCATAAGTTTCTGATCTTTGGGAATTTGTGGAATATACCTTGATATACATCATTATCTTAAAGATGAAACCTGGTACGAACTCTTGATTCTTTTGTTGAGTATGTGTCATGCCTTGATTTCTTTCAACTCCGACACATACTATCTCCTTGGTGTCACTTGATGACATATATCTTGCTTGTACATAACTTGATTATATTCTCTAAGGTACCATGATCTATGACCAGGAAACAGCGACGAAACCTGGAGTCTCCTGTGGCTTATGACCATATGGAATTACTGCTGGGCGTTCGCTAATGTCGGGGTCTATGATCATGAAACCTTATAGTTCACAATTAGTGTGTTCACATTCTCTGAACATGCTAATCTCTTGACCTTGATATTCGACAAATAATTGTCGAAAGTCATTATGATGTGATCTATGGTGGTGCTTACAATTCCCTCCTTATGTTGGAAGGGCAGTTATATCCTTTATAATTGTTCCATTTTGAATCTCGTCATATACCAGGTTTTTGTCACTGTTAATAATCCCGTACTCCATAAGTTTCGATCCTTGGGAATTTGTGGAATATGCTCAAGTACACTATTACCTTGAAAACCGAAACTAGTGTGAATCCTTAATTCTTTTGTTAATTATGTGTCACACCTTGATTTCTTTCAACTTCGGCACATGCTATCTCCTTGATGTCGTCGACGACGTATATCTCGCTTTCATGTCACTATAATTGTGTCCTTAAGGAACCATGATTTATGACTTGGAAACATCGTCGAAACCTAGGGTCGCTTTGTGTGGTGTTACTACCGGGCATTCGCCGTTACCCAAGTCTATGATCATGAACCCTTATAATCCAAAATTAAGTGTGTTCTCATTCTTTGAACATGCTAATCTTTTGATCATAATATTTGACAAATGTTTGTCAAAAGTCATTTTGATGTGTTATATAGTGGTGTCTCGACCCGTGACTATGGTGCCGTGTCAACCTGAAATCTCCGTGATTTGCGACCACATGAGTTTTCACCAGGCTATGCACAGTATCGTAGTAGATCACAATGGATGTACTTTACTTATTGAATATTCTTGGGATTCAAAATTGTTCTTTGAACTCCCTAAATACCTTGTGGTTGTGACCGACTTCTGATCTCGGTTACTGTATCAATGTTTCAAAATGTGGGTTACCGTTGTTGTGCCCT
Source organism: Themeda triandra (assembly GCA_018135685.1). Taxonomy (NCBI): domain Eukaryota; kingdom Viridiplantae; phylum Streptophyta; class Magnoliopsida; order Poales; family Poaceae; genus Themeda; species Themeda triandra. The sequence goes on from JAENPR010000188.1 coordinate 464,497, forward strand.
ATAGTGGTGCCGTGTTCCGTAACCCTGGTGCCGCGACGGAACCTAGGGTCTCTTGTGTGACCCGGGCACACAAGTTGCCGCTAGGTGCGCGCAGGTATCAATGTTTGTGGGCATGAGCCATTATAGTCTCATGACAATGTATCCTACTCTTCGAACTTATCTTAGGAATTACTGCTGAAACTCCCTTGAAACTCTAAATACCTTGTCAGTTGTAACCACTTTCATCTCATGGTTGTAACTCTCGAATCGAACCTTGATGATCTATGAACTTCTGTCAAGTTGATTTGCTTGACACATTTCCTTTTCCATTACTTACCCCACGGGATTTTGTTGCTCCAAAATCTCGGGACGAGATTTCTTTAAGGGGGAAAGGATGTAACATCCTAGATGTTAATTGCAACTAAAACTTGATTTAGAAGTTTTGTTAAAACCTAATCATCGAGCATCATGGCATAATTGCATTCATGTTTTAATATTATTATTGATGTGATGCTTTGTTTTACATATGAAATGATGCTTGTGATTGCTAATGCCCGATTAGTTAGTGTAGAAATTAAATCGAGCTCCAATTCTCGTTTCAAAAACCCCGTTTTCCCGAAAACCCCGATTTACCCCCTTTTCTCTATTTCAAAATCTACAAAGAATTTGGGGTTGGTCCAAAAAGCAATATTGTGGGTCTCGATGAGAGCTTCAATGTTGGTGTTCAAAGTTTTTCAAGTTTCCAAAAAGAATTTCAAATAAATTTGAAAATACGGTTTTCCAACAAGCTTGTCCCCTTTTCAATTTCAAACCATAATTCAAAAACTATGCATATTTTGGAAAAACATCTTTTGGAGAAAATGTGCAGTTTGAAAAGTTGAGTTTTCCATAGTTTTGGAGTTTTTCAAGTTCTTTAGAAAAATCCAAAGTAATTTCAAATATTTCATTCTAGGGTTTTTGTCCCCTTTCCAAAATTTGATTCAAATTCAATTTTCCTTGAAAAATTTGAAAATGTGCCAGTTGAGAAAGTTGTAGAGAATGAAAAATTAGCTAGGGTTGCTTTTTGGAATTTTTCGAGTTTAGTTTAATATTTGGGAGTAATTTGTAAAAGTCTGAAAAGGGTGCCCTGCTGACGTCATCACCTCCCTCCTTCCTCTCTATTCCTCGTCGTCGCCGTGTCCATGGCTGCCCATGCCGGCTTGCCGGCGACCGCCAGCGCACGGCCGTGCCAGAAGCTTCCTCGGCCACGTGTTTCCCTCTCCCGCGACGCTGCCCAGTCCTTAATCCCGGCCGGACCCCGTTTCCCCCTCCTTTTTCTTCTTCTCCCTCTGCTACCGCCATGGCCGCGCGCCGCCTCGCCGTCAAATTCCCCGCCGTCGACTGCTCCTCGCCTCCATCTTCACCTCCACCAGCTCCGCCTCGATGTTGCGCAACCATTGAGCCCTTTAATGCAGCCCCCGCATCGTCCAAGAAGCTCACGCGCCGTCATCTTTCCCCTGGCCGGCAACACCTCCGCCGTGAGCAACCACGCCGTCCAGAGCTCGCCACGGTGAGCCGTAGCTTGCATTTTTTTAGCGCGCTGGATTCACGTCGATGCTTAGATCATGATCGGCCTGCCCGCTCTTGCAGTTGAGGTCTTGACGGACCGGGACGCTGTCCATGCCAGCCGGTTTGCCGCCGCCGCTGACCTCCTCCCGATGAGCACCTACCTCCAGCCGACTCCGACCAAACCCAGCATGCGCAACGAAGTCATGGTGAGTCCCTGAGTACAACTGTGCCATCCGCTTGGCCTCTTCTTCCCTGGGATCGCCGGAACACGTGCGTTGCCAATGAGCTCCGCTCATGCCGCTCTGCCGCACGCGTGGCCATACGCGTAGGAGCCATCTTGGGCTCAATTAATTTGGGGATTTGTTTCGCCTAGCGTTGCTGAGGCCGCTGTTGCCCTTTTCCGCTGCCGGAGAGGCCTTCGCCCGCTGTTTCGCGTCGCCGTAGTGCCGCCCGTCCGCCATGGCTGCAGGTGACCTTGCTCCAAACCCTAATTCGGCCAACCGAGCCCCTAGGTGTGTGCGCGGGCTCAAGTCGATCGCATAGGACCAAGCCTGGTCGCCGGCGAGGTCGCCGCCGGCGGGAACCCGGTCGACCGAGCGCCCCTGCCGCCATGTTCTGCTCGGGGTTACCCAAGGACCCGAGGAAACAAGAATAGGGAGAAAGCCAAGGTTCTTAGTGCAAAGTCCCTGACTCATATGAATAGTGTCAAATAGTTATTTGTCTTTGATTGTAATTTTGTAAAACCTCAAGGGCCTTTTTGCAAAAACCGCAGCCGAGCCTTGGCCAGCCGGAGGCCGGGCCGCTCGCTTCCCGTCGCGGGCCGGGCCGGCCGGGCCGGGCCGCCTTGGTTTTTTTTTTTATTTTACTTTTTCGAAAACGATTTGGGCCTGTTTCCATTAGTATCGGGCCGTGGACCGGATTCGGCCCGCCCTTTTCTTTTTATTTAGATTTTATTCTTTTCTCGTTTTCGTGAATAGTAATGTCTTTTGTTATTTTCATATAGAATTATTGATAGCTCCAAAAATTATGAAAATTTTTGTGTATGCTCTCTGTTATGTGCTTGATTTTATAAAAATATTAGATGCCTATTTTGATTATATTTTATATGTTTTAAAATTAGCCCTTTTAATTGAAAAATGCTTCTTCTTTTATTTATAGTTATTTGTTTATTGTTCCAAAAATCTTGAAAATTATTTGGTAGTCTTCTCGTGCCATGAGAAGCTTAAGTTTAATTTTTAAGATTTATTTTGACAACTTTTTATTTAGTCATTATTTTATGTTTATTTATTTAATAGATCTTAATTGCTTATTCACTTCTTTATGACTTAGGGTTTGAGTGTTTTTGAGATGGATGGAAGACCTTAGGTCATTGACCTTAATGACCTTGGGGCACTTTGATGACTTGTATGAATTATCTTGATCTGCTGGTTGTCGTAACTAGAGTGGCTTCACCTATGTAACCCTAGGTTTTGTTTAATTAATGTTGTTAGAGTACAACTGTATCGCGAAGGAAAGTTGTACTCAAGTGATCAAGTTGTTATGCTTTCATCCATGTATCATCATGCATCATGCCATGAGCTCATCGTTCTAAATCACGCTTCATTAATTACGTGTAGTTGTTTCGAGAGTGAGGTGGATTGTGTTGATCGACGTTCGGAAAGATGTCGTCCGACAAAGGTGGTACTCGAGAAGGTGTCATCCATGGTGTTGATGTCAACTCGATAATTGGAATCTAACTTCACCGCAACTCGTGCAAGCCCGGAGCATGCAACCCATTTCGTTTCGCAAATATTTTACACTATAAGTCTAGTGTATTGTGCATTAAGTTAATAGGATTTGGTTGATACCGTTGCCGCATGACTACCTTGATCTACTTTTACATCATGATATCCACTAGTATGTGTAGGTCGATTTCTTATGCTTAGCCATGCTTAGACTTCGGTAGAAGTTGTAGGCTGTTAATCTTTGATCATGGTTTACCATTTTATCCTTGCTACTCTAGACCTAAAGATGGGTCACGAGGGCATAAGAATATGGTTATAAGAAATTGAGACCGGTCGGGTAACTTGCATCGGGAATGGAGTCTTGATGTAGTGTTTCCGACTGTGTCGATTAAGGACCGTACCGTTGTTGGCCCTTGGATCAAGACTTTACAACTACTCACATATCTACGGAAAAGCTTTACCCTAGGATAATCTAAGGACTAGTACGGTGAGCCCGTGCACCGGAGTGGCGAGATGGCGGGAGTACAATACCCTCGTGGGCCGTGTCCCCCCGGATTGGAGGTGTAAGTGTACTCTCGGGTGGCGCGGAAGCCGAGCCTAGTTCTAGAATGTCCGACGGTATTGTTGATATAATTGTGGGTTAGAGTCCCACTTATATCGTGTGTTTAGGGATCCTCACTCGAGTAAAATCGCTTCGAACCGTCGTTTGCTCCACGTATAAGGAGACTTGATCCTCGCACCGCATCGTAGCATTCAAGAGAAATATGAAAGAATTGGTTCTTGGTGACTCGTGGAATCGAGAAGAAGGCACTGGAAAGATAATCTCAAGTGTAATGCTTAATATGATTGTTGGAAATAGAATAGGTGCTAATCTAGCTTTAATAGATATAATAGAATTTGATGCTTTTATTCCTGTTTAAAAACATTGAAAGTAAGGTTTCAAGATTAGTAATGCTTTTATGCAAAACTCCTCTTCTCTAGCTCAACTACTCAAAAGCCAGCATATCCTTGAGAGTCTTTTCTTTTAGTCGGGTAAGTCTTGCGGAGTACCTTCATGTACTCGGGTTTGTTCTACCCCAAGGCGTTGTGTGCCGATCGTTGCTTCGAACCATGTTGTGTCGCTGGGCTCGACATGATTTGGTCTCCTCTCGCTACTTAGGTGTCCTACCTAAGTTGTCTTCTGTAGCTCCACTCTATTTCCGCAATATAAAGTTAAGTTTGTAAAATATTATCCTATTCATTATTTGAAAAATTGATGTTATCATTCTTCCGCACTCTGATATATATATTTTTGTAACAAATGTTGTAATGTTGTGGTTACTCCATTGTTGATCCCGGGTATGAGTGTAAAAAGTGGTTCAATCGGTGTTCGTTAAGAACATCGACAGGGCTTCATAAGTCGTGTGGAACACATGCATAGTAATCTGAGGTCTGTTAAGACGAGGATTAGTGCATGTGGGCCACATTACTTAGGAGGTTCTGCCACAGGACGGCAACGACCCTGCCTCGTCCCAACATTGTCGTGATAGAAGGGCCCATGAGCGCAAGCGCCATGAGGAGATGGTCGTCGCGGTCGACCATACCACCAAGCCTCAGCACCATGGGCATAGAGCGTGCCCAAAACACTTCGAGAGGGCACTTGAGGCCCCTTGCCCGTTCCAGTGTGGGCACATGAAGCACCTCCTGAAGGATTACACCACAATGAGGTGCTACATCCATGGCACCTTTGGCTAGTGGGGCAAGGACCAAAATCCTACCTTGAATGCTCATAACCGTGTCGATGGCGCATCCTCAGCGGGGACACCGAGTGCCCTGAGTCATGCCACTAGCGTCGCATCACCGAGCGGAAGGTCCTCCCCCCACATCCTTACCGCCCCAATGCAGCTCGGTGGTCCAAGACGACCATCACCTTCGACCATGGCGATCACATTGACCGTGTCCCCGATATAGGGCGCTATGCGCTCGTGGCCAACCCAGTCATCAACACCACGCATCTCTCCAAGGTCATGACGGACGGCGGTGGAGGCCTCAACATCCTCTATGCACCATGGAGTAGATGGGGACCCCACGGAGCCGCCTCTGCCCTGATAAGGCCCTATTCTATGGGATCATCCTGCGAAGGAAACCACGCCCCTTGGGTGCATCCGCCTCAATGTTACCTTCGGCCAACAGGACAACTTTCACAAGGAGTCGCTCACCTTCAAGGTGGATGACTTCCACGGCGTCTACCACGCACCGTGGGTCAGCCCCGCTTCACCAAATTCATGGTCATCCCCGACCCTAAGAAGGTCATCACCATTGAGGGAAGCTTTGAGCAAGCCTATTACTGCAAGCAAGATTTTCACTCATGTTGGCTTTAGCCATGACGTAGCGAGGGTGTTGGTGAAGGTAGCAGCGTAGGCGGCGGAGGTGCTCGACTGACCGGGCACCCACAAGAAGGCCAAGACCCCTGGCGGCAATAGTGGCTCGGTCGACCAAGATAGGCCCCCCAAAAGGGGTTGTCCCGACTAAAGCAGGATCTGATCTCTCCCCATGAGTGAAGGTGAAAACTAAGTCATCCTCCCAGGCACACAGTCTCCCAAGCCTCATCTCGGCCGCTGCCCTCCTTCGTCAAACTATTTGTCCAACAACACTAAGATAAGTCCATCATCCAGACATCTCCGACTCACTCTTAGTTAATTTTTCTCCCTTTTGCTCCGATCGACCTCAGTGGGTAGTTAACCGCGCCAATCGTACAATAAGAACTAACCACCTATTGCTCCCTTTGAAGGAAGACTACATCAGAGCCTTTAGACGGAGTGAGGATGAGAGGGGCAGAGCAGGAGGACCGAGCGAGAGATCGATAGTAGCACTAATGACAAGGCCCCGACCGTCACATTACCAGCTATGACATCTTTCCCTTCTCTTGTGTCCATCCCATTTTCTTTGCAACTATCTCCGGATCTCTCAATGCATTGCAACGTCTGACTCACCAGATCCTCCGCTAGATCTCCCCTTGACCGACCATGCATCGGAAGGGAAGGCCCCCAAGAATGGGCATTGCTAGAGGTTCTAAGGATGGCCCACCATACATCAAGGCCGCCAGAAGCAACTAAAGTGCGAGGGACGTTCATGCTCGGGCACCTAATGCCTTAGCTGAGGCACCTAGAAGTGGAACTAGCTGACCATCAAATGATGTCTGAGTACCGACCTAGAGTCACTCGTGGTGACCCACCGAGGGAGATAGCGAGGCCCCAAATTCTGACCGACGGGCTTCGGAAAAATACGAGTGACTCAGTCGGGAAGCTCAGGATCTACCCTCTAGGGGACATGACTAGGGGATGAAACGACCTAGGGTCTCATGGACTCACTAGCTAGTAGCACAGGCACAGCAATCTTGGCCACCGAGGCCAAAGTCGTAACAGCCATACCCAATGAGCGATCTAATTCTTTAAGGGTTGGGGCCCCTCGGCGCGTGTGGCTCGGGTCGGCAGGCATACCCTAGGTGTCGGGCTAGGCGACGTCTGTAGGGTCGAGATGGACTAGAGGGGGGGGTGAATAGTCCTTCCTAAAAACTTACACACCGGCTAACCGAAACAAATGCGGAAATAAAACTATCGGTCTAGCCAAGACTAACCCCCACGAACCGGGGAGCACCTACACAATTCTAATGAGCAAAAGCACTAAGCCAAACCTAAGCTCACTAGATGCTCAAGGACAAGGCTACACAAGCCGAACCCAAGAGCGCAATTTACTTAACTACACAAGCTAAGCAAAACACTTACACTACTTCTAGCTACACAAGCAAGAAGGTGCTCAACTAGCTACACAAGCAAAAGAGCACAAGAGCCACTACTCAAGCTACACAAGAATGTAACCAATGTAAATACAAGCTTGAGCTAGAGGGGATGCAAACCACCGTGAAGAGTGTACACACGAAGTCACGGCGGTGGCGAATCACCGGGCGTAGAGACCAACCACTCGCACACAATCACAAGGGAGGTCGAAGCCTCACACACAAGCACAAGGAGGTCGAAGCCTCGGCAATCACAAATCGACACACGATTTTTCCCCGGTTCACTTGGTCGCCACCAAGCTACGTCCGCTTGTGGCGATACACCGACTTGGTGATGAGATGGCTGCTCAAGTTGGCTCACCGCCAACAACCCCTCTAGGGAGCCCCAACTCCAATCAACACAAGAACGGGATCCTCCAAGCCACACTCAACTAGAGTAGCCAATCGCGCTCCGCGGGAAGGCTCAAGAACCCTCACAAATCCTCCTTCGAGCACCGCACAATCTCCACGTGGTGCTTCAACGAAGTCTCTTGCCACCGAGCCGTCTAGGAGGTGGCGACCTCCAAGAGTAACAAGCACACCAGCTTGCAACACGATCACCTAGTGCCACACGATGCAATCTCTCAAAGCAACACACTAGAATCGCTCACTCACTCGATTGGATGATCACTCTCAAGCACAAGTGAGTAAAGGGCTCTCCAAGCACTCTCCAAGGTGGACACCAAGTCCCCAAGGTGCTCAACCAACGGCCAAGGCCGGCCAAGGTCTCTATTTATAGCCCCCATGGGCTAACTAGCCGTTGCCCCCCACGGGCAGCTCCACAGCACGCGCTGGACGCGTCCAGAGCAAGCCGCCGGACGCGTCCGACGCTCCTCCGCGCTCCACGTGTCCAGACCGTTCAAAGCCGACCGTTAAGGCCCCAACGGCTAGCAGCCGATCGCGCGAAGAAATCCTGCGCAACACGCGCCGACGCTCACAAGTACACCGCCCGAGTCCGGCGCCCGCGCCCGCGTGCGTCCGGCCGAGCGACCGCTAGCGCGCTCCGGCCGGGAAGTTTCGGTCGGCGTCGCCACCGCCGGACGCGCCACCTTCCGAGTCCGGCGCTCGCAGCCGCTCCGACCAGCCGCCCACGCCAGCTACCATGCGCCGGACGCGTCCGGCCCGCCTGGCCGCGCGTCCGACGGCCGCGTCCGGCGCCCAGAAAACAACATTTTCTAGCCCGCCACGAACGCCAACTTCTCCAATAATTTGCATCCGGCGCAATAGAAAATAGGCCTCCAATTTTCCAGAAAACGCCGAATCCCGCCTCGCAAGCTCGGCAGGAGGGAGAGAGGGACCCAAACCCAACTCAACCCTACAAACCAACGCGCGATCAACGCCACCTTTGTAAATGTGCCAACACCACCAAGTGTACATCACCATGTGCATGTGTGTTAGCATTTTCATAATCATTTTCAAAGGATTTTCTCTTGTTCTCACAACGCCACTCGATCCTATCATGTCGCAATGTTAGATCGCTCAAGTGGCACTAGATGACCGAGATGCAAACAAGTTTGCCCCTCTTGATAGTACGGCTATCAATCCTAAATTCGGTCATCAACTTCTCTACACTCCTCATGACCGGTGAAATGAAATGCCCTATAGCATACCTTTGCCTTGCGCATTTCCACTTCCACCGTCTTCCACCAAAGTGCCAATGCAACACATGCACCGACACGATCTCAAGAAGATATGATCCACTTCATATCGTCATGCAACCCTCTTGGTCCATTGATCTTGATCTCACTTGCTCTTCACCGCCTCATGGTCCATCGGAACCAAGTCTTGCCCGAGCTTCACCATCTCATGGTCCATCGCTCCACTGCCTCGACTTGTCCTTCACACACCCTCCGGCCTCGAGCCAAGCCTCATCTCGATCTTCACCATCGGTCACATGACTCCATGTCATGTCACATATTCAATGAAGCTCCTTCATCTCACATTCACCTGTGGACTAAATCCCTGTGTATTCTCATGATCACACAATTAGTCCACCTAAGTTGTCACTCAATTATCAAAACCAACATTTAAGCTTAATGTTGTGATTTGGATAAGTGTCACAAAGTCAACTTGGTAGTGATAGCTCCCCCTACATGTGTGCTCAAATGGTTTGGTTTCAAGCTTGCACACATGCATAGATATGGAAATTCTTGGGAGAGTAATCACTACTAAGTGATGCTAAGGTATATAGGATAAACCTTTGAAGCGTGATACCAATCGGAGTTGCACATTGAAGTTCATCCTTAGCAACATTATGGTTAGCTAGAAAACACTTGAAACAACACTAGAAACCCCGTGAGATCAACATTAGAAGCAAGGTTCTAGTACCAAGTGGAAGGAGAACAAGTGACTAGCTAAACCATCCTATGCATGCTAGTTATCAAATCATCAATCAAAACTATGACTAGCATACACCACACAAGCATTGCATATTGAATTTAAAAACAATGCAAATGCAAGCAAGCACATGAATATGCACATATCAAATGCAATCAATCAAGTTCATGAGCTTGCTCCCCTACTTGTGTGCTTCTCTTGTCCAAGAACTTTGATCCTCTTCAATGTTGCTCTTCTTGGTCTATGTCCATCTTCTTCTCCCTTTGTATGCATCTTGCATATCTTTGTACCATTCTCTCCCCTTTGTCATCAAAGACCATAAAGGGTCCAAGACCACTTGTATGATACTTCATGTAAGACAAACTTCTTGATGCAAAGAATTGGAGCTCGGGGTTGATGGTTGATTCTTCAATCTTCCTTTTGATGGACACACCATATGTTGGAATGACACCACTTGTAATCTTCACATGTAGTTGCATGAACCCACTTGTCACTATGCATTGGGAACTCCCCCTTTGTCATAGCACTAAAGATACCACATGTGTAGGTCACTTTCAAGATCTTTGCCTCTAATACCAATGAAGTGGGGCTCCTCCCCTATGACAAAGCATGGGTCACACCAAATGACAATCTTGAGCAAATCTTCATTTGATCACTTAAAGTTGAGGATCCCTTGTGGAACCACCTTGTTGAAATATGCATGAATACCACATTCTTGAACTAGATTTTTTTCATGAGCTTCTTTCTCTTGAACTTGAGCTAACTTGATTTGCACATGAGCTTCCAAGTCCGGTTTGAACCAATGACAAGCTTCTTCACACCTCTCTAGAAGGGTTATCTTGCCAATGTTGTACTTGTAGCTAATGTGCAATCCAAAGTAGATCAAGTACATGGGTTCACTAGCTCATGAACATGTTATATGTTGCCACTAGAACAAGTAAGGCATAGAAACAATAGTGGCACCATATAAACATCAAAACCTTTTGATTTTTCATGAATGCTCCTAGATATCATGACTATATGCACTAAACAAGTCCTTAGCAAAATATGTATGCATATGTCAATCAATGTCACCTTTGCTATCTTGGAGTAGAGGATAGTCATGAGATTCCAATTTCATTACTCCAATAGCAATGTGAAGTCCATTCAATAGCTTGGTGAAGCCAATAGATACCCATGATGAATTCCATGCTTCACCCATATGAAGTGAGAACCAATTGTGATCAAGTGCACTATCTTGTTGTGGTTGGCTTGCTTCTTCTCTTGATCTTTGCTTGCATGAGAGAATACCACTTTGTACTATCACTTGATTTGTCATGTATTGCTCTCTATTTGGATGTTTCTTGCTCTCTTGATCAATCTTCTTGATGTCTTCAATTAGGCATCTTGAACCTCCTTAGATCATCACCTCCATGTCGGCCTTCCAAGCTCACTTGTCAATCCCATCTCTCATGGGCGGCACACCTCCTCAGTGGAGAGAAGTGATCTCACTAAGAACAATCCTTGACACTCAATTGAATTGCCATTCATTTGATTGATCCTCGGACTTGATCTTGATCTTGATCTTCAATAACCAAACATAGGTTCCTCAACCACTTATAATCATGTTTCCAACTTGAGGACCTTTCAATGTGAGTGACACTAGATATATCCAATGTTTGTCACTTTTCTGGCAGATTCTGCAACCTTCAAATATTGACTCATATCTCCCAATGTATAGCTCCAAATGACATAAAATTTGGTCGAGATGATCATCGCTAAGTCTTCATGCAGCTGTAAAAAATTGAGCTACATTGGCCTTCTAGATTGCTGCCAGATTTCACATCTTCTCACACTGCTACATGCTGAAAACTGTTGCACTATAGCTGAAAAGAACTACTCCAAAACTGTAGCAATCCTTATCCAACTCTCATGAAATTTGCACAGTATATTGACTCATAAGCATAGAGCATGCATACCAAATTTCAAGCCATTTCAATAAGATTTGATCCATCAAACTCAGACTTGATCACAGCTAGCTCAGATTTCAGAATTTGGACAGATTTAAGCAATTGAGCTATGCTTCTTCAAAAATGACTCAAACTTGATGTCAACTTGTTTGAACACTCCCACAAGACATATATCCAGTCAAACTACTTCACTAAAGGTCATCTTGTGATCATATTCTCCCAAACTAACTCAAATTTGAATACTAGGCATTGAATCCTATTCAAACATCTCATAGCAGGCAACTATAGCATATATATCCAATTCAATCAACTCATATGCATCCAAATGAATGTGATCAACAATAGATATACCTTGGTAGCACATGATCTTCCAATAGAAAGCTTCAACTCAAAATAATTTGCAAGCCATCACATATGACATTGATCACCACAACTTGACTTTGCACTTGTATGTTGTAGCATTTGGACTTCACTTGTCATGACTTGGCATTGGGATGAGAATAGCAATAAGCTTCAATACTTGATTCAATCACATGATAAAGAATGTGAACTCAATTGAATCAAGCCTCCAATGCCATGGTACCTACAAACAATCATCCACTTTTTGATGGTACCCAAACTAGTTTGGGTCCTCTCAAGTTAGGAGCAACATACTTAGGCAAAGCCTTAGTATGAGTAGCGGGATGTTTTGCAATAGCAACCGAAGAGGTACCATCACCATCCTTTCTAAGCATATTAGTATCATCAATTGAACTAGGCTTAGAAGTTTTACCTAGGGGACATGAATGAGCCATGTGTCCCCTTTCCCGGCATGAATAGCATCTTCTCTTTGCTTGAGCCTTTTCTTCATTGCTCATGTGATGCTCTTCATTACCTTGCCTCTCATGAGTTGCTTGAGCCTTCTTCTCAAGCTTGTTAGAACACTTCGAGGCAAAGTGTCCCATGTCTCCACACTTGAAGCACTTGATGTGAGCATAAGCTTTCTTCTCTTGAGTCTTGCTCATCATCTTCTTGGCATCTTGGATATGAATTGGATGCCTTGCTCTTCCACCCCTTCTTGTCTTCTTCTTCATCATCTTCAAGTCATCAACTTTGGCTTCATGGTTGATCTTGACTTGATCTTGGGGTGTTGATCTTGGCTCAACTTGAGGCTTCTTGGTAGGGCAATCCTTGGCTAGATGTCCCATTTCACGGCATTTGAAGCACATGAAATGAGATAGCTTCTCTTCTTCTAGTTTCTTCATTGTTCTCTCAAATTTCTTCTTGCCCCATCTTTTGCCTTTGATGTTGGTGTTGTTGTAGTTGATGCCATTCAGATTGCCATACTTCTTGTAACTCTCCAAGAGTTGAGAGTGAGAGACTTTTGGCAATCCACCTAACCCAACATTCTTCTTGTTGTAGCCAAGACCACTCATGTCACCAAATCTTCTCTTGTTCTTCAACAAATGATCAAGAGCGACATGAGAGTTGGTCCACCTCTCTAGCTTGTTGCTCAAATTCTTCACTTGATTTTTGAGCTCATTGTTCTCCTTCAGAAGGTTAGTCTCACAAGACAAAGAAGAAGAACAAGCATCTAAATGTGAAGAACATGGCATAGATAATAAATCATCACAAGAGGTGGATACATGCTTCTTGCCTACATCACAAGGGTTAGTAACATGAGGTTGATCATTTGACCCAAGTGATGAGCTCTCACTAGTTTTAGCTTCTTCATTGCAAAACTTCTTAGTGAGAAAAGCATGTTCTTGCACCAAGTTATCATGAGCAACACTAAGTTCCTCATGAGCCAATTTTAGCACATCATGTGAACAAGTAGTAACATAAAGTAGATGCTCTTGTTGTTCACATGTGTTCTTTAGAAGAGAGTTTTCTTTTTCCAATTTGCTTGTTTTAGCAAACTCCTTTTCTAAAGCTCTTGACAACTTAAACACAAGCTCAAGACTTGGATCATCACAATCAAAGATCACATTGCCAATTTTTACCTTGCGGTCACCATGTGACATGTAGCAATGTGATGAAGTCGGTGAGCTTGTAGTAGAGTCATCACCCTCATATGCATCATCAAGTGAGCTTGTAGTAGAATCTTCACTTGCTTTACTTGAGGCATCATCATCATCATCGTCAAGTGAACTTGTGGTAGGAAGTTCATCATCTTCACTTGACCTTGAGGTGGAGCAATCCTCCACAACAACCTTGTTGTGGTCATGCTCAACATCCTCAAGTGGCATTACCTTGGGCTCCTCCACCTTGAACTTTCCATCATCCCGTGTGGAGGCATCACCATAGGTGTGCTTGATGGATTCCCACATGACATGAGCGGAGACACTAGAATCCACCTTCTCATACACATCAAAGCTCAAAGCATCATATAAGAACAATAAAGCACTTGAATCAAGATCAAAGAGAGCCTTTTGAGCTTTGGTGAGGTTCTTGTGATCCATGGCGACATTGATCCCACTAGTGATCACCCACCACACCTTAGGTCCCGAGGCACGAAAGTGATCAAGCATATGGTGTTTCCACCGTGCAAAGTTTGTGCCATCAAAAGTGTGCGTGTCACAAGAGCACTCAACATCTATCCCTCTAGTTGCCATCCTCTCGGGTCGGTGAAGACCACTAAAATGAGAGACCCGGCTCGATACCACGTGTAGGGTCGAGATGGACCTGGAGGGGGTGAATAGTCCTTCCTAAAAACTTACGCACCGGCTAACCGAAACAAATGCGAAAATAAAACTATCGGTCTAGCCAAGACTAACCCCCACTAACAACAACTCTAGTAGCACCTTGTAAAAGATCCTAAACAAGAAGCAAGGTGCTAAACTAGCTAGTGCTCACCTAAACAATTCTAGCTTGCAAGGTCACACAAACCTAAGCAACTAGTACTTTAGCGAACCGGGGAGCACCTACACAATTCTAATGAGCAAAAGCACTAAGCCAAACCTAAGCTCACTAAATGCTCAAGGACAAGGCTACACAAGCCGAACCCAAGAGCGCAATTTACTTAACTACACAAGCTAAGCAAAACACTTACACTACTTCTAACTACACAAGCAAGAAGGTGCTCAACTAGCTACACAAGCAAAAGAGCACAAGAGCCACTACTCAAGCTACACAAGAATGTAACCAATGTAAATACAAGCTTGAGCTAGAGGGGATGCAAACCACCGTGAAGAGTGTACACACGAAGTCACGGCGGTGGCGAATCACCGGGCGTAGAGACCAACCACCTGCACACAATCACAAGGGAGGTCGAAGCCTCACACATAAGCACAAGGAGGTCGAAGCCTCGGCAATCACAAATCGACACACGATTTTTCCCCTGGTTCACTTGGTCGCCACCAAGCTACGTCCGGTGTGGCGATACACCGACTTGGTGATGAGATGGCTGCTCAAGTTGGCTCACCGCCAACAACCCCTCTAGGGAGCCCCAACTCCAATCAACACAAGAACGGGATCCTCCAAGCCACACTCAACTAGAGTAGCCAATTCGCGCTCCCGCGGGAAGGCTCAAGAACCCCTCACAAATCCTCCTTCGGAGCACCGCACAATCTCCACGTGGTGCTTCAACGAAGTCTCTTGCCACCGAGCCGTCTAGGAGGTGGCGACCTCCAAGAGTAACAAGCACACCAGCTTGCAACACGATCACCTAGTGCCACACGATGCAATCTCTCAAAGCAACACACTAGAATCGCTCACTCACTCGATTGGATGATCACTCTCAAGCACAAGTGAGTAAAGGGCTCTCCAAGCACTCTCCAAGGTGGACACCAAGTCCCCAAGGTGCTCAACCAACGGCCAAGGCCGGCCAAGGTCTCTATTTATAGCCCCCATGGGCTAACTAGCCGTTGCCCCCACGGGCAGCTCCACGGACGCGCCGGACGCGCCCGAGCAAGCCCGCCGGACGCGTCCGACGCTCCTCCGCGCTCCACGTGTCCGACCGTTCAAAGCCGACCGTTAAGGCCCCAACGGCTAGCGGCCGATCGCGCGAAGAAATCTGCGCAACACGCGCCGGACGCTCAACGTACACCGCCCGAGTCCGGCGCCGCGTCCGGCGTGCGCGCCCGGCCGAGCGACCGCTAGCGCGCTCCGGCTCGGAAGTTTCGGTCGGCGTCCGGCCACCGCCGGACGCGCCACCTCAGTCCGGCGCGCGGCGCTCCGCCCGGCCGCCCACGCCAGCTACCATGCGCCGGACGCGTCCCGCCCGCCCGGCCGCGCGTCCGACGGCGCGTCCGGCGCCCGTAAAAACAACGTTTTCTAGCCCGCCACGAACGCCAACTTCTCCAACAATTTGCATCCGGCGCAATAGAAAATAGGCCTCCAATTTTCCAGAAAACGCCGAATCCCGCCTCGCAAGCTCGGCGGGAGGGAGAGAGGGACCCAAACCCAACTCAACCCTGCAAACCAACGCGCGATCAACGCCACCTTTGTAAATGTGCCAACACCACCAAGTGTACATCACCATGTGCATGTGTGTTAGCATTTTCATAATCATTTTCAAAGGATTTTCTCTTGTTCTCACAACGCCACTCGATCCTATCATGTCGCAA
Source organism: Themeda triandra (assembly GCA_018135685.1). Lineage (NCBI taxonomy): Eukaryota > Viridiplantae > Streptophyta > Magnoliopsida > Poales > Poaceae > Themeda > Themeda triandra. The sequence continues at coordinate 480,395 of JAENPR010000188.1, forward strand.
TGTTAGATCGCTCAAGTGGCACTAGATGACCGAGATGCAAACAAGTTTGCCCCTCTTGATAGTACGGCTATCAATCCTAAATTCGGTCATCAACTTCTCTACACTCCTCATGACCGGTGAAATGAAATGCCCTATAGCATACCTTTGCCTTGCGCATTTCCACTTCCACCGTCTTCCACCAAAGTGCCAATGCAACACATGCACCGACACGATCTCAAGAAGATATGATCCACTTCATATCGTCATGCAACCCTCTTGGTCCATTGATCTTGATCTCACTTGCTCTTCACCGCCTCATGGTCCATCGGAACCAAGTCTTGCCCGAGCTTCACCATCTCATGGTCCATCGCTCCACTGCCTCGACTTGTCCTTCACACACCCTCCGGCCTCGAGCCAAGCCTCATCTCGATCTTCACCATCGGTCACATGACTCCATGTCATGTCACATATTCAATGAAGCTCCTTCATCTCACATTCACCTGTGGACTAAATCCCCGTGTATTCTCATGATCACACAATTAGTCCACCTAAGTTGTCACTCAATTATCAAAACCAAACAAAGGACCTTTCAGACGTCGCACATCGCCCCGAGCACACTATCATTGACGGGTAGAGGGGCTACGACCGACATGTCATAGTTCTCCCTCCTTAAGAGAATAGGATTTCAGCAATGTTGTTGAAGTCCTTCCGGTTTCTAGGGGTAGGAAATGCGACTAAAGCCTCTAGCATCTAGTCATCATCCCTCCCTCACTGGACTCCTTCGGCTCTCGCTGAGGAGATCACCCGATGGAGAAGGCTAGGAATCGGAGGGAGACGTCACACTTCATCATCGCCGCAGTCACCGGAGAGTTGATCTAAGAGGAAGAATGAGAAGGGCACCTAGAGGAAGGGACAAAAGGCGCCGTGTTCCCTAGGACTTCACTTTATAGCCCTGTTGGCACGCTGTGAGCAGCTCCGGGCCCTCCGATCAGCAACCAACAGCTAAAAGGCCCCTAGGGAGCAAGTCGGGCACCCTTCCAATCCCCGTGACATGCCGCAAGCAGCTACGTGAAGGCGGGCATGCAGTAAACGGAGTCAAAGAGGACTCCATCAATGAGTCAAGTCCCCACTACAATTTCCACTAGGCGTGCCGCCCACTTCACACATCCTCGGGGCCACCAGCTGCCATCAATGGTCCAGATCCACTATCATGGGCCTTCCTCCATTAGATCTGCTCCACATGGCTCGATGTGCCATCTCCTATATGAAGTGTGATGGCGTGGGAGGGCACGCCTTAACTCCTTCCACCGAGTGCAGCGACCTAGGTGCCATCAACCACCTACACAAGGCGTCGGATGAGGGGACGTGCTCTGACGTCGTCTCACCCACTGACAGATAGGGCCCAGACGACCTCGGGGGCTTCGCCGAGTCCTCAGATAGAGAGACGCCTAACCCCGCTCCCACGAGGCGAGCGCTCTAGCAGGCGCACCCCAGACATGGCGAACTCCATCCTCAGTGTGTTGGGGCTCCCCGCATCTCGACCTACAGAAACCAGAGGTTGGGCCCTGAAGGCCGGCCTGAGAAGAACTCGCTACCGTAGCCCCATAAGGGCGTGGCGCATCGGGTGATCAGGTGGCCCCAAGCCAGAGCCTAGAAGCTCTCGACTACCCGACCCATCTCAGGCCCCGACCAAAAAAGAGGGTGCCTTATGCCCCAAGGTCGATCAGCTCCCAAACGAGCCGCCGACTCAACCCTGAGTATTTGATTAACCCAACCGATTGGTTCGGTTCCTCGGTTTAATAGCATATTCGGTTACTGCAGAATCAAGGACTGGTCGGTTCTTTGCAAAAACTAAAACCAAGAAAATTTGGATTTGGTTATTCGGCTTGGTTTCAGTTCTAACCGAACTAAATGAGTTCTCTTAGCACTATAGATTCATGAACCTAGAGAGAAAAAGAAAGGGGGAAAATTAGACGAGCGTCGATGCACCGCCATCATCGAGCGCATAGCTCTGCAACCGCCATGTGAGGTGTCATCATCGAGCCCCTTTCCTATGTGTGATGCGCTGCTGCCGAGACACTCGCCTCCGCATGAGCACCACCTCCGTCTCGCCGAGACCTCGCTTTTGCATGACCTCTGCTACTATCTCATAGATCCCCTTACGTCCACCTAGCGCGCCGCTAGTGAGCACCTTGCCTCCACAACCACGGGATGCGCAACCGACTAGCACTTGCCTCGCATGATGCACTAAAGAGCACCATGACGAGCTATTCATGCAAGGGAGGAGAGTGGAGGCAGCGGGTGTTGACACTTCTAACACCACTCACGCTAAGTTGTCATCCCTAGCATGGCGCCAGAAGTGTTGGTATAGAAACTGCTCCTCTAATCAAGAAAAATATGGGATCCGCAAGCGAACAGATAATACACCATCGTAGCATTTTACCAGAAGTATTCCGGGTATCGTTATTTATATTTAGCTCAAAGGAAAGAACTACGGACTTAAACAATGAGATAAACTTGCTAAACACGACTACTTATGAGTGATTGATTACACGGTCACATACTTTGGCGAGAGGGTAAACCATGATAAATAAGGGAATATAAAGTAATAAGCTCGGGGTATAAATCACACTGAGAGATTAGATATAGACTACTCACAAAGGTAGGTTGACATCGATTAGCACAAGAAATAGAAATCCTATGTAGGTTCTAATCTACTAAGTCATTCATCCACTCCAACTCTACACTATCATATACAGCACAAAAGACTCTTCATCTATGTATAAGGATCATTGCTATAACAAGCCAAGACATAGCAAGACTTATTACGCAACTTTGGTTCTGCTAGACCTACCAACGGGGGATCGAATACAGAGGACTCAACGGAACCTGTCACTTCCGCGATCTACCACACGACCGGCCAATAGGGTGCATTTGCGGGTAAACGGCATCTAAGCACCATGCTTACATGAAATCTACCACCTAACCCCCGGGAAGAGAGCTAAGCGCTTTGCAAACATATACATAAACTTATTACCAATCATAACCATATCAAATGTAGAACTAGAATAAACTAGGAACATAATAAATAGAAACATAATGATATTTAGAATAAAGTCACAAGAATAGATACAAGATAATACCAATTCGATGATGAAGATCCGGAATTCCGAGCACAAGCGCCCGATTCTTCCTCTATCTAGTCTAAACCTATGTAGAACTTGAAGATCTAGAGTAGCTATTCTAATTCTCGGTGGAGATCTCTCTCTAAACCCCGGCTTTGCTTGATGGCTACCTACGAAGAATGAATTCTTGAATGAATTAGCGCTTTAGCCGGGGGCCGGGGGCTCGAATATATAGCCCCCTAGGATGCACCACAGCCATCGGATCAAACCGACCTAAACGGACGATAATTATTGCTCCTCAAGGTCGGTGGAGGCGAGATCCGCGAGCCTCCACGATTGGTGGAGGTGGCCGATCGGCCGACCCACCCTCGGGAGTCGGCCGACCCACCACTATGCCGGTGGGTCCCGCTTCTAGGGTTTGCCTTCTCGGAGTCTTCTAGAGTATACAATTTTACCCGTTCGGTCTTTCTCTCTATGTAATCATGACATGTGGGCCTCCTTGGATGTTTTCCGATAATCCCCTGCGAAAACATATATTCACCAAAACTTGTGGAATACGTCGGTTTAAACCCTAAGTCTATGGTGGTGAACAGATTATACCCCTCTTTCTCTCTCTGATTGACATATAAAATTGATCATTAACAACCGTCAACAAACTCCTCCAAGCTTACCCTTTGCTCGTCCCTGAGCAAATAGCTACAGAAGATGGATCAGGAGTTGCTGCAATGCTTTCATGCTTAACAAACACACATGCTCTAAACAAGAATTCATCCCAGACTAGAGTGAACTATCATAACTCCCAAACTTACTCATGTTTCTTTCAACCATGGGGCTTCTACGCACTTGGGTCTTGAGTAGTTGAAAGACAGAACAATTAAGTCAAGCACTTGTTGTCTCATGCTCGTTGTTCCACCTCCGTTCAGAGTTTTTATAAGATTTTCAATAAAACTCGAGTTCCTTAATACAACCCTTTCAAGTCTCTCAATATGTGGTATTTTTGGATCCTCTCTAAGGCATTGAAAGGAGATATGCCTTTTCTCTTATTCTCAGAATATGTAGTATTTGTGGTTCAAGGCATTTATAGATGAGCCTTCACTCTCTCTCTCTCTCTCTCTCACCCTACTCTAATAAAGGTTTATATGGAGCTCATAGGTGTGGAGAACTAATGCATTGGCATGATCGAACCATGGATCCGAAGGAACTCAACATACAACCAATCGGTGTGTGCATGTGTGGTTTTATATGTGGATGATATATATAAAATAGAGAGAAATATTTGTGGGAGGAGAAGGGGTGCACAAAGGAATTATCAATGCTCCTTTATTTGGATAAAACTTGGAACTTCTTAGAACTTTGAACTTGGAAACTTGACAATGATTTGGGCTCATAAATCTTTCTTTCTTTTTCTTTTCCCTTCTCTTTTTTTTCTTTTTTTTTTTTTTACAATTCTTGCAGCCCAAAAAGGAATGAAAAACTTCTTGAATGGAACACTTCTCAATCTTGACAACTTCACATTGGGGATAACAATTGATACTCGGAGCATTGATCTTGGATAAATGGCTAGCAAAAATGAACAGGGGAATATTTTTGGGTGTTCACTCTCGGTGTAAGAGTAGAACAATTTCAATGGATAATAATAGGCTTTTTGTGGTGCGTACTTCCGGGGTAGAAGTAGCGGGGGTGCATGTGAGTGTGTGAAACCAGGATTTAGCCGTATGATGAGTTTATAAGGATACAACACGGCCCGACAAAGACGAGCCCTAAACAAATGAGGAGGCTTCCTATTCTAATGATCAAGTTTGGTTGTGGTAGGAATTTTAACTCTGTCATATAAGGAACTCATCATGAAACATTTATATTTTTCACAAACAAATTTCCAGAATTTAGTGGCACTTTGGAACATAATGAACAAGAGCTCGAGACTATTATCATATCATGCCCGTCAACTACCTAGACTTAGCTTAAGCATATGCTCCCATAGATTTCGGGTGTAGAGTAAATCCGGTTGTCAAACAAGTGTATCCAAATCTTGGGAGAACTCAAATTTAAAGCTAGGTACTTGCAAAGAATTAGAGCGAGCAACTATTCATCATTTCCATCATGCAATCCTCAAGTCTACATAATTTTATTTATAGCAAACTGAATTGAAAACAAACTTGCACACTCTTTTTATTTGGTTTTTTTAGTTTTTCTGATTTTTTTTCAATGCATAAAACAAACCAAAGAAAAATAAACAAACTGAAAACGAACAAACTGAAACAAAAGGAAAGAAATACTTATCTTGATAATGGGGTCCTCCCCCAAGCTAGCCTTGCGGCGGTGGTGGTGGATAGTGGATGTGCAACAGGTCGACCAAGCCATGCAGCATGGAAGCGGCTTCTTCCTGGTTCTCTTGAATGGTGCCTAGTGTCTGTGTGGTGTTCTGGTTCCACTGGAGCTGGTCATTCCACCTCTGATCATGGTGATTCAGAGTGGCAGTGGTGTTGTGCTGGAAGGCTACTTGTTCATCATAGTTCTGCTGGGTGAAAATGAAACTGGTGGCATCGGAGTGGCGATGTGGCTCGAAGTCATGGTGGGGTTCATCTTCTTCATCGGTGGTACCAAAGGGGTCATAAGAGTATCTTGGTGGCTGTGAGGGTCCTGGCTCTGATGGTCCTGGCTCTGATGTTCCTGGGGTGTTGTATGGTGGGTAGTAACCATAGAATGGTTGATGTGGTTGGCTTTGTGGTGGGTACACCCATGAGTTTAGTGAGTGGTGCTGAGGTACATTCCACTCATTGAAAGCGGCATGTCTTTGGTTCTTCTCGGGCGGTTTCGGCACCACGCCAACCGGGTTCACGATTTCTGTCACCCTCTCCGAGCGAACTCTTCGAGGTGCTCTCTCATTCACCGGTTACCGCCCGCAACTCAACATGATAGTTTTGCACATGATACAAAGCCGGTTCCGGGTTAGGTAACCGGATCGCGGCGTCACCATATTTTGCATAATAAACATTATTCACTTTTTTCGATAAGTGACCTTGGCCAAAAGTGTAGAGGTCATAAAATTCTCTATGATGTTCAATGTACTCAAAAGTAGCTCCCTCTAATAACTTCAAGCTTGTGGCAATGCGAGTGATAAGCGAGCAAATGGCCACACTTCCTACTTTGTAACCGGGGACACTCATCCAATGATTCACTAGGAGATGGACGGAGACACTTTTGTTTCTTGATAGCCGCGTACAAGAACTGCAAGTCGGCTACTCGATCTTGCTCTCGTCATAACGTGGGAAAAAGGTAGCTCCTATCCAACGGTGCAAAAATCTAAGCGTAGGATGCTCTATGACTGCGGTGCGGTGCGCTAAGTGGTACGGTGCTCTAGAAATGCTGCTCCAAAATCTATGTGCATCAAAATCACCTAGTGCTGCATTTAAGTCTATGACGGCATCTTGAGGGAAACCTAGGAGGTCACTAAGGTTTCTCCAAGAAACAGAATATTCCAAAGCAAACATTCTAAAATAAACTCCATTGTCCGTGTATCGAAGGGTGCTAAGGAATTCTATGGTCAAAAGCCTAATCCCCTTCTCAATGAGGTTTGCAAAGGAAGTCCAACCAACTAGTGGAAAAATTGTATCGAATTCTTGAGCCATACGTCTCTAGCGAAGTGTCGGATCGATGGCGGCGTGTGGATGAAACGCTTGTTCTTGAGCTTCTTGTATACATCCTTCTCCCGGGCGGTTCTCGTGGCGAGGTCGGATGTTCTCATTAGGACTCTCGAGATCTTGGTGGTGGTGCGGAGTCTTGCTACGAGTGCTTCGGGTGCTTTTGGTGGTGGGTCGACACTCATGTCGGAACCAGCCACCGAGCTCAGTGAGAGGCACTTCTTGTCCCGATGTTCCGGACGGCTCCAACGAGTCCCTTCATGGCACTCTTCATCCTGCAAGTTGCTCAAAAGAAACAAAAACAAACACTAGTGGAGAGAAGGATTAGCACAAGGTTAGTGGTTAGCCGTCCAGAGTCAGCGGTCCAGAGGTTAGTCATTCTTTATGACAAAAAGTTCTAAATTTCATGTCTTGATTTTGACAGAACCTCCCCTTGATTTTAGATTTTCTTTATCCTATTTGGACAGCATCTCCACTAATTTTGTGATCATCTACTCAGCACTATCCCTTCCCTTCACTTGCTACTAAACTCTTGCTCACTCTCTCACTTCTTCTCTCTTCCTACTCTTCTCCTCTTCTCTCTAACTTTCTCCAGGAAATACGAAGTCGAGAGCAGAAGGTTTGGCTAAAATTCTGGAATGTGGTGGTGCAAGGAAGCCATGGGAGGAGGCTCATTTATAGTGGAGGAGGGGGAGAGTCGGCCGCCCCAATGGTGGGGTCGGCCGCCCCACCAGGTTGGCCAATGTGGCTGCCACTTCACATGCTATTGCGTGATCTTTCCTCCATCCAGAAATTTTGGTTGAGTGGATTTGGCGGCGGAAAAGAGAGGATAGTGGAGGTGAGTGGAAGTGGATGAAATTATGTGATTTGATGTATGTGAGGTGCAGTCTATGACATGTGGGACCCATGGTGAGGGGCCCACCAAGCACTAAATGCCATGATAAAGATTATAAAGAATGCAGAAATTTAAATGAAGGTAAACTAATTTAAATGCATGAAATGATAGATTTTTGTGCCACCACGATAAAATATTTTTGACGGGTTGTCACACACCGTAAAATTATTTATGTGGGGCTGAGAAATTTTTATAATGCAATGCTGGAAATAAATATGCCTAAGAAAATTATAAGAGATGCAATTTTAGAACGCGGATAAATACCGAGTTACCTTCCGGCGAGGATTCAGATTTTTAAAGTCCTCCGAATTGGACCTTCCAAAAAATATTTATTCCACTGATGATCCCAGAGATGCACCCTCTGTCTCTGGTGGTTGTACTGTCTGATCTTCTTCTACTATCTTCACGGATTTGTTGAGCTCTTGTTTCGACTTGAATGCGAATTGCTCTTCTTGCCCATTTATAGTGAACTTGATTTCTCCCTTCCCGACATCAATGTGTGCATTGGCGGTGCTTAAGAAGGGTCTTCCAAGTATAAGTGACACCTTTGAGTCTGGATGCATATCCGGTACTACAAAGTCTACCGGCATGAAGAACTCTCTTATCTTGATCGGGATGTTTTCAGCAATGCCCAACGGATAGCGGACCGATTGGTCGGCTAGTTGTAGACACATTGATGTTGGCTCAAGTGCGGTGTGGTTGAGCTTATAGTAGACTCTTTGTGGGCATCACACCGACACTTGCTCCAAGATCACGAGTGCGTTATTGAAATGTTGATCTCCAATCGTGCAGTCAATAGTGGGACATCCTGGATCTTTCTTCTTTTCGGTAGTTGGTTGAGGATGGCCGCACTACATTCTTCGGTTAGCTTGATCACTTCATTGGATGGCGGTGGTCTCTTCTTGTTAAGAATATCTCTTATGTACTTGGCATAAGTGGGGACCTGTATGGCATCCCGAGAGGTATATTGACATATAACTTTTGAATTACCTCCACGAACTTACCAAACCGCTCATCTGTCTCGTTGTGGTCCTCTCTTCCTCCTAGGGAATGGTAGGTAGTTTGTATCTTGAAATTGTTGTCTTGCTTCCCGATCTTGTACCTGGCTTTTGTACTCGATTCTTGTGGTAATACTTCTAGCTCGGGTTGGAAGTCTTCTTCTTCTCACCGGTGGTAGCGCGGTTGGCCTTTTTGCTCCTTTTGGATAGGGAGGATCTCCGGTGGAACTCCCTCTTCTTGTAGTAATAGATCTCACCTGCTCAGGGTTAGTGGCAACAGGCAAAGCAATGGCCAATTTTGCTAACCTTTCTTCTATCTTTTTATTGAACTCTAATTGATCATTAATGGCAGAGGAGAAACTATCCATTCTAGTACTTAAGTTTTCCAAGATTTTGTCATTAGCAGCAAGCCTATCCTCCATAGATGAGTTGATCTTAGACTGTTGTAGAACCAACTCTCTTAAAGTAGGTTGCTTTGCATAATTACCTGACTGAGTACCTTGATTAATGGATGGTTGCACCCAATGTGGAACCTTTCTCACGATGGGACTTGATTTCGCTTATATGTTGCTTCAATTGCTATTTGATCTTCCTTGTACTTGGCCCTCACGGTCAAGCCGGTGGAGTAAGGCATCCATCTTGGTTGATAATGCATTCACTTCTTCTATTGCTTCTTCACTCTGGTGATAATCTTGAATATTGTCTTGGGACCAGCTTTGATTATCTGCTATCTTCTCCATAAGTCTTTTAGCTCTCCCAAGTGTGAGTGATAAGAATGATCCTTCAGCAGTTGCATCTAGGTGCTCACGCGTTTTCGGAGTTAATCCGTGATAGAAACCTTGCATGAGTAACCATTCTTCCATTCCATGATGGGGACAATCTTGGATATATCCTTGCAAACGCTCCCATGCTTCTGACATGGTCTCCGTCTTCTGCTGTTGGAAATTGGTAATCTTTCCTCTTAAGGCATTGGTTTTGCCTATTGGGAAGAATTTTGCTAGAAAGGCCTTGGAACACTTCGCCCATGTATTGATATCTTCTTTATTTGCATAGAACCACTGCTTCACTCTTTCCACTAGTGAGAATTGAAAGAGGCGAAGAAGTATGAGGTCTTCTTTAACTCCATCTATGGCGATGGTGTTTCCAATCTCCATGAAGTCCTGTAGATGTGTACTTGCATCTTCATGTACCTTTCCACTGAATTGGATAACTTGCCTCGCATGATGCACTAAAGAGCACCATGACGAGCTATTCATGCAAGGGAGGAGAGTGGGGGCAGTGGGTGTTGACACTTCTAACACCACTCACGCTAAGTTGTCATCCCTAGCATGGCGCCGAAGTGTTGGTATAGAAACGCTCCTCTAATCAAGAAAAATATGGGATCCGCAAGCGAACAGATAATACACCATCGTAGCATTTTACCAGGAAGTATTCCAGGTATCGTTATTTATATTTAGCTCAAAGGAAAGAACTACGGACTTAAACAATGAGATAAACTTGCTAAACACGACTACTTATGAGTGATTGATTACACAGTCACATACTTTGGCAGAGGGGTAAACCATGATAAATAAGGGAATATAAAGTAATAAGCTCAGGGTATAAATCACACAGAGATTAGATATAGACTACTCACAAAGGTAGGTTGACATCTGATTAGCACAAGAAATAGAAATCCTATGTAGGTTCTAATCTACTAAGTCATTCATCCACTCCAACTCTACACTATCATATACAGCACAAAAGACTCTTCATCTATGTATAAGGATCATTGCTATAACAAGCCAAGACATAGCAGGACTTATTACGCAACTTTGGTTCTGCTAGACCTACCAACGGGGGATGGAATACAGAGGACTCAACGCAACTGTCACTTCCGCGATCTACCACACGACCCGGCCAATAGGGTGCATTTGCAGGTAAACGGCATCTAAGCACCATGCTTACATGAAATCTACCACCTAACCCCCCCTGGGAAGAGAGCTAAGCGCTTTGCAAACATATACATAAACTTATTACCAATCATAACCATATCAAATGTAGAACTAGAATAAACTAGGAACATAATAAATAGAAACATAATGATATTTAGAATAAAGTCACAAGAATAGATACAAGATAATACCAATTCTGATGATGAAGATCCGGAATTCCGAGCACAAGCGCCCGATTCTTCCTCTATCTAGTCTAAACCTATGTAGAACTTGAAGATCTAGAGTAGCTATTCTAATTCTCTGGTGGAGATCTCTCTCTAAGCACTGGCTTTGCTGATGGCTACCTCTGAAGAATGAATTCTTGAATGAATTAGCGCTTTAGCCAGGGGCCAGGGGCTCTGAATATATAGCCCCCTAGGATGCACCACAGCCATCGGATCAAACCGACCTAAACGGACGATAATTATTGCTCCTCAAGGTCGGTGGAGGCAGGATCCGCGAGCCTCCACCTGATTGGTGGAGGTGGCGAGTCGGCCGACCCACCCTGGGAGTCGGCCGACCCACCACTCTGCCAGGTGGGTCCCCGCTTCCAGGGTTTGCCTTCTGGAGTCTTCTAGAGTATACAATTTTACCCGTTCGGTCTTTCTCTCTATGTAATCATGACATGTGGGCCTCCTTGGATGTTTTTCTGATAATCCCCTGCAAAAACATATATTCACCAAAACTTGTGGAATCTGTCAGTTTAAACCCTAAGTCTATGGTGGTGAACAGATTATACCCCTCTTTCTCTCTCTGATTGACATATAAAATTGATCATTAACAACCGTCAACAGCGGGGAGGGGCGTGGGTTGGGGGGAGCGGTGGGACTAGGGAGGGCGAGGGAGGGGAGTAGGGACAGGGAGCGTGAGATTGGGGCGGGCGGGGAGGGGCGTGTGGGTGGTAGGGAGGGGAGCAATGGGTGACAGTGAAGGGAGTGGGATTTATACCCAGTGGTTGTGTTGTTCGTATCGGGCTAGGCCATATTCTGATGGCCTTTGGACAAGTTTTGTTCTTTCGGATTAATTTGGTTAACCGGGTACCAGAACCGAATTAACCTGGGACATGGAACCGAACCTGGACAGAATATTTCAGTTTCAGTTCTAGTTAGTTCGGTTTGATTTTGGTTCTTTCTTTTTGTGCCTAGATTGACCAAGACCTTGCTCGGGCCACAGACTCGCCGCTAAGGAAGAGCAGGGGGAGAACGCCACCATTGTGACTCAGCATCGATAGCCAAGCACGCCCAACAAGGCTAGGACCGAGACCATGAAGGGCCACAAGACTAAGACAGCAGAAGCTGCCTCTGTCACCAAGCCAGGACAAGTGAGGCCACCAAGGGCTCGGGCTCCTGTCTAGATCCAAACATATGGGTTTGTTAATCCTCAGGACAAGTGATCCCAGCCATGGGACCCCTCAACCGACCCCTTTAGGATTGTTATAGGGCTCTAGGGTGACACCCATCGGGTGCATTCACGTGCACCCCCGGCCAAGGGGGCTTCGCCTTGGCCTTCAACTGCATCAAGGGCTCAAGCCCTAGAAGACGACACTCCAAGCCATTGAGGCTCGGGGACTCCCAGACGCTGCCCCTTGGATGTGGCTTTGTTGGCCACTCCCTCGTTAGGGTCACGCATGAGCGTGATACAAGGAGCCAAAATCCTCCTCCATAGCCTCAAGGGGCTCAAGGATTTTGGGCCCACGCGTCAGCCCCTCTAGCCAACCTTCACCACCAAGAAGACACCAGAAGGTGCACCTAGGCGAGACCGGTCTAAGCCAGCATAGCCGTGTCAGAACAGAGCAGAGCTTCTTTGGAGAAAGACATCTCTGCGATCCACAAGATGTCACTGCAAGGCCTCCTTGGACTCCAGTGTATGTAGACCGTAGACATATTTTTCCCCAACCATCTTGTACCTGACCTACCCCAGAATATAAGGGGAGGTTGGATCCTACAAAGAGGAGAGGTTGAACGTCCCAGAAGAACAGAATAGAGAACACTCCACCAACTCGATCCTAGATGATTGCGACCCACTCTCTCCCGACACCGAGGGCAGAACACACCTCCACTCCCATAATCTTCCTCCTCTCCGTCGTAGAGGGGAAGACTCTCCACCGACAACTAGGCGACTTAAGCTTAGCAATGAGCTAACCCCCGCTAGATCTCTTCCTACTCTCGTTATAACCCCCCCGAATTTTGGGTGCACTTGAGTACACGGATCATCGGCTACTGGACGTAGGGCATCATTGGCCCAAACAAGCATAAATCAACATTTCCACTCTGTGAATCATGTGTTCTTAAGTCCACTAGAGCCATTGGAGGCGTCGCATTGCTGACACCGATCGAACACAATGCTTGTCGTGGTTACAACCCCACAGGCCACAACAGGTTGACTCCCCGCTAATTCATGAGCCTCCCAAGAAACCTCCTGCTATGTCAGCACTACCAAAGCGAAGCAAGTGGCTAATGGCTCAATCTCTCTCGAGTATTTGCTTCCAAGCGAGATGACATCCTGATCATGAAGCGTATAGGCTCACCAAGGGTCCATCAATGTCACGTGCGTTAGGTCAGAGACCTATGAGAGACTTTTCAAAGGCAAGCTGACCGCATCCAACATCAAAGCTTTAGATGCACTCTTTGTGGACGATGAAATGGCTCGTGAGGGTAGCAACGGAGACGGAAGACCACCTGCTAGGTTGTGCTAATCCGTTGATATAAGTTGTTTTCCATTTATGTACTATAGAAAATTGAGTTTGCATGCTACGATGGTCCAACCATGGCTGCTCTAGGTCAACCTCCTTGGGCGCTCGAGTACGCGATAGAAGTGTGTTGTTTGTTTATTTAAACTCTTCTATCTTAATACAATGATGCGCAAATTTTTTGCGTATTGGAGAGAAAAAAAGTTTTGCATGATTTGACGGTTGTAGCAATTATTTACTTGGTTCAGATTTTCTTAGATTGGAAGTAGTCCAGTCGTACAAGATAACTTTTCAACCAATCAACTACTCTCAACTTTAGCAAAATATATACAAGTACAATAATTATCATTTGTTGAATAATAAACATTTTTTCATTTTAAATCTATTTAAAGATATATAATTGTTGATTTTATTTTCTATAAATCTAATCAAACTTAGTTTGACTTACCCTTAGCATAGGAGGATATTCTTTTTTTGATAGAGTGAGTGTTGTTAGCCAATAAGGGCAGTCAAAACTATACAGCTAAGCATAAAGTCGGTTCAGCAACCGACTTATCGCGAACTATGTGCATATGCATAATAAAGTAATCCTGAGCTTCACATTTGTTTGCTTTTTTTCTCCATTACTAACAAACAAAAGGCATTCACTCTGAAATGCATCCCAAAATTAATAGATAAAGTGAATAAACTAATATACCTTTGTGTGGCCTATGAGAAGGTAAGCTTGAGCTTCACATCTTTATTCTTCTTTTTCTCCCCTATTAATAAACAAAAATCTTTCATTATTAAATGCATTTAAAATTAACATATAAAGTGTATAAACTAGTATATACCCTTTCTTTTTGCCTAGCAAGCTTGAGGCCAATCACAGATCCGTGTGACCCTTCGTGTGCCCAAATTCCAAGTTGATGGCAGCACCTGAATGTGTAAACACCTCAAATCAAATCAGTGGTTCATGCAGTGCATGGGACGTGATATGCCAAAAAAAATGTGTTGTGACAGTAAAATTCAATTGATTTCATATATGTTAACTCTGCAGGGGCAACAAAAGAATTCAAATGTGTTGTGACTGTGAGTACTAACAGCACCTGATTATCAGCAGTACTAATTCCAAGTGCTCGAAATCTAGTGCCACTCTGGATATGAACTATAGCTAATACTGAGTTCTAAATTCTGCACAAAAATTACAATGTGTTCTAAATTCTGCACAAAAAAAAAGGCCTTTACATTAAGATTGTACCCTTGATCCTTAAACAAAAATGTTTTAAGTTGTTTACACATGAATTTGAGAGAAAGGGACCAATGAACAGAGTTGGTTCAGGTTCTACAACTGAGCCTAGTACTGAATCAACACCGGCGGCAGACTGCCACTCTGCCTGCTTGCCGAAGATGTGTATTGTAGGTGATACTTGCCAGTAGCACTGTTGGCCGCAGACCACCAAGTGGAGGCAGCGCAACACGGCCCAGCTTGCTGCGGCACCGGCGTCCCGTACCACCAAGCAGGGCCAGGAGCCGTCGAGCCCGGCGAGGCCTTCATGGACGGACGGACAACTCGCAGAGGAAATTGGGAGGGGCAGTGGCGCCGGCGCCGTCTCTCGCGCTTCGACCGGCGAGACATCAGGCTAGGGTTATCAGGGATGGGAAACAGGGGAGAAAAGAGACGAGACGATGCACACAGGATCGAGAAAGGCCCACGGCCTGCGTCCACAAGAGCAAGGCTGATAATACGGCCCACAAGCCGGCTGGACCGGCAGCCTGCTCTCAACAGCAAGATTTATTGGGCGCGCTTGTGGAGCAAACTGAGGCATCGTCGGTGAAGGACCAGAACAAGGAGCTGCAGGCAGGCCGGCCGGCGGCACCGGCACCATGGCGTGGCTGGACCTCACGCTGGCCGTGAAGGCCTCTCTCAGCGAGTTCCCGGCGGCTCAGACGTACGCCGAGTGTCACAGGCTGACGTCGACGTGTGGGCCTGGATCGGTACGGCAGTTGCTCCTGTAGCCCGTCTGGCAACGGAAGTTGGCGTCTACATAAGGCGAGGAAACGTGGAGGCGAAGGAATCATCGAAGAACACAACCGTAGTTCCTAGAGTAGTAGTAGAAGTAATTCCTCTTTAGACATACTAGCAGCTTGCTACTCTTGTATCAGACATTGTCGGTTCATCAATAAAGCGCCGAAATTCCCCCTAAATTCCCCTTTTCCACTGATCCCCCCACATCTGTTTATAACATTTGGTAATCAGAACCTTGCAAATTTGGGGAACAAAATTTTTCTCTCCGATTCAGATTTTCGTTCTGGCGCGGTCGAAGAAACACACCAAATTCCAGACCGACATGGCGGCCTCAATCGATGATATCTCGAAAACGATGGAGTCCATGGCGCCGCAGCTTGCGGGCGTCAAGGACATGGCAACACAATTCGCTGGGTCTGGAAGCTCATGACGACCGCGTTCGACAAGCGCCAAGACCGGCAGTCATGGCGGACCATCACGAAGACATCCGTGGGCGCGATGATGGAGCTGTCCAAGGATGCCTCGGTGCGGATCCAGCAATTGGAGGGCCATGCCGCGCCACCGGCTTCCTTTGCACCACTGGCTTCCTCCTCGCAGCCAACCGCGCCGCCCACACCACCGCCACAACTCCATCAACCCCGCCATTGCCGTTCACGCGCCCTCCGATGCCGAACCCGCTGATGATCCCGCGTCCGCACATTTCGCGCGAGTAGATCGAGCTCAACGCGGCTCCGGCATCAGGATCAGCCTCACAATTGCCCAGGGGGCACTGTCTACACATGGATCAGCAGGCTGTTGGCGGTGGAGCCCCGAGCACTCCATCGCCGCACTGGGTCACTGGTATGTCCCATGACCAAATTCATGTCAGCACCCGGCCCATGGAGGACCCTGGCCCGTCTGCTATCTCCACTGAAGCAGGCTGCGACGAGCCAGCCCAAGACCGGCCCAAGAGGAACCGTCGTCCTAACCAGAAGTACGCCGACCCGATGTGGAAGAAGTAGCTTAGTATAAATAGATCAGGGAAGCTGAGAGAGAGGACATGAGAGAAATTGTATCAAACATTATATTTTGTTCTAATTCAATCGTACATCCGAACTATCCCCTTTCTCTCCTACCTCTGCTCCTGTTCTTTCCCCTTCCCCAAGTTGCTGCTTACACCTGGTATCAGACTTCTTCCGATCCTGGCCTCCAAATCCTTTCCCCATCCACACTATACTCGACTCCAACGATCTCACGGCGCCATGGATCCGAACATGAAGCTCGTCCTCGACGAGATCCAGAAGTCGCGTGAGGAAGCAGCAAGGCGCTTCGACGAGCACGACGCCAAGTGGGAGCGCAAGTTCGCGGAGCTGGAGACGGTGCGGTCGGCTACCGACCCCGAGGTTGAGCGCCGCATCTCCCAGTTGGAAGGGCTGCTCATCGACTCGGCGCAGGACGGTTCCGCGCTCCATCCAGATCTGGAGCAGCGCCTCCGCGACCTCGAGTCGATCCGCGTCAACACCGTCTGCGATGACGAAGAGAAGCGCGTCGCCGAGCTCGAGCGCGTCGTCAAGGAGTCTGAAGGGATCATCAGCGCCCTGAACTTGAAGGTCTCCAAGATATCCACCTACTGGGAGCGGGAAGTCATGGAGCACCCCGAGTGCCAGCCAGGCATCTTCTCCTGCCCAGGAATGGAGTCCGGCTTCGCGGCGGCGGGATCCACGGTTTCATCGCCCCACGGGCACGGCGTCGAATCGGCTACACGGGATACTGGGCCCGGCGTCGTTACGTCGTGGACTCAGGTCCCGGCATCTGGTACGTCCCCGGCTCCATCTCAAGTACCATTGCCGGCCGGATTTGTCTATGCTCATGTTCCTCCTCCGAGTGCCTCATCGCTCCAGCCCCCTCCACCGTTTCCACCACCTCCAATTTTTCCCCCACCACCCAATTTATCCCCACATCACCCCAATTTTACACCATCTTCACCCAATTTCACCCCGCCTCAACCCAATTTTACCCCACCTCCACCCAATTTTACCCCACCTCCACCCAATTTTGCCCCGCCTCCACCCAATTTTTCCCCACCTCAATCCCGCCCTCCGCCTTCATCCGCATGTCAGCAGTCATTTTCCTTTCCCCCGCCACCTTCCACCCAGCCATTCTCATACAATTTTCCTCCAATTTCCCAGACAAGTTCCCCATAGTCGCCTACCTCTTACCCTCCGCCAATTTCAACCTCAATTGCCCAGCAACACAATATGTCTACAATTCCAAGTTCTTCGTCTTATACCCACCAGCCAATTCCCTGTGCTCCGACTCAGTCGTTTCCTCCACCACGCACTTCTTCAACACCCCAAACTCCTCATGATCGCTATCACTATCCTCCTCCGATCCCAGGCATCGGCGTGTCCCAGTTACCTCGTGATCATGATCCCAACCAGTTTGCCGCCAACCTTGGCCGTTTACCCAAGCTTCCTTTCCCAAAATTCAACGGTGACAACCCTCGTCGTTGGCACCACCGTTGTGAGAAGTATTTCAGAATGTACATGGTGGAGGAGAACCTGTGGTTGAGTGTTGCCGAGATGTATCTAGAGGGCCCTGCTGGCCTCTGGTACCAGTCGGTCCAGTCTCAACTTGATAATGCCTCTTGGGACACATTTTGCCGCCTGCTCCATGATCGTTTCGATCGTAACCAGCATGAAGTCCTCCTTCGTAAGCTCTTCGAGCTTCGTCAAACCAATTCTATCCAAGCGTATGTGTCCGAGTTTTGTGAGCTCAAAGATCATCTCGAAGCCTATTCTAAACTGGAGGATCCACTGTATTTCATTCAACATTTTATTGCTGGCCTCAAGCCGGAAGTCAAAGCTGCTGTTATCATGCAAAATCCACGTACACTCGATTCTGCCTGCTCGTTGGCATTGTTGCAGGAAGAGGTGGCCGTACCGTCGGTGCACAAGCATGCTCGTGCTGGTGATTGGACTCCATCGCCACGGCACTTGGCGATTGCAGCTGGTGCTCATCCGCTTCCTCTGCCAGCTCCCCCGCAGCGGGTTGAGCGGCCGAGTGTTCCTGTGGCGGCCGCAACTACGGCGTTGCCGCCTCCTGGTAACACCAAGATGCCATCGCTGCAAGCCCTGAAGACGTACCGCCGAGCTCTTGGCCTCTGCTACAAATGTGGCGCCAAGTGGTCTCACGACCACAAGTGCGCTCCGGAGGTCCTGCAGGCCGTGGACCCAATCTGGGACTCGTTTTCTTCAGAAGACTCAATGCCAGATACACCACCTTCATCTCCTCCTGGTGAGCAAATTCTGTTGGCCCTTTCTAAATCTGCATTGTCAGGCATTCCTGCTGCACGCACGGTCCGCTTGGTTGGTATGTTGCAGACCATTCCTGTCCAGATTTTGATCGACTCAGGCAGCTCCTCTTCTTTTGTCAATGACAAGTTGGTTACTCAGTTGGTGAACATCCATTCAGATCCCCTATCAAGTCCTGTGCAGGTAGCAGGGGGTGCTACTCTGGTCAGTTCCTCTGTTCTTCGCAAGGTGCCCTGGACAGTGGAGGATTGTGTCTTCTATTCTGATTTCAGGTCCCTTCCTCTGGCATCCGTTGACGTGGTGATTGGCATGGACTGGCTGGAACAACACAGCCCCATGTTGGTGGATTGGCGACAGAAAATGTTGATGGTGCCTTATGAGGGTAAATTCAGGTTACTGCAGGGTGTTGTTCCATACAGCCAGGACAATGTGTTGCTGCATATCGAGGAAACTAGCTCTCCTGTTCCAATTCAATGCAGTGAGCCTGTTCATCCAGCTGTACAAGACCTCTTGGACCAATTTCAGGATTTATTCCAAGAGCCAACATCTCTGCCACCCTCAAGGGCTTGTGATCATGAGATTCCCTTGATCGATGGCGCTCAACCAGTGTTCATGCATCCATACCGTTATCCACCCAAGTTGAAAGATGAGATTGAGCGGCAGGTAAATGAAATGCTCTCACAGGGTCTGATTCAACCGAGTTCCAGTTCATTCTCCTCCCCCGTGCTTTTGGTGAAGAAAAAGGATGATTCCTTCCGTTTCTGTGTGGATTTCTGGCAGCTCAATGCCATTACCCGCAAGTCAAAGTTTCCTGTGCCAATTTTTGACCAGCTCATGGATGAATTGGCTGGCGCCAAGTGGTTCTCCACATTGGACTTGCGCGCTGGGTTTCATCAAATCCTTCTCAAAGCGGGTGAGGAACACAAGACTGCGTTCCAGACGCATGTGGGCCAGTATGAATTCCGTGTCATGGCATTCGGTTTGACAGGAGCCCCAGGAACTTTTCAAGGCGCCATGAACGTGACTCTGGCTCCAGGGCTGCGCAAATTTGCGTTAGTCTTCTTCGACGATATTCTGGTATACAGCAGGTCCTTTGAAGAGCATCTACATCATTTGGCACAAGTCATGACCTGGCTCCGAGCAGATCAGTGGCGTTTGAAATTGTCTAAATGTCGCTTCGCTCTGCAGTCCATCTCTTACCTCGGGCATGTCGTCAATGAGGCTGGCTTGTCTACAGATCCGTCCAAGGTTCAAGCCATTGTGGACTGGCCAATACCGACGTCAGTCAAAGAGCTCCGGGGATTTCTCGGCCTAGCAGGCTACTATCGTAAATTTGTGAGGAGTTTTGGCGTCATTGCCAAGCCGTTGACTGAATTACTCAAGAAGAACACTCTCTTTATCTGGACACCGGTTCATGACACTGCTTTTCAGGCTCTCAAAGCAGCAATGTGTTCAGCCCCGGTCTTGGCACTTCCGGATTTCTCTCTTCCGTTCCATATTGAGACAGATGCCTCAGCAACAGGAGTGGGAGCAGTTCTCTTGCAGCGTGGCCACCCGCTGGCCTTTATCAGCAAGCCGCTCGGGCCACGCAACCGTGGCTTGTCTGTGTATGAAAAGGAGTACTTGGCAATCTTGATGGCCATGGATGCTTGGCGCCATTATCTCCTACAGAATGAATTCGTGATTCACACCGATCATCAAAGTCTCACTCATCTCAATGAGCAGAGGTTGCACACCGCTTGGCAACAGAAAGTTTTCGCTCGGCTGCTGGGCTTGCAGTACAAAATCGTCTATCGGAAGGGCGTGGACAATAGTGCCGCAGATGCTCTCTCCCGAATTCCCCATCCTGAGCAATTGTTGGCCGTCTCGTCCATTCAACATCAATGGCTTCAGCAAGTCCTCGATGGGTATAAGTCTGACCCGTCTGCTCAGTCCTTGCTCACTCGGTTGGCACTACAGCCGTCATCAGAGGGGCCATTTTCTCTGCGCGCAGGAGTAATCCGGCATAAAGGCAGGATTTGGTTGGGTGGCAACACTTCGGTACAGCAGTTGATCTTGCAAGCATTTCACGCTGACCCCATTGGGGGACACTCGGGCGCACCGGTGACATATAAGCGGATCAAACAGATCTTCTTCTGGCCATCATTGAAGAAAGACGTGTGGCGCTATGTACAGTCTTGCAGCATCTGTCTCCAAGCCAAGCCCGATCGCACCAAGTCCCCAGGCCTCCTTCAGCCTCTGCCAATCCCTTCAGCCACCTGGGAAGTTATGTCTCTAGACTTCATTGAGGGACTGCCGATTTCAGGTACAGCAAATGCCATCCTAGTCGTGGTTGACAAGTATTCCAAATTCGCACACTTCTTGCCGCTTCGTCACCCGTTCAATGCATCTATTGTTGCCAAGCTCTTTTCGATCGCATTTTCAGTCCGTATGGCTGTCCCAAATCTCTTATTTCCGATCGTGACCGGATCTTCACGAGTCGTTCGCGGCAGTCTCATTCAAGCTCACCAGGACAACCCTGCGCCTCAGCTCCGCATACCACCCGCAGACCGACGGGCAAACTGAGCGTGTTAATCAGGTGCTGGAGACCTTCTTGCGATGTTTTGCGCACTCATGCCCGACTAAATGGAGTTCCTGGCTGTCTCTGGCTCAGTATTGGTACAACACGGCTTCCCACTCTGCTCTGGGGCGATCTCCGTTTGAAGTGCTTTATGGCCATCCTCCTCATCACTTTGGATTGGATGCTGATTCAGTGTCTCCAGTTCCTGACTTGCAGTCTTGGTTGGACGAGCGTGCCCTCATGCAGGCGTCTATCAGGCAACATCTGGAGCGCGCACAGGCACGCATGAAGCGCCAGGCGGATAAAGGAAGGACGGAACGTTCATTTCCAGTGGGTGCTCGTGTCTACCTCAAGCTGCAGCCGTATGTGCAGTCCTCGGTGGCTCGCCGTTCTTGTAACAAGCTGGCTTTCAGGTTCTTTGGTCCGTTCACAATTCTGTCCAAAATTGGCGCGGTAGCGTACAAGCTGCAACTGCCGTCGGAATCTTCGGTGCATCCGGTGTTCCATGTGTCCCAGCTGCGTCTCTCTCCAGGTACACAACAAGTCTCACCAACTTTGCCTCCTGAGTTGCCGGAGTACCAGGTTCCAGAACGCATTCTCCAGCGCCGGTGGACGTCCGGCGACCGCCCGGTCGAACAAGCACTCATCAAATGGTCGCGCTCTCCGTCCGAGCTTGCTACTTGGGAACCTGTTGAAGCCCTGCGTCAGCAGTTTCCGCGGGCGCCGGCCTGGGGACATGCCGGCTCTCAAGACCCGGGGATTGTCAGCACCCGGTCCATGGAGGACCCTGGCCCGTCTGCTATCTCTACTGAAGCAGGCTGCGACGAGCCAGCCCAAGACCGGCCCAAGAGGAACCGTCGTCCCAACCAGAAGTACGCCGACCCGATGTGGAAGAAGTAGCTTAGTATAAATAGATCAGGGAAGCTGAGAGAGAGGACATGAGAGAAATTGTATCAAACATTATATTTTGTTCTAATTCAATCGTACATCCGAACTATCCCCTTTCTCTCCTACCTCTGCTCCTGTTCTTTCCCCTTCCCCAAGTTGCTGCTTACAATTCATCCCCCATTTTACACCATGGATGTCGAGCAGTCGCAAGCCTCACGCCCACCACCAGTTCCCAATTTTGACTTCCCAAAGTCTGATGGTGATAATCCGAGGTTGTTGCGTGGTCATTGTGTTTTATTTCTCGAGGTCTATGGTGTTCATCCTACAATGAGGACAAGGTTTGTGGCGCTCAATTTCCAAGGAGTTGTAGCAAAGTGATTACAGTCCATTGAATTGAGCGACATGGGCACATCACTGACTGGGAAAAACTATGTGAACTAGTGTTTGCCAAATATGATAAGGACCAGTACCAGAGGCAGTTATGTCAGCCGGAGACCCTCAAGCAATCTGGCACCGTGGATGAATATCATGCCCAATTTGAGAAGCTAGCTCATAGCGTGCTGCTATACAATCCATTCTATGACCATGTAGGCTTTGTTCAAAGATTCATGGCAGGCTTGAAGGAAGAAATCAGGGCAGCCATTACTCTGCACAGGCCTCCGGATGTGGACACGGCCAGCGCTATTACAGGAGGAGGAACTCAAGGCTCAGAAGCAGGCTCGACGGTTTGAGAAAGCATTTGCTCGGGCAGATAACACTACGGGAAACTGGCACTTTGCCGACTGCCCTGGCCTTGGCAGGCGGCAAAGTCCGGCAGGCGGCAAAGGGCATCATTTGCCGACTGCCCCTGGGTGCCAGCAGGTGGCAAAGTCTGGCAGTCGGCAAAGAATTTTTTTTTCTTTTGAATTTTGATTTCAAATTTTTTCGGTGATCATTCTAGATTGTATTGAATCATATTTTCAAATTTGAAACATTTTCATAACTTTTTGTTATATTTCTTGAATTTATTTTGTTTACTTGCATTTTCCTCGAAAAAAGTAAAATTGAACTGTAGGTGCATGAAATAATGAAACCTAGCCATTCAAAAAATTATATTCATGTTAGGTAATGTATTTTGAGGTCCTATCCAGGAACTCACCTACAAATATTAACTCCTATTTCATGAAACATGGTTCTCCAATTGCGGAAGAAGTGTTATTTAATTATATAAAAATGCAAACGAAGTCCGAAAATCACGAAATTTGGTCAGGTGTCATCCCATGGAATGTGGAGGCTATGATAAAAAATTGAGGATGTTTCAAACAAGTTGTGACAACGGATGGCTAAAACTCATACATCTCCTCATGTGATTACTTCTCGGTTACATGTGGAGATGTCCGGGTTCTACACAACCGACGTCGCAACTTCCTCGAAACATTCTCAATTTTTTATCACAGCCTCCACATGCTATGGGATGATACCTCGCTAAGTTTCGTGATTTTCGGACTTCGTTTGCATTTTATATAATTAAAAAACATTTCTTCTACAACTAAATAGTCATGTTTCGTGAATAATTCTTTCAAAACTTTGGGTGAGTGAATATAATTGGCCTTAATATACACTCTCCAACATGAATATAATTTTTTGAGTGGCTACATTCCATTATTTCATACACTTGTAGTTCAATTTTGGATTATCCAAAAAAATTCAAGTAAATGAATTAAATGAGCTAAATATAGCAAAATGTCATAAAAAAGTCTCAAATTTGAATATGTGCTTGTAAACAATATACTTGGACAATAGAAAAACTTTGAATTTCAAAAAACTTCATCTTCTCATGCTTTTGAATTTGAAAGATTTAAAACAGAAAATAAAAAAATAAAAAAAAACTTTGCCGGCTGCCCTTACTGGGCCAGTCGGCAAAATAGCCGGCCCAATAAGGCCCAGCAGCCCAGCAGCCCCTCTCCTATAAATGCGCATCCCTTAGGGTTTTCACTCCTCCCTCAGCCGCGCAGCCGCCTCCCTCCCCACTCCTCCTCATCCACTGGCTCCCGAGATCCACGCCGCCTCCTCCCTCGTGACCTCCGGCGGCCCGGCCCAAGATCCACGCCGCCTCCTCCCCCGCCCATCTCCGGCGGCGAGCGGGGCGGCCCCCGCCGGCGAGCAGGTGCGGTGGCCCCCGCCTGCCTCTCCCTCCTCTCCCCCGCCTCTCTCCGGCGGCGAGCGGGGCGGCCCCCGCCGGCGAGCGGGCGCGGCGGCCCCCGCCGGCCTCTCCCTGCCTCTCTCCGGCGGCGAGCGGGCCGGCCCCCGCCGGCCTCTCCCTCCTCTCCCCGACCGAGATCCACGCCACCTCCTCCCCAACCGGCGAGCGGGCGTGCGGGCGCGGCGGCCCCCACCGGCTCGGTCGACGCGGCGCGTCCCCCGCCGGCGAGCGGGGGAGGCGCAGCGGCCACCCGGCGAGGCGGGCCTGGAGATGGCGCTGCTGCTGCTGCCCTCGCCGGAGCACGCGTGCGGACCACGTGCGCGGCTCCGTCGAGGGTGGCCACGGTGGCGCCCCCTACACATCGAGATCTGGCCCCGGCGGCGCGGCGGCCCGACGACGGCGTCGATGGGCTTGGCGGGCTCGTCTTTTTTTATTTTTCTCAAAAATCTTTGCCGGCTGCGGGTCTGGGCAGGCGGCAAAGGCTTTTGCCGCCTGCATCCACGTGACAGGCGGCAAAGGCGGTCTTTGCCGCCCTGGCCTTTGCCGCCTCCCATTTGCCGCCTGCCACGTGGATTGCAGGCGGCAAAGGCCTTTGCCGCCTGCATTCAGGCCTTTGGCGACTGCTTTGAGCAGGTGGCAAAGTACCCGATTCTAGTAGTGTAAGCCTACTCAGAAGAAATCAATGCAGAAGGCACCACGGTCTGAAATTAAAGAGAAGCTTGCAACTCAAACAATACTGGCGCAAGAACGTGTTAGAATTATTGGGCCTAGCCCATTTATTAAATCTAATAATTCAATAAACCTCAAAGGCCCACAATTAGTGTTAGCTGCAAAAGTGATTAGTACCAAATGGATTAATCACTAAGAGGGTAATCAACTTAAATAATGAGTATTGGGATGCTCTTATAGACAAGTTGAGAAGGAGAACCTGGGAGCCACACGCGCGCGCCGCCACCGCCGAGCCGAGCCGCCCACCCGTCGCGACGGGCCGTGGGCGTGGGCGTGGGCGTCGGCCCAAGACAGAGCAAACCAGGGCCCGGCGGGCTTGGCTGATTTTTTGCCACTGGGGCTCGGCCCAAGAGAGAGGCAAACCAGGGCGTAACGGGAAGCTGCCGGCAGGGGTGTGCCTATATAAAAGCCCCTGTCCGCACGCTAGGGTTTCATCCCATTCCCGTGCTTCTCCCTCTCCAGCCGCCACCTCCTTCCTGAGCTCGAGCTGCTCTGCTGCATCTCCGGCCAGATCCTCTGCGCGCACAGAGGTCTCTGGTAGCAGGCCTCCGGAACTTCTTCCGTCAAGCGTACCTGCTCGGGTAGGCGGAAAATCAAGTTTTTGGGGAGCGCCGTACAGGCGCGACTGCTGCTGTACTTCGCTCGCGGGCTATGCCTGTGGCCACGAGGAGGACTCCTCCTACTGCTGCTGACGACGACGTCATCGACAACAACACCATCGTAGGCAGCGGTGAAGACATGGACGCCAGTGGTTCACTATCCGCGGGTACCGGAAGTGCCACGCTGGGGTATAAACCGAAACCACTTACTGTTATGCTTTATATTGTTGCTGCTGTAATGTTAGGCATGTTTTGCTATGCTAGAAATATTAGTAGCACATATGAAGCGGTCGTTTGCATTATACTTGAGCTAGTATTTTGCTTATCGTATTTACGGATTAATGCATGGTGTAAAATGACTAAATATCTAACAGTCCAAAAATTTGATAGGTCATTTTCATCTGCTAGCTTTGCTGCATCCATGAGGCCACCACCTTTGAAGGATGGTGGATCCAACTATAAGATATGGCGATCCCGTTGCATGTTGTGGCTTACCGCTATGCGCTGCGACCATGCTGTCAGGGGAAGGTGCACGGAACCACCTCTTTCTCCTGAGGAAGAGAGCAAGTTCTGTGAGGCGGATAACCTGCTCAAGCTGTCGCTCATTAGTGTCATAGATGAGGGTATGGTGCCACTGTACCTGGACATGCCTATGGGCAAGGATATGTGGGATACACTGCAGGCCAAGTTCAGGGTTCCTGACGCTGGCAGCGAGCTGTACATCATGGAGCAGTTCTATGACTACAAGATGGTCGATGACCGTTCTGTGGTAGAACAAGCTCATGAGATACAGATGCTAGCCAAGGAGCTTGAGAACAACAAGTGTGTGCTGCCTGACAAGTTTGTGGCCGGCGGTATTATCGCTAAGCTGCCACCTACTTGGAGGGACTTTGCCACTTCTCCAAAGCACAGGAGGCAAGAGTTCAGTGTGACTGATCTAGTTGCTTCTCTAAGTGTTGAGGAGAATGCGAGGGCAAAAGACACCTGTGGCAAGAAAGTGCACGTCGAGGGAGGCTCTAGAGCCAATTTGGTGTAGAAGAGGGACCCTCAGACCACCCGCAAGAGGAAATAGAAGAACAACAAGAATGCTATCAAGCCTCAAGCTCAGGCTTTCAAGAAGAAGGCCAACAAGGAAAAGAGTGAAAAGAGTGGTTGTTGCTATGTGTGCGGGAGCAGACCGCAAGGATAAGCAGCAACAGCAGAAGAAGACAGTCAACATGGTTGTTAGTGAAGCTCGAGGATCTGGGTGTGGTAATTATTTACCAATAGTTCTTTCAGTTTGTCTCTCCCCTGATTGGTAGATTGACACAGGGGCTAATATTCATGTATGCGCTGACCGCTCTTTGTTTTCTTTGTACCAGGAAGGACGAGGTTCCTCCCTGCTGATGGAAAACGGCTCTCATGCAGCTGTTCATGGTGTTGGCACGGTCAATTTGAAGTTTACTTCGGGAAAGACCATGCAGCTGAAGAACGTGCAGCATGTCCCCTCCATAAAGAAGAATCTCGTCAGCGGGTCCCTATTGTGTAGGGATGGTTTTAAACTTGCTTTTGAGTCCAATAAGTGTGTTGTATCGAGATATGGAACATTTGTTGGTAAGGGCTATGAGAGCGGAGGCTTGTTCCGCTTTTCTTTGATGGATTCTTGTAATAATAATGTCGTGAACCATGTGAGACATGATGATGATTGTAATATTTGGCATTCTCGACTTTGCCATATTAATGTTGGATGTATGACGCGCTTAGCAAAAATGAGTTTAATCCCTAAATTCGATTTGGTCCAAGGTTCTAAGTGCCATGCTTGTGTGCAAGCAAAACAACCTCGCAAGCCTCACAAGGCTGTGAAAGAGGCGAGGAACACGGCACCACTAGACCTCATTCATTCTGATTTGTGCGAGATGAATGGCGTGTGGACCAAATGCGGCAAGAAATATTTTATGACTCTCATCGATGATAGTACTAGATTTTTCTACGTGTACTTGTTGAAAACTAAAGATGAAGCATTACACTACTTTAAAGTCTATAAAGCTGAAGTTGAAAATCAACTCGAGAAGAAAATCAAACGGTTGCGGTCCAATCGCGAGGGTGAATACTTTTCAAAAGAATTCGATCTATTCTGCGAGAAACATGGAATTATTCATGAGAGGACGCCTCCTTTCTCCCCCCAATCCAATGGGATTGCCGAAAGAAAGAACTGCACTCTAACTGATTTGGTTAACGCCATGTTGGACACTGCGGGACTTTCCAAGGAATGGTAGGGTGAGGCTATATTGACTGCGAGTCATGTCCTGAATAGAGTCCCCACAAAGAATAAAGAGAAAACACCATTCGAGGAATGGGAAAAGAAAAGGTTAACTCTCTCGTACTTGCGCACTTGGGGTTGCTTGGCCAAAGTAAACGTGCCAATCAACAAGAAGCGCAAGCTTGGGCCAAAGACTGTAGATTGTGTCTTTCTCGTATACGCAATGAACAGCGTGGGCTATAGATTTCTAGTTGTGGAACCTGGAGTCCCCGACATGAGGGTCGGCAGAATATTTGAGTCCAGAGATGCAACATTCTTCGAGAATGAATTCCCTATGAGAGGGAATGTACCGAGCACATCTAGTGAGGGACCTCCTGATGCTCCTGATACTTCTGTGCCAGTGGAGTGCACTGAATTCAAAAGAGTAAGAGACCTAGGATTGCAAAATCCTTTGGTGATGACTTTACCATATACCTCGTGGATGACACTTCAACGACCATTGAAGAGGCATTTTCCTCTCCTGACGCTAACTATTGGAAGGAAGCGATACGGAGTGAGATGGATTCAATTATGTCTAATGGAACTTGGGAAGTGGTTGATCGTCCGCACGGGTGCAAACCTGTAGGATGTAAATGGGTGTTCAAGAAAAAGCTTAGGCCTAATGGTACGATTGAAAAATACAAGGCTAGGCTTGTGGCCAAGGGTTATACCCAAAAGGAAGGTGAGGACTTCTTTGGTACATATTCACCAGTGGCTCGATTGACTACAATCAGAGTACTACTTGCCCTGGCTGCATCTCATGGTCTTCTCGTTCATCAAATGGACATGAAGACGGCTTTCCTAAATGGAGAGTTAGATGAGGAGATCTACATGGATCAGCCTGATGGTTTTGTAGTAGAAGGTCAAAAAGGGAAGGTGTGTAAATTATTGAAGTCTTTGTATGGCCTAAAACAAGCTCCTAAACAATGGCATGAAAAGTTCGATAAGACCATGATGTCAGCAGGCTTTGTTGCCAATGAGGCTGATAAATGTATCTACTACCGCTTCGGTGGGGGAGAAGGAGTAATCCTGTGCCTATATGTGGATGACATCCTAATATTTGGCACGAACCTCAATGTGATTGAGGAAGTCAAGGACTTTCTGTCCAAGAACTTTCATATGAAAGATTTGGGAGTGGCTGATGTGATCTTAAACATCAAGCTACCGAAGGAGAAAATGGTGGGGTTACTCTTTTGCAATCCCACTATGTGGAGAAGATTCTAAGTCGCTTTGGCTACGGTGGATCGCAAACCCGTGTCCACTCCCTATGATCCAAGCCTAATTCTGAGAAAGAACAAAAGGATCATGAGAGACCAATTGAGGTACTCCCAAATCATTGGTTCACTAATGTACTTAGCCAGTGCAACAAGACCTGACATCTCATATGCTGTGAGCAAGTTGAGCCGGTTTGTATCAAACCCAGGAGATGATCATTGGCGTGCTCTTGAGAGAGAGTAATGCGGTATCTAAAGGCAACTGCAAGTTATGGTATTCACTACACCGAGTACCCAAAGGTACTGGAGGGCTTCAGTGATGCAAATTGGATATCTGATGTTGACGAGTTAAAAGCCACCAGTGGGTATGCCTTTACCCTTGGGGGTGGTGCTGTTTCCTGGTAGTCTTGCAAGCAGACCATCATCACGAGGTCAACTATGGAAGCAGAACTTGCAGCACTAGACATCGCCACTGTTGAAGCCGAATGGCTTCGGAAACTCCTGATGGATTTGCTGGTGGTTGAAAAACCTGTGCCCGCCATCTCCATGAACTATGATAATCAAACTGTGATAATCAAAGTTAACAGAGTTCTAAGGATAACTCGAAGACCACAAGGCATGTAAAGCGGCGCTTAAAGTCTATCAGAAAATTGAGAAACTCCGGGGTGATAGCGTTGGACTATGTCCACACGTCTAAGAATCTGGTAGATCAGTTCACCAAGGGGCTGTCACGTAATGTGATAGACAGTGCATCGGTCGAGATGGGACTGAGACCCACTTAAAGTTTGCTATAGTGGTAACCTGCTCTATGTGATCGGAGATCCCGTGAATTAGAGTGGTGAAACAAGCTATGAGTAGACCGGGGAAAAGACCCTTGACAAAGGTCCCTATCTTTTAGAAATGCACTTCTTTTCCAAGCCGTAAGGCGGGATGGCATATGCCTTAATGTGATCCGAGTGGCTTATAAAAGCGGGGATTTTGGCCTACGGGACATCCTAGAAGGAACACACCTATGTGAGTTAGACCGCCGGTCCCGCCTATGAGATTTGGGTGATCTCTAGATGCTCACGAGAAGGCACGGAGTTTGACTTATATGCTCCACCCGAGGGGATGCTCTAGGCAGTCTTGTATCAGTTAAGAATTTGGGTGAACCTCACTTCGCACAAAACCGTCAATTCAAGGCATAGTCCATTGATCGCTTGTGAATGAGTGTAAGCCTCTATTCTAGATGGAAGTTCAACTTAACAGTCTCCATCGAAACACCGGTATATCAAACGAGTTCGACCGAAGGCATTAACGTGTACCTTTGATGTTTGGTGGGGATTGTTAGAATTATTGGGCCTAGCCCATTTATTAAATCTAATAATTCAATAAACCTCAAAGGCCCACAATTAGTGTTAGGAGCAAAAGTGATTAGTACCAAATGGATTAATCACTAAGAGGGTAATCAACTTAAATAGTGAGTATTGGGATGCTCTTATAGACAAGTTGAGAAGGA
This sequence comes from Themeda triandra, assembly GCA_018135685.1. Lineage (NCBI taxonomy): Eukaryota > Viridiplantae > Streptophyta > Magnoliopsida > Poales > Poaceae > Themeda > Themeda triandra. The sequence continues at coordinate 510,944 of JAENPR010000188.1, forward strand.
GAACATGGGAGCCACACGCGCGCGCGGCCGGGCCGCCGAGCCGAGCCCCCCGCCGGGCCGGGCCGGCCGTGGCCGTGGCCGTGGCCGAGGCCGAGCGCGTGGGCCGGCGGGCTTGGCTGAGTTTTTGCCACTAGGCCTCGGCCCAAGAGAGAGGCAAACCCTAGCCGCCACCAGGGAGCCCGAATGACTAACGGGAAACCCTAGCCGCCGCCAGCCAACTCCCAACCACCTTGTCCAGGTTCATCCTCCCGGACAGGGCGTAACGGGAAGCTGCCGGCAGGGGCGCGCCTATATAAAGGCCCCTATCCGCACGCTAGGGTTTCATCCCATTCCCGTGCTTCTCCCTCTCCAGCCGCCACCTCCTTTTTGAGCTCGAGCTGCTCTGCTGCATCTCCGGCCAGATCCTCTGCGCGCACAGAGGTCTCTGGTAGCAGGCCTCCGGAACTTCTCCCGTCAAGCGTACCTGCTCGGGTAGGCGGGAAATCAAGTTTTTGGGGAGCGCCGTACAGGCGCGACTGCTGCTGTACTTCGCTCGCGGGCTATGCCTGTGGCCACGAGGAGGACTCCTGCTGCTGCTGACGATGACATCATCGACAACAACACCATCGCAGGCAGCGGTGAAGACATGGACGCCAGTGGTTCACTATCCGCGGGTACCGGAAGTGCCACGCTGGGGTATAAACCGAAACCACTTACTGTTATGCTTTATATTGTTGCTGCTGTAATGTTAGGCATGTTTTGCTATGCTAGAAATATCAGTAGCACATATGAAGCGGTCGTTTGCATTATACTTGAGCTAGTATTTTGCTTATCGTATTTACGGATTAATGCATGGTGTAAAATGACTAAATATCCAACAGAACAGGCTAGGCTTCAAGTGTGGAGAAAAGTGGAGTACCACTCATACTTACCCTGAGCATGTGCCCCTACATGTGTTGGAAGAGCTGTGGGATGTTTTGGATTGTTGCTACGCTGATGATCCAAAATACTCACCCACAAGATATCAGGGAAGAATCTGGGTTGGACATAACTTTGATGGCCCAACAATATATTTTGCAAGCTCTGCATGCCAGTGGAGTAGGAGAGCATTCCAGAATATCTGCAACTTATGTTAGAGTAAAATCTATGTTTGCTAGGCCTAAATTGAAGGAGATTGTCCAAAAGTTTGCCCAACAGTGTGATATATATGCCAACAGGCTAAGGTTGAGCACACCAAACTTCCAGGCTTGCTCCAACCTTTACCACTACCAACTCAATCTTGGGAAGTGGACAGTATGAATTTCATTGAAGGTTTGCCACCCTCTGACAGATATAATGCTATTCTAGTGGTAGTTGATAAATTTTCAAAATATGGCTATTTCATTCCCATACATCATCCATACACAACACTTCATATTGCACAGTTATTCATGGCCAACATTTATAAGCTTCATGGTCTTACAAAGGCAATAATCTCTGATAGAGACCCTGTCTTTACAAGTGCTTTGTGGCAACATCTATTCACATTGTCTAACACCCAACTCTACATGAGCTCATCTTACCACCCACAAACCGATGGGCAAACTGAGAGGCTCAATCAGAGTTTGGAAGGATTTCTCAGGTGTATTGTGCATTCTTGCCCAATACTGTGGAATAAATGGCTTCCAGTGGCTGAGTTCTGGTATAACACTACATATCACACACGCATTGGGCATGTCTCCTTTTGAAGTGCTATATGGGAAGAGCCCTAGACGATTGGGAATTGAGAATTTGAAGAAAGCAACAATTCCTAATCTAGAGCAACGTATGAAAAGATAGAGAGCTGTTGTCTAGAGTCATCCATCAGCAACTGCTTAGAGCTCAGCAGAGAATGAAAAGACAAGCTAACAAGCACAGAATGGAAAGGGAGTTTCATGCAGGAGATATGGTTTACATGAAGCTTCAACCTTACATTCAATCTTCTGTGGCTCATAGGTCAAACAAGAAACTTTCATTCAAGTATTATGGCCCATACAAGATCTTGAGGAGAATTGGGGCAGTGGCCTATGAGTTGGAGCTTCCAGTAGGTAGTAGGATTCACCCAGTACTGCATGTGTCTCAGCTAAAGAAACATGTTCCAAAGAAGGTGATTTGTCTTCTGTTAGTATGGATCCATTCATCATTCTGCTTCAATCCAGAAAGATCAGACGTGATGCACAGCTTGTGAAGCAAGATGCACAGCTGGTGAAGCAAGTGTTGGTTCAGTGGTCTTCAAGGCCTCCAGAACTAGCTACTTGGGAGGATGCCACTGATGTGCCAATTCAGCAACTGTTGACTGCATCTGACTGAGAGGACAGTCATTCTTCTTAAGCCCGGGAGAGTATCACGGGCTGACGTGTGGGCCCAGACAGGTATGCCGGTTGCTGCTGTAGCCCGCCTGGCAACAGAGGTCGGCGTCTACATAAGGCCAGGAAACGTGGAGGCGAAGGAATCATCGAAGAACAGAACCGTAGTTTCCTAGAGTAGTAGTAAAAGTAATTCCTCTCTACTAGCAGCTTGCTACTCTTGTATCAAACATCGTCGGTTCATCAAAAAGCGCCAAATTCCCCCCAAATTCCCTCTTCCACCGATCCCTCCACCTCTGTTCATAACAGCGAGCCGCCGGGCAAGCCCATGCGTAGTTTCTTTCTCCTCCTCCGGCCGCGCCGCCGCAAGGTGTTCCCGGGCAACTTCTGGCGTGCGCAAGTTCTTCAGCTCGCAGGCGCTGGACGGGCACCAGAATCTGCACAAACGGGAGCGCAGCGCGGCCAAGCGCTCCACGCCGTCGTCGGCGGTCGGCGTACCGCCACTAGACCAGATCCACGCGCAGCGGATGGTCATGCTGGGCCTCCTGAATCGATCAAATGCAGCACACCGGAGAATCCAGACCAAACCAAGAATCCGCCGAAGGATTAACCAAAAACCCGCCCTAGCTAAACCACCAGGGCTTTAGCACGGTAAAGGACGACCACGACCCTAATTTCCCAAGAGCAACTCAAGAACCCCAGCCCCAACAGCTGATCAAAACGGCGACGTACGAGAGAACCTCACTCACCGGTACGGCGGTATTACCCTCGTGGCAGCGCCTCAGCTTCGACTCCGATCTGGAAGGGAAGCCAGACAAATCTTGTTTTCTCCCTGCTCCTGCTCCTGCTCCCGATCCGCTTGCTCCAAACAGCTCTACATATACCAGCAGAAACTACAACAAAAGCCACAAATTAAACGACGATAGTGAGCAAAATTAGGGCGAGAGAGGCTAACGACACGTTGATGACTCGAAGCATCCTGGCAGATGACCGTACCAATCGATGAACAACGAAGTACCTCAGATCAGAGCCTAAATTCAGAGCTGATGTCGAGCTTGGAGCCGAAAAGCAGCCCTGCTTGCCGGGCGGTATGACGTACGGCGAGATCGATCGAGGCCGGTGGCGGTGGTTTCCTTGTCGGCGCGCCTAATGGCAGATCAACACTCGAAGAAGCAACACAAAGCCTGGATTCCTTGTGTCTTGCCCTGCTCCTGCTCCCGATCCGCCTGTTCTAAATAGCTCTACATATACCAGCGGAAACTAAGCCACAAATTAAACGACGATAGTGAGCAAAATTAGGGGAGGCGAACGGAGTTGATGACTCGAAGCATCCTGGCAGATGACCGTACCAATCGATGAAGAATGAAGAACCTCAGGTCAGAGCCTAAATTCAGAGCTGATGTCGAGCTTGAAGCCGAAGAGCAGCCCTGCTTGCCGGGCGGGCGGATGACCTACGGCGAGCTCGATTGAGGCCGGTGGCGGTGGTTTCCTCGTCGGCGCGCCTGATGGCAGATCTACAACACTCGAAGAAGCAACACAAAGCCTGAATTCAACTACGGCAGGGAGTATAATTTAAGGTGGGAAATACCAAACGGACTGGTGCCGATCGATGCACCTTCGAAGCATATACCTTTGAATTGGTGAACACCCTCGCTCGAATCCGGGGCTGGATTGGATCATGCAGTGGTGGATCTACAAAATTGGCAGCCGAGACGTGCATAAATGCAACAGGCAGAAAGCACACAGCCAAGTTAAAAGTGTTGCGACGATCTAACAGGCAGAAAGCACAGCCAAGTTAAAAGTGTTGCGAAATACGATCTGTGCGAGTATTACCAGCAGCTAGCCGCAGTCGCCGAGCGCGGCCATGGCGCAGCCTCCGGCGGAAGCCCTCGCCGAGCCGGCAGCGTGCTAGCTCGCGGTGGCCGGCGGTGGTGGCACGTCGATCGGTAGCCGTCAGCTAGCTAGTCACTGCTGCTGGTGCTAGAGTCCCTGCTACCGGAGTGGACGGCGAACGGGGGGTTGTGGAGCTCTCAGCTTTGAGTTCTTTCTGCGAGAAGAGGGATGATCGTGGAGCTCTCAGCTTTGAGTTCTTTCTGCGAGAAGAAGTGTGGTTTTCTTTCTTGCTGCGAGATGGACGCCGGCTGGGTTGGGTTGCACACGCAGCGCAGAGGTATAGTAAGCTAGCTCGACCACGCGCTAAAAGTTGACAAGGACTGCTGGACTGGTGTGTGTATGTAGTATACCAGTAGGTACTAGTACGTATAGCACAGTTTTGTGAAAGAGAGGGGGAGAGCTGTTTGCCATTGCAAAGCGAGGGAGAGATGAGAGAGATCAAGGTGAGAGCTAGCGACGTACAGGCATGGGGCGTGCATGCATGTGTACTCCTGTGCGTGGTATACCAGACCAGGGTGAATCCCAGGCAACAGCTAGCGTTGTGCCGTTGTATCGTGATTCGTGAATGTGCTGCAGTCTGCTAATAGGTACGGAGTACAGGGGTGACGAAGTGCATGTGTCTACTTAGGGCTAACAAAGAACGTATATGCATGTGCCGGCCACGCTGAAGAGTGGGCGTGTGCCAAATTAAATGCCACCCCCTGAAGAAGGCAGCAGAGAGTGCGGTGTGCCGGCCGGTACGTACGTACGCGTGCCTTGTGGCTGCCACGATGTATGGGCAAATGTTGCAGAAATACTAAGCACATCTAGACCTTTATATAAAGAGATACTGGGAACACAAAAAGGTCCCATGGTCTAGCGGTTAGGACATTGGACTCTGAATCCAGTAACCCGAGTTCAAATCTCGGTGGGACCTTCTTTTTGCCTCTATTTTTTGTTTCTATTAATTTTTTTTGTTATTATTATTTCATCATCATTTCGTAGGAGTAATAATGGCTCCAAAAGGAAAATTGCTTCTCCTGGCTAGTGGCCACTGGCTAAGGTTTGTTTCATTTCAATGCTCAATCATACAGTACAGAATATTAATCACATGAGTGAGTTTGTACTTGTTGTCAAGGGAGTTCGGTCACAGGGGAGAGGGAGGGAGGCTTCACCGGTTCGCCCAATCTCCCTTTCCTAAAATGGCACCTGTCCATAGCGACCGGACCACGACGACGCCACCCACTCACCTGTCCGGCTGTCCTGCCGCCTGAAAAATGCGATGTGCACATGCGCGCTTTTTCTACCAACGACGACGGGCTCGTGACTTCGTGAGACAGATTCCACTCTGCTTGCTACAGTACTCTGTACTCCACTCAGCTGTGGTCTGTGGGGAATCGCTGTAGCGATGTCAGGTCTTGGGCGAAGACGAGTAGAAAACCGCTTTAAAATCCGTAGCCTGCCTTCTCTTCTCTTCTCTTCCCGTGCCGTGCGACTGAAACCCCCTCGTAATAAAATTCGCTCCAACGGAGTACGTACTCCGATCCGTCGTCCCGTAAAACGGAAGCACCACAAGCCCGCCCGGACGGCCGATGGCACGAATTCCTACTGCACACCACACCAGTCACCATGTAAAGGCACCAGGTAAAGGCAGGGTCACATGTCCCAGACTCGCGGTGGATTTTTTGAATCAAGCCAAGGGGATGGAACGGTCGCAGCAGCGCCACACCAACATCTGGTCCATACCTGGTCAAAATCTGTCAACCATGCACCCAGGAACCCAAAAGCGAGCCCGGATCAAGCTACTGTACACCTTGGCGGAGTACTGGTCATGCTCATGCATATGGATGTGGTGGCCCTCGTGCTGTCGTCGTTGCGAGGACTATACACTCCTATTTGATCCATGCGCCGCAATCATATTCTGCAGTACCATGCATAGGCTTATTAGCACGTACGTAATCAAAGTTGTGCACGAAACTATACGCAGATGCAGATTAATTAATAGTAGTAAAGTTGTGTCACCACACCTGCTCTAGTGGACTACTAGTAGTAGTACTGCGCTACAAGATGAGACAAAAGAAACCAATCTGTCCACTAGCTCGCTGCTATTTCTGTACTTCATGCCTAACCTGCAAAATTGCAAAAGCAAGTACTAGCTCTTCTAAAGATTTGATTAAAAATATTGATTTTCAGAAACCTTGTAAAACTGCAAAAGCAAGTACTAGCTCTCCTAAAGATTTGATTAAAAAGATTGATTTTCAGAGAAGACCTTCATAACCGGATAAGAGACCGCTCATGACTCGTGTATATTATTTATAGCCGTGTTTGGCACACAGCTACATGTCGTGGGCTTCTTGTTTTCTTTTTCTTTTGCCAAACACACGTTTTAAAAACGGCTGGTGAGAATGTTTTTTTCTTCTTCCTCTCACAAAGAAATGGGTGGAAAGAAACTAAAAAAAGTAGTTTATCCTAGCTTCACCCGCCACCGAGGGTGGCCGGTGCCAACGAGTCTATGTTCCTGATTTTGCCCCAGTGTGTGCAAGGGGCCCGAGTGTCAGGCTTTGTCGGGCCAAGCAACGACACCGCCAGTGTAGCTGAGCACCGCTGGGGCATGCACGACCACCGAGACACCGATGAGAAGGAGGAGGCGCTCGCGAGTGGGGTGCTGTGGAGCGGGCAGGAATGACTGTCGGGGAGGGACAGCCGCGGCCGGCTGACTCAGGGCAAGGAGGGACAGGGGGCGAAGGCAAGCATGTGGCTAGATCTCGGCTCGGCTCGGCTCAAGGCAGGGCGATCCGCCGGCTAGGGCAGCCTCCCCACCGGCAAGCGCACGACTGCGGTCTCAGGGTAGGCATCACCGCTCGATGCCCAATGGTGTGCGGTGGCATAAGAGATGAAGGTGAAAGGGGTGACATGGAAAAGAAAGAGTAGGGCGAAACAGAAGAGAGAAAGAAAATGAAAAAGAGAATGGTATAATAAGGGTCATTTCGTTTTAAGCTAAAACTAGAAAAAAAATGACTTCACTAGTGAAATTGAGGTGTGTTAAAACCGGACCTATGTTATTATGGGTCTAAGTACTCCAGCTCTAGCCAAAACAGCTTCAGTAACTTCACTTATGAACCATATTCACTTAGAGAGCTGAAAGCCTGAAACAGTTTTTGTGGATTGTTTGGCAAAACAACTTCTCACATTTGTAAAACATTAAAATGACCAAAATGCCTTCAAATTGCATCTTTGGCTATCGTTCCATTTCAGAGAGAATAATGGGATTGCTTAGTCGTTGTACGTTGTCCAAGCTACAGTATATGTACACTGTACGATCACGATTGGCTTCAGACACCTTCACTCAATCACCCAAACACCCTTTTTCCAAATGTGGCAACTCTCTCCGTGCAGCACCAGCAGGTGCAGGTACAGCTGGGCCCGCATGAAAGCATGGTGATTGGACATAACGCAATGTTGCTTTCTTTCACCGCAGCCGCGCGCAGCGGCCCACACATCACATGACGCTTGACGCAGCGGCTGCATCCGTTCACAGTTGCATGAGGACGCGCCGGAATGTACTCTACATGCGGTATACCAGTGGAATCTGCAGGCAGAGGCCAGCAGGACAGGAGTGGGGCGTGATAAATGACACGAAGGCAGGTGGCGTGGTACGGTGTGCCGCGGCCGGTACACGTACACGCGCGCGGCTACAAGGCAGCCACGATGGAGTACGTCTTGGCTCGTGCACTCGACCACTCGTGCATGCCCGGCATTGACGATGGAACAACACGCAGACCGCAGATTAGTTACTAAACATAGCCCGTGCAGGGCATATATATACTGACACAAACAGAGAAGCACACAAAGATACCATGGTCTCCTTTGTTAGAAGATAGAGTCTTGTATCATTACATGCTATGTATGTAAAGGTGTAGTACACGTATAAGAGACTAGCTCGTAGCCTATACGGCTTCCCTAGCCTTGCTAGGAACCGACTCTATCTAGAGTCTAATGTAATCACGTTTGTAATCTATCTTCCTATATAATGAAGAGGCAAGGCCCTGGTGGAGGTAGCCCTCATTAACCAAATATTCATCAGCTTTTACATGGTATCACGAGCCTAATATCCTAGCGGATCTCCATGGCGTTCTCTTCGTCCTCCACCGCCGCGCCATCCTTCTCTCCTCACGGTGTGTTCCTCATACCGCCGAGCGAGAAGCTTGTTCGCAGCAATCATGGACTATGGCGTGCGCAGATCATCTCTGCGCTTCGCGGTGCCCAACTCGACGAATTTGTCGACCCTGCCGCGGCACCACCAGATATGTGGGTTCCTCCCAAGGAGGATCCTGATGCGAAGCCCGACGACAAGAAGGCACCTCCGGTGAAGAATCCGGCGTACGCGGTCTGGATCGCCAAAGACCAGACTGTGCTCAGTTATATCCTGTCCAATCTGGGACGGGAAATCCAGATGCAAATCTCCACCAAGTTGACAGCAGCTACGGCATGGGCAGCTATAGAGGAGATGTTTGCGTCTCAAAGCCGTGCCAAGCTTATTACTACCAGGATGGCCTTAGCCACGACATCCAAGGGCTCATCTACGATGGGTGAATACTTCACCAAGATGAAAAGTCTCGCTGATGATATGGCAGCTACTGGGAGAAAGCTCGAAGATGATGAGTTGATCTCCTATATCCTCACTGGATTGGATCTTGAGTTTGATTCAATCGTCACCTCCATCACAACACGGGTGGAGCCAATCACCATGGGGGAGCTCTATGCTCAACTTACGAGCTATGAGCAACGTCACGAGTTGAAAGGAGGAAACGAGGGAAATCAATCCTCCGCCAATGTTGCTGCCAAGGGAGGACGCTTTGCTAACTCCAACTCCAACAACAATAACCCTTGCAATGGGGGTGGTCGCTCTGGAGGCCGTGGTGGCTTCACACGGGGTGGCAAGAACAGTCGTGGTGGCGGCCGTCCGCAGCAGAAGTCAAGCTTCGTGGAGGGGTTGTTCTGTCAAGTCTGCGGAAAAGAAGGTCATCCCGCGTGGAGGTGCTATAAGCGGTTTGATCCTGCCTTCAACGGCCAACCACCACAGCAACAGAAGATTGCTTCGACAGCAACAACCAACTACGGAGTAGATACCAATTGGTACATGGACTTCGGAGCTACTGATCACATCACTGGGGACCTTGATAAGCTTACCATCCGTGACAAGTATCATGGTGGTGATCGTGTACATGCGGCAAACGGGACAGGTATGGAGATATCTCACATTGGTCATAGCACTTTGCAATCCCCTTCCAATAATTTTCTCCTCCACAATGTTCTTCATGTACCCTCTTCTAGTAGAAACCTCGTGTCTGTTAATAAACTCACCTGTGATAATAATGTTTTCCTTGAGTTTCATCCTGATCACTTTGCTGTCAAACAACAGATGACGAGGAAAACTCTCCTCAAAGGTCCATGTGAAGGTGGTCTCTATCCCATCAAGACTTCGTCGAGTAGCTCATCCAAGAATAAAGAAGCCTTTGGCGTCTACAAACCATCTACTACAGTGTGGCATTATAGATTAGGACATCCTGCTACTCCTATTGTTCAGCAGATTCTCAGTCGTCATAAGCTTAGTTTTGTTCAAGAGTCAAGTAAGAGTCATGTGTGTGATGCATGTCAACAAGGAAAGAGTCATCAATTACCTTATCCTAAGTCTACTAGTGTGTCAACTAGTCCTTTTGAGTTAGTCTTCTCAGATGTTTGGGGTTCAGCACCATCTTCTGTTGGTCGATTCTCTTATTATGTGAGTTTTATTGATGACTATTCCAAATTCACTTGGATCTATCTTCTTCGCCAAAAATCTGAAGTTTTTCAATGCTTCCGTGACTTTCAAGCTCTAGTAGAATGCCAACATAATTGTAAGATCCGGGCCATGCAAACCGATTGGGGTGGAGAGTATAGATCCCTGAATTCCTTTTTCAATCGTGTTGGCATCTCACATCACATCTCTTGTCCTCATGCACATCAACAAAACGGCTCTGCCGAGAGAAAACATCGCCACATTGTAGAGATGGGTCTCACCCTTCTTGCCCAAGCCTCAATGCCTCTCAAATTCTCGGGACGAAGCATTCATTACAGCAGTCTTTCTTATTAATCGCCTTCCAAACAAAATAATTCACAATGAGACTCCTCTTTATCGTCTTCATAAACAAAATCTAGATTATTCTATTCTTTGCATTTTTGGGTGTGCGTGTTGGCCCAATCTTCGTCCATATAACAATCATAAGTTGCAGTTTTGTTCCAAAAGATGTGTGTTTCTTGGGTATAGCAATTCTCATAAAGGCTTTAAGTGTCTAGATCCACATGAAGGGCGTGTCTACGTCTCTCGCGATGTTATCTTTGATGAAAAAGTGTTTCCATTCTCCTCCCTTGGACCTAATGCAGGTGCACGCCTTCGGCGGGAACTTGCTCTTCTGCCGGATGTTTTGCTTAATCCGTCATCATCTTTTGGGGATGCATTGTTGCGTGATAATTTTGAGACTTCTCCTAACCCCTCTAATGTTTGTCCAAGTTTTCATCATGAATCTACAGAAACAGGCGGAGCAATTTCAGCTCAAACTGGTGCCAATTCTATTCTTGGACATCGTCATCGTATGTGTCTCCCTAGGAGTGACACACCGCGTCCCAAGGAGGATCCGCCTGCAGACAGCAGCGACAACGACGGTCCAGGCGGCGACACGACGCTTACCGAGGCGGATTCGCCAGGCGGAGGCAGCGCGGGTCCACGCGCATCAGCTCCGGGATCGGAGCTGCCGTCTCCTCCTACTTCGTCGCGGTCTGGGGAGATTCGGTCCCCGGGATCGTCTGCGGCTAGTTCCACGCCGCACGCTTCGTCAGCGGGTGAAGCAGCGCCACACGCCTCGTCTTCAGTAGAAGTTGATCCGAGTGCTGTCCAGACTGGATCAAATGCGTCGGCTGCTGGATCTGGTGTATCTCCAGCTCCTGTGGAGGTTCCTGTGGCACCTGTTCTTCGTCTGGTCACTCGGGCACAGCGAGGGATCTCAAAGCCGAAAACCTACACTGATGGTACTGTGCGATGGGGTATGAGTTCCACGCTATCTGATGAAGAGCCTGCTTCTATCTCTGTTGCTCTTAATGATCCAAAATGGAAAGCTGCTATGGACACCGAATATGTAGCTTTACTTCGCAATCACACTTGGCATCTTGTACCCAAACCGCGAGGAAGAAACATCATTGGATGTAAATGGGTTTACAAAATAAAGAGGAAGGCCGATGGTTCAATTGATAGGTATAAAGCCCGTTTGGTTGCTAAGGGGTATAAACAGAGATATGGGATTGATTATGAGGACACGTTTAGTCCAGTGGTCAAGGCAGCAACTGTTCGCTTGGTTCTATCCATTGCTGTCTCTCGTGGTTGGTCTCTTCGGCAACTAGATGTTCAAAATGCATTCTTGCATGGTGTTTTGAAGGAGGAGGTTTACATGTATCAACCACCAGGGTATTCTAGCAAGGTACATCCCTCTTGACAAAGCACTATATGGTTTGAAGCAGGCACCTAGGGCTTGGTATGCACGTTTGTGTGCTAAGCTTGTTGCTCTTGGTTTTGTTCCATCCAAGGCAGATACATCTCTCTTTTACTACCGACGTGGTCGTCTTGTCATATTTGTGCTTGTTTATGTGGATGATATAATTGTTGCTAGTTCGGATCTGGAAGGAACCAAGGATTTGTTATCTGATCTTCAAGGAGATTTTGCTCTTAAGGATCTTGGTGATCTTCACTACTTCCTGGGCATTGAAGTCAAGAGAAATCCGTATGGGATTATTCTATCACAGGGTCGGTATGCAATAGATATTCTTAGTCGGGCGGGCATGATCAAGTGCAAAGCTATTGACACACCTCTACCTAGTACTCAGAAGCTTAGTATTCGAGATGGTGATCCTCTTGGCCCTGATGATTCTACTAAATACCGCAGCATGGTTGGTGCTCTTCAGTACTTAACTCTAACTCGACCCGATATATCTTTTGTTGTGAATAAAGTGTGTTAGTTTCTTCATGCACCGACTACTGTTCATTGGATTGCTGTTAAGAGAACTAGGTGAATTCCCGGCGCGTTGCTGCGGATATGCATGAGGAATATATTTATGAACGGGAAAAAAAATAGTGGATGTTTTTTGAACTGGCGCATAAGTATATACTTTCACTTAAAAAAAAAAGATATGGCTTCATCTAAGCATGAAGTCTACAAAGAAGAATCAAACAGCCGCGTGTTGCCGCTGTTCTGTATAGATATAATCAACAACAACAAAAAAATCTTATGCATGCAATTAGAAAATCATTATAACATTACCGATTGGTAAATGTACTGCCTTCTGCACCTAATCTAGTAACATTAGCTACGTAAAAGAAAGAAACGCCAATTCTGAAGTTACAACAGAAGCTGGAGGGAAAAGACTACATCTAGCGCAAGCGGCAATTGCTGGATTCTTTCAAGATGAAGACAAAACTGGTACGGATCCTATTATCGTGGCATGCGCGTGATCCGCGGCAGCAGGGCCTCGATCAGAAGCACGGAAGCAGGCTCTGCTCTCTTCACATGCCAACATATTGCAGGGCATGGCCAGCTTCCGGCGACCGCGAAAATGCAAGAGCGCTCCACCTGACCACATCGTGTGGACATGCATGAAGATGATCCTGGCATGTCGGGGCACAACGGCTGCGGCGCAAGCTCGCGGCATCGATGGTGGGTGGACTGGTGGTGGCTCCGAGGGAATGCGACTACGGCGGCCGCTCCGAACGTGCGGGAACCCGACTGGGCACTTGATAGAGCCTCGACTCAACCGGAATATATATGTAGGATTGTGGAACGTTGACTTGTCGAATCCAATCATGGAGACCTTTGGCTTCCTGTATTGAATCGGGAAGGTGGATAATAATACCACAGATGAAGAAATACAACGCCGATTCATCTGACAATGTAATTGGAGGGGGATTGAAGGGTGGCGCTGTGGATGGGCGCAGAGGCAGCGGAGGAATTCACAGGGACGCAGCTGGAGGAAGTAGTGGACGGGACGACAGGAGGACATGCACGTTCGGGACAGGAGGCACGTTCGGTAACTGAAAGGGTTTGGAGGTGGATTGGTGGATTCGTTCTGTAACTGAAAATTGCTGATGTGGCGCAAGGAGGAGGCGGAGAAATAGCTAAGTGGGGTTTGTTTATATAGAAAAATATAGATATTGAGGTATGTGCAAGGTACTCTTCATCTTGGTTTACGGATTCGAGTTTCTCCATCCACAATGGTCGGCGCTTTCTCTGATACGGATTGGGCTGGATGTGTTGATGATCGCCGATCTACTGGTGGTTTTGCTGTCTTTTTTGGCTGCAATTTAATTTCCTGGGCAGCACGAAAGCAAGCCACAGTGTCTCGCTCTAGTACTGAGGCGGAGTACAAGGCCCTTGCTAATGCAACGTTTGAGATGATCTGGGTTCAAAGACTTCTCACCGAGCTCGGTATAGCTCATCCTTCTGCTGCTCGTCTTTGGTGTGACAACATGGGCGCGAAGTATCTTTCAGCTAATCCAGTCTTTCATGCTCGCACTAAACATATTGAGATTGATTTTCACTTTGTGAGAGAGCGTGTTGCTCAAGGGTTGCTTGACATCCGGTTTATCAGTTCTAATGATCAACTCGCTAATGGATTTACCAAGGCATTGCCAGTTGTGAAGCTTCTCCATTTTCGACGCAATCTCAACCTTGGAAGTGGCTGAGATTGAGGGGGGATGTTAGAAGATAGAGTCTTGTATCATTACATGCTATGTATGTAAACGTGTAGTACACGTATAAGAGACTAGCTCGTAGCCTATACGGCTTCCCTAGTCTTGCTAGGAACCGACCCTATCTAGAGTCTGATGTAATCATGTTTGTAATCTATCTTCCTATATAATGAAGAGGCGAGGCCCCGGTGGAGGTAGCCCTCATTAACCAAATATTCATCATCTTTTACATCCTTGTTCGTTTGGGTAGCCACTTATTTTCCTACTACTTATGTTTTTTCTTCCAACTCTAGCAATTTACTACCTAAATCATAATCCCCAAATTTGTTTTAGCAGTCAATGTCATGTGGGGGCAACATATCATCCTCCCCATGGACGAACTCATCCAGCCATGGCAGTGCGCCTCGCCGGGGAGGCACTCCCGCGTCGGGAGGGTGACAGCTCCCACGCTAGGGAGGGGTGTAGCCGGCAGCAGTGCTAGCAAGCCACGCTCGTAAGGGAGCCTTGCAGGGAAGCCGTCGTGCCCTCACAGATGCCATCAGGGTGCCTTGTGGGGAAGCCACCGCGCCCGTGGGGTGCCTCTTAGGGAAGCCGTCACACCTGCCATGGTGCCTCACAGGGAAGCCATTGCGACGTGGATGAAAACCTGGAAACCATCACAAGGAGGGGAAGAAGTCCTTCGAGGAGCCAACATTGGGGATAGAAACCTAGAAGCCGCTACACTAGGGTGGGCAAGGACACTGGCGGGGTGGCGGAACAAGTCACAAGGTCGCGGTGCGGAAAAGAAACAACAAATGTGGGGAATGGGTAGTGTAGAGTAGGGGCAACAGGATAGAGAGTGGGAAAATAGGAGGGAAACCTATATCGGGTTCTAGTAGTAGGGGATTTGCTCGAGTTTTTTTTCCTTCACTACCTAAAATGAGAGTAGGCTGTTAAATAGAGGGTTGCTTGTGCCGTTGTAAGCTGAGCTCAAATCTCAGGCTTTCACCCAATCACCCTTTCCTAAAATGGCAACTCTCTCTCTCCGTGCAGCTGCAGCTGCAGCTAGGCCCGCAACCGGCGACTTGGGCAGGCGGCCGTAGCAACCGGCCGAACCAGACGCTTGCTGTCTTGCTGCTGCGCAAACTGTCCCGCTGCAGAGAAAATGCGATGTGATGCCGGTGGACCTGTGGTCTACGGCGGCTAGGCGCTGTAGTGACGTCAGCGTCACTTCTGTTTGGGCGAAGACGAGTAGAGAATAGCTCTTCCCGTGCTGCTCCAACGGACGAAGGAGTACTCCGTTCCGTACAATAGAAGAACAAAGCAGCAGCCACAGTGCAACAAATTCTATGAGTACTGGTACTGCACACCCAGGTCGGTACCGGTCATATCGCAGTGAATTTGAATCAACGCGACCGTGGAGAACACCCAACGCAGGACAGGAATATGCCCGAATAGGGACAACTGGGAACTGGCCAATGGGTCTCGCCACCTTCAGAAAACGTTGCTTTCCCACCGAGCTCCCATTGGTCGACAAAATGGGACAGCGCGGGTGTTCACCTTCCGGCCGGCTAGGACACGTAATGCTCGTGTGGCGAACTACTACTTCTGCCAGGCGCTCCCAGCCACTTACACTATTATGATCTTTCTTTATCAATAGAAACGTGCAGTGTAGGCATGTTTCATTCAAAAAGATCTCTTTGAAAATTTCAAAGATTGATAAATTATGAACAACATTGCAAAAAAAAAAAGAACAACAAGCCAACCATGCCTCCCAAACTTCATTGCAACATTGGGAGTCAAGATAACAACTCAATTCCACCCAAATCAGAGCCAAGAGGCACAAATTAGAGCTACGACTGGGTACTAGCCGCTATTGCGGTTGAGCTCTCTTAGCTTGTCTCAAATCCAAGCTAGTATTAGACCTAATATCGATTCCAACATGCGATACATCTAAATGATAACAATTGAGAGAAACCTAGTTGTAATGGTATCCCCACTAGATTGAACAAATGCAACCGCCTTTGCTTACAACTAGCAATAAACGGGATTGAAGGGGGGGGGGTCATTCATCGTCCAACGTCCAATGCACTACTTTGCTAGCCAAATCAGCCAATTTCGTTCCTCGAGTTGGTTATTCTAGCTTCTTATCTAAACTTTCCTGGAATATATATAGTGGAAGGTCTTCTAATGAGGAAGGCCCAAGGAGGCGGCGGGGCTTGAGGGACTCATAAACGACCTTAAGCAATTGGAGTGGAGATGAGTGGGGCGAGAGGATTTTGGTGGTCGGTGGTTGGGGAAGAAGTTGGATGGCACGGGCTCTTGGGAAACTCTTCTCTAGGAAGGCTACATATACATAGATGGGATACCACAGTCATTACGAAAAATGGTGCCCTTTAAAAGGAATTTACTGCAAAGGACTACTAGGTAACAATGTCTTTGCTTCTTTTTATTTCCAGCAACATAACTTGAATATTCTACATTGTAAGGATCAAGATGGAATCGATTCCATGGTAATGATCTCCTAATCAAGGAATTATTCTAGGGTGACCCCCAAGAGGATGTACAACTCGGAGAGGTGGTTCTCGCTCACAAGAGTTTCAAATCTTATGGGCGAGAGCAAAAGGGAGGTGAATGATTAATCGATGATGTCCTAAGGATGCAGAGACAATTCTTATGCTACTTACTAAATGCTAGGCCATATGCTTGAATCAATTAAGTTGGATAAAAGCCTTGTTTATACATTGTGAGCTCATGTACCTTCGATTGATAAATTATAATTTGCTATTGCTTTTGGGTTGTAATAAAGTGGCAGACTATATGACGGTTTACGGTGCATATGTCATTACCTGTGGCTCTCATATGTTCATGAGCCAAACACCGGGTTTTGTATCTGAACTAGTTTTTATATAGACAAACCTCGTATTGGTTTTGAAGGAAACAAAGTTTCCATCATAAAAAAAAAAAAATCTGTAGTTACTAGATTTTAACTGAAAAAAGATCTAGCAAAGATGCTCTTAATTCACCGAAATGCAAGGTCCAATGCCTAAAATTAAACGGGACACACAAGAATCTCGCCTAGCAGTAGAAGTCATGGAAACGTAGCAAACGAGAAATACTTGAGCCTCATACACACACATATCACGTGCGGCCCTGGGGCGCGAAAAAAAAAAAAAAACAACAAAGAAAAATCGAAGCTAAACACCGTCCTGGGCTCGGGCCCACCATTTCTCCTCCTCCGCCGGCGACTCGCCGTCGCCGATGCCCTTGCCCTTGCCCGTCTCCGGCCGCCGGGGCCTCCCCACCCTCCCGCTCCTCCTCATCCTCGCCCTCCACCCGCTCCCCGCGCGACTCCCGCAGTGCGCGGCGGAGTCGGCGACGTGCCTCGCCGTGTACCGGGAGGGCGGCGCCCCCGCGGTGTTCCAGTCCGCGCACTGCCCGCGCTGGACCCTGCCCCGCGCGACGGCCAGCCGGGGGATGGCGGGGGCAGGGGCAGGGGCAAGAGCTCCCCGATGGGGTGCCACGTCGCGGCCGACCGCGGCCGCCGCCGGTCCCAGGAGGACCGCGCCGTCTGTGCCCTCGGCATCCGCATCCCCTTCGTCGGTACTTGTTACTCCCAACTTCACAATGTGGTCTGGATGCTTCGGTTTGTACTGCTCGAATCAGCCATTGAATTGGAGGGATTCTGTGAACTGAACTGAATTGGAATTTCTGGGTCGTTGCTTTAGCCTAGTTGTATATTGCAGCACCGTGTTCGGGAAAAGTATGTTGCAGCACCACAGAGTTGTTTGCCATTAGAACCAAGCTAGAGATGTAGGCCGTAATGATCTTCTAGAGCTCTAGTTTAGGCTGTAGTTCAGTGCGCCTGTATTTGCTTTATGTTGCTTGAAATCTTATTCGAAGGGGTTGATATGATGGAAAGCACTGAAGTCCAAATTGGATGCCGATTTCCAGATAGCAACACCAGGAACGTTCTGGAGGTTTACTGTTCAAAGATAGTAAGCTACACACACCATAGCTGGGTATCAAATTGTAACACTGTGAATTTGCTGGAGGTATTGTAGTGCAATGCACCATAGATTTTTTTTCCATCGATCTGAATTAGTTTAAAACATCCTATGCTTACCAGTCTACTGTAGATGATACATGTCATTATATGAAGAAGAAAGAAAGGGGTTTAGAACCCGTACAAACCCAACACACTCACAGCTTTACATGGAACACACACTGACCTTTGGACAAAAAAACATATTACATCGACCTAGAGACACCAGCTTCCAAGTACTAGCCTCCAATTGACACAAGGGAAGTCTGGTGAGACACATCTCAGGCCCCGGCAATGCTACATATGGTTGTTGGCCTGTTGCGCGCTCAATTAATAGTTTAGTTCAATAGAATGCAATTTCTCAAAAGCATTTTAGTTACTCTGTTACTCTGGTTCAATGCTTTACTCCATGCATTTTTTTAATTTGTCAGTAATTTATCTTAGCTAACTCACTAACATATTACAGAGCAGATGAGGATTAAGGAAGTTGATGTGGGAGTGGTGGCAATATTTGATGGTCATAATGGAGCTGAGGCTAGTGAGATGGCTTCTAAGCTTTTTCTGGATTACTTCCTGCTCCATGTTTATTTTCTTCTCGATGGCATATATTCTATGCTGTTCAAAAAATCTACTGGGAAACTGACATATAGGGAAAGTACTATTCTTAGCGATGTATTTAATCTGTACAAGGATGACCAATCCAACCATGGAGAGAGGTATGTCTTCCTTTTCATATGCCATTTTTCATCCGTACGTAGCATAATTGTTCAAATGATTCAGGGTAACCAAACTTTCCCACTGTTGAAAAATTGCAGGTCATGTTGGACATCGCCGGCTGTTCTAGACCGGTCATTTCACATGGAAATTCTGAAGGAAGCACTAACGAGGGCAGTTCATGATATTGATTTAACATTCTCCAAGGAAGGTCTCATGTTTCATCTGTATATTTAAATTTTTGTAACATAGCTTCATATGTCAGAGGATTCTTCTTCGTGTACAATGCAGGAAGCTTTACAGAACAATTTTGAGTCTGGTTCGACAGCGACTGTGGTCTTGATAGCTGATGGACAAATTATAGCAGCCAATGTCGGAGATTCAAAAGCTTTTCTGTGCTCACAAGGATATGATTCGCACCATCGAAATAGTTAAGTTTCATTCTTCAGTTTTTTTTTAAAAAAAAAATCAGATGTACCAGCCCAGTTGAATATTGATTCACCTCTATTAGATAGTTCTTTTTTTTTTTTGTGGATGTCATTCCTTCCCTTTCTTCCCCTTCATCTCTTGATGTCATATTCCTTTCAACAATAGGTTAACGGTACTGTTGGTTCTTACCTGCATTGTAAATATCAGCCCATTCTTTACGTGGTTTGACATCCTTAGAGGCTTAGACCCATGTTTTAGTGGTACCGATCTACATCATAATCACATAAGATATGATTGTCATGTTTGGGTCCACATTGCCTCCGTTAGCCGAGAGCCCTTTGTGTTGTGGTCTGGTTAGCTTCTCATGGTTCGTAGGTGGTAAGTATGTATGAGATTGGTAAAAAAGTACTCGTAATCATTTCTTAGGTAATGAAATTCAGGTCTTTTGTTGTGGAAAAAGATTGCCCATGATTAGGATTTGACATCCTTGTTCATGATGCCTTGTACTAGCAATATGGGAAGGTGCATAAGAGCTTTGACGTAAAGTCAACCATCACAAGCCATAGATAAATGACACTATTATTTACTTAATTACGGTAACTCTGCATATCCAGGTCATTGTGTAGGCTATTTCTAGGCACCGTGATGTTGTCTCGCAACTTTTTTGTTATTATGACCTCATTCCCGTGCAAGATTCTCTCCAACACTGCATTTCTATCATAAGAAGGCCTAAACGTCACATCCTTTTATGTTATCAGCTGCCCTGTTTTCCAGTCGTCTAGTCGAACCTAGTCGCATTGGGACCGACCAGAAGACTAATCGTGACTAGTCGGCGACCAGGCCGATTAGTCGAGCCTAGTCGACCATGCTAGTCGTCCAAGTCGTCCTATATATCAGGACATATATATACTATATATATACCTATATATACTAAGGAATGTCCATTCTTGATGAGGATTCGGTGGCGGCGGGATCGACCCAACCGATGATGGAACAATTCCTTCACCTCCTTCAAGGTCGCGGTGGCATGTACACTTCCACGGCCGCAACACGTCGGTTCACATCTGCGAAGCACCGGTTCTTAGGATGGATGGACGATGGGGGATGGGAGTATGGGACATCACGGCAAGGAGCAACCACCAAACGAGAGAGAGGGATGGGGGAGGAGGGAAGAAGATGGAGAGGAAGGCACATACCGTTGTCGAGGAGCTCATCGTGAAGACCGGCGGGCGGCGGCCACTTGAACGGCGCCGGCGGCCAAACGGCAGCGGGAGGGGCGGGAGGAGAGCAGCCGGCGTGGAGGAGAGCAACCGGCGGCGGCGGAATCTTCCTTGCGGGGGACTCTCCTCCAGCGGAAGCGGCGGCGGCTCCTGCGAGCGGAAGGAGCGGCGGCGGCTTCTGCGAGTGGAATGAGCGGCGGCTTCGATCCAGACGGATTGAGTCCGTCCTTTTCCTCTCTCTCCCTCACCTACTTCCGCGCGGGCCCGCAATTGTTTCCCGCGCCTTGTGCCGCGCGCGCGCTTTTGCTTTCCCTTTCCCGCGCTCGCCAAAAACAGAGGACCTGGTCGTCCTGCAACCTAATCGCCCGACTAATCGCGATTAGTACTCGACTAATCGGACGACCAGAAAACTAATCGACCTGATCGAGTCGGCCTCTCTAGTCGGCATCAAGGTCCGACTAGGGCGATTAGTCGCGATTAGTCGCGATTAATCGCAGTGAGACGGTCCTTGAGGTGACACGGCTTAGCTGCCATTATTGGATACCTAGTTCGTTCTTGCCTTAGATGCTTTATGGTGGAATAATTTCAGCTTGGTCGATGGATAATAATATTGTACTCCTTATGTTTGAAATTATAAGGCGCATTTTCTTTCACTAGGACAAGCCTTTTGCTAACAATATCTTTTTTAATATATGAGTTTTGTAATACAAAGCTGATGTTATTATATTTGTACTCAAGAAATACTTACAAGTCTGATTGATAGAGATTGTCGATCAAGGTCTTGTCCTAACGAAGCAAACAAATTGTTCCTGGTAATTTCAAATGGAGGGATTAGGTTGCAATCACTAATCACCCGGAACCAATACTGGCTTATGCATGAATTGTATATAGCAGTATGCTCAATATTTTTTCATTAAATTTTAGTTTTAGGGAAGGAGAAATGATCCAAAGCCATATTTTTTTTATGGTCGCATACAAGTTATGCATTTGCTTTGCATACAAAGCCATAACCTGTGTTCTAGCATTTCGGGTGAATAATAATATTAGGTTGCATTGTATCAGGGAAACGGAGAAGAAAGAGAAACTCAATCAATCATGAGGAATTTGCTTTGGCAAATTATGATGGGCCGTTATATCATGCAAGGGAGTTGACCAAGGACCATCATCCTGATAGAGAAGACGAGAGAAACCGTGTGGAGGCTGCTGGTGGTTATGTTCTTGAGTGGGCTGGTGTATACCGTGTTAATGGAGAGCTAGCGCTATCGAGGGCTATTGGTGACATTCCTTACAAAAGGTTAGCATGTAATCTATTGAGCTTCTCTCCATCGCTGTCTCAGTTGCTGCTTCCCCAGTTTTGTTTCATGTATTACAGTTTGCTTGTTGAAAAATCTGTATATAATAAAACTGCATGGCGCTAAAGAAGCCATCCTTCCTCAAGAGCACTACAATGAAACTGTTTGGTAATAACTTGCATGGCGGATGGAATAGAGATTAAGACTCTATATAAAAGCTATAGTTCTAAATTCCAAGACAGCCGAAATGGAGCAATATACATAGCTAGTGAGAGGAGCATATGCATGTTAGCCATTATATAATGTGGTATTTGTTGAAATCAGATATAAGTTGCCCCTGAGGCAGAGTGCTAGTACCATGCTAAGATGGACTTTCTTAAAATATTCATATAATATGCTATTTCTCAATTCAGTAGAGTTGCATGGACGGGCTGAAGTGATCCTTCTAATTGTTCTTGCAGGTATGGTGTAATATCAACACCTGAATTGACAGGGTGGCAGATTCTGTCAGAAAATGACAGTTTTCTTATTGCATCATCTGATGGGATCTTTGAGAAAATGACTATGCAAGATGTTTGTGACTTGATGCTGCATGCAAAATTTCGTGTTCACGATTTTGGATCCTCTGCTATATCACATCATAATTTGGCAGATTATGTAGTTCATGTTGCTTTACAGAAAGGCACAACAGACAATGTGGCTGCTGTGATTGTTCCATTGGGATCACCTGGTAGCACTGGTACTACATTAAAAGATTGGTCCCAGTTTGAAGAAGATCTCAAGACATCTATTTCTCCAGTATTGAATATTCCATATCAACTGAAGCCTGGTAGACTCACTGATCATTGACTCTATTTCGTTAATTGTATTTGTAACGACCCCAGAAATTTGTGTGTTTCCATATTATGTATTGATTGAATTTGTTAATAATTTGTTTTTTACTAGATGCAAATTGGCCTAACAATTTGCTAAAATTGTGCGTTGCTTTTTCTGATATCCAAAGTTTACATTGTAGTCAGTTGTCTCAATTCCCTGTTGTTACAATATAGGGGCAATCATTATAGGAAAGTCAAATCTTCACAGGAGAGCATTCAGACCCTCTTCGCTCTTCTGTTGCTGCCATGCTGCTCTATTTTTTGTATTTTCTTTCCATATCTGTAAATCCTTACTCCTTAGTCTATCTGTTCGAATATGTCACTATATATAGTACACCTTAAATTGGGGTCAAGTTCTCTGAAGTTTATTTACACACATTTTATTTTATTTTGTGGCTAGATGATGGAATCTGTTCATCTGTTGTTGGCAAGGAGTTATTCTGTTGTTCATGAACTCCTTTTTTTCTCGAAAATACAGGAGAGTTGCACATCATTATATTAAGAAGATAATAATATGGGACAGGAACCCATACAACACAAGTCACACACACACCTCTAAACTCCTTATACTTTGTTTTGCTTACTTGTATTTTCATATGGCTAGCAGATGATGGCACTAGTTCAGCTGTCATTGACATGGAATATTTCAAGCGTTCATCAATAAAGTTCCAGAGGTTCTTGGTAAGTGAGGAATATAGCTATTTTTTTTGTCTTGGGAGTTAGATTTGTCAATCGATACAAATGCATTATATGCTCAAAAAAAAGATACAAATGCATTATACAATTTTATGCCATGTGAGTTCATCTTTGTTGTTATTATCTATTTCACTTATTATATAATTTGTTGTCCAGTTTATGTTTTTGTGAGTTTGATGATGCTATTTGAATTCCTTTGCTTACTCTGAAATTAGGTTGAAGCAAAACCTAAGAAGCTTGGTTGTTTCTACTTATCTGAGAGTCTGGATGAGGATATGGATTACATATTTAGGATACCGGAAGCATACCAGCGTGACGAAGTTCATGACTTCAATCACATACCACCTGAAAATGCCTTATATTCTGATGGTTAGTTGTTTGTTTTTTGGTACTAATGGGTGGGTCTTTTCCAAAAAAATAAAAAAAAAAAAAAATGTGTGTGGTTTGGGGGGGGGGCGTTGTTGTTGGAATCTGTAGCCTTCCTGTCTGAGTGTCTTATCATCCAGTCTTCAGCTGTTACAATAATCAGCATGAGAGGGCTGTGGAATTCTGATGTGATGCTTAACTTGTTTGATAGTGTCTTTATCTTGTTCATGACTTCCGTTGTTCTCTTCTACATTTATATACAGGTAATCTTGAAAAATACAAGGACAGACATTTTTGCCTGTACCTTGGTCATCAAGATGGCGAAATGGGGCAGTGCAGTGGTTCTGAAGCTTTTGCAAATTTTTTGGTCTACTTGACTCCCTTCCGCATAATGGAAGCAGATCAAATGGTTCTCGCTCCTTTGGCAACACGATAGATTTCAGGTGCCATTCCATTTCTTAAGGAACATTCTGAATACATATTTTGAGTGAAACTCCTTGGGTGGTTGCTATGTTGTCAATTGGATAGCCTTTTGTACTTTCTTTTATCATGATTTGTACCTAGCATACCTGGATGTCACCTATTTATGTTTGAAGTTTAGATCATTTTAGTTGCTTTCTATTCATTGGACTTTTTTCACTTGCTTAAATTGATGTTAAATGAATGTAAAACTTGGTTCCATGTCAAGCAACCTTGAGTCATTTTGACATTTTTGTAGTTGCAGTTTTCTTTCTCTAAACATAACAATAGTGACTGCTAACCCTAGAAGGGTACCTGTATATAGTTGCATACATGGGCCTCATGGGCCTAATACATGTATATACTCCAACACTCCCCCGCAGTCTGAACTACAGCGGTAGTTCTAGACTAGACATCTCTAAAAGAAAGAGCACACACACATGCCCCCCCACAGCCACAACTAGCCACTGGTGATGTTGAGGCTGGAGCGGAAGTCGGTGAAGGTCGACGACGGGAGGCCCTTGGTGAAGATGTCAGCGAACTGGGAGGTGGTCGGTACATGGAGGACCCGCACCTCGCCGATGGCCACCCGATCACGGACGAAGTGAAGGTCAATCTCCACATGCTTCGTGCACTTGGTGCCGGACGGGGTTGGTGGAGAGGTAGACCACGGCCCGACGTTGTCGCGATAGACGAGCGTGGCCCGGCGAAGGGGGCTATGGAGCTCGGCCGAGCCGCCGGAGCAGGAAGCCTCGGCCACACCATTGGCGACGGCGCGGTACTCGGACTCGGCCTTTGGAGCGGGAGGCCACTGTTGGCGCTTGGAGGACCGAGGACACCGGGTTGCCTCGAGGAAGACGGCATAGCCGAGGTGGACCGTCGAGTGTCCGGGCCGATCGGCGTCGGTGTAGACAACCGGCTACGTAGAGGAGGACCGTCGGTGCGGGGAGCGAGGCCATGATCGGCGGTGCCTCGGAGGTACGAGGAGACGCTTGAGAGCGGTGAGATGAGGCTCCCGAGGATCATGCATATGAAGGCACAAGCTGAACTGCATATGTGATGTCGGGCCGAGTGAAGGTGAGGATCTTGAAGAGCACCGGCAAGGCTGCGGTATGCCGTAGGATCGATCACTTGGGGGCCTACGCCTCGACGACGGCTTGCTCGAGTGTCAAGCTGGAGTGGCGCGGGGTTGCAATCTGTCATCCCGGCCCGCTCAAGTATGTCAGTATACTTGCTGTATTTGGTGAAGAAGAAGCCCAGTTTGGATGAGGCTCAAGCGGTGACCCCAAGAAAGTGGTGAAGTACACCCAAATCCTTCATCGCAAACTCTGTTGAAGAGAGGAGGTGATCCGGCGAAGAAGTGACTCACTGGAGGCTGTAAGGACAATGTCATCCACATAGAGCAGCATATACGCAGTCTCGGCCCCATGGTGATAGATGTACAGGGACGTGTCTGACCTGGCCGCCACAAAACCCAGGGTCAGGAGGAAAGCAGCAAACCTGTGGTTCCATGCCCGGAGCTGCTTGAGGCCATATAGAGACTTGTTGAGCCGGCGAGACCATCTCGGAAAGTGGAGGAGTCCACAAATCCAGTGGTGGTGCGATGCAGGCTGTCTCGGTGAGAAGGCCATGCGAAAGGCATTCTTCGCATCCAGGGGTGTCTTGGCCAAGAGCGGGTGAGAGCCGGTGAGAGACGGTGCGGATGTGAGCGAGGCTTCACCACCGGCGAAGGTCTCATCATAGTCAACCCCAGGCGCGGCGAGTGAAACCCCGGAATACCCACCGAGCCTTGTACCTCTCAAGTGTACCATCGGCCGGCGCTTGTGGGTCCGAGATCCACTTGTCGGTGACGACGTTGGCACCTCGCGGATGGGGCACCGGATCCGTGTCCGGTTGGCGAGGAGGCCGCGTACTCCTCTTCCATCGCACGGCGCCGGTGAGGGTCCGCCAAGGCCTCGCGGACGGAAGAGGGTGCCGGAGAGATCCCGTCTCGCAGCGGTGGCGGAGAGGGCCTGCGGGCGGGACGCCGCGGCTCGTCACCATAGGGTGAGTGTGACGAGGGTCCCGGTGAAGCAGCGGCGAGTGGTAGACCGGTGTGGCGACACGGGCACCCGTCGGTCGAATCGGCGGCGATGGGGTCCCCGGCGGAGAGGAGGACACCACCGGCGGTGCAGGTGACCCTGGCGAAGGGGTCACCGGCGGAGGCGGCGGTGGTGGTGGCTCAGGCCCGGGCACGACGGTGGTAGACGTGCACCGGGCGGGGCGGCGAGCCGGTGGCTCCGAGGTGGCGCTCGTGGCGCGAGGCGGCTCTGTGGCGGTGGCTGGCCCCCACCCCCACTCGGCCCTCCATGTCGGTCGAGTAGAAAGGCGGTCGGGAGAGACACGCGCCGGTGGCGGGGCACGACTCCGGCGAGGAGTACGGTCTTTGGAGTACTGCGGAGACAAGCGGAAAGGTGGCTCGACCGCGCGTCGATGGGAAACACGAGAAAATGTCAAGCACGTGGAGTGGAAGTGGTAGGAGGAGGGGTGGAGAAGGGGAAAACCGACTCATCGAACACCACATGGCGAGAGATGAGAACCCGACGAGAGGTGAGATCAAAGCACCGGTACCCCTTGTGATCCGGGAGTACCCAAGGAAGACACACAAGGTGGACCGAGGAGCCGGCTTGTGGGGAGCGGTGGCGGTGGTGTTTGGGTAGCACGCGCACCCGAAGACCCTAAGGTGATCGTACCGAGGAGGGGTACTGAAGAGAGCGTGGTGTGGTGTAGGAGCCGGACGAGGCGCGGCGGAAGGTAGGCGGTTGAGGAGGTAAGTGGTGGTGTGCGGGCACTCGGCCCCTTAAACGAGCGGAAGGAGGCTGGAGAAGAAGTGTGCGCATAGTGTCATTGATGGTGCGAATCATGCGCTCAGCCTTGCCGTTCTGAGAGTGGGTGTATGGGCAAGACATGCGCAACTGGACACCGTGAGAGAGGAAGAACGCACGAGAGGTGGAGTTATCAAACTCACGACCATTGTCACACTGGACGGCCTTGATGGTGAGGCCGAACTGTGTGGACACCCAAGCGAAGAAGTGGTGAATCGCAGGAAAAGCATCAGACTTCGCACGCAAGGGAAAAGTCCACAAGTAATGAGAAAAATCATCAACCACCACAAGATAGTATTTATAGCCAGAAATGCTGAGTACAGGCGATGTCCATAAGTCGCAGTGTACAAGATCAAAGCGGTGAGCCGCATGAGAAGAGGAACTGGAAAACGGAAGACGAACATGACGGCCCAAGCGGCACGCATGACACAAGCGCTCATCATGAGCTCGAGTACAACGAATGTCGAGCTATGACTAAGGCGCATCGGGCATCACGTCCGGGGTGTCGAGACGGGTGCCAAGTAGAAGAAGTAGTGGTGGCGAGGGCGGTGACGAAGATGGCGAAGAAGCCGGAAGCGGAGAGTGTAAAGGGGCCCCGAGCTGTCACATCGGAGCAGAGGACGCCGGGTAGCCAAATCCTTCACAGTAAGACCAGAAGAGTCAAACTCCACAGAACAAGAGTTGTCAGCTGTAAAACGACGAATAGAAAGAAGATTGTGGACCATCGTGGGTGTAACAAGAATATCAGGAAGGCGAAAAGAGCCATAGGCACCGGCGGTACCCACGGACGTGACAGGAAGACACGAGCCATTGGCAACCATGATAGACGAAGGGTGTGAGGAAGAAGGAGGAGAGGCAGACGAAAGTATACCGGAGTCCGGGGTGGTGTGGTAGGTGGCACCCGAGTCGGCGATCCACTCCGGGCCGACAGGAGGTGTCAAGCCCAAGGTGGAGAACGAGCGCGCGAGCCTCCCGACTCCGGCCCGGCCGGCCCGCGAGGCGCCGAAGGTGTGCCCCACGGGGTCGCCGGGTGGAACGCCGGTGGAGAACGCCGGAGTGGCACCCGCGAACATGACGGCCGGTGGACGAGGCTCGCCACCGGGGGCTGGAAGGGCCACATGGCGATGCGCCGGACCGGGGTTGTTGTAGGAGGCCCGGGCGGGTTGGAGGACGTGGGCTCTTTGTGGAGCACCACGGCGCCCCACCACCACCACCCCCGCCCTTGCCCTTAACTTCTTCTTGCCACCCCGTGCCACGCCGCGGCCCTCCTTGCGGCCCGGTGGGAAGAGGGGCCAAAGGTGGGTGTACGGGCAGGTGGACGGGGGCGGTGGAGGGCGGCGAGCCGTGGAGGAGGCCGAAGAACTGCGGCGGTAGAGAGACCCGGCGGAGGTGGATCCGCCTAGGCCCCCAGTGATCTCTCCATGAGGAGGTCGTCGCGAACCTGCGGGTAGGTAGGGAACGGCCGGCGCGAACGATCAACGGCCGGATGTGGGCGTAGCGGCCGCCGACCCCGCGGAGGATCGAAGGACGAGTGCGCGGTCCTCCACGGGCCGCCCGAGGTCGCTGAGGGAGTCCGCCATCGCCTTCATCGTGCGGCAAGACTCCCTAACGGCGAGGTCACCCCCGCTCGAAGGTGCGGAAGCGCACGTCGAGCTGCAGGGCCCGGGCCTCAGCATTGCCCTGAAACTGGCCTTCAATTGCCAGCCAGGCCTGACGAGCAGAGGGTGTGTTGCGGAGCATGTCCTGGGCTCGGAGTTGACGGTGTTGAGGATCCGGGGAGAGGACGATCTTTGTCGGCGTAGCCACGGCAGCGATCGGACCCCGACCGGCGGCTCGGCGAGGACGTGGTCGTCCAAGGCGTAGCGGCGCAGGTGGTGATGACCTCGGTCCCTCCGAGCGGGCGTAGGAGGTCGACGGGGTCAGGACGGCCGGATGAGCCGCCGATGTTACGGACACCCCTGGCTGGTAGTGGAGTTGCGCGACGAAGGGGTTGGCCGGGTCGTGCCGGGTCACCACGGTGGAGGTGGTGCGGTGGCCCGTCGAGCCGGTGGAGGGCCCGGGCAAGGTGCCGGAGGCTGAGCGAAGGAGCGCCTCCGCCTCGGCAACTGCGAGCCAAGGTGGCGGCGGCGTCCCGCTCACGTACGCCGGCCGGCAAGCGGCTCGGGAGACGCTCCGCCCGTTGCCGCCGCACGCGCGGAGACAAGGGCGACGCAGCGAGGGCGGAGTCGGGGGGCCAGGAGCGTAGTGGTTGACCCGGCGGCGGCGGGGAAGGTGAAGGAACCCGCGCCCGGCCACCCGTAGTGTGCCCCGCCCGCGATCACGGTGGCTGGACCTCGGAGGTGAGGACGTCGCTGCTGGTGCTCGGCGCCTGGAAGTAGACGGGCATCCCGAGGCCCTCCAGAGCAACGGCGGCGGCGGCGGCAGCGTAGCGCGCCACGGCCGCTGGCTGCAGACCAGCAGCTGTAGCCTCAGAGGCGGCGGCCAGCAGCAGCGGCGGCGGCGTCGAGGCGAGTGGGGATGGTAGGGTCCAGCATGTTCCCCCCATCCTCAACACCCGGGTCCGGCTGGGTCGGGTCCGGCTGGGTCGGGTCGATCGGGTCCGGCAGGGGCGGGTCCGCGCCATTCCCCAGCGCGCCGCCATCAGATGCGCCAGGAGCCTCCCCGCCGGCCGCGAGCACCAGGGCTGGGCGAGAGGACGCGCCGGCGGCGGAAAACGGGTGGCCGAAGCCCGGCGGGACCTCCCCACCGGTCGCGAGCGCCAGGGCGGGGCGGGAGGTCGCGCCGGCGGCGAGAAGCGGGGGGCCGAAGCCCGGCGGTCGGAGAGCGGGCGCGCCCGTGGCTCCATCGATGGCGGGGAGGCGCGAATCGACGGCAGGATCGGTGGCGGCGGCTCTGTGCGCGCCGGCGGATCCGCTCGCTACGGCCGCCCAGGATGGGGAATAGAGAGCAGGGAATGCGTGGAAATAGTGGGGAGGTGGGGGGGCGGCCGGCCGGCCATGGCGGCGGGCGGCGGCGCGCCGGCGCCGGAATCTCCGCGGCGCACGGAATCGGGAGGGAGAGGTGGGAGGAAGACCTAGTCTGATACCATGTTGAATATTACTCTATTGCCATCACTGCTAACCCTAGAAGGGTAGCTGTATATAGTTGCATACATGGGCCTCATGGGCCTAGCCTCATGGGCCTAATACATGTATATACTCCAACAAATAGTTTCTTGTCAAATGATATGCAAAACATTAGCTACATATCCAAATGGAGGAGCATGTTTAGGGGGTAAACTACAAGGCAAAAAAATTGTTATTGTCTCAGTGTAACATACTAACATTTATGAAATGATGACTAACCTTGAGTGAAGTGGAAGGTTTATTGCAAGGGCTACTTCTTGTGAGCTTAGATAAGGATAGGATCTACACATATAGTTGATATGAGCTGTGGGATAATGATTTGGTCCTTTGCCACTTAACTGGAACATGCTTGATGTTCTATGTATTTTATAGTGCATGTGCATTACATTATTCAACTACATTGCTCGGCATAATGCACAGTGTCATGATAATAGTTCAAGTCTTTTATGTACTAAAAGGATATTTCCTTTTTAACCATGTCCAGGTACAAGCTTAAGAGAAGATTTGACCGTGGTTCATACGGTGAAGTCTGGTTGGCATTTCACTGGAATTGCTCTGAAGATACAGATGTTCATAAAGAGCCTCCACACTTTACCACTGTATCTAACTCAGAAATGTATAATTGCACAAGTTCAGACACAATGTCATCTGATGAAGATCATGTTTCAAGCACAGTAGATGGTGATTTATTCATATTGAAGCGCATAATGGTAAATGAAATCAGTTGAACACCTGTATTTATCGCTTTTTGCCATATGGGGTTCCCTACATAAGCCCCACATCTGTATTAGAGTACATATGTTTAAAGAAGATAACCTTTTTTTTAGATTTAAAAAGAAGATAACTTAACTCCTGTGCATTAAGCAATAATAAACTTGAAAAATACCCCCACACATAGCACTAGCAGTTCAAAGCCTCCTCATGCATGGAGTAAGGAGGTGCATTCACCAGTTCTAGGGAAAGCTGCACTTGCTTATTGCCTTTGGTCTGGCCCTTAAAACTTTAAATATTATCGCTTCCTACAGAAACTTTTCAAATATGCTTGTGATGACATATAAGCTCTAGGCCTCGTTTCTACACTCAGGAAAGAGTTGCCACTTGACCAGCAAAAAGAAATTAAATGAAAAAAATAAACACGCGAGGTAAGTACAGCTGTTCTGCGAAAAGGGTGCTCAATGGTGTGGTTCAGTCCAGAAACTAGCCTGTCAATTTATTTTAGCCTCTTGCTGATGCTGGGAAAGTGCTGAAGAAAATATATAATTATTACTGTCCAAGCCTAAAGTTTAGGTGTTTGTGTATTTTTTGTCCTACTATTCTTAGGATTTATTACAATTCAGGTTATTTGTGATTCTACTGTGTCCAGCTGATTTATTCTTAGTCAGGTTAGGTGTGCAGTAAGTGAAATTGTGTTGGATTCCAATTTATACTCATTGTATTGTTTTATTCTGGAACATCTGTTATATTTTGAACTATTCTATTATTCACAAAGCAAACATTTGCTAAAAAAAGCAAACATATAAAAGAAATTTGGATTTCCCTGAAACAATACTGATGCTAGAAGAGCCTCATTGTCCCGTCTTAAACTTGATTGAAAACTGCAGGTGGAGAGGGGAAATGCAGCTTACTTGAGTGGATTGCGGGAGAAATACTTTGGGGAATTATTTTCAAATGCTTCCAGAACTCTTGAAGGTTTGACGAGGATGGAATCATCAACTATCTCATTGGACATGCAATACAATCCTGATATCCATTTGGAAAGGAACTTGTCGGTTACCGAGGAACCACTAAAGCATGTGGCTAGGTTTATAGAATCTTTTGAATCAGAATCAAGGGAAATTTGGCTGGTGTATCACAATGAAGGCCGCTCATTATCAAAACTGATATATACTGCTGAAGAAACGAAGTTAGTCACTGGAAACAATAATGAGAGGGTTAGACATATCCAAGTTCTGCACCCATCAAAGTGGTGGCATTGGTTAAGGACAACAAAAGCTGGGCAAAAGCAAATGCAAAACCTCTTATGGCAGCTGGTATGTTTATGCTGACTCTGGTTCTCCTGTTAACCGAATGCTTGGAGGAATTTTAGTTTCTTCTAGATGTAAGGTTCCATCAACAGTCTAAATAAAAAGAGCAACACTTGTTCTGCAAATTGCTTATTGGTGGTTTAGTATATTAACTTATTTTATTTTTTTCCATTTCCTAGTTGATGGGACTGAAGGCTTGTCATGATCGTAATATCACTCACCGGGATATCAAACCTGGTAGAAATGATATTGTTGCCTATTCTTTGTTTTCTGTACTTATTGAATCCTTTTCTACAGAAAATTTCTGTTAACTAGTCATGCTAACATTTCTTATTTTACGCCATGGAAGAGAACATGATCATTTGCTTTGAGGACATGGAGACTGGGAAGTGTCTAAGAGAGGTTCCACCTGAAGCAAAGCAAAATAATCTGAACATGTAGGATTCAAGAAGTTCCTACACCTACACTCATGTCCTTTTTACAATTTGCCAAAGTTTAAATTTTACATAGGAGTTTCATGATTATTGGTAGTTAGCTGTTGAAGTATTGGTCATGTATTATTGGGTAGCTGACTTTATTTGAAGCACTTCTCCAGCCGCTGAGCCGATTGCCCCCCTCAGAATTTTGTGAGACATCCTACATTGAGTGTCTAAGGTTAACAGAAAACTTATAACAGTTGAACCCATATGTATTTCTGTCTAGCTCTGCCTCTTAATTTAAGAATGCTGAACAGGAGTGTGTGCTGTAGCAATAAGATTATGGGAGTGTTTACCTTCTAAAATAAGGAGCCTGTTGCCTAAGATAATTTGCTACATTCCTAATTAATCGGTGTTTACCAATTAATTAGGAGGCTATCGGTTTAGTTAGATATAGTATAGTTTCGTTGGAAAGCAAATATTGTATTCTCAAGTGTCAAGGTATGTGATTAATGAGTAGCTGTCTATGGTGTTAGAGCCATGGAGAGGTGAGGAAACAGCGGCAGAAACTGTAGTAATTGATTCCTTTTCCCCATTTAATCTTAACCAGACTGCTCATGCCACCCTTTATGGAAAGGGATCTATTCTTAAAGAAAGATGGAGTTGTCCAAGTGTAGGCATGATCAAAATCTACTGATGATCAGGAGACAGGACCAAACCTTACCTCGATGAGAGGAGCTTCACCCTTATCCTGGTCCTCAGGGTAGGCAATACCCTATCAATTCACATCATTGCCAGTTGAGCTATTTCAAATTACATTAGCAAATTATCTGAGAAATTTATAACTTGATGATAGATCAATTGGACCTCAACACAAACACAAGATCAGTTGCAAATTACAGTTTTTTTTATTATTTTGGATTTAGAGTTTTTCTTGGTACCTCAGTTTCTCAATTATTCAACTATGTGTAATATTTTTCTATTCTATTTGTCTCAATTTCATCAAGTATAGAGGTTACAGCAATCAGATTGCATGTGCCCTCTCACGCCTGCTTTTTATTTTTTGTGAATTGTGATTTTAATTTGAGACGTCGTTTTTCTCAAACTGTAAAAGTCACCATTGCCTGTCTTAAATGTAAGAAGGGTGTTGCATTCTTCTTGTATTAATAAAGCACAACTTCCTGTACACAGGCGTCTGATTGACTTTGGCAGTGCCATTGATGATTACACGTTGAAGAATCTTTATGGTTCAGGGCCTACTCGGTGTGTGATCAGTTTCCTTCCCTTCCCTTTCCTTCAATATCTAGCTGCAGCCTAAAATTAGGATGATCTTGATTTGAGGTGAAGAATCATGCAATTTACGATTGGGAGTAATTGAGGGTATCTTACCTGGATTTTCTTAATAAGTCGAAGGGTTCATTGTTTAGGTTTTTCCAAGTCAATTTTTTGTCCTATTCATTCAGCTGAAGTAATTGACATGAATGAGGATTAAGCCCAGCTTAAGTAACTGAACAGTATTTATCTAATATTTTGTCATCTAACATGTGGCAGTGTATAGAAGAATGTGTTCCTTGCTAGATTTTCCAGTCTGCTGGTTCTTGAATGTGACATTAATGGGTTGCACTACTTTGACTTGTTTTGATTTATTCTAATCCAATTATAATGCAATTCCAGATCTGAACAGACATTTGAGTACACTCCTCCAGAGGCACTCCTTAAGTCAAACTGGTTTCAAGGATCAAAAAGTGCAAGGCTTAAGTATGTCTTACCCATTTCTTTCACTTTTATGAATTCTGGTATATGCGAGTATGTTTGACATAGAGCTGCACTGTGATTCACTGAAGTTCTCATTTAACTATGTACAGGTACGATATCTGGAGCGTTGGAGTTGTCATGCTAGAGTTGATGGTGGGTTCTCCCCATGTTTTTCAGATAAGTGACCGTACACGTATTTTAATGGATCAGCGTCTCGAAGGGTGGAGTGAACAAACAAAGGAGCTAGCATACAAGTGAGACAATGTTTAAATCTCTTCTCTCTCTCTCTCTCTCTCTCTCTCTCTCTCTCTGAAATCTGGATTTATTAGCGAAGCTGATACAGTTTGCAATTCTTGTTCTCTTAGCAAACTTGAGAACATCACAGAAATTTCAGTTTAAAACTTTTTAGGAAGTATTATGAACTGCATATTCCCCCTTTGGTTCTTGGGGTATCCCAAATTATTGGTACTGATGAGAAAATTATAAAGCCTACTGCCTTCATTTTTAGGCCTATCAGAGCACTTCAAAGATTTGGTGCTTGTGTTATATATAGGCAACCTAACACATTGATGTTCGCTCGGTTGATATGACATACTGGCATAATATTAAATGAGATTAAATGGCTATATTAAATGAACTTAGGAAGTGAGGTGTTCCAAATCTGTCTGCAGAATGAATGTCTAGAATATTCTAGAGAAAAAAATTACTGCCGTAATATTCCTTCATTTCCTGTTCTGATGTTAGGTTGAGATCATACATGGAGTTGTGCATTTTAGTCCCAGGGATCTCCTCACAACATCATGGCAGTGGTGGCCCAGAACAGGTCAGCAACTCCATTATGTGCTTATTACTGTAACTATAATTATGCTGTATTTTCTTGTGCACTATCAATGTTTCTCGTATTCTTAAAAAATGTAAGATAAATTGATACATTGTTGTGTAGTTTCATTTCTGCATTTTAGTTCATATATGGTGCAAAAAGGATGTTTTCTTGGCAGTTGTCTTGTGCTTCTTAACATTGAATGATGAACCCTGAAACCCTCATTACATATCTGCCATATTATATAGCTGATGTAGTTTCAACGCTATGCGACAACTAATGATGGGTTTCTTTTACTTTGTTTAAGGGTCAATTTGGGTTAGCTTCTTGGAAATGCTCTGAAGAATCATTTGCACATCAAGTGAAGATCAGAGATCCTCTTAAGATTGGGTTGGTGTTTGTTTTCTTGTCCACATTTTCTTTGTCCCAAAATTCTTGGACCATCACCATTTTCATATCTAATAGTTTCATCCTTGGCATTGCTAACGTTTTCCAGCTTTCCTAATTTATCGGCACTGCGACTTGCCCGGCAGCTACTTGTATGGCATCCTGTAAGTTCTTGAACCCTGCTCCATAGAATTCCTTAAGTAATTGACATTTTAATCCTATCAAAAGTCCTGTGGTTAAAAGAGGAGAATATTAGCTACAGAGAATCCTGCAATGGTTCTCAATCTTATTTTTACAGTTCCTTTTCATTCTTTTTCTTGATGTGTTCCTATTCCACCAAGGTATAAATACTTATCCTATACTGCAGGAGGATCGGCTAAGTGTCGATGAAGCACTAAATCACCCTTACTTCCAGGAGCCAACATAAGGAGAGGCGATTAGTGATCTAAGTTCTCTAACTAACCTGTGAATCTTTAACTCAGTCCTTTCAAGTTTAAGCTGCGTCCGTTTGGTACATCTGGCCAGTGCAACTACCAACCTGGTTGTGTCATAAGATGTTGTGAATATAACATGAAACAATAGATAGTACATAGTAGCACATGTGAAAATACTTGTGTACCAGTAGCGTAGATACAGGGCTGAAAGGGACAGAGGCAGCTGTATAATGTTGGAAATAGTGAAGAAGACCAGCGGCGTAGATAGATTATAGGACCAACTAAAAGCGCCCTTGATTGCATATGTAAGACCAGTTAGGATGTAGTAGTGCTAATGTTGTTTCTCGTATCTCACCTACTGAATTATTACAATGTGCAAGACTGCAAGACCTCTTGTATCTTTTTTTTTTAAAAAAAAAAAAGAATCTCGAAAACGCAGGAGAGCTGTGCTTTTGTATCTTTTAAAATTGAAGGCCGTGAGAGCAAAAAGATGGGTTCAGTATCCTAATTCAGCCGCTTGGTTGCGTCTAGGCACCTAGGTGTCGCCTTGTCACCTGGAATTTGCACATACAGTATAAAATTGATGCAGTATGTTCGATGAACTGCATCAGCTTGCTACTAGACCATTTCGATCATTCATGACTGACTTACGTATTCCGATCAGATTGTAATGGTGTGATTGGTTTCCTGTCTAGCACATGCGCAGGCTGGCTCGTATCAGTGAGCCAGGCTCTTGCTTTGCAGGCTTGGTACACGCAATAGAAGTTAAGTTTCATTGGCTGATTGTATTTGTTCGACTGCATGCGGGTCGCCTGACTGGTTGTACCAAGGCAACAAGATGGTCCATGCTGCTTGAAGCAGAGCTCCGTTAACCTGCTAATACTAGACCTTCGAAAAGCACTGTAGCGTACAAGTTCTGGCAGCATCTCAGTTTCATGACTAGCCAAGCAAGTTCCCAACAGTGCATGGCCTCTTCAGAAGTCAGAAATATTGATGCGGAGCTTATCTGAATGGGAGGTAACGACACCAAAAATACATCATAGAAGCACTCGGCACTAATCGCCTGCATTAGACTTCGGGTAAAACTTAACAGCATAATCTTTCTAGGACAAAAGGACAAAAGAAAAGGTAAATGTTTCAGAATATACGGTAAAACTCCTATAGATTTCTCTATTCATGTCGGTCTGAACACTCAGTTCAGAGCATCAGGATTCTGATTCACTTTGTCACAACAGCACATGCTGAAACCAGCCATGTTATTGTAGAAAACATGATTATGCCATCACCCTAAGCGTCTCTGAATATCTAGTTACTATACTATAGCACGATCATAGAAACAGGTTAATGAAGCAGAGCTCCATTAACCTGCTACAACTAGACCTTCGAATAGCACTGTAGCATACAAGTTCTGGCAGCATCTCAGTTTCCTGACTAGCCTAATGCATTCCCAACAGCGCATGGCTTCTTCAGAAGTCAGAAATGTTGATGTGGTGCTCATCTGCTTGGGAAATCAGAAGGTAACGACACCAAAAGCACATCATAGAAGCACTCGCACTAAACGCCTGCAATAGACTTCGGGTAAAAACTTAACAGCATTATCTTTCCAGGACAAAAGAAAAGGTAAATGTTTCAGAATATACAGTAAAACTCCTATAAATCTCTATTCATTCATGTCGGTCTGAAAACTCAGTTCAGGCATCAGGATTCTGATTCACTCTGTCACAACAGCACATGCCGGAACCAGCCACGTTATTGTAGAAAACATGATTATGCCATCAGCCTAAGCGTCACTGAACATCTACTACTATAAACTATATCACGATCTCTGCAGACTTCATTTCCGTGGTGGCCCCTGCCTCTTCACGGACCGGAGCTGCGCCGAGTTCTCGAAGCAGTGGTAGAACCCAAAGTGTGGGAACCGCTCATACCACGTGTCCTGCGGGACGTGCGTGTCCCAGTGCTCGCCACTGCTGCTGCGCCCATACTTGTGCACCCACCCAGACCCGTTGTGCTGCTCACCCCAGGTGCGGTTCCACCGATCCCCATACTTGCCCGCCCACCAGGTCTCCCCCTGCTTGGTGCCATGGCCATTCGGGTCGAAGTGCTCGTCCCACTTGTCGCCCCATTTAGACCATCCATCGCCCTCCGAGCGCTCGGCCCACTTGTCGGTGTACTTTGTGCTGCCGCCATAGCCATCATACTTCTCGCCCCACCTAGAGTGAAAGGATGGTTAAATGGATTTGATTTGAGCTTGCAACTCATTGCATGTGAGCATAATGATCTGATAGCGGAACGTTCACTGATCTTCATGATAAATAGTGGAAGCTCTTACCTTTCATGCCAAACATGGGCATGACCAACATCCAGTGGTGTGTTTGGATCCAAGCTGCACCATTTATCAGCCCATTTTTCAGTTTTACCGGTCGAGTCATAGTGCTCAAACCATTGCTCTTGCCACTGCTCCCCTTTACCGTTCTGTCCCCACTTGTCTGCAGTCTTCTCCATATGCATAACCCCACATGTGTAATCCTGCAACAAATGCAATACTGAGTTTCTACTCTGGGGGCACATTAACTTGGCAAATGTGGACAAAGGAAGCAGATTGAAATACAGCAGCTGCAGAGTCACATGTCTAAATATGAATCTAGATGTCTCAAGACAGGTAGTCCTAACCGGCAATGCTTGAAAATATATTGCTACCCAATAAGCCAGAAATTTACCTGCCACATTGACTCCTTCCAGTATTCCCGCCAAACATTGCCTGCAGCATCACGCCCAGACTTCTCCGAACCTAATTCTTTATGATCAAACCGGTCTGAGGCCTCCCAATATTTGTCTTCAAATTCAACAGCACCATCAGCACTAACTCCCCTGATTACAGTCCACTTGCAAACTACACCATCAGGCCTTTGTTCGACACCTGTTTCCTTCCACCACATTGAACCATCTACATGTATTCCATGTGATGATTTCTCAGTGCTTTCACTAAGTGCTCGAGCCACCTCAGCTGCATTATTTGAGAACTGTTCATCAAATGTGTCCTTTTTGTCAGCAGTCAGATCAGCCTTAGAATCCTCATTGTCAGGCTCAGCAAATGATTGGAAAGGAGGAAGCGATCGATCTTCCTTCTTTTTGAAGAAAGCTGTCTCAAAAGGGAGTGATAAAGAATCTGCTGACCGTTCCTTTTCCATCAACAGATCAGGCTGACTGGGAGAGGTGTCCATTTTCTTGGATGGCTTTAAACCAGTACCATTTTCCTTTTGTTTACTGCTATCTTGTAGTGGAGGTAACCATGACCAGAAATCTGGACCTGGAGTACCAAGCTTGGAACTTGACTGCTTTGAAGGAGACGAGCCCGCGGAGTCTGGAACTGAATGAATCACATATTGCTGATGTCAGATTGGAAGATTAAGTTACGGGAAGCTGGATGCTGTTGCAGTAAGTAAATGATTTGGCTAAATGTACTAAGACTAAAATAATATCTTTCATGTACAACAAATAGGTAGATTGTGATGCTACTTGCAACTAGAAATGCCATCTAATTGCATGAAACTTATGATTGAAAATTCCAAAAAGAAGTATATCGATAGTATAATTGTTTCATCATCCAAATCGTCCTTCAGAGAAAAGAAGCTATTTTGGGAAATTTGGTACTAAATCTCTCATACTGGATGTAGGAAGATAGAGCAACAACTTTTCAGTATATAGAGGACTACCAAATGCGGCATTGTTTTATTAGCAGTTAGTGGTACTTCTAGTTATATTGATTGATATAGTAGGCCCCAGGTGGTTTGACAAAATTAAGAACTCTGGCACTCAGCCTTGCACTAAGAAATTCATATCTGATACTAAAATTACCTTGAATGATATCAATTTCTATATAGAGGACTACCAAGGACTGTTCTGGTCAGGTTTTGTTTGAAAAAGAAAAGGAAAAACTATCCTGGTCAGTTTAGTTGCCTCTACTTGTAACCATGTTTCCATGGCAGCAGGCCACAGATAATGGGAAAAAATAAGAATTAAGCATTTGACTGAACAAAAATCCCATTTGATGCCGAAATTGTCTCACTTAGTTGTGGTAAAATAAGGAGTATCCATGTCTCCTAAAAAGTTGATTTGCTTAGAGATAACTGAAAGAAAGAATCATCAAGATCCTAGAATCATCAAGATTCTTCGGTTATCCAACACATTTTGCATATTCCTCCAATTTTTCATTTAAGGATTCATGGCTTGATTCTGTGTTACCCAAAACATCGCTCAATAGAGCTCCCCAATCCCCATATAAGCAATTCATGATCTATTTACTCAAACCTTTCTGATTAGAACCGATGCTCCTTTCTGCCTAATAGTAATGGGCTTAAGACTAAAAGCTATTGCAAAAAGGATCAAAGATGAGCAAAAGCCGCGCCGCGTGATCTTCACACAACCTCACGTGCACACCCAGTGGAAAGTGGAAACCAGTACCTTCCGCCTTGGGCGACGACGCCAGCTGCTG
This sequence comes from Themeda triandra, assembly GCA_018135685.1. Taxonomy (NCBI): domain Eukaryota; kingdom Viridiplantae; phylum Streptophyta; class Magnoliopsida; order Poales; family Poaceae; genus Themeda; species Themeda triandra. The sequence continues at coordinate 551,286 of JAENPR010000188.1, forward strand.
CGCCCTTGCCGCCGGCGGGGACCTCGGATCCGACCCCCTATCCGCCGCCGCCGCGCCGCCCGCGGCCGCCGACCCCGCCCCCACCCTGGCCGCCTCCGCCACCTGCGGCGGCGTCGCGGGCGGGGACGGCGGCGGGGGGTCCCTGAGCACGGCGCGGGCCGCGGCGAGGGCCGCCGCGGCGCGGTCGATGACCTGGCGGCGCTGCGCGCGGTCGCGCTCCTCCGCCGGCACCCGCACCATCTCCTCGAACCGCGCCGTCCGCCGCCGCTGCACGTCCTCCGCGTTGTCGGCGGCGGGGCCGGGTGGGGCCTCCTGGAGCCGGCGCGCGAGCTCCGCCGACCGCCGCTCCCGCTCCACCGCCTTCTTCCACATCTCCAGGTACGACGAGCCCCGCCGCCCGCCGAGGCGGTGGCGGCGGCGGCCGCCCGAAACCGTGCATTGCGGCGGCTGAGCAGGAGCAGGCGCGTCGGCGCGGCCGGCGAGACGGGCGCGGATGCGGCGTTGGGGGGCGCCATCGCCATCGTCGTCGTCGTCGGGGAGTGTGCGAGCGAGCGGGGGGGGTGAGGAAGAAGGAGACGAGTGTGGTGGAGGGGAAACGCCGAAAAGGGTGCGGGGTGTGGGCCCGGTCGCTGCTGACGTGGCGCCGAGCAGGTGGAGGGGGAGTGTGGTGCGCGCCGCGGCGGCCCACGTGTCTGTCGGAAAGGTGTGGAAGGGGCTTTTGGACCACTAGACGCTAGCTAGACCACGAATTGGAGCACCTCCTCCTCCTCTCGGGTCTATTTTCTAATGTTTCGACGAACTCTACCATGGCCTTGTTTAGTTCCACCATTTGGGGTCATCAGAAGACACCGTCAAAGATTTGTTTGTATTTCTCCAAATATGGTAATTTTCAAGAAAGACAACTAAACGATTAGTAATTAATTTTAATTTCATCTACATCTGAGTTCTTTCAATTTGAGGGAACTAAACAAGGCCCATCTTTCTCAACTTCGGTGGTCTATAGAGTCGCTGGGTACAATAGGTTGGTCAGCTGCCGAAGCCATAGCTTACCACGGTGGGCCAGTGGCTGTGGCGAGGGCTCCAGAGTCGACGAAGAAGTGTGTGTGTGTATGTGTTGTGCCACTACAAAGTATCGTGAAGAGGTTTACGCATCAAACTTGCAAATCCTATACGCACACGTCGTGAATATATGAGTTCAGAAATTTAACATCTGGTCCTAACCTATACAGTATGTTTAATGGAATACAAAGCTAAATTTTAGTTACTTTGACCAGATTAGCATATTTTTGCTCCGGTGCTAAATTCTGTATTTTGCCATCCTAGTTCATTTTATTATCGGTTAAAATCGACTAAAATCGTGTCCGCAACTGGAGCCAGCGCCTAGAACCAACACGCTTTGCACACCTCTCTCGCACGCTTGCGCTTGGTCCTCAGGTGCCCTGCTTTGCGTCTTGAGGAGAGACTGAGGCCCCAAGCTCCTATCGGTTCGTGTGCTAAATATATATTATCTACAAAAGAACACTCTTGTGTTTGGTTCACACTCGGCCTCTCGGCCATTAGATGGGCTTGGTGTTCAGTTCACACTCGCCCTCCACTGTACTTTTATGAAAAATAAAGTACCCTTTATTTCCAAATTTTATATAGTAGACTTCCCTAAAGTTAAAGGTACTTCAACATGACTTTTGTAATATCCGAACTTTGTATGTTCACTTGTTCAGACATGTTAGATTTCCATAAAATTCAAAACATTTCAACACTATCGTCTGAATACTAGTTCCTTCCATTCAAATATTTAAACAAGTTTATAATCAAATCAAATGATATACAAACTTTGGTTGAACATGCTCAACGATGCAGAACATGCGTTACAAGAATGCCCACAAATCACTGGATACAAAGTTAACTGCACATGAACATGCATTGCTAATCCCTCCACCTTTATTAGGCAAATACAATCTTCTTCCGAGGATCCTGCAAGAACAGTAGTCATAAGTTCCTGCAGCTCAAATTTAGAATTCAAATGACTATAAAATTAAACTATATACAGGTATAGAGATTTAGCTACCAGTGGCTTTTCATTATTTAGCTATCAGAAAAATGCAAAGGGACAGTAGGCTCCAATAACTTAACACACTTCCAGATACTAATCAAAGATCCCAAATTTTTGCCCATTTGTTTTATCTTTAATTAATGAGATCTTGGTTTTGGTACATCATGTCAAACAAGAAAATAAACTCCCCAAGTTTAAGTGCAATGTCCAACTAGTACATGTAATGTCATTAGTAGACTGATTCAAAATATACTAATAAGTGCAAATATCCGGGAAATAAACTGAGAGCTCTCAAGAAGAAGTTACATACTCCCATGTTCTAATTGGACCATGGAAGAGAAACAAACCAGAAGAGCTAGAGATAAGGAAATGCTCATATAGTTATGGACTCTAGGTGAATTAAGTTTCTCATCAATACTCGATAGTTGATAGCTTATTCACTGCCACAAATATGCGACTAGTACAATATTCTGAAACTATCACTGCGGTGAGTACCTGACCATCAGATAATTCGTTGAAACGACAATTCCTCACAGGCTCATAGCTCATAGGAAGAAGTTACATTTGAAGTCCGAGACATAGCTCAAGTCATACATATAGTCTTTTTCCTTCTTGTGAGCAAACAAGTGTCATTTGGCATATAACTTATTAACTTGGCACTTGCACTTAATATTCATTGCAGGCAAATATCCTGTTCAAACATATGTGCATCTGCATCATGTTTACAACAAAGCAATCAGAAATTCCATGCACAGATCCTAGGGCAAAACTTGTTCAACACATCAAAAAATCAGTACATGGAAAAAAAAACTAAAGGAGATAAAAATTTCATATTGAATTGATGTCTTCTGAAGCACCAACCCAGACGTCCAGAGCTTGTTTGCATGAGCAGATCTACAAAGGACATGGTTGCAAGAAATACTCAAATAATAATAAAAAAAACAAATCAGTAGCTGCTACTAACACAAATTGGTACAGCTCTCTGTTCTGCGCCATGATGGAGCAGAGAATCCAAGCGCTATGACATGCCAAGCTTGGCGGCTCTGCCAGGTCGCCAAGAGAGCTCACCAACGCATGATCCATTCTCCATCAGAATTCAGCAGTCACAATCTAATTCTTCCCAACTGCAACATCAGTTGTGTTACACAGCCATGATAAAACGTGCTAAAAGAGAGAATCACAAATCAGTTATCTACGGAAAGCACACAGTTTGGAGAGTAAAACATCAACATTGCTGCACCATCCAACGAGCGAATATGCTTCCGAAAACATCAAATGCTCCTTCATCAGGCCATTTACATGAACATTCGGCACAGAATTGTTGAATCAAAAGTTAAAGAACATCTGAATATCAAGCAGGTCCAAATGAGAAGTCTTACAAGAAAACATGCACATTAAGTGGCAGATGGACTGATTCAAAAAATATTCATTATATCATTGCCTCGTGCGATCACAAGTGCTACACCATCTGTCAGAATTCAAAAGTCATTCTTCATAACTACAGCATCAGTTGTATTAGCAGCCATGATAAAGACGCTAATGCTACGAGGGAAACTCTCACATCTACTTTTAACTTGCAGCTGATTTCCCAAGTGCAAACAGCAAGTTAAGGGTTTTTTTTTTTTTTTGAGATCTATGCTCCATTATAAGATTTACTAACAATCAGTATGGGCTGGCCTCTGCAAGAAAATGATACTTTGTAGGGAGAAATCGAATGTGTTCCCGACAAGTCCCATTGCTTGAGAAGAGATCGATCAGCAACGTTGTGGTTGAATGCTCAAGTGAGAATTTTCTCTCGTCAACTTTGGACAGGTAAGTGCCAGCCCTGACTATTTCATGTTTCTCTAGTAATTCCCTAACCACATAATTCAGCATTCGAGAGTCAGGATCACAGCCAGCATTCTCCATGGATAAGAACAAATCGTCTGCCTCTTCCACCAATCCTTCTTTTATAAGATTTGTCATCATTACAGTGTAAGTTACAACAGAAGGTACCAGCCCACTTTCCGAGATAGAAGCAAACAGATCTTTAGCTTCTTCAACTCTCCTAGTTTGAAACATTCCATCTATCATGATAGTAAGAGTTCTGATATCAATCTTCACATTCGTTGCACGTAGTTCTTTGAAGAGCAAGATTGCTTCATCAGCGCACCTATTTTTGAAAAGTCCACCAAGAACTATGCAGTAAGTATATATGTCCATTGCGATTCCACTTTCAGTCATTTCATGGAATGCCAGCTTTGCAGGAACTGTTCTCCCAGCTTGAAATAACCCATGAATTATGGTGTTGTATAAAAAAGTTGAAGGCTTCATTCCCTTGTCCAAAATCTCTCTGAAAAGACTCAAGCCTTCATCGACACTTCCAACATTAAAATAGCCATTGATAAGTGTACCGTACGCTACAACATCTGGCTCAATGCCAGCTGACACCATAGCATGAAATACTCTTAATGCTTCCTCCATGTTGCCAACTAGGCAGTACCCATCCATCAGTGAATTATACACCATAACATTAGGATTCAGACCAATACTTACAGTGAAGTCAAATATATTTTGTGCGTCCATTACCCTTCCCACTTTGCATAGGTTGTTTATTATCGAACTGAAGAACACAATGTCGGGATGCATGCCTTTATTCATCATTTCCAAAACCAATTCCTTGGCTTTCATCAAACTACCATGAGTACAAAAACCTTGGATCAGGCAACGGTAAGTAGGTATATTGGGTGCTACTCCTTGATCAATCATCTGATTAAATTTTCCCACAGCATCATCCATCATACCAATTCTGGAAAGTGAAGCTATCACTGTCGAATAGGTTACCACATTAGGTTTCACTCCTTGCTCCCTCATTTCACTGAAGATACTCATAGCCCTATCTAGCATTCCACCGTTAGCATATGCCTTGATCAGCACATTGAAAATATGGATGTCAGGTGCAATACTGTCTCCAAGCATCAAATTGAAGAGATCTGTCATATCAACTAGGCTTCCGTTAGTAGCATACCCGTTAAGCAGAATTTGGTAGGAGAAAATATCAGGTTTTTGGCCCTTCATTACCATTGAGTCAAAAACATCTCTTGCATCCTTGACTTTTCCATTCTTGCAGAGGGATGCCATTAACATGTTGAAAGTAACAACATCTGGTAAGATGCCCTGACTTGTCATCTCTTTAAACATCCTAACTCCGTCCTTCCATTGTCCCATAAAGGAATATCCATAGATCAGGTTGTTATACGTGATGCGATCTGGCCGGACACCTTTAGCAACCATTCGTCGAAGGATAGCCTCTGCCCTGTCCACTGCTCTTGCCTTACACAGTGCATGAACAACAGAGTTATAAGTCACTAAATCAGGTGAAATACCCTGCTGCTCCATTAGCATCACCCTCTTTAAAGAAGCCATCGATGACCGTACTATATGAAACCACATTGGGCGAGAAGACAGCTCCCCTTTCAGCCATGATCCGTAGCAATTCATCTGCCTGGCCACTCTTTCCTTCATTGCAGAAGCTCTTCAGAAGTATGTTGTACGAGATAACATTAGGCTCACAGCCCAACTCAGGCATTCTGTGGAGAAGGATGTCCAGAGCCTCATCTATTCGCTTTGCTTCACAAAGGCCCTTGAGAAGGTTGGTGATCATGATGGTATTGACGCCCAAGCCTTTCTTGAGAACCAGGCTGAAGAAGGCCACCGTTAGCTGCGGGTGGTGCGTGCGGGTGCAGCAGTCCATGAGGATGCTATAGGTGCAGATTGTAGGTGACAACACCCGCAGGCTGCCCGCTCGAGATGCACGGTTGAAGAGAGAGACGGCAAGAGCAGGACCATCTCTGCAGGCGGCGGAGGATGGCGCACGCGCGAGCGCAGCAAGGAACCCATTCAGAGCGCGCTCAGGGACGGGGGTGGCTTGGCGCAGCATTTCGTCGAACAGGTGGTGTGCCTCCTCCGGGCGGAACGTCCCCGACCTCACGCGCTCTGTGGCGGCCGCCAGGGCGAGGTGGGGAGCGCGCGGCGACGGCGAGAAGGAAGCGGCGGTGGTGAAGACAGCGGAGGAGATGCGCGCGCTTGACGACATTGCCGCGTGGGATTTGGGCGTCCTGGTTCCGCCGCTGCTGTTGTCCTCCGTTGGCAGGCGGGCAGGCGGCACACCGGCGCTAGAGCAGTCGCTGGTGGACCACAACACCGGCAAGCGCCTACGATGCTTGGTGACGCCTGCTGGCCCGCCGGCGGCGGCGGCGGTTGCCGTCACCGTGGGTTGCCCCCCACGGGTACAGTGGAGGTCATGGAGTTGGTGCTTCGTGGATGCGTGTGAAGAGAAGTCGTGGATCGAGGATGTTGCGGGCTTGCGGTGGAGGAGAGGCGCCGGCGGTGGAAGCCTCGGGAGCTCGGCGGCGCGTCGCCGGTGAGGCACGGGCGCACGGCGGAGGCGGACAGAAGAGAGTTTTGGCCTTACGGAAGAAGAAGATGGGGATCTAGGCCGTTAGATCCTTGACCGAGGGTGCCTAATTATTTCTATCTTTTATTCATTTTATTTAAATGTAGTAAATGTTCCTCTGCTTTTTGAAAAAAAAAAAACAAAACACGTCCAGAATTTGAGTGTAGATTAGTGCGAGTATAAAATTAGTAAATTACATGTTACTCCTATAAAGTTCAACTAACGTCTCACAGTCACATGTAATAATTGTTTAAGCAAAAAAAACCAATAACAAATTTGTGTAAACCGCTGGACCTGAGCTTCTAGAGTCTTCAAAGTTTTTTTCCTTTTTTGTTCAAGGGTTTCCCTCCGCTCCATCCTCATAGCGGGCCAGAGCGCAAGTGCCCCCGATGTGTCGGGAGAGATGTTGAGGTTGGCATGAGCACGCTGTCGAGATGGAGAAGTGTCATCCGTCGGCGTCAAGGTGGAGCATGATGTTAGGCACGAGCGGTGGCGAAGACAAGCCCAAGCCCCCAATCGAAGGGTACACAGGGAGATCAAGCAAAGGGCGGCGTCAGACCCTAGGTAAGGAAGGGAGGGGATGAGAGACGAAGGGTAGTGTTTGAGCCAAAGGAGGGCGATGAGTCTGAGCCCACACAAGGAGGTGAGGTGGAGGATCGCATCCGAGAACGGCAACGTGCTTAGAAGAGAGATGGTGCCGATGATTCGAGCAAGACAGTGAAGATAAGGTGGATATAGATATTAGAAGAGGTAAAACGTAAAATAAGCAAGGAAAAAAAAAAGAGAAAAAGGACAAGAAATGTAGAAGGGTGTTATAGATAATTCACCATTTCCTTCTAAAAAATTTCAGAAATTGCTCCATAAGTCAAAGTTAGAAAAAAAAAACTTCTCCTCGGGTGAAACCAAACGTGTCCTCCCACGACACTCGTAGCATCTCCTCAAACCGCACCATCTGTCGCCGCATGTCCTCCACGAGTGTGTTTGCCTCAACAGTATCCACTAGAGCCGGCGCACGACGTCACCCATACAGGAGTGTGCATTGCGGCGCTGCCCGCTAGCACCCCTGCGGCCAAGGAGGGGTAGGCGGGGCGCAGCTGACGAGGGAAGAAGAAGAGCGTGATGGAGGGGAAAACAGGTGAGGTGTGAGCCCACTCAATTCTAACGTGGTGACCCGTTGATTTCAGCATTTGTCACCCTTACCAAAAGTCCAAAGCAGCCGTTTTTTTAAAAAAAAAAAAAAAATTCACAAATTTAACATCTGGTCCATGTTTAAAATGGCACCGTAGCTAAGATGTTTTTGGTTGCTAACCCAAACCCATACAGTATATATGTTCTAGAGAATACAAAGCTTTTTAAGTTATTTTGACCAAAATCAGCATATGTTTCCTCCAGTGCTAAACTTTGTATTTGGGGTTAAAATTGACTAAAACCATATCCGCAAATCAATACAGCACCTGGCAACAACACGCTTACATGCTCCCCCACGCCTGCGCTTGGTTCTCTGAGATCTGCTTCTGTTCTGCTTCTGCGCCATGATCGAGCAGAGAACCCAAAGCGCCATGACATGACGAGCTCGCCAGCTGTGCCGGTCGCCAAGAGAGCTCACCAACGCATCTCATTCTTGACAACTGGAGCATCAGTTGTGTTCACAGCGATGAATAAACATGCTAAAAGAGAGATCAAACATCAGTACGTTGTCTACGGAAAGCACACAGTTTGGAGAGTAAAACATCAACACAGTTTGCACCATCAGCCAAGCGAATATGCTTCCGAAAACATCAAACGCTCCTTCATCAGGCCATTTACATGAACATTCGGCACAGAATTGTTGAATCAAAAGTTAAAGAACATCTGAATATCAAGCAGGTCCAAATGAGAAGAAGTCTTACAAGAAAACATGCACATTAAGTGGCAGGTGGACTGATTCCAAAAATATTCATTATATCATTGCCTCGTGTGATCACAAGTGCTACATCATATGTCAGAATTCAGAAGTCATTCTTCATAACTACAACATCAGTTGTATTAGCAGCCATGATAAAGACGCTAATGCTACGAGAGAAACTCTCACATCTACTTCTAACTTGCAGCTGATTTCCCAGGTGCAAACAGCAAGTTAAGTTTTTTTTTTTAGATCTATGCCCCATTATAAGATTTATTAACAATCAATGCGGGCTGGCCCCTGCAAGAAAATGATACTTTGCAGGGAGAAATCTTATGTGTTCCTGAGAAGTCCCTTTGCTTGAAAAGAGATCAATCAGCAACGTTGTGGTTGAATGTTCAAGTGAGAAATTCCTCTCATCAATTTTGGAGAGGTAAGTTCCAGCCCTGACTATTTCATTTTTCTCAAGTAATTCTCTAACCACACGATTTAGTAATCGAGAATTGGCCTCACAGCCAGCATTCTCCATGGATAAGAACATATCGTCTGCCTCTTCCACCAGTCCTTCTTTTATAAGATTTGTCATCATTACAGTGTAAGTTACAACAGAAGGCACCAGTCCATTTCCTGAGATTGAAGCAAACAGATCCTTGGCTTCTTCAACTCTCCTAGTTTGAAACATTCCAGCTATCATGACAGTGAGAGTTGTGATATCAATCTTCACATTCGTTGCACGTAGTTCTTTGAAAAGCAAGATTGCTTCATCAGCGCACCTATTTTTGAAAAGTCCACCAAGAACTATGCAGTAAGTATACATGTCCATTGGGATTCCACTTTCAGCCATTTCATGGAATTTCACCTTTGCAGGAACTGTTCTTCCCGCTTGAAATAACCCATGAAGTATGGTATTGTATAAAATAGTTGAAGGCTTCATTCCCTTGTCCAAAATTTCTCTGAAAAGACTCAACCCTTCATCGATCCTTCCAACTTTACAATAGCCATTAACAAGTGTACCGTACCCTACAACATTTGGTTCAATGCCAGCTGAGACCATAGCACCAAATACTCTTAATGCTTCGTCCATGTTGCCAACTAGGCAGTACCCATCCATCAGCGAATTATACACCATAACATTAGGATGCAGACCAATACTTACAGTAAAGTCAAATATATTTTGTGCGTCCACTACCCTTCCGACTTTGCATAGGTTGTTTATTATCGAATTGAAGAACACAATGTCCGGACGAATACTTTTATTCATAATTTCTAAAACCAATTCCTTGGCCTTCATCAAACTACCATGAGTACAAAAACCTTGAATCAGGCAACCATAAGTAGATATATCCGGTGCTATGCCTTGATCAATCATCTGATTAAATTTTCCCACAGCATCATCCATCATACCAATTCTGGAAAGTGAAGCTATCACTGTCGAATAGGTTACCACATTAGGTTTCACTCCTTGCTCCCTCATTTCACTGAAGATAATCATAGCCCTATCTAGCATTCCACCGTTAGCATATGCCTTGATCAGCACATTGAAAACATGGCAGTTAGGTGCAATACTATCTCCTAGCATCAAATCGAAGAGATCTGTCATATCTGCTAGGCATCCTTTTGTAGCAAACCCGTTAAGCAGAATTTGGTAGGAGAAAATATCAGGTTTTTGGCCCTTCATTACCATTGAGTCAAAAACATCTCTTGCATCCTTGACTTTTCCATGCTTGCAGAGGAAGCCATTAAAGAGTTCCAATTAGCAACATCTGGTATGATGCCCCGACTTGTCATCTGTTTAAATACCCTCACTGCTTTCTTCCATTGGCCCTAAGAGGAATATCCGTAGATCAAGTTATTATATGTTCTGTTATTTGGCTGAACACCATTATCAACCATTCGTTGAAGGATAGCCTCTGCCCTGCCCATTGCTCTTGCCTTACACAGAGCATGAACGACGGAGTTATAAGTCACTAAATCAGGTGAAATGCCCCGCTGCACCATTTCATTGAATAGATCACATGCTTTATTAGCATGGCCCTCCTTAAAGAAGCCATCGATGACCGTACTATATGAAACCACATTGGGCGAGAAGACAGCTCCCTTTCAGCCATGATCCGAAGCAATTCAACTGCCTGGCCACTCTTTCCGTTGTTGCAGAAGCTCTTGAGAAGTATGTTGTACGAGATAACGTGAGGCTCACAGCCCAACTCAGGCATTCTGTGGAGAAGGATGTCCAGAGCCTCATCTATTCGCTTTGCTTCACAAAGGCCCTTGACAAGGTTGTTGATCATGATGGTATTGACGCCCAAGCCTTTCTTGAGAACAAGGCCGAAGAAGGCCAGCGTTAGCTCTGGGTGGTGAGCCCGGGTGCAGCAGTCCATGAGGATGCCATAGGTGCAGGGCGTAGGGCACAACACCTGCAGGCCGCCCGCTCGAGACGCACGGTTGAAGAGTGTGACGGCCAGGGCAGGACCATCTCTGCAGGCGGCGGAGGACGGTGCACGCGCGAGCGCGGCGAGGAACCCGTTCAGCGCGCGTTCTGGCACGGGGGTGGCTTGGCGCAGCATTTCGTCGAACAGGTTCTGTGCCTCCTCTGGGCGGAGCGTCCCCAACCTCACGCGCTCTGTGGCTGCCGCCAGGGCGAGATGGGGAGCGCGCGGGGACACCGAGGAGGAAGCGGCGGTGGTGAAGACGGCGGAGGAGCTGCGGGCACATGACGACATTGCGGCGAGGGATTTGAGGCTTCCAGGTTCTGCCGCTGCTGTCGCCCTCCGTTGACAGGCTGCGCAGCAGCGCTAGAGCAGTCTCTGGCGGGCTCTCAACCGGCGCAAGCGCCTACGCCAGCTGGCCCGCCGCCGCCGGCGGTTGCCGTCACCGTGGGTTGCCCCCAACGGGTAAAGTGGAGGCTATGGAGCTGGCGCTTCGTGGGCTTGTAGGAAGAGGAGTCGTGGATCGAGGTTGCTGCGCGCTCGCGGTAGATGAGAGGCGCCGGCGGTGGGAGATTCTGGAGCTCGGCGGCGCGTCGCCGGCGAGGCACGGCGGACGGGTCACGAGAGTTTGGTCCTTCGGTGGATTGGGAAGTGGCTTACGGAAGATGCCTAATAATTTCTTCCTCACCGTTAGATCCTTCACCGAGGGGCCTAATAATTTCTTTCCTTTATTTTCTTTGTTTAAATATAGTAAATATAACTCTCACTTTCAAACAACAAAAAATATACTACACCCGTCTCAAAAAAAAAGAATGTAATTGTCACTTTCCGAGTAGTGAATTGATTTTAGCTTTGACCAAAATTATGTAAAAGAATATTGACACTTATAATGCAAAGTAAGTATCACTAGATTCATGACATAATATATTTCTATAATAATAAATCTTATTTTTAAGGCATAAATAATAGTATTAACTAGTATAAACTTAGTCAAAGTTTAGTTAAATTGGTCGGCACGAATTCCATAGTTGCATTTTTTTTATGAGACGGAGGAAGTATTAGGTAAATATACTCGATTGTCCCAAAATAAAAGGGCCTTATTTAGTTCGCTTTCAACTTCAAAACTTTACAATTTCCCATCGCATCGAATCTTTAGACGCATTCATTGAACATTAAATGTAGATTAAAGAATAACTAACTGCAAAGTTTGTCTATAATTTGAGTGAATCTTTTAAGCCTAGTTAGTCTACAGTTGGACAATAATTGCAAATGCAAATGAAAGTCTTTGCGGTGCTTTATAACTTTAATTTTTTGCATCTAAACTAGGTCTAGAATTTGAGTTTGAAGAATAAAAAAAGTCAGTAGTAGATTTTTCTGATCTAGTGGACCTGGTCGGAGCTTCTAAAGCCTTGAGTGTTTGTTTTTTTTTCTTTTTATATAGACGAGTTGAGTTTTCATCTCTTGGTCCTGGAATGCTGACAAATTCAATTACAAAGGTGCTAATATTTTGAGATAGAAAAGTAAATGCATAAAATCCGCATTAGTTGGAGAGGTGGAGGGCCATATCAAAAAGCAGCAGCAGACTTAGAAGAGACGATACTTGGTTTTACAATCGCTCCAAACCCCTCCTCGCGCCGCACTTTCTACTTGCGAGCGGCGCTAGACAGCGATCTAACACTCCTCTCCCTCTCTCTCCCGACGCATTCAGGCCCCTCTCTCTCTCTCTCTCTCTCTCTCTCTCTCTCTCTCTCTCTCCTAATTCGCTATCGTGACGCGTCAAGGTCGAGCAAAGCAGAGCGGCCTTGAGCGGTCTAGCACTCCAGTGTTTCCTCCATCGCCCCCATCTCTGTATGTCTCTATTTTGGCGTGTCCTCCACAAATCTGGCCAGACTGTCACGGTTGCACCAGCTATAAAGCCGGCATGTCCTACTGTCCTTCGCTAGTCATCCAATCCGGCATGAGCGCCCCACGGACAAGCTCGCCGGCGGGCCTCCTTGACCCCGCGCCTCTCTACCGCCTCGGTGGTCGGTAGCCGCCTCCTCCACGGCCTCGAAAACCACCATCCTCCTCTCTTCCCATGCTGAAGCAGGCCTCGGGCTAGCCCGACCTCCTTGACAAACCGTGCTTATCAGGCCAGCCCATCCCAAAAATCGGCCTGACAGGTTATGTCTAGGCTGTCGGTCAAGCACGAAGGTCCACGGCCACCGGGCCCCACCGTGGCGTGCCTAGCCAGGCGGCCTGTTTGCTCATATTACGTGGTCCTAAGCAAGTGCTGAACACTGTGGTGACAAGACGATTTCATGATACCCCCAAAAGTTCAAACCAACCATCTTTTTTCTTTTAAAAAAACTTCACAAATTTAACATCTAGTCCTTTAAATTTATTTTTAAAATGGCACCGCATCTAAGATGGGTTGCTAACCCATACAGTATGTTTCAGAGAATAGAAAACAAGACTTTTAGTTACTTTGATGAACAAAAACAACATATACTTGCTCCGGTGCTAAATTTTGTATTTAGCCATCCTAGTTCATTTTATCGGTTAAAAATTGACTAAAATCACATCTGCAACTCGAGGCAGCGCACTCGCGGCTAGCCACCTCGCCTGGAACCAAGACGCTTACTTAGTTACATGCCTTTCTCCCATGCGCTTGGTCCTCAGGTCAGGTGCCCTGTTTTGCGACATGAGCAGAGACCCCAAGCTCCATCCCACTCAAGTCCGAGATCTGCTTCTGTTCTGCTTCTGATGCTCAAACAGAGAACCCAAGCGCCATGGCATGACGAGCTCGGCAGCTCTGCCAGGTCGCCAAAAGATCTCACCAACAGATGCTCCATTCTCCATCAAAATCCAGAGTAACAATCTCATTCTTCGTAACTGCAACAAAGAAAAAACATCGGTTGTGTTAACAGATATGATAAAACGTATACTACAAGAGAGAATCACACATCAGTTGTGTTTGTGTTCCGAATGCACAAGGTTGGGGGAGTAAGACATCAACACTGCACCATTCTGACGTACGAATATGCTTCCAAAAGCATCATCCGCTCCTTTATCAGGCCATTTTCATGAACATTCAGTACAGAATTCTTGAATCAAAAGTAAATGAACATCTGAACATCAAGCAGGTCAAATGAGAAGAAGTCTTCCAAGAAAACATGCACGATAAGTGAACAGTTTTAGATACAAGATCACATTTAGCCTACAAGTGGCATGTGGACTGATTCCAAAAAGACTCATTATATCATGATTCGTGTGATCACAAGTGCTACATCCTGTCAGAATTCAGAAGTCATTCTTTCAGCAACATCAGTTGTATTAGCAGCCATGATGAAGATCCTAATGCTACGACAGAAAATCTCACATCTACTTTTAACTTGCAGCTAATTTCCCAGGTGTAAACAGCAAGCCAAGACGTTTTTTTAGACCCGTGCAACCTTGTGAGATTCAGTCAGATCACACTTTTTTCTTCTTTGATAGTGTATTAATGAGCCCGGTCAGTAGTGAGTCTTGGTTGATTACTTCTGGGGCCAGAGTGGGAGCTGGGCACGCCGTGTCAGTTGTATTTGAACCTAATGCTGTCGAATTGGATCTGAATATCAGGCTGAGAGTGCTAAAAGGAGCATGAAATTCTCATGTGTGCATATGGAAAAATCACAAACAAAAGTGGGCCATTGTAACTTATTGGTAATTCACATGCATGTAAGCTGTCATTGTGCCCAAAACTCTCTACATAATAACAGAAGCTACCTGTCCTCACAGAGCATACCATATGCAGTAGCTGATGTGCTTTAGTTTGTTCAGTCGGTGGCTCTGAATATTCCGATGAAAAACAGTTCAAAAATATCCAGTGCCGTTGCCTCCTCTCAATACCCATTGTGGATTGTTGTTTCCTCTAGAAACAGTTTTGTAAGTTCCTATTGCAGATAGTTACAGAGCGCAGTGATGAATATAAGGCATCCAACCTATGAGTACTACTCAAATATGTTTCAAGAAAAATCATTAATACCTTTGGTTTCCTCGGTACATAAGAAATGATGAGGTGTAGCAGAACTGAGATAAGAAAATTCATTAATAGACACTAAACTTAATGGAATAAATAACATTCTAATAAGTTAGGCTATCCTCAAATTGTTAAAATCCTCAAAACTAATTTTCCTTTTCAAACAACAAGTCTTTTAAATAGACTAAGAAATAATGCATTCACTCTGTAATCCTGCACATCGCCAATCCATTACAATAATTTTACATTTAGAGAAAGGTATGCATCTATAAAAAGAGAAGATAGTGTCATGATCAATCATTTAACAACATAATTTTTAAATAATCGAGAAAAACATCAGAAAGATACACTGTTGTAAAGCAGCCACCCAACCATTCCATTACATATCCGTAACCAGGTTTAGGTTCTGCGTGTTTAGGCTTCTGGTTCGAAATCCTTTCAGAACAATACCCCATGACAAAGAACCAAAAAAACACGTCTGGAAAGGACTACAAACTAAATGCATCGGTCTCCTACCAAGTGTCAGTGTAAGCAATCATGTCCTATCTATCAGTCAATGTGAGAACATAACCTGAACATGCATCTTGTATTATTGTAGTCATAAATAATCACAAAGTAAGGAATGGGTGAACAATAATAAGAATAAAGAATCCATATGCTAAAATATTGCTTTATATGAACTTACAACTACAATGGTTTTTCCTACTGTAATGGATGAACCTGCAAGTTAAACAAACTGAGGAGTGTTATTCTGTATACCACCTCCAAGTTAGATGATTAAAGATGATTGTGGCATACTGGCACCCAGTCTAAAGTTTGTCAGGACGTGTCCAACCTCAGGTAAGATCAAGCCCATAACAATAATCTTGCATTTAGAGAAAAATGGTAAATAGCACATCTCAAGCCTATGCATTCCAAAACCGAAGCATATACTCCAAAAGCAACAATACTAAATTAGTAAACGTGCCACAGTTGTACAATTAGCATGAAGTCATGACAAGTTTGGTTTGTAGCAGCCAAAACAGAGCTCTGTTCTAAAAATAAAAATGCTACAATAGCAAACCTGCTTGAGTTGCATAACAGTGTTGTAGTAAAAATAACAGTGTAAAATCTGCTTGAGTGGCAAACATGTTATCTCGATAATAATTCACTAAACTTGAGCTCGAAAACATGCTTCTTCTATCTCAACTCATAAAACAGGTTTGTTCCCAAAAAATGGTGTCAAAGCCCAATGTGGCCAATATTGTGCCCAACATGAACATATTAGTGCAAGGAAGAATCCATTCAGGGAGTCAATATGGCATCTACAATTACTTGCAGTAGCAGTCAATTATACAGGATACATTGAACAGTGCTGTGAACCGTCAAATGGAAAGAGGACTTATTATGAGACAAAACTACATGGGACATGGGAGTAAGGATGAAAAAAAAGGTTCCCATGCAGTTGAAGGTGTCACATAACTCAGAAATCATTATCTCATTCTTCATAAGTGCAACATCAGTTTCATTAACAGCCATGATAATATGCTGAAAATCCCACACCTACTTGAATTTTAACTTGCAGCTAATTTCCCAAGTGTAAATAGCAAGCCAAGACGACTCTTTTTTGGAGATCCATGCATCCTTGCAATATTTACTAACAATCAGTATGGGCTGGCCTCTGCAAGAAAATGATACTTTGCAGGGAGGAATCGTATGTGTTCCCGACAAGACCCATTGCTTGAGAAGAGATCGATCAGTAACATTGTGGTTGAATGTTCAAGTGAGAAATTCCTCTCATCATTTTTGGACAGGTAAGTTCCAGCCCTGACTATTTCACGTTTCTCTATTAACTCCCTAACCACATGATTCAGCATTCGAGAGTTAGGATCACAGCCAGCATTCTCGATGGATAAGAACATATCGTCCGCCTCTTCCACCAATCCTTCTTTTATAAGATTTGTCATCATTACAGTGTAAGTTACAACAGAAGGCACCAGTCCATTTCCTGAGATCGAAGCAAACAGATCCTTGGCTTCTTCAACTCTCCTAGTTTGAAACATTCCGTCTATCATGGTAGTAAGAGTTCTGATATCGATCTTCACATTCGTTGCACGTAGTTCTTTGAAGAGCAAGATTGCTTCATCAGCGCACCTATTTTTGAAAAGTCCACCAAGAACTATGCTGTAAGTATATGTGTCCATTGGGATTCCACTTTCAGTCATTTCATGGAATGTCACCTTTGCAGGAACAGTTCTCCCATCTTGAAATAAACCATGAAGTATGGTGTTGTATAAAACAGTTGAGGGCTTCATTCCCTTGTTCAAAATTTCTCTGAAAAGACTCAACCCTTCATCGATCCTTCCAACTTTACAATAGCCATTAACAAGTGTACCGTACACAATAACATTTGGTTCAATGCCAGCTGACACCATAGCATCAAATACTCTTAATGCTTTCTCCATCTTGCCAACTAGACAGTACCCATCCATCAGCATACTATACACCATTACATTAGGATGCAGACCAATACTTACAGTTAAGTCAAAAATATCTTGTGCGTCCATTACCCTTCCCACTTTGCAAAGGTTGTTTATTATAGAACTGAAGAAACCAATGTCAGGACACATACCTTTATTCATCATTTCGGAAACCAATTCCTTGGCTTTTAATAAATCACCATGAGTACAAAAACCTTGGATCAGGCAATGGTAAGTAGGTATATTGAGTGCTACTCCTTGATCAATCATCTGATTAAATTTTCCCACAGCATCATCCATCATACCAATTCTGGAAAGTGAAGCTATCACTGTCGAATAGGTTACCACATTCGGTTTCACTCCTTGCTCCCTCATTTGATTGAAGATACTCATAGCCTTATCTAGCATTCCACTGTTAGCATATGCCTTGATCAGCACACTGAAAATATGGATATCAGGTAGAATACTGTCTCCAAGCATCAAATTGAAGAGATCTGTCATATCAACTAGGCTTCCGTTAGTAGCATAACCATTGAGCATAATTTGGTAGGAGAAAATATCAGGTTTTTGGCCCTTCATTGCCATTGAGTCAAAAACATTTCTAGCGTCCTTGATTTTTCCATGCTTGCAAAGGGAAGCCATTAATGAGTTCAAAATAACAACATCTGGTAGGATGCCGCGACTTGTCATTTCTTTAAATACCCTAACTGCCTTCCTCCACTGGCCCATAGAGGAATATCCGTAGATCAAGTTATTATATGTTCTGTTATTTGGCTGAACACCATTATAAACCATTTGTCGAAGGACAGTCTCTGCCTTGCCCATTGCTCTTGCCTTACACAGAGCATCAACAACGGAGTTATAAGTCACTAAATTTGGTGAAATGCCCCGCTGCACCATTTCATTGAATAGATCACATGCTTTATTAGCATCGCCCTCCTTAAAGAAGCCATCGATGACCGTATTATATGAAACCACATTGGGCGAGCAGACAGCTCCCCTTTCAGTCATGATCCAAAGCAATTCAACTGCCTGGCCACTTTTTCCTTCATTGCAGAAGCTCTTAAGAAGTATGGAGTACGAGAAAACATCAGGCACACAGCCCAACTCAGGCATTCTACGGAGAAGGATGTCCAAAGCCTCGTCTGTCCGCTTTGCTTCACAAAGGCCCTTGAGAAGGTTGGTGATAATGATGGTATTGATACCCAGGCCTGTCTTGAGAACCAGGCTGAAGAAGGCCACCGTTAGCTGCGGGTGGTGCGCGCGGGTGCAGCAGTCCATGAGGATGCTATAGGTGCAGTGTGGGGGACAGCACCTGCAGGCCGCCCGCTCGAGACACACGGTTGAAGAGAGAAACGGCAAGGGCGGGACCATCTCTGCAGGCGGCGGAGGACGGCGCACGCGCGAGCGCGGCGAGGAACCCATTCAGCTCGCGCCCCGGCACCGGTTTGGCTTGACGCAGCATTTCGTCGAACAGGTGGTGTGCCTCCTCCGGGCGGAGCGTTCCTGACCTCACGCGCTCTGTGGCCGCTGCCAGGGCGAGGTGGGGAGCGCGCGGCGGCGGCGAGGAGGAAGCGGCGGTGGTGAAGACGGCGGACGAGCTGCGGGCGCTTGACCACATTGCGGCGTGGGATTTGGGGCTTCCAGGTTCTGCCGCTGCTGTCGCCCTCCGTTGACAGGCTGCGCAGCAGCGCTAGAGCAGTCTCTGGCGGGCTCTCAACCGGCGCAAGCGCCTACGCCAGCTGGTGACGCCGGCTGGCCCGCCGCCGCCGGCAGTTGCTGTCGCCGTGGGTTGCCCCCATTGCTGGTACAGCGGAGGCCGTGGAGATGGCGCTTCGTGGATTTCTAGGGAGAGGAGTCGTGGATCGAGGATGTTGCGCGCTCGGCAAATGGGACGCGCCGGCGGTGGAAGTCTCGGCCTCGCCGGAGCTGGGCGGCGCGTCGCCGGCGGCGGCGAGGCACGGCGGACGGGGGCACGGGGAGAGGTGGGCCTTCGGGGATTTGGGAAGTGGCCGCCGAGGGTGCCTAATATAATATAATATAATTAAATTGATTTTTGTCTCAATTACAGTAAACTCTCCTCTCCGTTGAAAAAAAAAGATAGTCCTCTGTCCCAAAATAAAAGAACATTTGAGATTTGAGATTTTGATTGAGTGTACAAATTTGTGTTGGTCTAAAATTACAATATTACTACCGTATAAAGTTGTAACCTGAATGCTTGAGGGCCGAAGTTGCAATCAATTGTGCCCGATGATAAGAGAACGCTGATTCGCCCGACCCGACCCTAGGGGTCGGGCGAGAGAGGGAAATATAATGAGTCTTGACTCACCACGTGCGGTCCTCCCAGGTCACCTCTTGAATAGAACCCATAACCTAGGCCTCTGAAAGGTCCTAGTATGGCTAGAGGGGGGGGGGTTGAATAGCCTATTTTAAAAAACTTCAAGACACTAGAGCCAAATATTAGTAACACAAATGGCGATAAAAGCGGTTTCTTTCTAGCTCTAATTGTTAGGCAAGCCAACTATTGCAATTCTAATAATTATAGTCTCTATGGCACACAAATTCTATGTCTCTACTCTAACTAATTAGAGAGCTAGCAAGATAAACAAATTACTCTAAGTTACTCTACTTGCTACTCTACCACAAATATATTGCAAGTATAAAAGAGATGGGGAAAATGACTTTTATACCAACGGTGAGGAGTGGGGGATGTTGCCAATCACCAATAAATAATCCCAACAATATATATATATAAATCAATCCAATGCACCGGAGACAAGAGATGACACAAGTGATTTTTCTCCCGAGGTTCACTTGCTTGCCGGCAAGCTAGTCCCAGCTTGTGTCGACCAACACCTTGGTGGTTCTTCGGTAGAGGCCCTCAAGCCACGCCCGCAAGGCACCGCAAGAACCCACACACAAGTGCGGTAACTCAACGACACGAGCAATCCACTAGAGTTGGAATTAGCAAGCACTCCGCCGAACCACAACAACCCTCACAAAATTCACCTTGATTGGGGCGGACACAATTGCCAAATCCCCTCACCAATCAATCCAACACCAACCGTCTAGGTGACGGCAATCACCAAGAGTAATAAGAATACCACAATTGCAATCACCACCTAGTGCCAAGAAATTGAATCACGAAATGCAATGCGATGCATGGCAAAGTGACGCAAATTCCGGTTCAGGCCAGAAGAATGCCGACAAGACCTCCTCTATCCGGCCACAAATAAATTCTCCATTTACAAGCGGCCACTTCTCAGCACGAGCACCACATCTCTCATTTTCACCGGTCAACATGCACACCTTGCTATATCGGCATGCGAAGATGGACATGCCATCCTGCTTGCTTCCATTGCCGACACAAACACCTCATGTCATATTCTATTTTTAGCATTTAAAAAAATGCTATATCACTCACGACAAAGCCAAGCTAAAAATAGTATCTTTATCTCCTTTTCTATTCCTCCCGTAATTACTATCTCACACAAAATGCTAAATCATATATATAGCACTTGAGATAGCAAAAAGATATAAACGGATTTATATGGGATTTCTCACGCATCTCACCACGTCACTAAACCCAGAGTGATATGCAAAATGCAAATCAATTTAGTGGCATTAGATGAGTGAGCAATTATGGTCTTCTCCTCTTAATAGTACGGTTATCAAACCTAAAACACTCACACCTTCTATGGTGTCTTGAGTGCAAACCGAAAATGGCCCTATAAATTTATACCTTTGCCTTGAGTCAATTTTCACTTTTCTCCATTTCCATTCCAAGGATGAGCACTTGACCATCTTTTGGACCATCACCATCCACCTTGATCCATTTGCTCCATCACTTGGTGTGTACCACCTTGCTCATATTCACAATACTTATGACAAAGGTTAGTACACTAGATTTCATCAATTACCAAAAACCAAACTAGTGCTTTCAGCCTCCCCGAGGAGTATCTGAGGAGTACCAAGCCAGATCTGCTACAGTGACACCCGGACAGCTCCACACATTTATGTCACGTACGACACTCCACTAGGGAAATGATGGAGGGCAGCGCAAGTTACACCGCACGAAACAATAGGCGATGCGCCACAGCTGGACAAGCGATGTGTCACCGTGGCACGACAACACGGGGAAAGATCCCTAAGTTGTGGCGCTCAAGTCGATAGAGCATCGTACGATGGGAAGATGTTGCCGACCAATTTCCCTCCATCTCAATCCTTCATCATGTACCATGAGGTTTCCCTCCCCCTTCAGCTATAAAAGGGGCGGGGCCTTGAGACCTTTCTAAAGATAGGTTCTATTGAACACCACATTTCACAACTTAGCTATTTCTCTTCATCCGCTCGTACACACACCAACACATAGAGACTTGAGCTCTCCTTCTACTTGTTTTGCAACTCCCCTTTGTAAACCAAATAGAAGAGCATGTAGCACTGCAACCCCCGTAACTAGACGTGTAGTGTAGGACATTATGCCCCATCATAGCTCACCATCCGTGTAACAGAACCGACCAATTAATATAAACACAATGTACTTATAAGTCGCTAAGGCAACTTAATCAGCACACTGTGGCTATATCAACCCGGTAGTCCGTGAAATCTCGAAGGATTTCAAACTTTCAACAATACAAATTTTTGCACCGAAATGAGTTCAACATACAACAGTTCATAACGATACGTAAGTTCACAAATAGTAGATTACATCGAGTACGAAATAGATATTACAATACCAAGTTCAAATCCAAATTGCGGAAGCAAATAAAGGTTTTGGTTCACAAACGCACACTTAGTTGAAACATAGTGCCGGTCCAACATCACATCCGATAACAAAGATAGAGGTACGATAGATAGATTGAACGTGCCCATGATCTACTCATCCCCAAACGCAGGGTAGAAGCAAGTTGGGCAATACCCATAGAACATCTCACCATCTGCAACAACAAGGGAATAAAACCCTGAGTACAAGAAGGTACTCAGCTAGACTTACCCGTCATAAATAAAAATAAAGTGACACCAAGGAGTATGCCAGGCTTTATAAGTGGGGTAGCTGACTCATTTAAACTTGCAATAAAAAGATGAGCTTATTAAATAATCATTTAGTGATAAAGGACTCTCTAGCTTAACATCCTTTAAGTAGGATCCTGACATCACTAGGTTAGCACCTGTACTACTTCATCTCCAGGGAATGAGCAAACAATGCTATCCTATCCTTCAGTTGGGCATACCAAAGATCAACACATAGAACCATAACCATCCTATTTTCACAATGATTTGCGCGACGTTGCCGCCGCTCGGTCAAGTGTTCACCGTCCAGAACGATGGCGATTATAATCGATTGCAAAAACCATGGGCGCGAGTATTCCTCACACAAACCACACTCACGGCCGTAACGAGTGACGGTCACCTTGGTCTATTCGGGTGGAAACACGGAATTCAACGAATACGGTTGCGGCCCGGGGCATGCCCGGCTACCAGTACCTCCGGCGCGACCGCCACCGGCTTTAATACCGCGCCTGTGGGCAACACACTCAACTCCGTTGAAATTCCGGCCCAAACATCCTCAAGGCTTCGCGGTCGGATGTCCGCATCCTTCCGGCTATCCGTGAGGCATTGTTCAACATGATCCGAGGACGTACAAAGCCATAGTCCTATTAAGTGACATCGCCGAAGTATCGTGGTCTAACACACCACAACTCCGACTAGTCGTGATTTATCAAGGCCACATGGTTATGTTCTCTAACCAACCTCCATAGTATCAACCATAGGGTAGTAACCACCTACCTCGCGGATGAGGGTCAATCACCCGTCTTTCTACCGGTCTAATTAAGCAGTGCTAAGCATAAGCGAGATCCTGAACTTAATTAGGGTAAAGTATTCAGGTGGATCAAGGTAATCTTAATGCAGTAACGGTTCCAAGTCAATGCCTATTAACTTAATGCATCATAATAATTAAATGACTCAAGTAAAATATTTTGAAAACTGTAGAAGTAATGCTCCGGGGCTTGCCTTTCTCAAAGGAGCTAGGGTGGTGGTTAGGGCACTCGTGCAAGTCGGCGTCCTGGTCCTCGTCTGTGCTTTGCCTCCCGCAAAGATCAAGCCCCTCGCTGCTCCTCTCCTTCCGGCTCCTCGGGAACTACTGGCGTCACTACTTCCGGCAATCCTGTATGATGCATTGTGCGTATGAATACCGGAAATGCAATACGAACTTAAGGCGTATGATGATAATGATGAACCAATCATGAAGTTACAAGGTAGTCAACATCATCCTAACATGTTACACCATTTACGACCCTAATTAAACATGGCAAGGACAATAGTTAACCTAGACTTCGACGATTAGCCGATCACGATTACAAAAGGGCATAACAGCAACCTATAGCTAGACTGCTCAGAAAAATCTACAAAAATTACAGTAGCTAAGCTAGGTAACAACAAGCCTACCATAAATTTTTCAGGTCAAAACAGTGAACCATTTATTTTATACAAAAAAGACAAGACAGCATTAAACCAAGACCTAAAAATACTTTGCATTATGAAAAGTGTCAAACAACAGATCTCATGTGATTAACAGCTACTTATAAGCATGAAAACACCCTAGAAAATTTATCAAGCCTCAACCTTGTATAAATAATTAATTATGAATTTCCTAAACTCTAAGCAAAGCAAGCACAATAATTAAACAGGGCATTTTCTACACATGACATATATAAATAATATTTTTCATAGATAAAACATCTCCTAACTAGAGCAACAAAACAATAACCACATTTTTTCGATAAACCTACATTTACTTATGCATTTAAAAAGATATAAGCAATTCAAGACATTAAATAATACAGTACAGAAAAGTATTTTATAAAAATACACCAATACCCTACATGCATAAAACTCATCATAAGAAAATTATAGAAATTTGAATCACCCCAAATGGACTTAAAATGAGGGAGATATGAATTTTGGAAGATTTTAAAACACTTTCTGGAAATCATTTTTCTTAAACCGGAAAATAGCCTAAACGCTACGCGCACCCGGGGATTTCCCCCGCTGCGGCTGACGCGCGGGCCTCGCTGCTACGCGTACCCGGCGCGGGGTACCCAAGGCGCACCCGCGCCAGTGGCACTGACTGGTGGGTCCCGACAGCGGGCCCACCTGTCGGCCACCGGAGGACGGGGCACCGCCGTCGGCCGGCGAGAACTCGCCGACGGCGGCACCTCCGGCTGCGCGGGTGGCACCGTGGTGCTCGTGGCGGCGGCGCGGACACGGGCGTGGTGAAAATGGTGGCTATCGTGCGCGGAAAAGGCGGGCGCGACGGCCGGCGGCGACGCGGCGACGCGGCTCGACGGCTGCACGCCGGAGCAAGGCTCGGCGGCGAGCTTGGCTATGCCTACGGGCTTCGCCATGACGAGGCGGAGCTAGTGCGCGAACTAGGGGGTGAGGATGGCGGCGGACGCGTGCGGACGGCGACACCGGAGAGGCTCGCCGGCGCATGGCGCCCGACGGCGAGAACAAGACCGGCCGATTGGCCAATACCTTTGGTCGAATCGGAGCACGGTCACTCGGGGATGGTGGAGCGGGGCACGGCGAACACCGTGACACGGCTAGGAAGGAGAATGGACGGACGGGGAGGTGGCTAGCCGGAGAGGGGCGCGGCGGCGGCCATGGCGGAGCTCTGCGAGCTCTCTGCGGGCGGAGGAGATGAAAATGGAGGGGGCGGAGTGTGCTGAGGGGCGAGGCGGAGCTTTATAGGCGCTGGCGCGTCCACTTTGGACCGGGCGGAGCGGACGAACGCGTGGGCGGTCCGGCGGACGGCCATGGCGGTGCTCGACATCATGGCGGCCCAGCGCGGCGCGTCTCAGCGGCTCAGGCGCGGCAGTGGAGAAGCGGAGCGTGCTGCGGCGGTCGGGCGGACACTTGAGTGCCTCGGCGTGGCCGTTGCTTTGGCGGGGAGCTCGTGGCGCTTTTGCTTGGCGCGGCGCGGCGTGCGGCTCGCCCATGGCGGAGCGAGCGCGCAGCGGGAAAGAGTGGAGGCGGCGGGGCGGAGCGGACGGGGAGGACGGGACCCGGGCAGACGGAGGCGCACGCGGCCGGCAAACGGACAGACGGGCGCGGCGCTTGTGCGGGAGCGGCAGCGCGCGCTTTGCGGCGCTGCGCGCTCGCGCGCTGAAGCGAGGGAGGGAGAAAGGGAACGATGACGAGGTGGGGCCGGGTGGGTCCCACCCGGTCCCTCTTTTTCAAATAAAAGTTTGACCGGCCATATTTTGAAAAATATTGCGAATTTGAAAATGGTCCAAAAATGAAAGTTTCTCAAAATTAAAAGATGAATAACTTTCATGTAGAAAGTTTTTGCTAAATCGGCCTGGATTTGAAAATACAAATTTGGGTCACAAAAATACCTTTAAAATTCATTTTTGAAACTGTTTTTGCCATTTTTGAAGCACCAAAAGTCATTTTCATAAATTGGGGTCAAAACAAAAGTTTCTCCAAAAATTCTTCTCTATAAACTTTGTTAAAGCCCCATTTTGAGAAAAGCACCACAAGTATGACTTCTAGAAATCACTTGAAATCACTAATTGCCTTTTTAAATCAAGCACAAAAATAATTGCTACAAAGATGCCATAATGATGCTTATGTGATGATCATGCTCATGATGCAAGATTTTGCTAACTCTAAAACTGGAGTTGTTACAATCCGAGCCTAAACGCGCATACACAAATTAGCTAGCTAGTCGCAAATGTTCAAAACACCGACAGGTAGCGCTTCACTAACGATTTTACATGCCACTTCACCCTACGCCAACCAAACACGTCAAGATGCTCTCACTCCACGTGCGAAGCCCCACAAATCCTATCGAGAGAAAGCATGGGTGGGATGCAAAGCTGGAAATTGTAGCTTCCTCCGCTTTATCCTCACATCTATGGGCCTAGAGAAAAATTGCCCCTGACATGGCAGAGGAAGGATTGAGGCTGCCTGAGCACATTGTTGAGCTAGAGTTGTGCCATCCCTCAACACGGAGCTGTCGCCATCCGTTGGCGTCATAGCAGAGTATGACGCTAGGTTTGAGCAGTGGAGAAGGCAAGCCTAAGAGCCGGATCAGAGAGTACATGGGGAGGTCAAGCGAAGGGTGGCGTCGGGGCCCATGCGAGGGAGGAGATGAAAACGAAGGGTAGTGTCCGAGCCTAGGCGAGATGGTGAGTGTTTGAGCCTAGGCGAGGCGGGGGCGCAACATCCGAGAGCGGGAGCAGGCTCATAAGAGAGATGATGTACATTGATAATTCGAGGAGGACGGTGGATGTAGATATTAAAGGTAAAAATAAGAAGAAAAATACAGAAAAAGGATATAAGAAAAATGGAAGTGTATTATAGACAATTCACCATTTTCATCTAACAAGAGTGACTATTTTACAAAGGAATATTGTAAAAGGATTTTGAACCGCTCCGTCAGCAAAAGTTAGAAAAGGTTGGGTCCACGAGTGAAACCAAACGCGTCCTGATTTCGACATGGATGAGGACATTGGAGTGTTCTTTCACGCGAAGTCGATGATATGGCGCGGATTGTACACATGGACGAACCGCAACCAAGCCTCTAAGACATGGCCCTCTAGGCTGCTTGAGATTCTCAAATTTATACCGTTGTGTATCTATTCCGTTCGCGCAGTTTCATTTTTACATTACAGTTCTTCTAACATACACTCCGATTTTACTACTATGAATTCAATGCAAAGTCTAGAGCATTCTCTCTCTCTGTGTGTGTTTCATTCCCATATATGCACGGAAGTAGCAATTTTTTTAAATCAAAGTAGCAATTTGTAAAAAAAAATGTGTACTTTTTTTTTGAAAAAAACCTAACAAAATGTGTACTTTTTTTTTGAGGAATCCTGGCCCCTTGCGTCGGCCGTAATCCGGCCCGGCCCGGCCCAAAACACGCTTTCTTCCTTCTCCCAACGCCGGACACGAACGGAGCACGAATATCCATCCATCGTCCAACCGGCGACGACGCCTCGGCCCCTCGATTCCTCCCTCGTCTCCTCCACCGTCTCCTCCTCGTCCTCCTCCTCCTCCTCGAGATCGATCGATCCGGCCCCGAGCGCCCGATCCCCCAACCCAATCCACCAACCGCCGGCGGCCCGGCGCGGGCGCGGAAAGATTCAGATTTGGGGCCCCCCTCCGCTCCGCTCACCGTCGCCGGCGAGTAAGCGAAGGGGGAGGGAGAGAGCGAGCGAGGATGGGCGCGTGGATGTCGCGCGTGTGGTTCCTCATGTTCCCGGCGCGGGAGTACAAGCTCGTGGTCGTGGGGCTGGACAACGCCGGCAAGACCACCACGCTCTACAAGCTGCACCTCGGCGAGGCCGTCACGGCCGCGCCCACCATCGGCAGCAACGTCGAGGAGGTCGTCTTCAAGAACCTCCGCTTCGAGGTCAGCCTTTTCCCGCTCCCCCCTCTCCTCTCTCTCCGTAGAGCGCGAATTCATCAAGGCTGGATTCGCCGCGCCCGCTGCGGCGGAGGCCGGCCGGTTTCTCGGTTAGGCAGGCGGGCGGGCCTGAGATCTGTGCTGTTCAGGCGCAGCCGTGGAGGGGAAAGGTGGGATTTTGGGTCGCTTTCCCTACCCCTGTTGCGGTGTTCATCGGTGGATTGAGAAATTGAGATGTCCTGCTACCTACTACTGTAGCTGTGTTCAGGGCCATTGTAGGTATCTGAGGTTGTGCTTGAGATTTCATGACAAATTGAGAACCTCTTCGGCTAGGATGAATGTGTTAGCTGAGGCGTGCTTAGCTTGCGTATCGATAAGATGCCGGTGGTGTATACTGCGTGAATCCATCAACACTGGCGGTACAAGTCCACAGCCCTTTGCCTGGTGCCCTGTAGTCTGTTTTTACTTGTTGATTAGAAGCGGAGTACTGCAAAGTTTAGGATTCTGTTGTTATCAGTATGATCTGCCCTTTGGAAGTTGTTTTGCTCAACTGTTTAATCTATCTGTGATGGCACCTGGTTATTGGCAATGAACAACGATGTTTTCTCTGTTTCATCACAGGGAGGGATTATTACAACCTGGTTTTCTGATTCCTGTTCTAGATCAAACAGGAAGCTAGTATTTTTTTTTGTTTGGCTAACACATTGGACAATTTGGTGATGGAAGAAATAAATGTGACATTGCATATTGCATATTTGTTTGGGTAACACATTAGTGAGTTCAACCTCCAGTTCTAATCTAGTGGATCTAATCATTGTTGTTGTTGTTGTGGCCTACTCCTTCAGGCCCAGCCTCGATCTATGAGTAACCTTTCCATGTTTTTGCTAGTTGATAAAATATTGAGTTGTTCGTCCTCATATAGTTGTGCAATATAAATCAATTGAACTGTATCAAATTCACTAGGTAAAGATTTAGAAGATTTGAGTCCTTAGGTTACTCTCCATCTCCAAACTTTTAAATTTCCATTGACTGAATTGGTATTAAACATCAAAACTCTTTATTGGCCTGTGCAAACACTGCTAAGAATATAACCTGTCTGCAATCATACCTTCGATTGGAGAATATATTCTTTGGGCTGCTTCATTGCAAAATGAAAAATAAAAAAACACAGATGCTCAGACATTCGGCGACTTGTACCATCAAAGCACCACTTTATGGAATAAGTGTTTGCAATCTATAGCGCTACATTTCTTTTCTTCATGCTTTCTTGAAGGAAACAAAACCATCTGTTTAGGGAGTTGCTAATAGAAAAATGACAAAGAATCTGCTTTTTTATAATATGCTTAAGACAGGACATGGTGCAATGCACACTTGTCTCCTGGAAAGTAGTATTTTTGCTGCAAGTGTGGTGTGAACTTTTGTGACAATATTTAACATGTTACTTCTGTGGTGTCAAGGTCGCCTCTTTAGCTCTTTAATTCTGCAGGATCACGGAGATCTTTCTTCTTGTTGCTTATCAACAATAGTGGTGTGTTACTTGTATACTAACATTATGTAATAAATCTGGTAACTATCCATGCATGTTTCACTTGATGAGAACAAGCTCATTTTGTGTATGTTTTGTATTCTGACCAAATGCAGTGCATTTTCCAGAGCACAACCTGTATCTAAGAGTTGAGCTGCCATACTAGCTTGTGCTAATATACTGCTTGAATGAGCCAGGTCTGGGACCTAGGAGGGCAAGAAAGCCTGCGCACTTCATGGGCAACATACTACCGAGGGACGCACGCTGTCATCGTGGTGATCGACAGCACGGACCGTGCCCGGATCCACATCATCAAGGATGAGCTGTTCCGCTTGCTCCAGCACGCGGACCTGGAGGGCGCGGTGGTCCTGGTGTTTGCCAACAAGCAGGACCTCAAGGACGCCATGCCCCCTGCGGAGATCACCGACGCGCTCTCCCTCCACAGCATAAAGAACCACGACTGGCACATCCAGGCCTCGTGCGCCATCACGGGTGAGGGCCTCTACGATGGCCTCGGCTGGATCGCGCAGAAGGTCGCTGGCAAGGCGACCGCGAGCTAACATGTATTCGCAGAATTGGTTGTGGTTCGTGAATGGATGGATTTGTTGAAGGGGCGCTAGGGGTGGCAGGGTGGGTTTGTTTTCTTCCTGCCACCATGCCCCAATGCTTATTTATGTTTTGTTTTTTTTAAGAAAAACGGCTTAAACTTTGTGTCTGTATTCCAACCAATCTGAATATATGAAAATTGGAGAAAGGGAGCAAATTTGCACGCCATCAGACATTCAGATATGAGATTTTACCTGACACGGTGACCCTTGTGCAAACTTCTCCATTCAGTGGGCTTCATGAGTGGAATCAAGCTTGCAGTGATGATAAATAAGAGACAAAGCCTTGCATTAAGGTGAGTTGCCGCTGACCTGGGAAGAAGATACTCCTGAGAGAGGTTGTCAAATGTCTACTCTGCCTCCCTCGTCAGCTTCATCTGTTGTTGCGTCGGGTCGCTTCCAAGTGGGCTATCCTTGTCGTCAGCAAGCATCGTGGAATGGTCTGGCTGCTGCGACCGTACTAGGGGCATGTTATGACTTACTCCTACAGTGATTTCACACTGCATGTTATGACTTTCCTCCCTCCGTCACTTTGACTAATTTTTTCTTATAATAACTTCTCTCCAGGAGCCGGTCAAATTCTTTTTCTTTGACTAAATGCATGCCAGCCATTTTTTTACTGTGATTAAATTTATAAAAAAATTAGCAATATTTGCGTCTCAAATAATGTCATAAAAACAGATTCAAAGATCCATTCAATGAGTATTATAAACTATTAATATTTTTAATATATATTTAGTCAAAGTTAAACCTGAGCATGCAGCCCGTGGGCCACAGGCACGC
The DNA here is from genome assembly GCA_018135685.1 of Themeda triandra. Lineage (NCBI taxonomy): Eukaryota > Viridiplantae > Streptophyta > Magnoliopsida > Poales > Poaceae > Themeda > Themeda triandra. Next base: position 581,865 of record JAENPR010000188.1, read on the forward strand.
CAATTTGGCCCGGCCCGAGCACGGCACGGCCCGTACATCATCCGTGCCCGGGCCGGCCCGAAGTCCGTAGCAGGCCGTGCCTGGGCTGCACCCCAGGCACGCCGGGCGGCACGGCACGGCCCGATTTTGCCATCGGCCCGGTAAAGGCCCGCTAACTTGTCTAACGTATATAATGTCTAGCTTCTAACCCTAATCTCATTCCCCAATCCCTGCCTCCTCCCGCCGCCGCCCCCAACTCCTTCTCGTCCTGACCGCGCGTGACCCCTTCCTCCACCCGCGAGCGAATGTCGCGAACAAGCACATCCACTCCTCCAGTCCTCCGCGGCTCCGCCCACGACCGCCAGGCGCGATTCCCCCACTCGTGCCTCTGCCCGCAAGCCGCCAGCGACCCCCGACGCCATGGCAGCGGCGTCCGGTGGTCGCCGCCCGCCCGCCACCTTGGGCGGCTCCAGTAGCTCGCGCCGGCGGCCTCACCTCCCCCGCAGACAAGCACGGCCACCTGCTTCGTGCGTCCGGCCTCCTCCACGCTTCCACCGAGCCGGCCTCAAGCATGGCGGCGTCGACATCCTCCATGCGGCCGTCGGCTTCCAGCGCGTCGGCTGCCCGGCTCCGAGCGGCGGTGGCCTCGCAGATCCGGCGTCGCCTCCCCTGCTATCAGGCCTTGGGCCGACCCGGTGCCCTAGTGGGACCGTGCCTTATTGGGCTGCACGGCCCGAAAGACGGCCCACGGACCGTGCTTGGGCCGTCACCCAAGCACGGTAGCCTGTAGAGGCCTGGCCCGGCGGCACGCAGGCCATACGGGCCCGTGCCTAGCACGGGCCCGGGCCGTGCCGGCCCGTTGCACATCTTTAGTCAAAGTTGAGTATGAGTTCTGGAAGCGAGAACTACTGATAAAAAGGATTGACGGAGCATTAATGACTAATGAGCATGATGTTTGCGTGCGAAGAAACAGTTGAGTGAACGTCTGGCTGTTGCATCATTGTACGAAACTACGAATGGAGGGGCAAAGGACCTTACATACAGTAGACATAGTACTACGCCCAATCCGCACACTCAACCAATGGACGAATTGAGGTGCCGGCCTTGAAGGTTTTCTGCGTGCAGCCGTGGCGGCTGGCGAAGGAGCGACGAAGGTCATGTCAGCGTACGGGCGATGCTGCGGCGCATATGATGCACATGCTGAGAACCGATCGAGGTGCATCAAAATTCAGAAGAGCTATTGATTGATACTACTGCCCTTCCTTTGTGATAAGATGCAGTTCTAATTTTTTTTTCTGACATAGGACCCTCTCTGTCTCCATTTTCTTTAATTTTTTTTGAGCTATTCCTTTAGGCAAGAAACCAAGTTTTGAAACAGAAAGGATGCAGTTCTAGCATCGTGCTAAGTCAAAGTAAAAAAAATCATATTTAACATAATATTAGATTTGTCATAGAAATATATTTATATAGTATATTTTTAGTCAAATATTAATATAATTTTCTATAATTTTTTGTCGAACGTAAAATAATTTGACTCTTATTTAACCTAGAATTTGCATCCTCTATACTCCCTCCGTCCTACAAATAATTGAACGTTTTTGACTTTGATACTTCTTGTTTGACTATTCATCTTATTCAAAAAATTTAATAAATAATATACTCGAATAAAAACACATTCAAGGTGCCATGTATTCGTTAGATATTGTAACTATACTCGAATAAAAACAATGTTCAAATTGCAACCACGACAACGTCGACAAGTCATACGTGCTCGATACAGGTTTATATATTTTGAGTTTCATACATGGTCTAAGTTGGTTCAAATGCTCAACCTGTTTTTAAAACACACTGGCTGCGTCATCGATGTGCACTATACCTTCTGACTTCAAATCACTGCAATATCACCTTGTTTATTCTCATACTAGTATACTAGTAAACGAACCAATGCAGGCGTTCTACTCCTAGTCCAGTTGTATTTTTTTGGGCCACCAAGTACAGCTGTAGTTTTTGTATTAGAGTAATCGGTAGTTTCAAGATGAGTCGGCGGCTATGTGTTATTCCAAACGCATGGCAGGGTGCTGCCCCCAAATATTCCTCGAGCAGACGTCTTGTCCGTTCCATTCTCGCCATCGGTCCCTTGTGATAAACGTAGGTATGACCGAGTACCAGGCTAGCTAGGTTCAGGAAACAACCATTTTGGTGGCATCGTCGTGAAGCCATACAAGGGTTCAAATCGTGATGCCGACATTGTTAGCCACATCCGAATGCAATTTCATTCGTTTCGAGGACATGTCTCCACCATAGTTTGTAACATGCTGTCCATAGGAGAGTATACCAATGATTGTGCTTTGTTGCTTTTATATGTACGGCCGATCGGGTCACATCCGAATGCATTTGTGCTTTTTATCCCCAACAAACGTGCTTGAAGCCATTTGTAGGCTGATTAAGAGCTTACTGTGTAAAACTTGTTGCTGGTGCTTGGACGGTTATTATCTTACTAATTACTCCTCATGTTGAGCAAACAATTTTGTAGAGAACAAAGGCTGAAGAGTAATGAGTGAGACCGAGGAGTAACGAGTGAGGACGTACTGAGGTGATGATGGATCGACCCATTCTATTCCAGACCAAACAAAGATATATAAATGAAGAGTGAGAGGGCGATGGACTAATTCCTACATCAAACCAAGCACCCTAGTAACCTCCTTGTGAATGTTATGTAATGTTAGGGAAATGAAGACTCGTGTACAGTGTGCCTAAATGGTGGTGGCTTTGTGCCATGCGTATATGGCCGATGATGCACCTTGCCGCTAGCTGCAGCTAACCTCACTCGATCACGTTGGTCCTCACCTCCCTGATTCCGAGCCCACCACAGGGAAGATGCCGCCTCCCTGCTGTTTTGGGCTCTTCCTCCCCGGCTCCCCCGGCTCCCCCGGCCTCTATTTGCAAATTGCACCTTGCTCTCTTCGCGTTTAACATATAAGTCAAACAAACCACACAACGCCGGCCGTAGACGTAGTAGTAGAGAGCTACTCCTATATTACCGAGCATCCTCTCTCTCTCCCTCCCCTCCTCTATACTCACTGGAAGCACGGAGAGTCTACGGGAGAAGACATGGAGGTCGCCGCCACTTGCAGCATGCTCCTTACTCATGCTCATGGCGTTGGCATCCTACCAGCATCATCGTCATCACCCTCTGTGATGAAACAGAGCTACACCTACACGAGGAGGAAGCGCCTCGCCACCGTGCGAGGCATCATGGCGAGACCGCAGGAGGCGGTGGTGGCGCCGGCGCCGCAACCGTCGGGGCCGGCAGCGCCACGACCACCCGCAAGGGAGAGAACACCGCTGCTGCCGCCGGCGCCTGACACCACCACAAGCACGACGACGTACCACGACAACTGGTTCGACAAGCTAGCCATCGGGTACCTGTCCCGGAGCCTTCAAGAAGCTTCTGGTACGTACTCATTCGTGGTTCTCGCCACCTTTGGAATGATCGAAAGTTTCTGCGAGCTAGCTAGCTAAGCTAACCATGGCGGCGTTTATTTCTTGGCTTCCATGATTGCGACTGCTTCATTCTCGGACATGATGAACCGAAGCCGACAAAGCTTCGGCGAACAATACCATGCTTTATTCCAAGAGCTGCTGCTCGCACGTACCCTGTTTCCCCTGCAGATACAGACATGTTTTCTTGTTAAATTCGTCGTATCTTTTTAATTCTCTTGGGTTTGGATTCCTCTTTGTCGTCGCCTCATCTCATGTGCTAGTACTAGTAGTACCTGTAGTTTTGGCTTGCTTGTGCCCATAAGAGTAGTACCATGTCATCAACGGTGTTGATCGACGTTGATAACCATGTAACCGACTGCACGCGATGTGACGTTAATGGTTTTATTTTTGTGTGTCCAAAACTAGCATAGATGTATCCTCCTCGGCTTATAGGAACTAACTACTAGTGTTGATCGTTTCAAAAAACAAACAAAAAAAGTGTTGACGGCTACTTTTTCAGCCTCTTCTCTTATAATATAACCTTCTGTATCGACTTATATGTTTTTCTTTTGTGATATTATGAAGTCAAAAGATTTCCGAAAAGCTTCTTATATAAACTTCATTGAATACATAGAAGGTGCAATTATATATTGCAACAAAACTAAACGGGAGTGTGCATCAGCATATCGGCAAAGAGAGGTCCAAAGCCGCGATTCGCACAGGTGTGAGGTGCGCGTGTCCAGGAATCTAGTAGTGGCTGTGAATCCATCCTTAATCTTTGGGTGTTCGCCAACTTCTTTAGTTTTTTGTACTAAGATATCCAGGCAGGGAATATAATGGTGGTCAACGACTTCCTTCCCTAGAAACTAAATTAACCACAATTAACCAAATAAATGACAATATACAATCAAGAACACCAGAGTTAGTTAACACTTAACACTAAGGTTGTTTAATTAGTTATATAGAGATACACATGAAAAGATCGTGATGTCGTTTGGTTGTCTATACATGCTCGGGCGTTCATTCCACTGGAATCATGTAGGATGACGTGTGAACAACATGGATATAGGGCTTGTTTGGATCCATTAACACTGATAATTAAAAGCTAAAGTTATTCTAAAAAATAATTAAAGCTAAAATTAGCACTACTAGATCCAAGCATACCTACTAATTATTAGCTAGTGGGTTGCTAACTATTAGTTCAATTAGTTGATTTGGAGCTACTAATAAGTGATGATAGTTCGTATAGATCCTCAACTCTATCCAATTATCTTTTAGTAGGTGGATCCAAACGGTCTTTTACGAAAAATTAATAGCTATTTACTATTAGATAGCTAATAGCTAATTTTTAGTATTAATGTATCCAAACAAGCCTATATACTTACACTTAAAAGCCTCTACCTGTTTAACGAATATGCATTCTCTCGAACCCACTAGACCACTAGCCAGTACAGGATTCTCTGATCTCCGGGGGTAGTACTAGTACTAGATTAGGCCCGCCTGTGGTACAACACTGGTAGCCTTATCTCGTCCGTTGGATACGAACTGAACGACCGGCCTGAAATCAGCTGCAAAACACCGTGTTCGCCGCGGTGTCCTCCACTGTTCCCCCACAGTGCCCTGTTCCCCTACCAAATTAACAAGATCCCATGCCCTCTCATTTCTTTCCCGTCCTCTCGCAGCACGGCGTTGACAGCGGGAAAAGCATTGAAAAGATGTTTAAAGAAAATTTCTCTACAGTCATGTGATTGCTACTCCTACCAGCATTTGGTTCATGCATGTCTGATGCATGTGTGCATTTGTGCAGGGATGAAGAACGGAAAGGACGGCTACGAAGGCCTGATAGAGGCGGCCCTGGCCATCTCCGCGCTGTTCAAGGTTGATCAGCAGTGGGAGACTGTGGCCAGCGCTCTCGAACGGGCCTTCCCCAGCTACATCCTCACAATGGCAAGTATACCTTTATATATGCTCCCCGCAAAACTACTGCAAGCTAGATTATTTCAAAAAAAATCTATTGCAAGCTAGATAAAATTCTTTCGAAAGGGCAGTAGAAAAACACAAGGTAGTAGGGGGTTCTTTGAATATAAGGTGAATTTTGTTTGTATTTTACCTCATCTTGAGCTGACAGCACTTGCACCCCGGTGCCGAATGCAGATAAAGGTGATGATGCCACCCTCCAGACTTTCTCGGGAGTACTTTGCCGCCTTCACCACGATATTCTTCCCTTGGCTCGTCGGACCATGTGAGGTATAATACAGTACATATGCATACACATACTTTGCCTTCTTGTTCAAATGCTGTCTCCTCCATGTGATGTTTCTTTCCAGAAATGACAGTGTTATGGCCTGAACAGAGTATTGTTAACGGTTAATGCTGAGCATATAGTGCATATAGTAGTGGAAAATGCAGTCATGGATGGAACATGCTGCAATATGGTTTTTGCGTTCTTACATATATATATGCAGCCCCAGCAGTGTCCATAAAGTTGTGTGAGTAATCATTGTGTCACTGAACATTGCAAGGTCAGGGAATCCGAAGTTGATGGAAGGAAAGAGAAGAATGTCGTCTACATACCCAAATGCAGGTATTAATTCTTCATCCAGAAATTCTTTGATTGAATAATAAAGTTAAAATGGAGACTGGGTTAGTCATAGAAATTACAAGGCACGAATATACCTGGAACAAAATAATTATATAGTCTGATGTGTCATCATATATTTATGTTGGCCAAACGATTTCTGTGTCTAAGCACTTCGTAGCTAGTACAAATTCTTAAGATCCATCTAAACATGATTAGCTGTTGCGGGATTGATAGGTTAAGAATCTGTGCCATAAATTAGCTCAGCATTAACCTTTTGCAATACGTCAACCTTTACTCAAGTAAAACCACTTGGAAAAGGTATGGAAGAACTAAGGCTGAGATGCAACATGTACTGCCCATGTCGTAATTGTGGCGATCTCACCATCCTACTCATACTCCACAGACTAGCTACAAAAATAGGGATACAATTGAAAAATGAAAAAAAGTACAGGCTAGTTCAATATGCAATTCTACCCATGCAGTGCAACTACCCCAAAAAGAATTCTAGAAAAAACCAATAGTAAGGTACAGGCATACCAAAAAATGGTCAAGAGTATTCCTGACCTTTTCTTCACTATCTTACTCTGACAGATTTCTGGAAAGCACCAACTGTGTCGGAATGTGCACAAACCTTTGCAAAATCCCATGCGAGAAGTTCATCCAAGATTCACTTGGCACGGCTGTCTACATGTCCCCCAGTAAGTTCCACTTGATCTTATCCATGGAACAGTTACCTGATAGAATAACATATAGTGAGCAAATTACTTCAAAGTTTTAGAATCCAAGAAAAATAATCTACTCCAGCCACTGAATAAAGTTGGGAGGAAATTAGTGGACTGTCAATCCAACATCATCTCAATGTCAGAAATTGTGTCAAAACCTTAACTGTCACGTCCTTGGTCACAAGCCTAATTATTCTATAGCTCAAAGTTACACTGATTGCCACCAAATGGAAGGGAACTTAGAATATGATCTTTCCAATTTAAATGGTGCTCGTGAAGTCCTTGATTATATGGACAAATCATGTAAGAAGCCTGTAGCCACACAACTAGTCATACTAGCTCTGAAACGGAATCTTAACTCTGAAAGCAACGTTCCAAGATTCTCACATGAAAAATACAAAAATTAGCTTGACATATGTGTTAAATCTCATGACCCTGCCACGTACACCATCTGAACTGAGACAATATGCCTTTTTTGGGCATGGGAATCACAAAGTGCCATTTGGTGGACAGAAAAGATTGAAGTGGGACCAACATGTTTGCAGGTTGTAGTGCAATTGCAATCAAGCTGTACAGAGAAAATGGAGTAGCTCCTACTTGTAACTCTTAGTGGGAAAACTGCTAATAAGTAATAACAGAGAAAGTTGTGAGATGGTAGTGTCTATTCCAACTATTCCACAATTTAGTGCTTATTACCAAGTACAGTACTTAACATCACAGAGCCAACATGTTTCAATGATCATAGCATTAATCAAGTACAGTACTTAACATCACAGAGCCAACATGTTTCAATGATCATAGCATTAATTACCCCAAGCAATTATTTGGAGTGTTGACTCATTCCTGGTGAATATTTCAACCACACAAATCATTGTATCAAGGTCAAAAGATGTTGACATTTAATGACATCAGTCCAGATAATTGGAGGCCAATTTGTGTTGGAATTTGCTAGGCACTCCTTTTGTCCTATCAAGTTGCTATTACTGACAAGTGGTAACAACCATGAATGTTAGCTTAATGGCACCGCTTATGGTCTGCAGGCTTATCTTCATTACTTTCTCCATTCCTATATATTGCAAAGCAGTGTTTTAAACCTTACTAAACTATCTCTATATCTGATTCATACAAAAAAAAAGAGATAGTAGCTTATTGTTCTGTTCTAACAAGTCCTTTCTCATGGGTAATGGAATATTATGTGCTTATGTCTACTATATTACCGCTGTTCAGATTTTGAGGACATGAGCTGTGAGATGATCTTTGGACAGCAACCTCCTGAAGATGATCCAGCACTGAAGCAGCCCTGCTTCCGGACAAAATGTAAGCCTGCACTGAGATATCTATGCAGATTTAATCATATTTCTTCTTGAAGTTCTCATACCCTTTACTTAATCTATATGCAGGCATCGCAAAGCAGGACCGTCAAGTGAATTGCTCTATTTGATTTAAGAAGAAGAGGATATGTAAATTATTAGACTAATATCAGCATCAATTTCATAGATACACCCAAAATTTCATGCCTTCATGTTTATTCCCTTAGAAAGCAGCATCAATTTCATAGATTCTTTTTACATGAAAACATAGCAGAAGGCAATTCTAGTATACATCAAATTGTTAGGAAACTGGTTGCTGATCAAGAGGATTGAAGAGGAAACACAAGATATGACTTTGGAAAATCACAGCATTTTAGCAAATCCTTCTTTAGTTATAAGAATATATATTGAAGAAGTGTGAGAGTGGAATTACCTGTACCAGAAAAACTCATGTTAATGGAAGAAACTTGTTTGGAAAAAATAAGGTGGACCATGTTGTATACCAGTCAGATTTATACCAATTCTCATCTGCGTTATGAATCAAGTTATTGTGCGGATTACTCCAACAAAATTGAAAACTAAAAGCGTACAAGTGACAGTTTTGTAACTCTCACATTTAGTATGAGTCCTTACAGATGGGATAAAATTTTCTTTGGACCTAGTTCCATGCGATGTCAGAATCTCACTTGATACTCCCCTCTAATAATGCTTTCTTCAGATCAGAGTTTCTTACAATGTTTTGTGCAGTCACACAGGACATCTGCTTGATAGCGTGAAACACCAACACAGGTAATAGATGCAACAGTATGGACAGATTCATAGCTCTGAATATCTCCTGGTATATTGTAAAAATTATATCTCACACAACCTACATTGTCATGTCAACAAGGGAATTTAGCACAAAAATTACAAAAAAACCAGAAAGGATGATTGTGGTCCTAGAAAAAAGAACAGAAAATAACAGAAAAGTAAATCATGATGGACTTGACTAAATAACAGAAAATAAAAAGTATTGTGCAGTGCCCTAGAAAAAAAATCATGATGGGTCTACCCATCTGAATATGCCACTTTCTACATCCTAGAGAACTTATGACATATTTCTAAAAAAAAAAATAGAGCACAACATTGTAATGCTATGTTTTGCCTACTGAGCTTCTTGCATGATTTGCTTTTAAGATATTAGGTTCACATTGCTTCGCACAAATTCATACCAAGTTCTGATTGAAGCTTCTTAGAAAAAATTGCTGAAAGATGGGTCAGATGTTTTCTAAAACAAAAAAGACATTAGATAATGGTTATCTGAAGGTGATTTAGGAGATAGAAAATGAGATGCTATCCAATAAAAGGGCCCTCTTGAGTTTATGTAGTGGAATTTAGCTTATTTTCCAGCCATTTATATATTACCTGAGTCAACAGGGACTAAGATATATTCAGATATCTATCACGAACCTCCTTGGGGAAGTAATTGCATTAACGATTCCCATAAAATGAATATTTGCCATAAGGCCTAGCATTAGCTTCAAAATTTTCATATTCTTGATTTGTATTTGACTTCATGATACTTCTAATAATTAAAATTTTAAAACATGCCACTGAACCCCAATAATGTTATCCTCCAACGAGACTTTTTTTCTCAAACACGTAGGAGAACTGTGCATCTTTATATATTATAGTTATAGAGAAAAACAGCCCAAACAAAAGAAACACACACCACCCTTGACCCAGAAAGAGGTCAAGGGTATAAACCAACCACCCCTAAACCTAACAGGATGTCAAGGGCAGGTTGCAACAAAGAAAAGAAAAATGGAAGACACATCGCCTATTACTAGGGAAGACTGACCAACACTTGGAGCTTTCGTGCTCCAGCCATACTCCAGATCCTCATCTCTTCCTCAAAGTATTGTTGAGCATCTCTGAGAAGGAGAGGAACCATCAAAAACACATTTGTTCACTGAATCCAAAATGTCCAAGCACCCAAAATCACAACACTGTTAAGCCCCTTTTTCCTCATACAATGAAACTAGCTCCAGATATCCATGTTATCTCCAGTTCCTTTGAGTATTATAGGGATCAAGAAGTAATGGATTGGTTAATGTTACTTGCCCTAATAATTACAACAATAACAACAAAGTTTTTTAAACTTGGCTTAACCTATATAAGAAAAGTAGGCTATATGAAATTAGTAAATGTAAACCAAGAAAAAAAATGCTTTATAGCATGGATTCTAAGTTATTGGTGGAGCCACATAATGTACTCCACTGAGATGGTGACACACACTAAGTGACTGTTAAATAGTATAACAACAGTTATTGTCTTCCATGCACATAATTAAAAAATTCCATTGCGTTAATTGATACGGCGTCAGCGAGGGGATCTTAGAGGTGAGTGGAGAAGTAGGCAAGATTGGGAATTTGAGCAAAGGGGGTAGCGAGGAATTGGCGCAGTGGGCTGTTCATCGGCGGCAGCAGCTAAACCGCCCGTAGCCACCATTAATTCTTAGAAAAAAAGCACAGTAAATGGACCAAGATGGTAACCTTTTAACCAACATAGATACTCATACTCCATCTATTCTAGAAATATAAGATTCCTAGTTCTAACTAACTCATTAGTTGCAATCACTTAATAGTTAACATTGAAATTAATTAAAAGCACAGAGGAGCTCAGGTTCAGTATAATAGTCTAGATGCTTACTTAATTTGCTTCTTCCAGCCCTCTGTTTTTCAGTTAAACAATAACGATCATCTTAACATTCCCCACACTCATTTCATGTTGTGTTGATATTAAAACCTGACACATGTCTCTTTGTGTTCCATCTGTCAAGCTACTTGTTCTCACTGCAAACTTCCTAATCTCTGACATGACATCCTTTCAGTCTTGGACCCACACGAGCTGAATTTTCAAATTTGAAATGGCATTGGAGGACTTATTACTTATTAGTAACACGAACAGAAAATTCCAACTGAACTAATTTATATTTACTCTGAAAAAAATCTTCTGGCACATTGTAAAATTGTATGTGATACAAGCTATGCTGTAATGCCAATAATTCAATATTATATTTAAGAGAAAATTTAAGTTCAAAAAAAACTTTTGAACAAAAAAATCAGAAGTTCAGAACCTTCTCAAACTGTGGAATCTCCAGAAAATATGTTCATGGTCCTATAGGACAAAGAATGAGGTCTTCCACATATTGATTCTAGAGGCCGTGGTAAGTAAATCATGAGGACTTGACCAAAAAAGACAAAGGTTTAACATTATTACATAAGAAGAATACATGGGAAGATGCCACTTTATGCAACCTGGAGCACTTACAACATATACCCATATAAAAAATTCATAGAACAAAACCGAGTCCTGACAGGGATAACCACCACTACCGACACAGGTACACTGTGATGTGCTGTGTTTTGCCTACTGAGGTTTTTTTTTTTTTTTTTTTTTTGTGTGTGTGTGTGTGTGTGTGTGTGTGTGTGTGTGTGTGTGTGATTTGGTTTGAAGCTATTAAAGTTACTTGATTGTGCCACAAATTCATAACAGGTTATCATCGAATCTTCTTGGTAAATTTGTGAAAAGAAAGGGTGCTGATTTATGTTAAACACACAAACTAAGGAATGGTTATGACAGTGACTTTGGACAAAAGAAATGACATAAAATTCTAATGTTCCTAGCCATTCACATTTGCAACGGTATCCAACAAAAGGACTCCCTTTGATGGAATTTAGTAAATCAGAAGTTCTTTAGTCCCCATATATCAGTTCTTTTTCAGTGTCATGGTGTTCAAGAAAAAAGTTGAGTGGTTAGTGTCTACATGGCCTAACCTAGATAAGAAAAGTAGGCTAGATGGAATAATAAATATAAACTAAGCAAAAGAATATGCTTTATGGCATTGGCATGTATCTCAAGCTATTAGTGCAGACATATAATGTGCTCCACTGAGATGGTGACCAGTATTACTTGACTGTCAAATACAATACCAACATACAACAGTGATTGTCTTTTAGGCACATGGTACAATATTGCATAGTGTTGATATACTTGGAAAGAGCAGTAACAACAAGACCACGATAGAAACCTTACTGGCATAGATATTCATAATCCATCTATTCCAGAAATATTGATACTTAGAAATAGCAGTAACAACGAGACCACGATAGAAACCTTACCGACATAGAACTAACTCACAAGTGCTTAATATTGATTTTCGAAGCACTCTAGAGGACCTCTACTTTCAGCATGATAGTCTAGATGGTTAACTTATTTCCCTCGGTTCTCCTCAAATTTTCTTTTAAAAAGTACCCCCCCCCCCCCCCCCCAGCCCCCTAAAAAAAAAGGTGTTCTTAATGCTGTGAAGCTACTCATTAGCCACTGCAAACTCTCCTAATCTTTCACGTAGCATTGATCACACTTGAACCCGCATCGTAAGTGAGACAAAGGTACAATTTTGAAGTTTGAAATGGCACTAGAGGACGCTTTGCTTAATATTAACACGAGTGATGTTTATATGGTACAAGAAATTCTAACTGAGATTCAAATGTTGATTCACACTTATTGATGCAATCATACTAAAATCATACCTTCTAGCATGTATTGCACTCTTCAGCCACCTTCAGTCCAGCTGCCTGGTCTCAAGTCCAGTTCTTTTGACATCGACATTCTCAGGACATCATCGGCTCTGTCCCTTCTCCCAGTTGAAACATAAAGATCAGCCAGCATCTTATAGTTAGCTCTGTTTTCTGGATCCAAGAACAAGAGATGCCTAGCTGCTGCTTCTCCAATCACCAGATTCCCCCAATAGCGGGAACCACTTAGTAATGCCCCCCACAATATAGGGTTTCTTGCGTGTTCAGAGTGGGAGCTCTGGATCAGGTGATATGCATCAGTCAAGCATCCAGTACGACAGAGCATATCAACAACACATGAAACATGCTCTGTAACTGGCTCCAGACCATACTGCCGTTTCATGCACTTAAGTAGGCTCATTGCCTCCTCAACAAGACCTGTGTTTTTACATGCGGTCAACACAGCAATTATTGTGTAGTGGTTCGGTTGTACTTTTGTTTTCTTCATCATCTCAAAAGCTTAACAACTTCTGCTGCAAGTCCATTCCATGCATATACCTGCATCATAGAAGCCCAAGAGACTGCATCCTTATCCATAATCTCAGTAAAGGCACCAACTGAAAGACTAAGACTCCCACATCGACCATACATGCAAATAAGTGAATTAGCGATTGCCCGTTCATTCTGGAAACCTCTTTTAACAATGTGGGCATGTACTTCCATCCCCCTTTTCAGTGATGGAATCAATGAGATCATAGGTAGAATCTCCAAGAATGTAACAGCATCTGGATCAATGCCTGTCCTATGCATTTGTATTGCAAACCCAATTGCCTTTTCCACTTGTCCAAGCTCTCCACAGCCTTTGATCAGGGCATTCCATGCAACCACATCGCCTCTAACCTCTGCAGATCCATGGAGAAGACTCACAGACAAACCTACCTGTCCACACTTTGCGTACATATATATCAGCGTTGTCAATACAGAGGGATCTCTTGAATTCACTGCCACTAAACATGATATAGTTCTCTTCAATCCATTTTCCTTCTCTCCAGTCCCCCACTTCAGCGCAGGCCTTGAGCACATTGACCAAGATCGACCTCGTGACCAACACCTCCGCGTTCAAGAGCATCCAGTGGAAAACCTTAACAGCATAATCCGGTCTGCCATTCCGAACAAGCCCACCAATCATCGAACTCCAAGTCACAGAATCCTTCACCTCCATCTGCCGGAACACCAACAGCGCCTCACCCAAACACCCCAGCTCCGCGTACATCTCCAGCAGAGCATTGGAAACGAAGAGGCTGCGCTGGAACCCCGACTTAACCACAGCGGCGTGCATCATCCCACGTCCCTCCCAAGAACCGAACCCGGCATACCCAGAAACCAAGCTCACCAGCGTCGCCTCGGTCGGCCGCGCTCCGTCCGCCGACCTCCTCATCGCGCCAAACGTCTCCAGGGCCTCGGCCAGGCGCCCCGCAAGAACGTACCCGCCGATCAGGGCGTTCCACGCCACGGCGTCCCGGCGCGGCATTCCGTCGAACACCCTGCGCGCGGCGCCCATGTCCCCGGCCTCCGCGTGCATCCCGACGAGCGCGGTGCCCACCAGGAGGTCGGAGGCCACCAGCCCGCCCGCCGCCGCCTCGACGCGGCGGCCGAGGTCCAGGTCCCTCGCGCGCGCGCAGGCCGTGGCGGCGAGGTGGAGCGTGTGGCGGTCGGGCGCGGGCGCGCAGGAGGAGGAGGTGCCTGACGCGAGCATGGTGGCGCGGAGGAGCGCCGCGGCCGCGCGCGGGAGGCCCAGCGCGAGGTAGCCCCGGAGCATGGCGTTGTAGAGGAGCGGCTTGGGGGCGGCGGCGCCGCGGAGGAGGTGGTGGCGAAGTCGAAGACCGCGCGCGCGGCATCGGGGTCGCCGAGGCGGGCGTAGCGGGCGACGAGGAGGACGCGAGGTAGCCGTTGGCGGCGAGGCCCGAGACGACGGCGAGCGCGTGCGGGCGGCGCGGGTCGGCGGCGGGCGGGGCGGCGGTGATGGCGGCGGCCAGGGACTCCTTGAGCGCCTGGTACCCGACGGGCATTTAGTTTTTTTTTTTTTTTTTTTTTTTTTTTTTTTTTTTTTTTTTTTTTGCGTCGGAATCCGTATTTGAAATTAGGCGCGAGAGGGCCTGCTCATCACGTCATCATAGGCACTAACGACGTAAATTAATTGAAGGATGGAAAGGCCATTTTATCCTCTCTCTGATGTGCTTGATTTCCTTGCTTGGGCGCTGGTTTCGACGTTGTCATTTTGCTTGCTACGATCTAAACATGTTCGACTGAGTTTCGTACACACGATTTTCAGGTCAATTTGACAAAGCATTAATCATTTGAAATGAAAGGTAAAGATGTGTTGGGAAATGCATGGTAGCATGGCCCCCGTGCGCATCAAAGACGTGCGCCTCACGTCTACCGACGCGGTGGTTGTGGTTGCAACAGTCGGATGAGGACTCGCGCATGGGCACAACTGACGATCAAAGTGACAAGGGAGGTGCAAGACTTTTTCCGGGTCTCCACATACACCGTTCTCGGCAACGGGCGGAACACCCAACCCAACCCACTTCTAGACAGGGTGGTGGATAGACGACGTCCCTTAATCTATTAGATAAAAGCTCTTGTTAGTTGTTATCTACTATAATTAGTCGTTGTTGATTAAACCGAGTACCAAGCATAAATCGTGTTGACAATGACGCCCACGGGTGCCTCTACACAGTTGGATAATCATCATCGACTAATTATAATAGACGAAGAGAGCTTTTACTAGAAAATAAGCTCCAAAATGGGTCCATCAAGATTCAAACAACATTAAACTAGACACCTTAAGATAGAGCATGATTTTTTTAAACCTGAAATGAGTTCCATAATTTTTAGATGTAAAACAAGTTTTCTAAGATTAAACTAGATTTTATGTTTGAAATAATATTTTTAAGATTTTTTAATATCTTTTAATAGTTATGATATATTTATATTTACATCTACATCTAAAATATTTTCTGTGCTTTCCAACAGGAGAAAACGATCTATCAAAAAATTATTTTGATTTAATGCTGGCTTAATATGAGATTGTCATATTATTACGAATATTAACTTTCATCATGAAGTAAATTATGTTTAAAATTTATAGAAAGGATAAAATGTAGACTGACATATAACACTCTCGTAGTTGTTTTCACATGAGTGTTTGATAGTTTTTTTTTTCCTCCTGTTGCAATATATGAGCATATTTTGTTAGTAATATTAACAAGCAATAATTATGATCAAATTTTCACTATATATATACAACCCATTGAGCAAACCATTTAACAACGTTCAAGACTTCAACCTTAGCATTCGTGCAGTTCACGTGGAATATGATGCAGACTTTGGTTGGTACCTCTCCAAAAGTCCAAACTCTCCCACATCATGGGCTTATTTCGGCCACTCGAGTGGTTGAGCCCAGCCCCCGCACACACGAGGCTGCATGTTGTCCGCGCTATGAATTGTGATTGGGATGTGCTGCGGATCGAACGTTCTACCTTAGAACGGCCAGCGCTACAGGGCCCGGCCCATCTCCCCCCTCTCGCAAAGCGCACATACCCCTGAACGGCCAGCGCTACGGGGCCCGGCCCGTCTCCCTCTCGCAGAGCGCACATACCCTGCGGGCACGAACACACATGCCCCCCCTCCCCACACCCCCGACACACACACACACACGAACACACGCACCCCTGCACGCCCCTCCATGGCATCCACAGGAGCATCCACACCCCGAAACACGAAACAAGAAGAAACTAAAAATTAGACAAAATTGAAACAAAAGTTAAACTGTAGTTGAAACAAACCAAAATAGCAGTTAGAAACACACATGAGCCGCCATGAACTCCACACATGTCCACCAAAAAATCTATGAAACAAAGTTACAATACAAAATCAAATCTGAAACAAACACAATCAAATGCACGAAAACAAAACTTAAAGCAATAAAGAGAGGAAAACATCTAAAACAAAACTGAGAAAAAAAGAAACAAGATGAACTAACCAATTGAAACAAAACTGAAAATGCAAAAAAAAAGAGAAAGAAACATCTGAAACATATTAACAAATACCCAGAAACAACGACCGAATGAAATTGAAACACAAAAAATGACAAAAAAACAAAGGAGGAACCCCAGATCTAGACCTAGAGAGAGTAGGAGGAGGAGCAGGAGGAGGGTGTGTGGAGGAGAAGAAGCAGAGGTCGGTCCGAGACACACCTACCACCGTCGTCCTCGCTCCGGCACCATGGAGGCCGCGGGAGTGGATGGAGGAAGGCGCGCAACTCGTTGGCAGCCGCCGCCGTCGTCCTCGACTCCGGCGCAAAAGGGAGGGGAGGCGCACGGCTCAACTGAGGAGAAGGGAGTCCTACCAGCGCGGATCCGCCCGGATCCCCATCACCTCGCCGGATCCGTTGCTGCGCCACCGGATCCGACTCCCCCCGGCAGCGCCCTCACCCGGGTCGGCGCAATTGCGGAACCGGGGGCCGCCCTCACCCGGCCACAATGGAGAGGCGCGGAGGAGGGCCGCCGTGCTCGCCGGAGGAGGGCTGCCGCCATGGAGCGCGAGAGGTCGGGAGGAAAGAGGGCGTGGCGCCCGGCTGGAGGGAGGAGGGTGAGGAGCGGCGGAGGCGAAGAGATAGAGAATGGGTGGGGGAGGCAAGTGGGGAGACTAAGATAGAGTGGGCGAGTGAAGTGCGCACGTCCGCGTCCACCCCTAACACGCGTTAGCGCGCTGGAGCGGCCCACTAGCTAGCGCACAGTGCCACGTTCTATCTTTAGAACGTAAGAGAAGGAGCATTACTGATTGTGATTGGCCCCGGCCCACAGTGCGAAACCGCAGCGTACCACTACCCTTCCGTATCTCTTCTCTTCTAAAGTAACCCTACCCTTTCGTATCTCGGCCGCGCCCTTCGCTATCGCTATATAGCTCTGGCAACGAGCCGCCGCCGGACGCACCGCTCGAATGAAAACCTATTGAGTCCGGACTCCGGAGAGCCGGGCGGCCGACGTCGCCACGGGATGATTGGAGTCGGCGATGGTAAGTTGTTCGATCCAGTACTTCGCCGTTAAATTTACTCTCGCTCGATCTCATGCAGCAAGCAACCGGCAGCGCACGTCGGGGGCGACGGAGGCGTCGGCGCAGACCACCACGATGGATTCCGCCTCGGCCGTCGTCGAGTTCAAAGTAAACTACGAGCAAGCCATGCACCTCGCCACCGGCGAGGCCGTTCACTCCGACGCCATCTCCGCCTGCCGGTACGTCTGGAGGATAAACTTCTTCCCGAGCTGCCTTGACAAAAGTTGCGAGCAACTGTGCATTTACCTCGAGCTTCTGAGCAAGTCCCGCAGCATCGTCAATGCCATCTTCGAGGTGCTCCTGATGGACAAGGAACATCGGCAGCCAGTTTTGGTTGGTGCGTTGAGGAAACGGCGATTTCAGATGCCTTATAGTGGCAGGCTT